>CM056997.1:41303716-42013716 GCA_029891345.1 Dryococelus australis
AACGTGTATAATTTCGCTAGCTTACTAGGGAAGTGAAACTTCCCGAGTGTAAAAGAGAGAGAGAGAGAGAGAGAGAGAGGACGACAAGCCTCGATCAGCAGACAGTTGCTTACTCGCTCGATAAAACAACACCGTACCATTGCGGCCTACTAACGATATTTTCCGCTGTTATTTTAAACTGTGAAAATGAGAGGTTGCCATCGGGGCTACCTAAATATATAAATATTTTAATAGGCACCATTTAATTTACAATTAGTATACTAAAAAACTAAGTTAAATATTATTTTTTATGTGAACTATTTCTTACCGGCCGTTTCCAACACGTCGCAGCTCTCGCTCTTGTTAATTCATATTTAAAAATAAATAAATATTACAATTTATGGAAGATATTAAGGTAAAGTTTCATTTATTCAATAATACAGTACTCTATAGTTAACCACAGTGTTATATATTTGTGGAATACAGGTTATTGAAAAAAAAGCTTGACATGTTATGCCTAGAGTGTTTTTTCAAAGGTTAATTTTCATAGCTTCCAATCGGGAACGGACTATAAATGTATTGTTGTCTGCAGTAGTAGGTAGCTCTGAAAATATTGAAGGGGTGTGAGCGAAAATTGGTCACAACGGACAATGTTTTCTCTTATTCTTTACATAATGTAGCAGGCACTAATCTGCTCGGATTAAGCTATTATGCACCTTGAAGTTTTCTAGGATCAACCAAGGAAAAAGAAGTGACTGCGAAATCTAACACGCTATGTTGAACATTTAGCATACAATGAGTTCAACTTGTCTAAAATATTTGTCTGAGACATGAGCCATTTCACATAGCTAAATACTGAATGAAAAACATTCCAATTTAAAATACATTTAAAATATACTTTATAAAATACAAAGAGTATTAACAGGTTTGGCGTACGAGTACAAGTCGAGTCCAATTTCGTAACTTTAAGTCTCATTCAAAGCCCAAAATTAATTAAAATATGTAGTGAAAATCCGTGAGTGCTCTCGTCTGTAGTTTATGGAAGCCTCAAGGACGTAAAAAATATACAAACACGTTAAAACATTACTAGAAAAAATCAAAAGGCTCATTTTAAATAAATACAGGCAATATAAGAAAAAATCTAAAAGTATTTGCAGGTGGGTTATCACAAACGTTGACAATTAATTTGCGCAAGTAGTTGTAGTCCCATTCACCATTACAAACAGGAAACTTTCTGGCAACTAGTGCACAACTAGCCATGGAAAAATCAACATGAACAAAAGATCAAAATATGCTAAATACACATTACTCTACTGGGATCCACACACATCTATCGTGCAAGATTGTACCAAACCGAATTTCGACTGGGCGAGCAAAACCAAATTTAGAGTGCAAATGGAAAGTGTTAAACCCTATTCACAGTGAACTAGCCCAACATAATACCACCCAATAAACATATTAAAACACTGAAACTGCATCCCACCTGTGAATTGCCCTATGACCCTTGTAGAAAATTTAAGTGAACATGATTGCCGCAGAGCTGACAGACATGGTGATGACTCAGTCGAATTTCCAACTAGTGAGGCAGTCAGAAGCAATGAGTGACCGAACAGAAGCAAAGTTCAATAGACAGAATCAAGAGCCCGGCCAATGACCAGCATCAGCTTAACATCATTAGCCAATAAGGCATAAGCTGTCTACCGTGCATGTGTTAGAAGGTGGATGATCTAAAGAGCAGGGAAGGAGAAAGGAGCATCAGGCGAACCGAGACCGAATGCTGGCAGTTTATTGAACTAATATCGATAGTCACGAGGAGTGCACTCTGCACACCTTGCAACCCCCCTCGATAAACCTGTCTAGTGTCATAAAAGTTTTCACAAATCTATATCCTGTAACATGAAACCACGAAGAAGTAAATCAGAAGAAAACTAATCACAAACGTATATTCAGTACATACACTTCGGCCGAAGGTACAGCAGAGAAGATGCACAGAGAAGAATCTCAAACAGAGACAAAGTTCTTGGAGAAAGATTACAGATGTTCAGTGTAGTGACAAAAAAATCTAAGTTTGTCCAGTGTAACACAATTACACAAGTTCTTGGATGTGCAATTTCTTCTCTTTTGGGAGAGTGTCAGAATCAGAGTACATCGCGTATCCCTTGATGAAAACTCCAGTCTATGCTACACACACACACACACACACACACACACACACACACACACACACACACACACACACACACACACACACACACAAAACCTCCTGAAGGACCAGCAACACATGGGCACCAGAAACTGAGGGTTGCAGTAGCAGGGGTTGGTAGGTGCAAGATCGACTCGTTCATGCCGCAATCAGATAGTCGGAGTATCCACACTGCATTTCTCCGCACGAGAACTCGGATGGAAAGTAAACCAAAAAACCACAATGCATGAGAAAAGGATTATTAAAAGAAAATAAATTAAGAAAAACGAATGTTGGGAAGCATAAACGCGGTGACAATAACATTTGCAACCAATTACAAAATTTTACCAAAATAATTACGACAAAAATTTACAACAGCAAAACTTCCATATGTAGTGCCGCGGGCACTCCGTCAGCTTTCCAGTTCAGAGAGAGAGAGAGAGAGAGAGAGAACATTTTAATGAAGTATTTTCGCAACGTATCAGGTTCTGTGGTGCCTGCGACAGGAAGCTGTATCCACTCTAATATTGCCTGCGATGATTTCAGCACCGTGTGACTGCGATTGCTAACCACGTTTGACGGGAAATGCGTCTTGTTTTTCACGATATTTTCGTCTCATGACTTTTGGGAGCACGCGCTGTATCATGCGCTATTTTCCCGTCACATGATTTCGATACCACACTTTGGGACCGTGTGCAAAGTTCCAGTTTATTGGCTGACGTCCTAACCTTGATCTCTCATTGGTTGACGTCTCTTCTCGCCATGACTTCTCATTTTGAGAGACTGCTCATGAGCGACTTCTTGGTGGAGGGAGACTTCTCCCCACTACACTCATGTTACTTTATTATGCCATGCACGGCAGGACATCAGAGACTGCACGTCACCGCCTGGGACGACTCGCCTGAGCTGCGCTGAGACTCCACTCTCCTTCACCACCGTGGCTATAGAATGAATTTGCTTCTATTAACGTTCATATTTTATTTTATATTAACAATTCCCATGTCGTCTTCCGCCACATCGCCAAGTAAGTAGATATATAATTAAAATTGTAACCATTTCAGTGCTTGATTTAATTAAAAGTGTTAAATTGACTTAGATTATTTCTTATTGAGTGTTTGTGCTCAGCCCTAGACCGCTCGGGCATCACACATAACTGCAATATTAAAACTAAAGGCTTGGGAAAATACCTTTTCAGGTGACTCACGTGAGCTTTACTGAACTCACACGAAGTCCTTGGCAAATGCAACAGTACTATGTTTACTCCCAAGTATTTTGAAATAATAAATAGGTCAAGGTTTTTCGGTATACATTTGGCACCTTTCCATTGTCTACAAGAACGACATTTTAAAATAAAACCTGTTCAGCTGCAAAAGGTCAACTCTGCCTTTATTCAGTGCATTATATTTCTTTTGTCCCAGCAGCATGTCTTAGTTATCTACATACCTATTTAAGCTAGACTGATGAAAAAATGTAAACAATAAAGAAACTAATGTTTGTGAAAGAAATATAAATAAATAAGAAACCAGGAGTTTAACGTAGTACTTGCTGGGGTGGTAAAACGTTTCTCTTTTATTTTAAGTTTGGAATTTTCGTAATGAAGCACTCCGAATATTATCACACTCGTATTTTCGTGCATACAAATGTGTATACATAAAAAAAAAGTGTATTAGTTGCACAGTAAACATACTTAAATACCTTTAGAAATCTTCTGTAATGACTTTGAAAAACACGAAATGAATTAACTGATGGTAACGGTCAAGGAAGTTTAAAGAACAGAAATACCACTAAAATATACCAAACTACACCATATTTCATATACTGATAATTGCTTACATACTTTCATAAGCGAAGCAGGTATTGTTGAAATAATAATAAATAAAAATATTTTACTAAAAAAGAAATATTTATAAATCGTCAGTGTGTACGTTTGTACGTTACTCCAATGTTGGTGTGCACACGATCGTTGATGCTAAATAAGAACTATGTAGGCCCTATCTAGTGTCTCACCTCTGACTGTATCTATGCTATGTAGACATACATGTAACTTAAATAAGAGCATTGAGAAACAGGTTTAGGAATCAATTACTACTTGCAGCAGGAAAATGATCCCCAACATGTGGCAGAAATTGTCCGGACCTAGTTAACTTAATGATATGCCACATAGTCTGAGAACTCCAGAACAGTCTTCAGATCTTGTTCCGAAGCATCTTGGAGAGAGGTAGAGGAAAAAGTGAGGAAACATATCGCAACTGAGGGACATGCTGTGTTACAGAATTTTGTTATTTTCTGAAATGAAACCGTGTTTGGTATATGGAGACGACAAAATATTTACTTGTAGCATATAAATGGTTCTTCACATGTTAACAGAATTTGTAATGTAGTGGATTTTAATTTTACTATGGAGCAATTAAAAAAAAATTGTTTTTGAAAAATAAATTTTTATTCTGATATACTTCCATTAATTATGTGCAAGATAGTGATAACTTTTACGTAAGTATATGTGGAGACTGGTGTTGGAGATCGCTATATCTCTCTGTTCACACACATCGCTGTCAAAACGGGGATTATAACGAACAGTGTCAGCCACTCGCCTCCTGAGATGCCTGCGTGGGGCAGGTGTGTGTTGTGGATGCTACAGAAAGACTGAGGAGTTGTCAGGCACGCACCCTGTCGGTGGCTGGTGAAACTAGTCTTGTCCCCTCCCTCTCATCTTCGTCTTTTTTGCAGGGTGGTATGAGCACTTTTCCATTACCGTGTCGACTGGCGATTATGCGGTACACAGCCCCTGTCCGTAGAATATATCACCTCACACGTCCGCTTGGGGAAGGAACCTCTGCTAGAGATGTGAGCACGTTCCTCTTGTTTTTAAAGTATTCTGCATGATGTTTGCGTGGCTGTTAGTACGCAATATTAAATTCACGTCTCTTTAATTCATTGATAGTGTGTATTACTTTTAAACAAACGTTAATTTTGTTTTTAGAATGTGTTTGCACACATGCTCTGAGCTGTTCGGATTTGTAGTTCCTCTCTATATTGTGTGTATTCATCAATACACAATTACTAGTTGCTATACGCATATTTACTATCGCCGGGGTTTGGAAAAAATAATATGTTAGAGTAATAACACCTCGATGTGTTAAATATCTCAGTAAATATGTTTTAACTTTGGCGGGAATCGACGTATGAACTAATCCAATACAAACATAGGTAAGTAAATCTTAATTTATTAATCAATATACATGTATTTACCCTCGATGGACTTTTCCGAAATGGATTCCTGTATGGTATATGTAGGAAAATTAGGTCGCCATTAAAATTAATTACTTTTTGCATATAATAATATTGACATTTTGGTTTTCGTAATTCAAAGCAAATCGAGTAAGTATGTTTTGAGTGAAACAACTGTTTTGTTTGGGTTTTAATTAATTTCTTTAAATGTTATCCTTACTACTATATAAATGCGAAAGTGTGTTTGTTTGTCTGTCCTTTCACTTCAAAAAGGAGCAACGGATAGACGTGATTTTTTGTACAGAGATAGTTGGAGGTCCAGAGGCTACTTTTTATCCCGGGGAAATATCCCAACTCTGTCTTCACCCCTCGTGGTGCTCTAGCACCACGAGGGGTGAAGACAGAGTTAGGGTTTGGGAAAGGCATATCGTTTGCCCACCTGATCTGCAGTGATCTTGATATTACAACAGGGTAGGCGTATAAGTTATACATATTAGTAAATCACAGATCAGTCGGAAGTGAGCATTGGCTCGGTAGGATGTGTGCTTAGGGTGTAATTAGTCTCGTACTTGTTCACTATGCAAATTACTGTATTTTTTCATTACTTATTATGCTAATAAATATAAGTATCCTTGATGGGTCATTAACCAAGGACTTTCGTTTTTTGACTGAACGAATATAGTAATATTCTCTGTTCAGCAGCACAATCTGAATCAGTTTCTTCGTGAATGATTCATTTTGAACAAACTTTAAACTAACTTTAAGTAAATATCAATGAATAATACGCGCCTACTGTTCACCGAGCCTGTGTTGCAATATGCACTTCCAATGCTACCGTAGGGCGGGTTCGCGTTATGCCGCTCGCGTCACACGCGACATACGCGTCTCAATTTGCGCCTAGCCTAACAAGGATCAAACTGAATGTGAGTGAAATGTATTTGGACGATTAACATCGAGTTCTATTGAGATGCCAATGAGGGTGATTGAAATGAAGTATGGTGCAGCGCCGGAATGAAAGGGAAGGGAAACCGAAGATCCCCGAGAAAACCCGCCGACCAACGGCGTCGTCCGGCACGATTCCCACTTGCGAAAATTCGGAGTGACCGGCTGGGGATTGAACCTGGATCACTTTGGGAGGCGAGCAGGCTAACCGCTCAGCCACCGTGGCTCCCTAAATGAAGATGGTGTCGCTTCAAGAATTGCAAGGAATAGCGGCCACTATCACTGGAAACTTGGTTGATCAATGCAAAATAGACTTAAGTCCGTTATTCAAAGACAAGGGAAATGCAGTGCCAATCTACTTCTAATAACATACAACCTATTGATGTGCCTATACTTATATCCACGTTGTATCAGTCCGTATGAAGATAACGTGTATGTTCTGTACTTTAAGCTTTCAGTTTGGTTTTGTGCGTGTACTTTTGTACTTACTGTCTGTATTCTCAGTATACATTGGTTATTTCTTTTTGACCTGCAACGGATGTTTAATATATTCGATTAATAGTATATGTTTCAGCGCCTGTGCTTATACTTGTGTCCCTGACTGTACGTGTAGTTACGGACAGTGATTTTTTTTTCCAGAGGTTTATTTGTAAAGGGTTTACCGTAAACAGTCTACACTGTTCTGACTGAGTTGGTATTAAAAAAAAGCGCGGAGGAGAATACTTCCTCCGAAGTACATCTCTCGACAGTTGGACGTGTGCTGGAGTGGAGACTGCGCGCCACGTGAACGCCGCAGAGCAGTTAGGGCGCGGGTGTGTGGGCGGTGGTACTGCATACCGAGCCATGAGTCATCGCCTCGACCTGCGAGTTTCACCTTGCGGTGCCGGACACACTCGACACTGTGCCTTCGCACTAGTGATGCGCCTCCACACACAATCATCCTTAATTTTATATTTATTTTCTTGTTCTTTGCGGCTGTACATTATAACGTTTGTTTTTCCTAGGAGTAAATACGTTTTTGTTAAGGTTCACGATTTAGACTGTCGTCCACTTGAAGCTATTTGTACGTTTGAGGCAGAGAAGCGCGGCAGCGATAAGGACGACACTGTAACTCTTGTTAAATGCGCCATCGCCGCTACGCGCATACAGTGAGTAAAAAAAAATCGCCTCACAGCTACTTAGGACCTTCGACGTTCATCGCAAGGAAATGAGTAAAGAAAACACGTTCATTGGTTTTACATACTTGTATTACACATCAAATAATTCAATTATTAACACACAAACTGGCAATGGTTGTAGATAGAAACAGAGCAGAAATACAACACAGTACTGATTGTTAATGCAATTCAAAACAGTATTCGTCTCGAACACACGAATCCAACATCTTAGTCATTTTGCCTTTTAATATTTAGTGGGTACCCTTTCCTTTTGATCGTTTCTTGCAGCCTCCTTGGCATGGACGTGACCAAAGGTTTTGTCGTTTACTGTGAGTAGGATAGGTGTTCAAGTGTAGACTTACACATAGAAGAATACACCTTTTACCCTCTTGCAATACTTTGCTTACCATAGGAAACTGAGGATCTCCGGAACACTGAAAATCGCATGCATTCTCGCACAGCACTGTATGAAAATAAAACATGTGAAACCTTGAAAAATAATTTATTACCGAAATGGAGAAGGAATAAAATCAGGTCAAATATCTGTTAAAATCAGAAAAATGTAAGAAATGAAAAATGAAGTACCGCCATCTAAACGAAGAATAGCGTTAAATCAGGTAAGGGAATTAAGAATTAACAGATTGAAATAAAATAATACTTTTGTGCTGCTTTAAAATTAAATAACTGAAGTGCAATAAAAATTGAAAGGAAATAGTTTTGAACCGGAAGTAGCTCTCCTCAATTCGTATCTGTTCAGCGAAACAAATTACGCTTCCAAATATGTAGTTGCAGGTAATTTCTTACAAACCAAACCTTACTTGAAAATGATGATTTAGTTTAATGCTCCATAAAATTCTACCTCACTTTCAACCTAATCGTAGATTCCTGTCCAAAATAAATCATACTGAGTTCAATAATATCAATGTTAATATGCTCTGGCGTACTAATTCAGTAGATAGAGCGGGACTACTGGTTTAACGCACTGTGTAGGCCAGATTATTGCAAAGTTCCAGAAATAAATACTCCAAATATATTACAAGTATGTAGAATTTCAGTACAAGTGGAATTACTCGTAGATGTCTGCATCCAAACTCACAAAATACATGGCGTCACCCGGATATCGCTGTGGTGCTAACATAGCAGACATGGTGCCTGGCATCTAGGGATCGGCGTCCTCGGCGTCTCAGCAAAACTCGCTCAAAAACTAACTAGACGCCTGATATCAACTCTCTTCGTTAATCGGTTGATGCAGCAACCTAAACACTACTTCTGGGACCTATGCCTACACTGTACTTCGGCTGGTGCTGGGGATTCTCTAGATAGAAATCCCAGCGATATCTTAAATCATCCGCCCATGTTAAAGGTCCTTCCCAGAAATATCGTCTACCGGCATCTCCACTTCCAACTAACCAATGACGGCATACTTCCGGTTATACATCATAACATGAAATAAACCAAAATTGAAATATCTTTCAAATAAGAAAATAAAATAAATAATCATACTTTAAAAATCATAAAATGATTTCTGAGAACAAAGATAAACATGTAAACATAATATTAAGATACTAACATAATAATTGCCAAACCTCAGAATAAGGCGTGAAAATACCTTATAGAGTACTGAAATTACCTGGATTGGTGGTTTACATAAATCATAAATTACGTTATTTAAATGTGTGACAATTATAAGAAACGTGCGAAAATTAATATTTAAATCAAAATATCTTGTGAAATAAATAAATATTACAGTTCCAAACACTTCAGTAGCTGATTTGCATGTCATAGACATAACCCATATACACGTTCTGTCGAACCATGACAATGTTACAATAATGTAATGATCTTAATTGTTGTTGGAAACTAATGCTTAATTGCATCTAATTAACGTTAACGAATCTCAATGTACATTAGCACTGAGTGAGTAATGTCCGTACTATTTCCGGTGTCAGTACGAGTGTCCAGAGACAGGGCGGATGTTTGAATGCAAATATGGCTGAACAACAAACAACTTGTTTCGGACAGTCAATGATAATTGCGTTTTTAAGTTTTCGATACGTATTCAGGGCAGTCAGTTGGAAAATGCCATCAAAATGAGAATGATAGTATCGAGCATTAGGTAAATATGTTTGGGGGTAGCTATCTTGCATGGTTTCATTTAGTCTCTCTCTTTAAATACCGTTACGTATATTCGTCTTTCTTTGTTCCAACGCCGTACGTTAGGCACCCTTGTTTTCGTGTTGTCCAGAATGTTCGCAAGTGTTACGGATTTTCAATTTTGTGGATTCGTGTGCTTTTTATGATTTGTCATTTTTTCTGCATTTTTATATTTCATTCTTTGTTTGTGGCTGTATGGGCAGGCATTGTTTCTAAGGCCAGGCATTTAGGAAAATATCAGTAAAGTGCTCGTTCCTGAAATGGAATTTTTAATACGTTTGTAACACGCAGACCCAACGAACTTAGATTATTAGTTTTACAATGATCACTCTACAGAGGATGTAAATCAAATATACCAATTGAAACAAAATATTGCAAGATAACTGTTTTGGCCAGGTTATAAACAGGTTTTACAAAAGTCATAAAAAATGGCAAGTCTAAGTCTGTGAACATCCTGTTCGCGCACCATCCAGCTGAAATTCCGGAAAATGGAAATATGGTATTAACATGCAAATTCTCGTACTCGTTAGTGTGTATAAAACTAGGAACTTAACTTGGGGGCCATAAATTACAAATAATATGCTCGCAGTACTCCAAAGCTCCGGGCAGCAGCCTGCAAGTACCGTGTGTACTGTCTACCGTACTGAAAGTGCTAGTTCAACAGTTTTAAATCAGAAGCAAGTTTATACTCATTAATCTAGACGTTTCTTGTTAAATAAAACTTGCTGTAACAATATTAAATCCCAATTAGTAAAATTCATAAAGATATCCTGATTTGTGAGAGTGATAAAACAGCTAAAATTCTGCTTTTCCAAGAATACCATTTTTTGAGATGTTACAGTGTTGAACTAGCATAGGGGCATCGCTATGGGCAGCAATTACATTTTCAGAGGTTGATTCACAGATCAAAAAATAAATTTAATAGTCAAATACGTACTGTTACAATTGTATGTTTAATTAAATTGTACACTTGGCTATTTAGGAGATGTTTAGTACTCGGAGACAGAGTGAATTAAGTATGTTTGCAGATCGTTGTATTTACATTATATTATTTACAATTCATTACATGAAATGTAACTTAAATCGGAGGATCTCAGAGAGATAATAAAAACTAAATAAAAATTTAATTAAGCCACGGAACCGTATTTGGTTAGGATGCTATTTAAATAGAACGTCTTCGCCTGAATGTCTCTGATGTCTGTGGATGTATTACGGCGGTCGGCACACACTGGCGTCTTCATCTCGGCGACCAAGGACAAAAGACTGTGTCCCGCCGCGCTCCCAAGCCTTAATGTTGGGCGCGTGTTGACTCCTAGGACTTCCGCCCCGTTGGAGGGGATTTCTTGTGTCCCAAGCCTTAATGTTGGGCGCGTGTTGACTCCTAGGACTTCCGCCCCGTTGGAGGGGATTCCTTGTGTTGTGGTTCAGGCGCTCGGCTCTTGTCCCAATTACCGGTGTTATGTTTGTGTATATGCGACGATCACCTGATTGTAAGCTCATAACAGTACGTATATAAGTAGGCAGAGTTGCATTCTAATTTCTAATGTGTGTGTGTGTGTGTGTGTGTATATATATATATATATATATACACACACACGCATGCATACTTACATACATACACATTAGAATTTCTTATGTATATAAGTTTAGTCTAAACAGAAATTTAGATAGCCGCAAGAAACTTACGTTTTGAATAGCGTGACTGTGGTGCATTCTGGCGAAATGTTTGGCCGCGATTATCTATACATCATTTAAATTGTTCTTTACTTGAAATATTTTATTTCCTTGGCATTTTACAGTGTGTGAAGTAAAATCAGGAAATTTGTAATTTTGAAGATAGCATCCTAAAAGATGTAAACGCCGTGAGCGTTCGGTATAAATATTTACTGGCTGTAGCGATTGAAGTGGTCCTACTACGTGAGCTGAGTAAAGCGGAAAGGGGCATGATTATCGATGCCCACAGATTCGGTTATTCCATCCGTGTGATACAGCAGTCAACAGTGAGTGATGTGAATTGGGAACGCCACAATTTTAACGAGGGTAGCCAAAAAAAAAATGCAGACGGGTATCGTCGATGCCTTCGACGTGTGGTGAAGGCAAGCTTCGTTAGAACCCATTGCCATAGTGTAAAGCGAGTGTATAGATTTGGGCGGCTCTTAACATAGAGGTCTTGAGAGCCGATGGGGGTGAAGCGAGGTATGGAGCTGCGGGGGAAACGGGAGATCCCCTAGAAAATCAGCTGACCAGCGGCATCGTCCGGTACGATTCCCACATGCGAAAATCCGGCGGCGACCCCGTCGGGTATCGAACCTGCGGTCCCATAGACATAGACTTTCGATTGACATCAGAAGTGATGCCAGTACTCGTGCCATTCGTCGAGAGATGTTTACACTTGGATTCCATGGGCGAGCTACAGCACATGATCACAACAAAGAACGCGTACCGCCGATTACATTGGCGGTGCAAATTACGTCGCCTGTGGACTGGGAACAATGGAAGAGCATCATGTGGAGTGACGATTCACCTAACACGTTGGTATAGACCTGACGAATGCCAAGAAAAAGTTATTTACGGGAGTGCATTGTTCCCACTTTGAGGGGCCGCGTGGTGTTGCCGTTTTTCCTGGTTCGATTTTTTAGCTCCTCGAACCATGAATGCCGCAGCCTATAAATTATGTGCTAATCAACGTGTGGCACCAATTTGGTGCTGGCCCTTTACATTTTCAGTATGCCAGTGCACCAATTCACAAATTGAAGGCCATAATCGAGTAGTTTGATGTGGGAGTGAATGCAGTCGAATGGCCGGCCAAAAGTCGTGATAAACATAAACCCAATTGAATGTATCTGGGATGGACTTCATCGTCGGTTGACAACCAGACCATACCGCTCCAAAACGGCTACAGAACTGTTCGCCATGTTGTAGGAATAATGGAAGTAAATAACTGCAGACACCTACTAATGAATCTTCGAGGAAAATTATTCTGGAAGGGTTTGGACTGTGATGGCGACGGATGGTGAACCTACATCATACTAATATAATTATGGCTCTAGTTAAGCAAATTCCTACTGGGTGTTTTGTCAATAATGGCAATGTACAGAGTATAACACCGAAAGGCGAGATAGTCCTCCAAACTATTGTGTAAACATTTCACACTTTTCTAGTTGTTAGGAAACCAGTCCATGTAGGCGGAATTGAGAATTGCATTTGCTGAGAAGCAATTTTTTCCTGTTTGAAGTGATAGCGACCTAAAAGCAGTTGCAAGTAAGGATTAATTAAATGGGGGACTAGCCTTAATGGTCATATTGTGAGGTACCGAATAAATATTTAGTACAAGCTTGTCCAAGGTCTTTTCATCTTGTCTGACCGGATTTCATACTATGCTTTGTAATAGGACCTGCCCTGTTTTCTCTGGCAGCTTTCGTACCAGACTGCAGTGCAGTTTCACAGTGTATGGGTGTATGACTCGCCTAGAAATGAAGCACCACTACCACCTCCTGTAGTAGAGATTCCAAACGTTACTAGATTTCGTATGCTCAGACAGTTTTAGTAATAGTGCCCATTCATGAAGTTTAGTATGGATGGTCACTAAATACGAGGATACACAAGCTTGCCCGAAATTAATGACGTCAGTAGATCTCAGCCAATATGAAGTCGCAGAAACTATGACGCCTAATTCTTCTCGTAAAAAAAATGGAGAAGTTTGTTCCTCGAAATACGCATATTAGTTTTATACTGTTAAAAATGTAATTTATATACTGGGATAAACAGAAAACGCATGCAGAATTATAAATACTGCCAGTCAACTAATAAATATATGCGGGATTGCTATTTCGTAGATGTTTTTAACGATAGTTTATGAAATGTTATTACGAAATTTTTCGAAGGGATATGAGATTAGGTATTAATTAATTACTGTATTAGCAATACTTCACAGTTCACACAGCTCCAGCGCCAAACATAAGTTATTTTATTGCTATTTGAACTAATCCACCAAACCAGATGGACAGATGGACGTACGATTTTCTAAATATACTTTTGCAAAAACATTATCGTACTGGCGTAATATGCTTAATGTTATAGAAATGTAGTTTATTTCGTAAATCTAAACATTCTGCAAACTTTTCTATTTTTTTTTGTGAATTAATGCGTATACATTTAATTATTTCACACTTACATGCAAGAACAACTTAAAACCTTTAAGTAATAAATTAAATTGATTACAAATATCGCTGTATAGTGACGCTAATGTGTTTAGTACTGTTGCATACGAATTAACACGTAATTTTTGCGAAACGAATATGGATGAAAAATTACAATTTAGTCGTATATGTAATGTTCCAGTTCCATAAATACATTCTCTTGACAAGAGTGTGTGAATATACAAGTCCCGTGTACATTAAAAACTAAATCTTAGTAAAATTTGGATTTTGTTACCGCCATTTTACAGAAAATCTCCACTAGATTGTAATTTAGGGAGGTCGTTCGGCGACTAGATTTCTCCTCTTATAAATGAGTACCACTACAACTTACAGTAACTGAGCATACACACAACGAATAATCTCGTGCCGATTTCGCTTCGGCGGTAGTAATAGTGGCGACTAAATACTTATCTGCATACAGCATTTTTCGACGCTTTACAAACAAGGATGACTAATACTAGATGTGACTGGGCCTACGAAACGAGCTATTTAGTGACGATTTCCCCGTGTTTCTAGTGTTAGTGGCGACTATATTATTCTCTGCATATGGCCCTATGACGCTACCCGTGGCTACGGCTTGGATATACGTATAATGAAGCCATAAACGATGACTCCATCTTTATTGTGTCTGAGGTTGAAATTCATTCGCTTGGGTTCAAAGCTGGACATAAATTATTTGACGATAGGAGCATTTTAATACAGTTTGAAGGATTATCCAAGACTTTTGCCCAATAAATTTAATACGAGCCATTTTTAATATGCGAGTATACATGTACATACCTGGGTCTGTTCTGGTAGTGTAGTGTTGGAGTTTCCATCATGCACCAGTGACGAATTTACGACCTTGAATTCAAAACACAACCACCTTTTTTGGTTTAACTTTGAATGCGGATCTAAGGTAAGAAATAACTACAATATGCGAAGTGATGTAAGTCACTCAATTGGAAAAATACTCTTTCAGTAGTTTCACATTTTCACTTTTGGCAGTCATAAATGTATGGATATCCATCAAGCTGCACTAATTGCCAAGAGGAAAGCAATATCACAAAATGTTAGTTTTTTAATATAATATTCAAGTTACTGGTGGTGGTCAATTCGTGCGAGTTCAATATTTACTATGAACCATATGCTCGTGTGCATGAACCTAAGCGGCTGGTATACCAGCAGGTAAGTATTAGTATAATAACATTTCAGGCAGCAAAATTATCTGTTGTGCCGTTTATTATGCTCGTGTAAATATGGCGCTGTGTCATTAGCATCATTAGCTTTTAGGTGCGTTACGAATGTTTTTTTCTTGGCATTTAGGTAATAAGCATAAAGAACAGTTTCCTAAATGTAGTAATGCCAATGGTAGGCATTTCGTTTGTTCGTCGACTATCTGCAAAAAAAAGAGCACTCAAATGAACCACATCTTTTTATCTTAGTTCACAAATTTTAATGTGATTTTTATTCCCCCAAGCGGAAATCGTTTTGCTTAACGATGCAGTTTTTTCGTTGGCAAAGTTCTTTAATTACATTTTATTTAAACTGTTGCATTTCGATTGGAAACAACAGTCGAGCTAATGGAACTGGCAGTTTGATTAGAAACTGTGGCTTGCGAGTTCCTCGAAGGATTATTTAGTAGGAATGTATTATTTTTTAAAGGGGCAGGGGGGCGCAGGTGGGGATAGTGCTCTGGATTTTTTTCGTGCTTATGGAGACCCTGTGAGCCCATATTTTTAATAATGGACGTATCTTTAATGCGGTAATGAAGACTACAGATTGAAGTTGAGTGACTGATGCAGGTAAGGTTGATACAGCTAAGGCACCATGGTGCTTAGAATTTTATAGTTTTACGCTGCTGTGCGTAGCTTAAAAATAAGTTTGTAACATATTTTTACATTGTACAATTTTATATTGTATGTCTAAATCTCTGTATTCTGCCATGAAACTGCGTTCAGTAGGAACTAAAGAAAGTTTTTGTGTGTATATTGGAAATATATAGGGACTTAAGTAAGCTCCAGGTTCAATGTAAAGAACAACTAAGCAAGGTTACATTCGTTTGCAAATCACTTTACGGTACTGTGTTTCTCCGTACACAAATATAGCACAATAACAAAACTATACGGGAAACAGTACCATAATGTTTGTCAATGCAGAAAAAAAAAAAAATTAATACCGTCGAAAAAAAAAAGAACAGAACTTCTACACTGCAATAGCAAACAATTCTTTAATATTTTGTGTCCATACCTTTAGTACGGATGATTGCTTCGAAACGTCGTGGCATAGACCGTACCAATGCTGTGGTGCATGCACTGAGTTAAGTCGTCAAAATATTTATTTGTATGGGGCCACGTATATTTAGTTGCCCATTTGATAGTCTTCTTTCGAAAATACAGCTCGAGAGTTTGTTTGCTTTTTTTGTGACAGTTGTATAATTGCAGTGTTAATTAATTAATTTATGCATAATGGTAATATAAACACACTAATGAAATAAGTTCAACTGGAAAGTAAAACGTAAATGTGTAAACATAACATATGCACGTGCGCACGTTGTCCAGTATTTGAAATATATATATATATATATATATATATATATATATATATATATATATATATATATATATATATATATAAACCTTCTGATTTCATTAGTAACCACTTTAGTTAGGGTTGCTAAGGCGAAGCACTCTTAAGTTTACTAAGGCGCAGTCTAGGGTCATTGTCTGGTTGGAACACAAGGCCCAGCTTTTGCATGCTATTTGAAAGGTTATGGCGCAATACACTAATAAACCTAGTGGCATCCATAATACCTTCAATAACAGCTAAATTTCCAACCGCCAGACTATCGGTGCTGCCGCTCTCCAAAAATAAAAAATAAAGTACCCTTATGACACTCTTACACATAGGCATACCAAATATACAATTACACAAAAATGTAAAAAATAATAATTTTTTAGAATTAATCAATCAAATTTTAACACATTAATTTTATCTTATCAAGATTACCTTAATACAAGTTTGATCGGATTAATCAGGTCGATCATTTTGATGCTCCAAGGCTTTGGATTGAGCCATGCACAATACCTAAGAAGTGGATGTTTGGCGTTTGACAGTTTCATTTTGCTGTGTTTTGTGATACATTGGAAGAATAAATAACAAGGCTCCACTTCTAACATACGGGTCTGAAATGTCTTAAGTTTACCACGAAAAGAATTAGGCAAGTAGGTGCAGCGGGAATGCAGTTACTTAGATTTTTGCGGAATATACAAAACTGGACTACGAAAGAACGGACTGAAAATCACGTGTGTCATAGACGAAGGTAAAATAAATAAATGTGGTTTTTACATAATTTCTTTGGATAGACCGTCGGCGCATAAAAAAACACTAGAACAATTTAAAGATTAGCATAATCTTTGTGAACGCGGAACGGGTCAGAAAATTAAACCCATGCAGATTATGGTTTTAAAAATAAAATACTGTTGTGTATAAAAGTAACTGTGTGTTTCGATGCTGTAGGCTTGCTGGAAAGGAATAACAGATACACAGTCCTTAGCACGTTCCCACGGGATTGCAGGAAGCGAGGGGCGGCCTGTTTGTGCGAAGGGCGTGTCTGCTTCGTGCCCTCTGTAACGTTCCCCATACCTCTTCAGGCCCCCTTTTTTCCTTTCCATTTCCACTGCGTTAGTGAAGGTAGAGAAGAGTCCGGTGATAATTTCGTTTCGAACGGCTATCACGGTAGCCATGTTAAGTACAGAAAAAAAGACCCATCAGCAATGCAGACGACACAGGAGGAGCAATGTCGTCCATGTCGTTGACTGGCACGAACCCTTTACCATCAGACAACCCGCTACTGCCAGACAACCCGCATCCATCAGTCAGCTCGTACCAGTTCCCGGAATACAGTGTATTCTCACCAAGCTTCGCAGAAAGTCCCATCAACTCCGGCTTAGAAGACAGTGACATCGAAGAAGTGACCATCGCCGAATTCTATCCATTCAGGCCAGAAGACACGAGCAAGTACAGTGACCTGAATTGGGAGTACCGACAGGGAAGTTTCCGAGATGCTAGAGGAGTTCTGCAAATTCAATTTTGCGATGGCACAATTCACTGGCTATGCTGCTACGATGAGTTCGAAGGCTGTTACATGCTGAACACGTTAACGTGCGAATATAAAAACTGTTACGTGTACAATTTATGCCCCAATTCTACACTTCCTTATTCGCTGGAGGAGTTGGTAAATCAAAATTGTAATGTTCAAGTAAGCAAGGCAAGAACGTACGAAAGTGTATTGTACGAACTGTTCCGAAAAAGTAAAAATAATTACATGTGTAAATTGCAGGAGAAATGCGATGGACATAACCACTTCGTGAAAAGGCAAGGATTTCCGGACTGGACCTCCAATTGTACACCTTTTGCGAGCAAAGTGTATCTAGGCTCAATGCCGAGACCTTTCACCAAATCTTCTCACCACAACAGAGCATGTCCCGACAAGTTTAATTCAGAGAAAAAATATGCAGGTATTATCTCTACTGCACGGCATAGCCTACACTGACCAGCCGTCAGCTACCGTGACTGTGGAGTGATGTGACGAAAATTTTCATTTCCTCCTCCTCGAAAGAAGAATTATCTATGGTAAGGCGTTTGAATTAACAGTGCAAGCTTGCTATTGTGACGAGTGTGTGGTTGATTTGTGCTGTCCACAAAGTCCTCCACAAATGTTGTAAATATGAAATAAGCTATTGCGGGTGAAAGACGTTCAACCAAGTATTACAGAGAAAATTGCGAAATTATTCACGAAATTGAAGAAAAAAAAAAAAATTGACAAACTCTTTAACGTACATGCGGAACGATGTGACTGTGCTTGACACAGGTTGGAGGTTACGATGCCTTCGAACCCATGGCCAGAGGTGATTGTGCTTGCGCATATGAACTTTTCTCTACCTATTGAAAAACCAAGATGATGAAAACCTCCCATTCCCCCTGTAATTTTTTTGTGGTTACAACATTTTGACGTACGTGATTAATAGTATGGTTAAGGAAAGAAAAGTATCTTAGACGTAAGGAAAATCATTATTAGGTACAGAGAAATGTAGACTTGTTTTATATTATCACATAATATTTCTTTCACTTGTTTTGTTAAAAGATTTGGTTCGTTAGATATGTGTATCTTGTAAAATATTTTTTCATATGTTTTGTGTGTAAATACGATGGATCTATATCTTTTTTCTTTGAATTTTTTTGCAAGTATGATGTATATATTGTTTTCTTTCGTGGTTTTTTTTTTAAATATAACGTATCTATATACGATGTAAAATCGAATATTTTTTATGTTACAAGTATTTGTGTAATATTTTTATTCATATTGAAATCTTTTTTTAAAAATGACTTACCGCTGCTGCTGCATGTGGGCGATACAGAGAGAGGCTGGTGTCATCCTTGCGTGGCATGGTAGATTGAAAGTCGCTACGTAAGCACTTCCTCTCCGTTTGCATTCTTGCTCCCCTTTCGTCTTCGCGTACTTTCGAGAGGTAGTTGATGTAGGTCAGTAGCAGTTCCATCTTGCCGTGTGCATTTTTTAAAAGTCAATATCCTTCATTATATGGTTATTTGCTAATAATGTCCTCGAACAAGTTATTTGTTGTAATAATAAAGAAAGAAGCTAAAAACAATATACATCAAATTTAAGTATGGTTAATATTACAGGTAATAGAAACTGTTATAAAATATATGTTGCACGTACTTTCCCCTTACCCAAGGGAAAAGCAAGCACAATATATACAGATTGTTTAAAAATGATTGCACGTATTTGTCCCGTTCTCCAAGGGAAAATCGAATGCAATATTTAATGATTTTTTGTAAAAAAAAAAAACCCTTAAGTTTTTTCTACACTGAGAAAAAATTAAGTTCTTAATACACACACAGTTATAATTTAAATAACATGTAGTTGTATTGAACTCGAAAAACCACATACAAATAACATACTAAAAAAACATTAGGATAAATGCGTTTCTCTCTTTAAAATCCCATTTGTTTTACATACGTACAAATGTCTCGATTGAGCTGCA
Organism: Dryococelus australis; assembly: GCA_029891345.1. Classification (NCBI taxonomy): domain Eukaryota; kingdom Metazoa; phylum Arthropoda; class Insecta; order Phasmatodea; family Phasmatidae; genus Dryococelus; species Dryococelus australis. The sequence continues at coordinate 41,323,605 of CM056997.1, forward strand.
GATTCTCGGTCGGTAGAAATTATTTCACAAGTCGTTCCATGTTACATTTCACCTCCATAAGAACACGCAGACAGTTTTAGGTGCACATCAGCAACATTGTTACGTAACGTGAGAGTAACCTTGTTTCATAGTTTTTTAAACACTGACGAATCTCATCACCGTCGGGCCGAAGGGGCAGGAGGGGGAGAGAGCATCGAGAGGCAGCGGAGACCACATGTCGTTCCATCTTTCTACATTGGTATAATCAATATCAGAGATTGGCGAGTACCGTACCGGCTCAGGCGAGTCCGTCACTCCATGAGTCTCCGTTGTTGTTTGCACAGTTATTTCGGACAATCTACGTTCTCGCTGCAGTACGTTGACAGCTTCCAGCTGCTGGGAACCCTCGGTGATGGTGTTGTCGCATGTAGCCAACTTACCCGTCTGGAAGCCGCAAAAGAGCGGCCATCTGGTGAACCGCGCGGCCCTCGGCCCTCTACCCCAGCAGGGTTCAGGACTTTCAAGGCTACCTCACTGCACTGCATGTACCATCAGCCCACTACAGTATACTCGGGTAGTTTGGAGGTTCGTTTAATTATAAAAAAGAGATATAATCAATCCTTTAATTGTATTCTGGATCACTCGACATGCTACAAATCAACAAGTTCAGATAGTAATATTCATAATAAATTATTTCTTTTCAATGGCAACAAATATTTATTAAATAGGTATTTGCCAATTTGCGTTTACATTCGTACGAAGGAAAGTTTACCATCATACTGTATGTAGCTTTGGTATATATTCAGTAACAGCATGCCACTTTTCATGCGGCCCAAACTGATCGGTTATACTGCACAAAGCTATAAAACAAAGTAAAAAAATGTTCACACCAAATACTGATATAAGGTATGTATGATAAACGGGCCCACTATAGTTCTTATACAAAATTTCCACACACATTACAACTTCCTGAACAATTGAAGGGTTCGCCGCTATTTAGTACAGCGCATTGGTGTAGGAGAATTAAATGCTGCAATATTAACAAGTGTACGCAGAAAGCAGTCTCAGAGAATGGGCATGCGAAATTGTCGCCTCATAACTGCATTTATCTCAGTCGGAAGGTCATGACGTCACTGTTGCACGATGGCGTACCATTAAATACATTGCCCTAGCAACCACAACAATTAAGCTCATTCATTACTCTCTCAAAAAGGTGCCGAATCCCATTTCGTACCAACTTTGGTGGTGGTTGGGGGGGAGGGGTCCCTCCCGCCTTCATTAGCCTGCCTCTTATGCGAACAAAGGAGTGTCTAGGCAGGGTGTAAATATTTTGTCGCTTTATTGGTATTCTAACCTCTCTTCCGAGAACGAAAGGTCCAGCAAGATACTGTTCGTAACATTGCATTTCGATGTTATCGAGTTATCATTGACTTTTAGGCGCTGATCCATGTCGAGAATTTCGTATGACATGTCGATTTACTTTTAAACCGAGGACGCGGAGAAACTTTGAGTTTTCAGGTGTTAGTGCAACACTTTCTTGCAGCGTACTGATCTCGTGTTCGATGTACCATGGGCATTTATACTTTTTTTTTGTATTCCCGGTGAAATGTAGTCCCATCATTTCAGGTGTAAATGAGGCGTAATTTCTTCGTTTCGAAATTTATCAGTTCCTTGTTTTGGTCCACGATCAAAACGGTTACTTCGTGGAGGCTCTTTGCAATAATCTGAACGTAAATGAACATTCTTGGAGATTAAACGATTTTATATCCAGAACCTGCTGCGGCAGGGGGAACTAGTAAATAGTACTACTGTTTCCCATTCTCGAATCTGCAACTTGCCAAGTTACGGTTTATGCATATTACGTTGACAGTAAAGATGTTTATGGCCTGCGACGATTCGTGTTCATTCCTGCTTTATGCACTCTGGCTTTGAACCCCAGCATGGGTACGCTTGTATCCGGTTCAGTGAAATCTACATCTGCGGTCTTCACTTCAGGGTATTCGGATTCCCGTGCAGTTTGAATGCGATGTCGTGCGGCAGCGATTTATTTATGATGTATTCCATATCCTTCTGTTCGTACGCCCGGGTGGGAATGCTGATTTCTTTCGCATTTCCTGCCACTACGTACTGGAGTGCGGTATTCAAATTTTCTTCTATGTTGGATATGGAGTTGCAGTCTATTAGCCCCACACACCATTCACCCTCCAGCTCCAAGGGAGGGTAGAAACTGGCCCTCAGTTCGTAACATATAATCACTAAGAAAGTGTGTCTTGCGTCATACTACCAGTCAATAAGTTATTGCAATGCCTGGCGCCCCGAGTGTAGACAGCCACTCATAACGGTGTCTAGGGCCTTACTCACTGCGCTACATGCACGTATGGATTATTGTGTTGTAATAGGCTGCTCACGGTGAACTGTGCTTGTTTGAAAGCACTGCTTAAGATCTCCTTGTATGCATACTGTATATTTTTCCACCATATATAAAAATTATCACTTTATTCATGCGCCAATCAAGTAAAAACGTGAAATTATTGGAAAAGTAAATATTTCTGCTAAAGGCTGTTCACGATAAAGTGAGCACTTTTGAAATTAATCTTTAAAAAAATGTCACTGCTTCTATCTGTGTATATTTTTACGGGCGCGCCAAATGACATGCGTCCAGTAAAGTTGGTAACTATGGAGGGAAAGTAGTTCCGTATTTTATCGTTTGATAAAAAGCGTCAAGTAACCATTTGCGATACCTGAAATTATTTATGCCGCGTTCTGTTTTTTTTTAACGCATCGAAATAAAAAAATGAGCAGATTTGTAGGATACTTGCTTTTCTAATAATTTCATAGTTTCAATTGACCAACGCATGAATAAAGTGATGAGGGCCATGGCAATGTTAATTTCACAAAAGTCGGAATAATATACAACGGGCATAAAACTAGATCGTAAGCAGGGCTTTCAGAAGTGCTAATTTTACTGTGAACAACCTATAACTCGTACACTTACAGTTTTCTTTGAGTCGCGCCTCTCGTATCGCGTCCGTCTCGCCTAGCCATAGTCCCCATGCCTTGTGGGCGTCACGTCCTAGCTACTACCTACACTGTGTGCCGTAAGTAGAGAGTGAAACTTGTGTCTGATTCCATAATTTTAATACGTAGTGGAGGAATATCGGCGCAATGTAGGGCGATCATTCGTATTAGTTCGGCAACGTCGACTTGCGGAGCCACGTCACGTCGCGTGGGATGCTGCGAGGAGCCGCGACTATCGATCTGTACGCGCTTTACGTCAGTGCGCGGCTTCCCGTAGTCCCTTTAACGATCGGTCTACGGTGCTCGTCTCCTCCCGCTGCCCCTTTTTTATTCTCATTTTGGCTGAGCTGCTGCAATGTGCCATCAGTATTCATTCTCTCGTCTGCGGGGACGGAATGCACACAAGCCCCTCAAAGTCGCCGGCCAGCGCCAAAGCACTAGGCAGCCAATGTCCGTATATGTATTCTCCGTTTTATATAACTTAAGTAAATTTTAACAGTTCTCCAAAAGAAGTGCGGTCACGATGTATCCCTTCGCCACAGCTGTTCTGTCGGTGAAGAAAACGATCTTTGCAAACAAATTATGAATCTAGTGGCAGGCATTGAAAGACGACTACATTCAGTCCAGTGCTTAGGCTACTATAGCTGGTTGCCATTCGCAACTGTTTTATTTTTATTATGACCACATAATGTACTAGTTAGGGTTCTGTTTATTGTATTCGTGGTGTGGGGAACTCTAGTTTATCGTCATTCATGAGACGTGGGTGTTTTGCTGTTATTATGCGAGAGTGGCGATTGGAACTTGTATTATTTTCGAGATGCAGTGAAAAGATACCTTCGTACCGAAATAACATTCACTTAACTTCATCGGACGAACTAAATGCAATAAATGTGTCACTGTTCGTACCGATGCGAGAAATACTCAAGACCAAAAACGGTTGGGATTTTTTATGTAATAAACTTCACTAAATAAAAGTTCTTTTAGGCCACGTACATTTCAAAACCTTCGCCAAGAACAAAACGCAATAAATACGTCGCTGTTAATACCGATGTGCGAAATGTACGATTGAAACATTTTTAGTAAATTTAACTTCACACGTAAAAGTCGTTAGTGTTTCAATAAAGTAAATTAGAATATACAAGGTTTTTTAAAAGCTAAATACATTAAAAATATTCTAACAAAATTTTAAAAATCGTTATATACAAAACACACAAACTTTATTGTTCACTTCTTATTTTCTAAACACGTGGCGAGCTTTGCATGATTACGTAACTAAAATATTTTTGTCGACCACTGATACGAATTAATTTGTTAACTCTTCAAATAATAACATACACATTAGTTATTTCTCGAAATCAATAAATTTGAACTTCACAACGTAAATACTTTGTCTTTCGCACTCGCGATGGTCAAGGAAAATAGCGGACCACAGTACACAACAAACCCTTTTACAAAGTGATAAGACACGTGTCGGTGATTCATTTCATTAAGGAGGCTGCTCTAAAAAGGCACTTACGGCGAACTACATCTAATGAAATACGTAAATACAAAACTAATTAACTGCACATTTTAATATTCCGACACCACCAGCAAGTAATTATCGCAAATGGAAGAGAGCTCAGGGGCAATGGCCGTTCACCGGGCGGGTGGAGATATTCACATAACCATAATGTTCACATGCTTTACCATAACATTTCTAAATGATTTTAAAACCCTTGCTTTATAAACTCAGAAATATTGTACATTATTCTGAGAGAATAATTTAAACCATAAATGTTGCAATTATCATTAAATTTCTAAATTATAATTTTTAAAATCTTTGTACTATTTTCTCCCATAAATATCGCAGAGGTCGCCAACACTCATCCGGCAACATCCATCAGCTGACACAGTACTTTGCAAATGGGGTCGTTTACTGTTTACATGTTGTGTTGGTTGGTCACTATGTCTGTCAAATTTTACTGAAGTTATATGAAACAAAGAATGGCTCTGGCGATAATTGGCGCTGTATGGCTTGGCCCGCGCGGTGCTGTGGGCAAACTTATTTTGGGGTTCGGTTCCATAATCCTCAATCTTCTTGACACTATGTAGCTCTCTTTCTTCCTTTGGTGAGTTACTGTGTTGCGAGTAGTTTTGGCGGAGCTGTGTGCCGGATATTATCCCAGTTGCTGCCAGACATATTTTTTGGTGCATCTATCATGTGACCTGTTTATTATCCCTGGACAGCGGGCTTGTCTCTCCATTACACAGTTCCAGCATTCTCGGCGCCTCCGTTGACGGAGGACAGGTGTCGCTGCCTCTACTCGACTTGGAAGTTTCCCCACCGCCGACTCCAGCCTCCTGTTGTATTCACTTCCGGCTGTAGAGTCCTGCAGTTAGGGATGTTACGATACCACAAAAGTATCGATACTGATATCGAAAGAGGAATCGAAAAAATGCTATTGATTCTCTTTTCGATACCAGTAACACAAGAAAAGTATCTATGTTGGTATCGTATCAGTACTTGTAAAAATATTTTTAAATTTATTTTGTTTTCTATTTTTCATAAAATATATTTATTTTCATACGTGCTTATTTATATTTGTTTTTAATAATCCAATAGTAGACTTCCTTGGCGCAGTCTGTTGGTGCGCCACCTATCTGGGTTGTGGGAGGATCTGGGTTCGAGTGTAAATGTGTAATGTAAATGTACGATAGTATAGGTAGGTCCTTTGGCTTCATGCTTCAGACACAAACTTATCGTTGTGACGTAATCAGGCCGTGGTGAGAGTCACGCTGCGAACCTCTGATTTCCAGCAGTTTAATATGCTTTAAGCCCCTGTCACACTATCAAATTTTTACCTTCAGTTATATTCGACAGTAAAATTTGAGGACAAAATATGGTCATAGAGTTTTTCCTTCCAGCAAATTTGATAAAATCTTGAATATGTTTGAAAGTGTCACACTGTCAAATTTTTTTATTGGGAGAATCTAAGTTGAAATATTAAAACATTATTTTCATATTGAGATATTGCTTTTGTTTTTCCATGCAGTCCATTGGAAGAAATATAAGGAATGTTGTAATTAATTTTCGTTTCTTTACTAAATTAAAATTTTATTTACTACAGATGTTTCCTGCACAATGAAATTTATTGCTTCGAGTTTCTGTTGTAGTGACCGAACGGCTCATCCGATCGGAGAAATCCTGTCTGTGCGCAAAAACGATTAAGTAAAACACACAATAAACACACACAGTGACATTTTAACCAATAATAATTTCATTTGCAGATTACAAACGAAGATAGTTACAAAGTACGATTTAGGTGAAAAGGACGCTACTGATATTATTAACAGCATGAGTAGTGCTCGACAAGACAAATCTAATACTGAAAGAATGGCTCAGCTACCTCAATCCATTCCGGAGTTATACGAAGTTGACAATTGTAGGCAGCAGCGAAATGCGGACGGGGCGACTGCGTAATCATCACATCTTTTCCTCTCACCACCCATAGACATTGTCACAAAAAATACCTACGACCTTGTGGACGACACAGCTCACCCCATTTTTTTTCATATCTGATGTCATGGAGGAAAAAAATCTTTATATTTTTGGAGCACTGTGATTGAAATTGTTCAATATTAACTGCGAAAGTAATTCCGAAAAAAAAAAGTATCGGCATCGAATAATTTACTGATATGATACTGGTGAAGTATCGAATGAAAAGTATCGATTCCAAAATACGCGGTATCGAAAGTAAAGTATCTATACCAGTATAATATCAGTAGCATCACAACATCCTTACCTGAACTTCCTTGGGGGACACTGGGTTCTGAAATGTCATGTTCGGTCACACTTCCGTCATTCTCGATGCGATGCTTAGCTGAACAAAAGTGAAACTCCTTAGCACAGACTCGGGCAGCAATATCGGTCATTGTGACTTCCAGCCACTTAAGTCGTCCAAAAGCGAACTCCATTATCGTCGTGGGCACTGTGTAGCTGCATGTGTTTCATATTGGTGCGTCAGTTGCTTCGCCGATCCCACCTCCAATGCTCGGGCCAAGGCATCCTGCACAGTGTGTGGCGATGTACCCACCCCTGGCTGAAGGGTACCCACACTGAAAAACTGCTGAGCCGTACGTGCGACAGTTGTATTGGCAGCAACCTCTATCTTCTCGCTGCCCACATTCATTGGCTCCTCGTTAGCCGCTGGCCTAAAGTAACTTCTTTCGTACTGCTGTAGGCATTCTTGCCATTCTTTTTTGAGGGCGCTAGCTTCGTAATCCTCCTTTCACTCGACACTGTTCGTCCTTTCATTAACACGATTTTATTATTCACTAACTCGTTAATATCTTCCATAAGTCTGTCGACATTCTAATCCACACGGTCTATTTTCCTATCCACATTTTTGTTTACACTGTCCATTTTCTTGTCTAGTTAGTCGACTACTTCGCTAACACTGCCTACTTTCGTGTCCATTTCTTCGCTAATAGTCGACTACTTCGCTAACACTGCCTACTTTCGTGTCCATTTCTTCGCTAACACACACACTCTTCTTGTCTTATCAGCTTACCAACACTACTAATTTTACATTTTACCGATTCATTTACACTCTTTTGCTATATACGTGCTCATTAACACTATTTATTTAGTTATTGTCATCTATTTGATTTTCTGCTTTCAAATTTGCATCACTTATTAGCCACTCAGTTCTTTAACCAAAGCTCGCAAAGCCTCTTTATCTGCCATTTTCCTTGTTAACATACACAAAACTACGAAATTTGCAGCCTATCACAGTTATAATAATAATAATAATAATAATAACTGCACAAAACAATTAGTTCTCAAAATACATCCATCCCACTTTCACAACAGTGTTACAAATTTTCAGTCTGTTTGTGTAGTCGGGTTCTTTAAGGGAAGGAGGTCTCTTAATTAAATAAGAGCCAGTAATAATTTCCTAATTTATTAACAATAAAAAAATACTTCGAAACTTATTATCTCGACAACAATGTCTTTCACTTGCTACTTACAGCTAGACAAATATTTACACAATCCTCGTTCACCTCATGGAATTTAACACTCTCAAAACATTTAAAACCAGTTTCATAAACAGTTTTGTGACACCTACTGAATTACTATTAAAATCATATATTTGCTATCTCACAGTTCCAGTATTTACAATCAAGTCAGCCTTTTTTCAAACCAGATATCACACAGTTTTACTTGTTGGGAATGTTCTAGAGCGCCCAGGGCTCCCGCTTCCACACCCGCACACTGCTGGCGGGTAATTCGCCCTCCACTGCACTCGTGCACCTCGTCCGCCACAGTCTCTCTCACCTTCGCCGCCAGATGGCTGTCACAAACTCTCAACCCTTTGGTGGCACAGGCATCTACAGTAACCGACTAACTTTGGCTGCGGGTTAATTACAAAGAGAAACATACATACGACTTACGGCCTAAATATAGTCGTAAGGGTGGTAGACATCTTTTATGTTGGACCTGAAACACTAATTATAATTACAAATACTGGAGAACATTTTTGAGATGTTCTATAGAACAAAAATCTTTAAACACACCACCACATGTCTGTCGCCGTCATAAAATTATTTGATGGAAATAATAATGGTTACAGCCCTTATTTCGACTTGGTATCCACAATGCTGTTGCGTAATTGGGATTTAAAATATTTATTATAAACCTGCATGTCTCAATTAACTTTACACCTTATCCAGACAGCCAGTGTTCTTCTCCAGCAGTTGTAATAAACTAGTGCTTGAGGTTCAACTCCAGATACATGTTACCACCCGTAGGATTCACGTAGACCATATGTCGTGTTATGTTTTCACCTTTTTTTCATGATAACCTGCCGTCGAATTTCATCGGTTTAGTTTAGAAACATCTACGCCTATATAGCCGCGGTGCCATAGCAGATGATATTTCAACACCCCGGCCAGTGCTCGTTACAAAAAAAAAAAGGTGGAGACGCCGACACCTCCGTGTCTGTCTGGCATCATAGATGTAAAGTCATTGTGATTTCAGCTGCTTGACATGCCTAGAATGGTCGCTTGTCCGGCACGGGAAGGGGAGAGGATCTTAGCGCAACGCTATTAGTAGTTACAAATAAGAGCATTCACGCAATGGGGCTGGGGACGACCGACCGTCATATTGGATGATGTCATGCTGCCTTTTTTCGCTCCGAATTTGTCTTTTTTGTCTTCGAAAAGGCCAAAATCGCCTGAATTTCTCTCAAAATTTCTCGAATTTCCCTCAAAACTGCCAAAATTTACCACAAGAAATATGTTTTGCACAATTGACTGACTTTCGCACAATTTTCACCGATGACCCCACAATGTGGCAAAGTGACTCCTTTTTGGGAGTGAGGGGTGGAGGAGTTACCCTGACATTCACACTCTGTCATTCCATACTAGTGCCATCCATATTGTCTGAACAATGTTAAGTTCATTGCCCTGTCATGCATCTTCTCTCTCATTCCCTCCAGCCTCTCTCTCTCCCCCACACCCGTTTTCTCTCACCTACTATATCCCTTGGGCTTTTCTACTGTTCCTTCTGGTCTCCCTTCACCTGGCATCCTGGCGGGGACGAGTCTCATGCTCTGTCATTCCCGGGCGAGTTTCATGCTTTCTCATTTCACATTGGTTTTCTCATTTTCCTTCCGGTCTCCTTTCACCTGACATCCTGGCAGGGATGAGTCTTGTGCTCTCATTCCACCTTTGCGAGAACATAGTTTCATCTTTGGCTGGTTGGATGGTTATATAAATTATTGAAACAATAAAAAACTGACCGGCGTTTAAACGCAACTGTATATCATTGGTACTGCATGACAGCAGCACTGAGGGGTAGGCACTGCGAAATCGACTATGATGTATACGACTATATGTAAACCTTCGCCAATTGATGATTTACATAGAAAATGATGATACTGTGTCAAGACATTAAGTAAAAGTTACAAGGCTTGACACTATGAAATAGTGGATGATCGAAGAAACAGACATCCAAAATACTAACATGTGATAATATGTTCGGTGCAATAATTTGGTAGAAGCAATAATTGAAAAAGAGAAACACTTGTACGTGTAAAGATAACACACCTTCACTTGACTCGACAGAATACATTGAACCTATTGCCGGACTGCACTCCCTATTTGGAAGAATGAGTGCAGGGCTTATTTGATGATTGACTGCTTTAAGTGTGGTTCAGAGTTCCTGCTGGGTGAAGAACTGGTTTGGAAGAAACTGTTGAGGATGTGACTGTATGGTAATGTGATTAAAGGACTTTATAAAGTGTATGGTAAAACAATGCTCAAATATCTCTAATGAAATGGGTCAGTGGCTATTTATATAGAGCAAAAAGCTAGATCCAGTATATACCCATGCTGCTACTGTGGATAGAACTCAAGGTTTTTTTGCATGTAGATGGCATAAGCTGATTATTGTACAAAGTCTACCGTATAGCTTGCCTCTATGGATGTACCTTCTTCCACGGTTGGAAAATTACTAGGGAAGCAGTATTGATCCTGTGGTAAGCTCTTCAGCAAAAGCTGTCATGTTCATTGACATGAGAAAAACAAATGTTAAAAAGGACCATCCTCCAAATCACTATCATGTACTCACTGCGGGATACCATTTGGTAGAAGTGATAATCTAGACACACTGGTATATATGAAGGTAACGTACCTTTGCTTTGCATGAAACAGCATGTGATGAACTTACTTGTGCAAGACAAGGCTATGGCTAGCTTTCCTGCTGATTAGTCGTGTAAACTAAAGATGGTTCGAGTGCCCATAACATTACCCAGGCTTGCATTGTGTTTGTTTCAGACATTTACTATGAATATTGTGAGCCATACAGATCGACGGAAGTTGTGAACAATAAACATGCACTGCTAACAACTATCCAGGACGTCGAGGATGAAAATGTGACTTCGCAAATCTGCTGATGATGAAGTGCCGACATCTGCAAAGCAAAGGCGTAAACGTGTTGCTGAAGATAAGGCCTACTTGAAGTTGGCAAATAAGAAACATGGATTCGAACCTAATTCACTGGTCCAGAGGTACCTCACAACCTACTCACCACAGAAGAATATAGATGGAGACATCTACCTTGAACCTTCTGCGAACAGTGGCATGAAGTCTAGCTACATATTTTCTGAAGACCCCAATGGCTTGGTCGATAGACTGCAGGTGTTGGTCGGTGTTTCTGCTTACTAGCTATTTTTGTGTAACTAAGCACTTTTCAAGCCATCCTGACTTGCATTATTAAAACCTGCGAGTCAAATTTTACTCTTTAGTTTTTCGTTTCACGCCGATAGTCATTAACTGCATCAAATCACACGCGTAGACACCTGTTTTTCGGGGCTGCAAAATAAACCCAAAATACACAGTTTCTCGTGAAAAATGACATACCTTGCGAAAAACAACAAAAAACACAAGAAATATGCAAAAAAATACAATTCCGTTGTGATTCTCATGTTAACAGCAATGATTCGATAAATTGTTTCAATGTGTAGTCTGGATCGAAAAGTCGACAATCAATTTATCGAATATACACAGCCGAAGCAATATCGTAGACGAGCATCTACTCCTACGGGATATCGCTGTGTTTCGGAAATAAACTGATCTCGGTGACTTCCTAAAATAAACTAATTTTGTTTACATTTCGTACTTTCACTTTTCGTTGCATAATTAATGTAACCTCGTTGGTAATATACAAATGTGACAACTAAAAAAATTACGGAACCCTTATCTCAAAAATGCTAACAAAATTTTCCATTGCCACTAGGTGCTGGCTGCACGTTTATGTAAAAAAGGCACACAGTACACTTCATAGATACGTACATCTATTGTATTAAGAAAATTTTTTATTTGTTAAGTTTTTATGTATACATGTTTTTAAAGTTATCCAGGTTGTGTGAGGATGACTTGTATCTGGCGCCGTTTTATTTTCGTTTTGACCAAGTAATGTGTTAGTGGGACGGAGAAACTTTATCACATTTATAGTCTTTCGCAAGATGAGTTATTTTTGCTCCTCTTCTTACGAGAAATTAGCAATTTGAACTGCTCATTGTTTTGATGATGCAGTGGGAAATTTTGCTCTTATGGAAATAACATTGAAATTACTATAATTCAAAAGTATACAAATAGTCTTGTAATCACGAACCTGTCAAACGTTTCCACTGATGATTGTGCTGTATTCACACTTTTATAATACATAATAATGTACTTTATTTAATATTCAACTAGAAGTAAAGCATAAAAAAGATCAAATTATTTTCTAATAAAATTTAGTAAGTTCTTTCTGACTCACAATTTTTTTGGCTTGACTCATAATTTTCAAACCAGCGAGTCAAATTTCTTGAATAAATTTGGGCCGAGAGGAAGCTCTGGTTGATTCCATTGCAGAAACGTGGATACCTTTCTGTCAGTGAGGAGATAAATTTGATTATTGATGTACTCGGAGCTAGATGCTTTATTGAGTGATATATGTATTTGTGTGTGATTTGGTTATGAATATGAATAAATACAAAAAATAAACAAATAATTAATTTTATTATTTAAATTCCTATCATCTAAGAAATTTACCTACTGCTTTGCTCTTCCTGCTATGTCTATTCAGACTGTCATTGTTGTAGCGATGTAAGGAGTGAATTTCCAGAGCCCCTTGCTGTTGACGATGGCAGTGGTATTACAGATGGTAAGTCTTCAACCAGTGATTCTGTCTTCATTTGTAACAGCATATGCGATCGTGGTAGATGAATGTAGACATAATGATCTGCTTTTTGCCACACTCTACGACAAACTGGGAACCATTTTTGCATGATGCATGCTTTTATACGGTTATCACTACATGAATGTTTGTGTTGCCAGTCTCGGGTTATCACAGTGTGACCTGCTTTGATACCTATTTATAAATGACTGGTTGGCTGCAAGTAATTGTGATGAAGATACATTGAGTACGGTCATGTCACGAAAATATTTTTCTTTGGAGATATAGTTCGTTGCGGTTTTTGCATGATGTGCTCGATACTATGAATATATATATATATATATATATATATATATATATATATATATATATATGTATAATTATGCAACCCTTGACATGCTTTTCAGATTTTTTATAGTAAATAACTCGTGTACACTTACAGTGCTGGAGACAGAGCATCATCCTTGAAAATAAGGTATTGCAGGTTCAATTCCCTAGTGTGTCTAATCACTTCACAGGTAAAAAAAAACCTTATGCACAATTAAAAAACATGTGTTTATATATATATATATATATATATATATATATATATATATATATATATATATATATATAAACACACTAGGGAATTGAACCTGCAATACCTTATTTTCAAGGATGATGCTCTGTCTCCAGCACTGTAAGTGTACATGAGTTATTTACTTATAAAAATCTGAAAAGCATGTCAAGGGTTGCATAATTATACTACATGTGTGTGTCGAGTTGCTTTCTTGGTCGGTAATGTATACCATTAACGGAAAGGCAGGATGGTCATTGCGGTCTGTGCTTCCATTGTGTTCACGGCGATAACTACGAGATGCACTCACGACCTGCAGGTCTTCTGTATATGGAACAGTTACACTAGGTTTTTTCATTTAGGGTAAACTAATGCTCTTTATGTTTTGGGTCGTCTAAAAGCAGAGTACATACATAGTTGAAGTGTGTATGTGTGTGTTTTTTATATCTCTTTACTCTGCATTACAAAGTTTGTACATTTAATGATATTTCTATATTAATAAAGTTTATGGTGAGCAATTTATGGATAGTTCGTTTTATAATGTGCTCACAGTTCTAGAACTAGAAATGGCACATAATCAAAATGGTTTAGATCATGTTGTTTTGTATGTGCATACAGTTCCAGCATTATAAATGGCATGTCTTCAAAATAAGTACATGTACTATTTGCTTTTAAGATGACAGTTGATCGCACAGTGTCGGACAGGATGGACGTGTTCTGCTGCTAATGTTGTGTGTGTTGGCTGTACTCTGAATTTGACTGTTTGGTTTCAGTTGGTTCATAAAGAAATTGCTTGTTATTCTATTGTACTAACCAGGATGGTCTGGTGTTGTCTAGCACAGCGTACAGCACCTGGCGCTCTTACGTGTGATTGCGCTAGTTGGAAAGTGCTTATAACTATTTTCCTTTACATTCTATTTTTTTTTATATCTGTTGCATCAGTGTGTAGCAGTGTTGTCCTATTATTGTTCCCCCACTTCACAATGGTAATTTTTCCACCTAAAATAACATAAAACGCTTGATTTTCGCGCAGTATATGCTGGTATGCTTTTATAATTTTTTTTATTATATCAGTTTGCATCTGCGTGTAGCAGTGACCTCTCTTGCAAGACTAATGATTTAAATGTATGTTGTTTTGTGTCAAATAAAAGAAGAGTCTTTACAAGCAGTGTAATGTGTATCATACTTGTACTTTTTTTTTGGGGGTAGACCCTAGTAATCATTCATTCTTTCTCATGTTAACGTGATAGCAACACTGATGTCACTTCATGGGCTGTGGCTTTTGTCAGGATATTTTATATATATTGTGACTCGTTATGACATCATGCTCGTAATGTACTGAGTATATGCCAGTCCTTTATTGTTCGTTACGTGACTGACTTTTCATGTACATGACGGTTTACACTTGGTTTCCTCGACCTTGCATTAGGCTGACATTGTTAATTTCTGTTAACGTGTATATGTTTTAGTGTAACCTGTAACTACATAGGTCTTGTTATCAGTGCCATTGTATAGTGCTTTATTTTTCAATATATGACTGGTTATTAAAGGTTACCCAGGCTATCGTCGATTTGGGCAGCCGGACCTTGTGTTGGACTGACGCTGCTTGTTTATATTACTATATATAGCTATTTTAACGTTACCCACAACTATGTACATCATGCAAACAGTGCATTTGTATATGTCTTGATTTTTTCACATATAGTTGTTTCTTGTATGTTACCCATGCTAGCATTTATTTATGTATATATTGTCACATTTATATATGTACAACCTGGATGATGGTGGGCGAAAGGAGTCTACCTGTCGCTGAGGGGGATCTGAGTTGGTAGACACCTGCGGTAGCAGACAAGGGTGGCGATGGGTGATTGACAAATGTGTGCAGGATGATGCATATGTGTGTACTATTTCAGACCCTACAATCTTACATGCAACGGTAACTTTGCGTTGTGCTTGAATGTATACGTATCTTTAGTTTTCTTAAGATGTGCGGACGTATGTTACGTGTTACCGAACTTCAAAAAATTTGGGAATGCTCTCTAACTATGCATATAATAGGGCTTAACTTCTACTTGTCCTTATCTCCTTGAATGCAATCGGAAGTGATAACTATGATATTAATTTGGTGGTCATAACTTCGGTGGGTGTGAAATGACGGGCTTAAAGTTTGCCTGTCCCTCTCACCAGGTGAGAAATGATGGGCAACTATGCTTATACAAAAGGCTTAGTGCGTACTTGACACTACCATCCTGTTTGTTGCCGGCAGCGATGTCTATTATGAATTTGAAAACTATAGTTTTGGTGGACGGGAAATGGCTGTTGACTATGCTCATAAGATACCTTATAGTTTTCTTGAACCTACCACCCTGTTCTTCATTAGAGGTGATGTTTATGGTTTGTACTAGGTGCTTATAAGTTAAACAGTTCGTATATGACAGTCAACTACGTTTAAGTGTACTTAGGGCGTACTTGAACTCTGGCCAATTTTTTTGTTGTAAGGGGTGATGCCTATGTTATGAATTTGGTGGCTGTGGACTAAGCGACCGACTTGGGAATTGAGGATGCGGACGAGGGACGGTGATGGGAGGGTGTGAAAAGCAAGTGAGGCGTGGAAGGAATATATGATAAACCCCCCCCCCCCCGGAATAGAATGGACGAGAGGCAAGAGCGTGACTGGCCTACAGTGTAGCCAACTTGGGGATTGGGGATTGAGACGTTTGACATGGTCAGGGGTGATGCCTATGATATGAATTTAGGGGCTGTATCTTAAACTGCTCGGAAATTACAGCCAACTATGCTTATAAGTGGGCTTAAGACATATTTGTTGCGCATACATGGTGTAAATCTAGGCTAGCGTGTCTGGGCAGGATTCAATCCATATCGCGCAGATGGAATGGCAGAGCATAAGACTTGTCCCTGCCAGGATGCCAGGTAAAAGGAGACCAGAAGGAATATGAGAACAGCAAGGTAGAATGATGAAGCACGAGACTCATCCCCACCAGGATGCCAGGTGAAGGGAGATAGGAGGGAATCAGACAAGACAGATGGCACTGGTATGGGATAATAGAGCATTATTTGTCAGGGAAACCCCTCCACCACTTACTTCTTATTCCCAAAAAGGAGTCACTTAGCCACATTGTAGAGTCATAGGCAGAAATTGTGCAAAAGCCAGTCGCAATGTGCAAAACATATTTCTTGCGTGAAATTTTAGCAATTTTGAGGGAAATTCGGAAAATTCTTGCAATTTTGGCCATTTTTGAAGAAAAAAGGGAAATTTTAAGAGGTAAAAGAGAAAAATTTGGCCATGTGACATCATCCAAGATGGCGGTCGGCTGTCCCCTCGTCTCAATTTCCCGGTCCTAATCGCGCGAATTCTATATTTCTAATTACTACTATTGTTTTACATGGAACAATTCCATTTTCCACATTTGTTATGAAACAAGTTTTGCAATGTTTCACTAAATGTTACATTGTTAAGATAAACTATTAAATCTAACAAAAATGGATTCAGTTACAAAATTTTGTATGCTTCGCAAAGCACACACTTTGTGTTCTGTTAATATATTTTGTTTGCAATCTTAAAAAAATGTAATGAAATGAGTATATTAAGCACTAAAATGTCATAAATATCAAATGGAGACACGAAAGAAACAATATTTTTGTTGTTTTATTGAAACATTATTTACATTATCTAAATATAATGATACACATTGTGATTTTTTATAGAAATGTACTTGCAAAAAATGCTCACTATAAATGTTGAAAAAACAAATACTTAATGCTTGTTAAATCATTTGGCTCTGTTCAGCAGTACATAGTAGTTTATGTCTGGTACATTAAATGTGTGTTTGTTACATGTTCATTCTGTCTTAATTAATTTAGGGTGGATGAAAAAAAAGTGTCAACACATGTTCTGTTTTTCTTTTCTGAATATATGGCATCCCTAAACCAATTCAAATGTTTATTATGTCAGCTGTGTTTAATAAATATTTTGTAATTTGTGCATTATGAAATGAACTAACCATATTGTAAATGTATACTACATAGAACATACACAGTAAAAGCAAAATTGATTAAACGCTTGTGAAATTAAAGTTCTCAATTTGTGAAATTATAAACTTCTGTAAAATCTAACTATTTGGATGATCATTATTGGAAGGGATCTGTTAAGTTTTGTAGTCAACAGGATTTATTGACAGCATGTAAGCAGTGTGTGTCTACTCTCACAGAAATAGTGCCAATAATTGATGTTCACATACTTTCTTCATTCAGTTGACACTGCTTTAATGCAAACTACGCTATTAATCACAGACTTGTGGTTGGTGTCAGAATAATACAGAATTTTGGAAATAGTGTGATTTTATCTTTTTTCAACGTATTTAATTTGATTTCTCCTAACAGGTAAATTGTCAGTCATGTAAATTGCATATTTCAAAGAATGTCTTGAAACATAACTAAGGCTATTCATGGTAAAGTGAGCACTTTTTGAAACACTATTATTTGAAATAATAGTCTATAATATATTTTACAGTAGCCTTAGACATTAACTTTAGATTCCGGTGAAGTATATATACACTGTGTTTATCACTTACGTGGAAATATTTATTTTAAAAAGTGGTGGAAGGATAAAAACTGTTTGATAGGAAAAAAGTGATTAGGGCTTCAGAAGTGCTCACTTTACCATGAACAGCCTATAACAAGAAGTTTGCATATGGTGGGATGTATAGAACATAAATATGACTTACACGTTTATAATTACAACAGTAAAAGCTTGCTTGATGCCATCTATTTTACATAATTTTGTACAGTTTTTCATAGAAACTGTTTTTAATGTACTAATGCCAACTGATTCATAAATGTGTATCTAAGTGAGATTACTATCAGCCCAAAACCTCAGACTACGTACTGGATTCAAGAGCTTAGTGTTTCTGACTGTTAAAATGCTGTTTCTTACATTGTTGCTATTTGTTAGTCTTATTTTGTTAATGTTTATGTTATCAGGGTTCCTACATTCCTTTAAAAGTTCTTGAACGTTAAATGGTTGGTCTCGAGTTCTTGAAAACTCATTCAATTTATTGATTAGAATATAATACAGACCATAAAATTATCTGCATCACTAGGAGTAAAAAATACAGATGTGTGGTCTTCCATCAGGGTTCTGTTGACTGTGCATGAATATGCATGCACAGTTTCTGCCAAAACTTGCAGAAGAGTATTATCAAATATCTCTAAGTGAAAATATCATCTTGTGGTTGGTGTTATGAAAGACAAAGTTTCAGGCATACCAATGTTAGCTAGATGCTTTTAGTGGCCATTTTACCATTTTGAAATGGTCAGAAACAGAATGTCTTAAATCTGCCTGATTAGGCTGAATCTTTATAATACTAAGTTAATGCTGATTAACTGATCCCATTAACCAGTGAATTGGTGGTGATGAAATTCTTGTAGGTTTGAAATTGTTTTCAATTTTTTCTTTGTGTTTTTCTGGCATGTTTCTTTCTATTATTCTGTGAAAATTTGCGACTTGCAGATCTCAATTATGTGATAGTATAACTTAAAAATGAAAAGTGGAGTGACATGATATTTACTATATTCTTCATTTAGATAATTTTGTCCTTAAAATGGTATATCTCAGTACTTTGAAAGTTCTGGAAAAGTTCTTGAATTTACATCTAAAATGTCTGTAAGAACCCTATGCTGTGTATTGTAGTGTAGCGTCATTAGGCAGTGGATGATTTTAAAAACATTATTTTAATTTTAAAAAGTAAAACACAGTTGGTGCCAAAATTGAAAAATTTCTGTTATTGTTTTCTGGAAAATGTTCTGACAGCAGGCTTATTTTTTATTTTTTATTTTTTTTTGTCTTTTCCAGGAACAAAGCCATTGCTGACTACTTGAGTACAAATAGATACACATCTGCATTAGAAGCATTCAAGAAAGAAGCAGACATGCCTGGAGAGGTGGAACATAAATATGGTGGCCTGCTCGAGAAGAAGTGGACTTCTGTCATCAGGCTACAAAAAAAAGTGAGCATATACCAGTACACTTTCCCAGTGAACGTAGGTACGAATCTGCCAGACTACCTCATTTTACTATGTTTATTCAAAAATAATTGACGGAGCTTGGAGGATTGAAAAATAATTTCACTGTAATAAAAACTTATTTAACCTGGTTAGGGTAGTTAAAAGTCTTGAATAATCCAGGAAGTCTTTCTGTATACCAACAGGTTGCTTTAAACATTTAAAAAAGAGCATAAAAATTGCCTTGACTTTGTTCTGTGGTGATTTTAGAGGCATTAAGGAGGGGGCCTACTTGAGGGGTGGCACACATGTTGTTACATTCAAGCCACATGGTTACTAGTTAGCATTGTTTTAATGCTAGATACAAACTTCAGTACTCTACGAATAGGCTATCTGAATAGTTTAATAAAATATCCTGTTATACTGTAAATACTCTCTGTCTCATAACTTGACAAGTTCATGACTGTCAATGAGTGGCAATTTGGTGTATACAAAACAAAGTGCCATTTACAAAATCCTTTATCAGCTGATGCATGAACGAATGAAAACTAATATTACGTTGGTTATTCTGTCTGCACTGCCTATGCACATCAGACAAGCAGAAAATACGAGAAGGAAAAGTTCCTAGATTTATTAATACATTTTCTTTTATGTGGTCACAAAACAGCTGTTGTTAATGTTACAAAGTAATCTTCTCGCTAAAGTAGTCCTGTAGAGGTATTCAAAATGAAATGCAAATTAAAATGGTCCATATTCAAATTAAATGCAACTTCAAACATTGGATGTTCTTTTTACGTCTTATCCCCACTCACCCAGCCAACCACACATACTTAATATTAATTCCAAAAGCCTTCAGAAATATTGCAGAGTATTGTTCAATTATTTTTCAAATAATTTGACTAAATATATTTCAAACTCGTGTCGTTTCGAGCCAGTAATAGGAAAAAACTGAACTTTTAAAAATACAGGATCAAGAGGCAGGTCAACGTGCTTCTATCTGTTGATGAACACGCTTAGCTCACAACATACTGTGGCATGCCGTCTGTTACAACATACCCTGCTATGCCATCTAGCAAGGAAAAAATTTCTTTCTTGTGTAAGATTACAAATTTTCAAATGGATACCAATTGTTGAATTTTTCTGAGTGCTGTATGTTTTTTTAATTAACATGTATCTCCATGTAAAGCAATTTTGATACTAGTAATTTCTATTGGGTGGTAATTGTACGCCTACGTCCATTACACGCCATGTTCTTCTCTTCACGTAAACCCAGGGGGGAGAAACTGGTTTAGAACAGAACTTCTGGGTCACTTTTTTTGTAGTAGTTACAGTAAACCTCCATGTTGAGAATGACTGTGCTAGTACCACGCGAATACAGCCATTTTTGTTATTTTATCTGCCTAGTGTTTGTTCATTAAGTTGTCAGCACGTGGGAATAATTTGGTCTTGGATACCGAATAATTTCAATACTCTTTATTTGTGGGGGAGTAAATGCATGATGTTTCCAAGGACCTTAAAATTTGTCCTTATCACATGATTTTTTTTAAAGGTTATACGTATATGTTATTAATTGTGCAATTGTGTTGTATTGTATGTCAGCACTCGTAGTTTTATTCCGAGCGTAACGCACCAGCACCAGTAACTCGGCTGACTCCTCACATATGTTCCAAGTATGACAAATGTTCCAACTACCTAGTTGGTGGTTGAGTAAATTCCACAGTAAATTGTGTTCCAATTTTCAGTAATAAGACTGGGGTCTGTGAAGATAAAATGTTTATTGGTGAGCTGTGTAATTGACTTACCATATGAACTATTATCCTTGGTAAATCCCATTTTGAATCTGGTGAATATTTTGGTATGAAAAGTTAGCAGTTCATCTGAATGAAATGTTCACAATACCAGAAATTGGTATGTATTGATAGTACATGCTGTTTATAACTGAAGCATGGTCACATTGGCATGTGCCATATACAAGCTATACATGACAGAGAGGAGGGCATTGAAAACTAGGAAAATTATGAGGTAAAATGCATTTTAAAAAATCATACAAGATAGAAAAAAGGCAAAATTCCAAAAGTGGCCTCAGAACTGTGATTTCACACAAAATCCAGGCAACTCTGCTTCTTGTAGTGCAAACAATTTTGTGTGTGTGTGTGCACGCATGTGCGTGTGCATATGTGCTAGCATTGATTTACTTCCTTTATTTTTTTTTTTTTTTCCAAATTCTACGAGGAAATTTATGCAACAATCTAGGAAAACAAATGAATTGGTTAAATTAGTGCAGCTTGATGTGCTTGCCATTGCTCATGCTTCAGGAAGTATAGTTGCACAGATTTTGCATGGAATAACTATTTTGTGGCTGTGATTTAGATTATGGGGGTGGACAGAAAGAGGAACGTAGTTCATGCTGATGAGAACAGTAAGTTAGTGGAATGTGTTGGGAAGAGTTGGCAATGGTGAAAGGGATTGGGCGATTTAGGAAAGGACTGGGGAGTGAAAAGGGAAGAAGCATTTGCCAGCGTTGGTCCAGTTACGAGCTGGAAAATTATTATTGCAAAGTGACTTTCTGCAGTAGTTTTTTTTTTTTTTTTCTCCCCAAAAGTGATATTGTACTCGTCTATGGCCTTGAGTAAATTGTCAAAAAATATGTGGTCAATTTAACAGGGATAAATATTATCTACCTCAATATAGAAGTTTAAATTCAGCATCTTAAATTTTCACTAAAACATGTAATTAGTAAACAAATTTTTGAGGCGACTTGAAAGAAAATTCATGGTCGTACATGCCCAGCAGACGTAGCACAATGAATGGTGTCAACCCTGGACCCTATAGCCGCAGGTGATGAAAGCATTAAAAAACTATCATATCTCATTTTTATGGACCTCTTTCCCAGGCGACAGTATTCTTACATCGAGCAGTCACATTACCAAAAAAATTAAGCTTGATAGCTGACTCTAAATTAAGATGAACTGCCCCATTGCATGGCCAGAACAGGCGCACTGAAGATAGGGTGCCTAATGGTTCTATCCCCTTCTGTCTTAGCTGCCTCTGGCAACAACACTTGAAGGAATGTGGAAAGGGGGAAGCCCAGGTAGTAGAAAGCAGGGACGATAAGAGATAGGTGGTATGAGCAGGGCTCTTGGTATTGTGTGTGTTCCCATGCAGCATCTTCGGTGCATGTATCGTGCAGAATTAAACATCAGAATGTCAAAATTTGTTTTATTTTGCACCATCAGAACAGAACGCATGTTCGTGTCAACACTTACATAACAATGAATTAACACTGAATAATACACAATAAACAAACATGAGCTTAAAAAAAAAACTGAGAGGTGATTCCTAAATTTTCTAAACTAATTAAATAAATTTAATGGGGGGTTTCAAAATCTAGATCCTGATCAAAATGTAAACAAAGTGAACAATATGTTGTGATAATATAAACAAAGAAATTATGATTTTGTTAAGTGTAAACAAATAAATATTAAAATATACTGAACTCTGTTACCATCACATTACTTTCAGTGGACTGAAATTCCAATATGAAATATGAGAGATAGGTAATTACTGTGATTAATGTATTAGTATTTTCAATATATTCTGGTTTTGTTTGAAGTGTTTTTGTGTATATTTTTAGTGGGGCTTCGTTGATTGTAATTTAACATTTTTTAATATTATGAGTCGTAGCTCAAATTAACAAACACAAGAACTCTTTAAGTACAGCATCTTTATATTTATATTCATGAGCCAAAGTCAAATTCAATCCTTCAGTTAGCACTCCAAGTGTATTACCATTGCAAATATAAAAGTCCATTTAATGAGAATACTACACGTACAAACTTGCCTATAAAACATTGGCTCCAATGGGCACAAATAGTAAGTTATGCCTAATATCAAGGTTGGTTTTAATCAACAATATCTTGTTTCATTAGTGTAACTCCTATATACTCCACAAAGTTAGGCATTGTGGAACATTATCACAAAACTCCAAACCAGTAATGATGAATTAGTAAACTTGGAATTTGCAAACTAGCTGTATCATACAAAATTTCCAACATGTTAGTAAAATGGTTCAATTGTATCACAGATTATCAGAACCGGTGTCACCAATTGTATTACAGATTATCAATACTGGTTTCACAATACTCCCAGCTGTACCACCACTTCAGCTCACTTCAATTAAACCCATTCAGTTAATCTCATTGGTAATGAAGGCAAATAATTCACCAGGTTTTAAGAATACACAACCTCTAATCTTAAATACACACACATAAAACTTGTCTTAAGTCAGGTTTATTGAACCCATCTAAATTTACAAAACTCTATATTTAGTTTAAAGCTTTGGTGCAGAACGTCTTCAATTTCACTACTGACATTATGTTCGGTTCACCAACCATCCATGTAAATATATTTAGTTTAAAGCTTTGGTGCAGAACGTCTTCAATTTCACTACTGACATTATGTTCGGTTCACCAACCATCCATGTAAAATAAATGCCGCACAATTATTTAGGCATGCACTGACCTTTAAATATACCGGAAAGGCATTTAGCACCAAGATTGATTTCATACATACACATACAACTTCAATACCCACAGACTCTAAAATAATAGGGCAGCGGGCGACATCAAATGCCAGAACAAAGCCGTGACTTGATTTAAATATGATATTTAAGTACACTTTAACTCAGACAATCTCAAGTAGCCACTGACTGATCGAACACCTAACCTCGCTCTAAAATTTGGTGGCATGCTAAACTGATTATATAGTTAAAATCCGTATAAAAACACTTCCCGTTGCTTCAATAGCTCACCACTATAGTCGTGCTACATACCAACCAATAAAGGCAAAACCTAATCTGCAAATACCAGTTTAACCCAAAATGAATTTCAAATAGGCAGGCCGAAAATGTAATTTTACCAAGGTGAACATTACAAATCTTTAAACATTATGCCTTGCCCTATACAATTTGCTACCAAACTCAATTTCATTCTTCCATCCAGGACTGTATTGACTTACCAAATACAAAATGCAATTCATTGCGATGCAGGCAACCAAGTGACAGATGGTATTGAGTGCCTCCCAACAATCATAATGCTAGACCATGCATTATCATGGCGATGATGGGTCCCCATCAAATCAGTGTCGAATGACACTCCATGATGCACGCAGGGTAAGCAGGTGACGACACAATGGTGAAGGCGGCAGCGGGAGAAGTAACCAGCGAGCATGTAAGTACCAGAGATGTCACTCAAGGCAAAGCAGTGGGACGCTTATTTTTTTGCCCAGTGCAAATGTGCCAATGTTGAAACAAAAAAAAATCTATTTACGGGTTGGCACTACTACATGTCCAGTTTTCTGTATAACATTTCAGTAGTCTAATTCCACCCATTTTAATGAAAATGTGTTCAATATTCACATTTAAAATATGTAGAATTACATCCAAAAATAAACTACCACTGTGAACTATCAAGTGTCGGTACTCAACATCAAAGCATTGCTAAAACACTTTGCTAGCTCACATGATCGACAATGCACGGTCGTACAAGTAATTCTCACATCACCAACATTGTAAAAAGAAATGTGGATTTATATAAATTATTGTACTTCAGTTTCTAAAATTGAATCAATATAAATATATTTTTATTTTCAATTTCATTAAAAAATATTTATAAAACTATAAGCGGATTATTTTGTTTATATCAATAAATTCAAAAATTTTCCGCTTTTATATTGCCGATATTGCACTGGGCAATTAAACAAAATCAAATCAGAAAGAAATTAAGCATTCTGTTACTCTTATCCAGTGTCTAGCGGTTGGAAGTGACAAGCCGACAAACGCAGTGCCAGAGCATTGCCTCTGGGACGGGGGGTGAAGGAGTGGATGGAGAGGAGGGGTAAGAGATGGGGAGGGGAAGCCGAGGAGGAGCTGATGGCCACTGGCAGCTCACACATAGCCAATGAGACGATGTGGGAAAATAAAAATGTTGTCTCAAGGCCTACATCAAATTCATCTAAAAAGGTCCTTACTCTACCATAAAATTAAGCAACACATTGCCATCTAGTATTGAAAGAATTCAATTGTTAAACATGTTGAAACAAAATATACAATGTATTGTACTTAGTGGATTACTGTTTTTGTCAATGATTTTCAGTGGGTATACAAAATTAATGTACTGAAATTTTTTCTTTTTGGGGGGGATATACATCAAACACACAAGCAGAATTTACAATTTAAATTAAAATAATGTTTTCTGTTATATAAACATTAGTAAGTTACCACTGCATGTCAATAATACTTTCAATTCCTTTAAACATTTAAACGAAAGTAGCACAGAAACCATTTGGTTGTATAGATCCTTGTATATAGTATATTGGCAGTTTCTTCATTCTTTTTGGATCAACTTTGCAAATTGAACCACATTTATGACACATTTGGTTGTTTACTAAATATGCCAAGTATCATATTGTGTTAACATATAAGTGCCTTATTTGTAGGTAAATTGAACTTCAATTGATATTTTGTCTGTGCATAGTATTATTTAATTTATAATTTATATAAATATAAACAGAGAGAAAATAGGTGTGTGGGTAATTCCTAGTAAGAAATAGTTCTTATCCAAAATATTATTTCACTGAGCGTGCACAAATCCCTTTAGTGTAATTTTCTCGACTCAATTAAGTTTGTTTGCATGAGAGGGAGGAATATCCTGGAAGTAAAACTGTATCAGGGCTTTGGAAGTAACCATGAATGAACTAGGTATATGTCAATAAATTTATAAATATTTATGTGGAATATCTGTCTTTTAAGCATATTACGGTATGTAGAGTTCTGTGGGTTTGGTCAGCCAAGTTTAAACTTGTAATTTGAAATTTATGTTTATGCGTGACAGTTTTGTGAAGTTATTTCATGGTTTGTGTTATGTGTACCTTAAAATTGCATGATTGATACTAATATTTAGCTATGAGTACTGTCATTTCTTTCTGAAGCATGTGTGTACAATGCTCATATTCACTAATAATTCAATATCATGCCTTTCACATTTTGGAGATTACAGTTTCAATTACTGTTCCAGGTAACAAAAATTTGTACAGCCACCGCACCTGATCTGTTTGAACACATAATGTGCAGGCGAGTGTGATATTACCAATTTAATCTAAATGTTATATGATTTGATTTGTGGTAAGCAGCAAAATATTGTTAATGAGTTATGTTAATTTAATTTGTGTAATCTTTGTTAGTATGTCCACAACAAATGCTTCAAAGTAGTGTTACACATTGTGCAATTTATTTACTTCATACTAATCAGTTATTTACACAAAGCAGAATCAAGTACTTCGTAATAATGTCCAACTATATTGCACGTGATTACAAATAACATTCAATAATAAACAATACATTGAAAGTACAAAGAAAGCATTGCCTTAAAAATATATTTAACTGTAATTTCTTCTGTCTTTCTAATGTAATAAGTGCATGGACTGTCATTTGTGTTTGCTTAGTAACATACTTTTTTTTTTATTGTGTTCATGAAAGAAAATATTAATTGCAGTAATTTGCCATGGTTGAAATATACAAATAAGCATGCACATAATATAATATGATTTATTAAAAATCCAAAATAGTTTTAACTGTAACTACGCCTTCGTGTAAAACATAAACAAAGCAAATTTTTGCCTGAAATAGAAACAAAAAAAACTTTATCTCTAGTCTTTAGCTGTAACATCTGAAGTGAGATAACTACAATTACAGTCTACCAAATGTTAACCCAAATTTGCTGGCAAAACTTGGGAATCAGTGTTAGTACTAAGGTAGCAAATTTTTGCAAAATTATCTTTGAATTGAATTAGAGTTTTACATAGCCGGTTTTACCGCATGTCATGCATTGGTTACAATATTAATTTAGTTACCTTAGCTGTGAAATTGTTTTTTTTCTTTTGCATAGATTCATATTTAATAATGCAGTAATACACACAAAGTTTAAGTTGAATGAGGGTAATTTCTCACATAGTGTGTTTAATACAACATAAAAAAAAAAATTACAAATTATTAAGAGTGTTTGTACTTCAGTTGTACCTTCATGGACCTCTTCCAAGTGGTTTTGACAGGTTATGGAACTGGAAAGCAAACTGAATGAGGCTGAAAAGGAGTATATGGAAGGGGCTCCAACACGAAACAAACGACAACACTCGGAATGGATCCCAAGACCTCCAGAGAAGTTCTGCATGAAGGGACACAGGCTACCAATTACAAAGGTGAAATTTAGTGTATAAAAAATACTATATTACTTTTTCTGTAGCCATGAAAAGTCTTTTTTCAGTTTTATTTTAAATCTAGTTTTATTGTGATCTAGTTTGTCCCTGTGTGTTTGGGATCAGGCAATCCAGCACTGAGACTTGTTGAAACCCAAATGCAGTGAGCTCTACAATGGAGCTCTGGAGATGAGTCAGCAATGCTCCATTTCACAACTGCCACATTTCAGCAGATAATAGTGTGGTCGATCCCATATGTGACTGTGATGTCCTATACCCAGAGTAGAGGTCTGCAAGTACTTGAAAATTGTGCTGGTGCCAAATACCTGCTTTTGGTTTGAGCTCAGCTTGGAATATTCTTTAAGCTTGAAAGATTTTAGCTTTTAAACCAATACCAGGTCATTCATTCTGCAAATGATGCAGATGTTTTACTGTTAACGAAAGAAAACTGTACACAGCTAATTAATAAAACCTACATTTTTAAAAGGTATATGTGTTATGGTAAAACTATGCCTCAGAAATGGAGATATGTAGGCAAACAGCAAAACTTCCCTAAAATTGGGTTGCAAATCCACCTAAAATGCAGTGCCTGATGAGACAGTTTGTTAAATATTTGCTAGAAAATATGTTATTCATTTATGAAACACTATTTTGAAAAGGTAGATGTGTTACGGTAAAAATATTTCCTCAGTTCTGCATATGAGAACACAAGATTCCCATCAAAATTAGCATACACAAACAGGGTGCAAATTGGCTTAAGATTCAGCACCCAACAAAACAATTTATTAGAAAAATATGACTATTCATACGGAGACTTGTAATTCGAAAAGCATGAAATAAAAAATTTTTCAGAAATCCCTGCATTATCTGTATTCCATATAAAAAACTTAAAACTGTCTTTGGTAAATTATTTTAAAAAAATAACTTTACTAGTTAAAACTTTACTTGTTGCAAGAATAGGCATTGTTCTCTGAATCTCAAAATTTTAAACACCATTAATGTGCACAGTTTTCACTTTGGTACAAGAAACATTATAGAAAAATGAATAAAACATTACCTCTATTTCAAACTTTCCTTAGTCACATTTCACCACCATGATAAAAATAAGTCAACCGCATGCTAAACAAACACTGATACATTAAAACTTTATATAAAATAAGCCATGGCCCCACTGGACAGTCGTAACTGATACCCTGGGGCTGGAAAAAATTTGCAAATAGTGATAGATGAGATTTTTCTTGTGAACTTCAACTATATTATGATTTTTTGCTAAATTTATTTATAAACCCAATTTAGTGATTTTTTGTATAAAATTCAGAAACCCTTTAAAAAAAATACAGATACAATAAAAACACAAAACTTACAAATAATCCTACAATGAAAAACTCTTCTTTATGATCAAAAGGTCTTGCAAAAACTATTATTTTATTGATTATTTATACACTGATTAATGAGACTTTAGTTCATATTGTCAATCTTCCTCGTATAACTGCCGTTGAAAATTACGAAATTATAATTTTAATTAGTAACAATGTTCACACCAGTAATTTTTTTTCAAAAGCATTATTGCATAAACAGTTTGCTGTCATGTATGGTGGCAATGTCGTACATATGTACGTACCGTGAAGATGCTAAAAACTTAATCAACAATGACCATCTTCTAATTATCTGTGCACACTGAGCAGTCTCTCATGATTCAGTTCATTTGCATTCACACTGAGTACAATACTTGCTGCAGTGTCTCTTAAGAGTTGTACACTATCTACCAAAAAGTAACTGGGCACCTGTCCACAATGTTTGCTCGGTGGTTGTCACCCCATTAGAATCTCGTAGGGCCACCTCTTGCGGCTATAACAGCAGCAACCCTGCCTGGCATGATCTCTATGAGTGTTTGCAGAACCTCCAAAGGGATTTGTTGCCATTCCTCTTGCAACCATTCCATTGGTTGAGCAATGGATTTTGGCTGCGCCTGACGAGCCCTAACCCGGGGAAGCCCACAGGGGAAGCACTACTAATTTGAATATAGTGATATCCAAAGATTATTGCTTTGAGTCCCTTGAGGTTTGTTATAGCGAAGCTCTACTGAACTTACAGTCTGTAGGTATTCCCTTGGACATGTATAAAAAAAAATTTCGGGTCCAGTACAAGGAAGATAATCCAGCAGGGCAATATAAACAGGTATCAGAAATGTGCGCATAAAAATTATTATGTCACTTACGAGGGGACATTAGGGTATGCTGAGTTGGCAGTACTGCACCAAAAGTGCTATTCACATGATAATACAGCCGGGGAATATTTTTTCTATTATATAAAGCTGGAAATAATTATAGCATTCGCAAACATACATAAGAGAGTGAGTTAAAAATAAATGTTGAAATATGTTTCCACCAGTAATGAATGCAAAAAGTTAATAATGTTCAGCATGGTATGCAACACAATTTCAAACTGTGCCGGCCGGTTGTCACAAGCATAATGTTAAATCTATACAAGTACAAACACGGAAGTTAGATCGTCGGATAACATGAACACACAACCGCGTAGCAAAATTAGTTCACAGGTACACAAGCAATAGCTTGTTGTGAAGAGACAATTTTATCATGCTGTATAGATCGCATAGGTATACCGCGCCACGAAACTCGTGCAGACAAACCAGCAACGTAATCTTTATGCTGACACCGTCGTCTTAAAGCAGACAAAGTAATTCAGATCTCGCTAAATACAGTACAGTAGCATACAGTCAAGACTGATACAAGTAACTTAAATCCTGCAGGATAGTCTATGCACTTTTCAAGGCTCTCCCAACAGGCATTAACCGTTAATAAATATATCTTATTGCAGCCTCGAAATTGTGATGGTGGTGAAACTGTGTTCATTAGTCACATTGCAATGTTTATATTAAAAAGCAGCAGGAAGATGGATATTGGATGAAATGAAAAATTTATAAGGGCCTTAAAAACTCTTCACTTTTCCATGGACAGCCTATACATATACATAGATATACATATATATATATATACATACATTGATATACACACGTATATAGGCTGTTCAAGGTAAAGTGAGCATTTTTTAAGGCCCTTCCTAGTTTTTATATTTAAGCCAATTTTTAATATCAGTATTGTCACGTGGCTAATAAATATGGTGTATACTTTCACCACCCTTAAAAGTTAATGTGTGAGGCTGCAATAAAATAAAATAAAATTAGTGGTTAATGCCTGTTGGGAGGCCCTTAAATAGTGCCTACTTTATTGTGAACAGTCTACACACACGGATGTGTGTGTGTGTGTGTGTCTATATATATATATATATATATATATATATATATATATATATATATATATATATATGGGAGAGAGAGATATAGAGATATATGCACAGCCCCCCCCCCCCCCCCCCCCCCGAAGGATGAATATATTTTACATATAACACAATGAACAACAATTGATACATAGATCATTAGAGTTTACCTTCCATTTGATTTCACTTACGGCATCTCTATCTTACTGTAATGGATGTGCACTCGGTGTGCCCTGAAAATTAGTAACATGCAATTATCATATTGTTTCATGTGAGGATACCTGTGGGGTGTATTTGAGTTCATGAGGGATGGGGGACTGTTGATTTCTAATTTATTCACTCCATTACTATGTACAACATTAAGTTACCTGTCTCCATTTTACTCTTTTTATTAAACAGTGAGCACAATATTCAATGTCTTTTTCAACTCTAGTTAACTTCCTCCTTAATAGTCTCTACAGCCCGGCACACTGTATATCCCCACTAACTTTGGGGTCCTGTATATACAGTATCTAATAAAAAGTCACTGGGCACCCGTGAAGATAGGTAATTGAGTGTAAAAATTGAGTGTAAAAATACTAACTAAATGCTATGGACAACAGGCATGCATGCATGCATGCATGCATGAACTGTTTGTATGTGGTTAACTGGCATTTATTGGGAAGTACGTGTTATGTTGGTGTGGTGACTGTGAACTGATGGGGCTTGCAGGTGTTATTCCACCCAGTGTACAGCCTATTTGCATCCTCCAGTGAGGATGCCACTATCAAAGTGTGGGACTTCGAGAGCGGGGAACATGAGATGACCCTCAAAGGCCATACTGATGCAGTCCAGGACTTGGCATTTGACCCAGCTGGAAAACTGCTAGGTCAGTGTATACTTTACATATAGAATTTTAAGGAGTATTTTGCAAATGTATGGTAGCATGAAGTGGATGAGTGACTGCGAAGGGCAGGCTCTTTGTTTACCTGGTGGGAGGCTGTGGTGCTGTGTTGATCACCATGGGGAACTGGGTTCAATTCCCAGCAGGGCTGTATCTTGATTCTTGTATGAGAGAAATTGACAAACATTGATGTTGGCTTTTCTTGAGATATTACTCTATTTCCCCCATGATTGTATTTGTCATTACTCCATCTTCATTAGACTTCACTACAATCAGTGTTGGAAAACATTTCTGTATCTATCGGTTTATATTTTAACAAGTGAACTTAATGTAGGTAATAAATGAATCCATGCATGCTTTTATAAATGTGTGTTATGTACATATGTATGTAACATACACGTCATGTAAGTATGTATGTAAGCATGTATGTACCCTCATTTGCAAAAAAAATTAATAACTGAAAAGGTACTGTCACAGCACATAAGTGGATATAGGCACAAGTCATGGTAGTATGTATACAGAAAACATAAAAATATTGTACCACACCAACCATGTATTGCAGGGGACTAACACTTGCAGGATATACTTCAGTATGGTGTTGGACCATAGCAGTATGGAGACAGGCAGCGATATGGTAGAGCATGGAGGCATATAGATGTCGGATGTTCTCCTGAGGATCATCGTGCCACAGCTGGCACAACTGACCATCCAAATTCGCCATAGTTGCCGCTGGCTAAAGTTTCCGTCCAGTCTAGCCTCACACTTTTTCGATGGGCAAGAGGTCTGGGGAATTTGCTGGCCAAATAAATATTGTTACGTATCGCATGTCTTCACGGCTAACCTTGGTGCACCTGGCACGCGAGTGAAGTGGAGGGCAGAAGTTATGTGATAATGGAACGCAAGCAGCAACGTATTAGTTACATAAATTGGGCCGCCAAGATAATCTCTTATTGCAGCGTGCACTACTGACCCCAGCATATTGATTTCTGCCTTTTGTCTGGATAATGCTCTGGATTACTGACCTCGTTCTCCCAGCACATTTCGGGGTATGTCGAACCTTCAAATGGTCAGTGCAGCCCTATAAAGTTGCGGCAGGCCTCCGGGCTGGGAGTTAATTGTGTTGGAGTTGATGAATGAATGAGTGGCTTAGTTATGAGCG
Source organism: Dryococelus australis (assembly GCA_029891345.1). Lineage (NCBI taxonomy): Eukaryota > Metazoa > Arthropoda > Insecta > Phasmatodea > Phasmatidae > Dryococelus > Dryococelus australis. The sequence goes on from CM056997.1 coordinate 41,356,470, forward strand.
ATAAAAGACCCGCAGCGGGAGAACCAGATGACCAGGGGAAGGGGGGAAGTCTAAGACTATGTTTATCACGCAGTAAAGTGTGCTGCTGGCAGACTGGACTATTAGACTAGATGCGTGAATGAAAGATGATGGCAACAGATAGACTGAGCACATGTTGATAATGAGTATGAGATAATTGACTGAAACCAACAGACATAATTAAGAAGTCTGTTAATTAGAGTAAATTAGACTCAATTAGACATTAAATATTGCGAGTAAAATTGGAGTCATATAATTAATGCTGTAGATAATAGCAGAGTGAATAAATTAGAAATCAAATTTAGTTACTTTTAATTTTTTTTATTAAGACTGCCAACCCTCACAAACTCAGATAAGCCCCTCAGGCGTCCGCACATGTAACAGTATGTTGTCATGAAAGCAAGCCAGGGATACTTGTACTGTTTAGGGCTGGACATTATCCTGCTGAAAATGGGATTGTCAAGTTGCACGAGGAATGGGAGTGCACATGGCTGCAGAAATTCCTGGATGTATCGCTGCATCAGTAGGATGCTGGAATTGTAGGAAATGGCACCCCACACCATGACTATTCTTGCATAACTGCCAACTTCTATGATTTTTTCTTATTTTGTTAAAATTTTTGTAGTTTCTACAATTTTCTTATGAATCTGTTGAATCTTATAAAAATAAGTAATTTATTGTTATATTTGAGTATTGTTTAATTGCACGCTAGAAAATGAACATGCAACTTTAATAGACCAGCACTAAAGAAATTATGGTTTATTGTGGTGGCTGCACTGTCTCTTGCATTGGTTCACGGTTACTTCGTTTCCCTTTCTACCATGATGTTTCATTATTGGGCACGGTGATATACGGCATGTATGCTAAATTTCTTCCATGATTTTGGTTAATGTTACTATCTGTATTTTGATACTACTGAATGGAGAGATTGAAGATTTATCAGTTGTTTGTGTTACAGCGTCTGTTAACTATTTTTCATGCGACGCAATTCGAAGAATAAAAATTACAAGTAAGTGTTTCGGGAGTCTGAGGCAGTGTCCAATATTGCAGATTTTGTTGACAAAATGATTACGTGACCTGATTTTGTATACAAAAATGGTGACATATTTGGTAATTTTTATCTTGTATGTAATGGATGTTGGCAAAAATTCAAAACTACAAAATCAGCGCCATGTTGCTTTTTACCTTCAAAACACTTGTGTGAATGCGTAAATAAAATGTTTTTAAAACTGATAACTGCTCATAAAATACACTAGGCATGATTTAAAAAGTGAACGAGTGTGCTTTGTTTATATATAATGCAACAAAAAATTTTAGTTATTCCATAACTTATTTTCTTATTTACGTACATATTTGCAGCATTCCAGTTGTAGAAATATTACATCCATTTTAAGTATTAAATTTCAATAAAAATAATTTTCACTGTTAACATAAAAATGTGTTGCCCCGAATGCTAAACAGATGACCATTGACAACGTCCGAAGTGAAACTTATGAAGTGACAAATTAGAAAATAACAAATTTGTCATTTCGGACATGGCCTTAACTGTACAGTCTTCCCTTGGGTAGTGCATGCACGAAAAGGTGAGAATTTTACAAAATGTGTGTGGTGTGTTAAGTATGACTTGAATATTTCGCATGGTGGAAGGTAGGGGTGGGCGAAGCTGGAAATTTCATTTTGAAGCAAATTTGTTAAACTGTTCATGAATTCAAATAGAATAATAATTCAAGTGTTTTGTTCACAAGTACACATTGTACCAATTAATTTTTTTTAAATATAATAACTACATACATTTTTACAAGCCAGGTAGAAGGCAGATAAAAAATAAATGTTTTCCACCCATTTTTTTTTTTTAATTTGTCATAGTTTTTACCATGTAAGTACACATATTGCCTTTCATGCTAAACAAATCTAAATAGCAAATAGAAAATTAATCCAGGTGTAAGGAATATTTAAAAGTAGCATACCTATTACAAATGGAATCATTTATTCATTACATCAGCATATTTCTTGACCTAAATGCAAATAATACTAAATAAGAAACTAAAGATTTTTTCGGCAAAATGTGGAACATACAAAACAGAAAATCTATTGCAGTGCTCATGTTTTTACACCCCAGTTTGTATTTTAATCAAATTGTGTATCTAAACAGTGTGATTCAATATAATATGGTTCTATTACTTTGCGTACGGATTATTGGTGCGCAAGAATGGAATTACGCCATCAGGACAAATTCATGTGGGAAACTTAAATCTCTCGGGGGAGATTAGGGAAAAATTATTTTAGGTTAGGTGAAGTTTGTGTGTTGCTAGACTTACTGAATTACATTCTGTCATGACTTATTCCATTAAAACAAAAAATAAACATAATAATGACTGCATATGCCAAAAATTAAATTTCAGCTAGAATAGTCTTATTGTTTTATTTTTTATACACTTAGTTGTTGCGCTACAAATTAATCCTTTGGGTTAAGATCACTTCTTAAAAATACTTCCTTTAATTTTAATAGGAAAATCCTGTATAAAAAGTTTTTTAATAACAAATATGGACATACGACATGATAAAAAAAAATGTCACTTTAACTTTATTTAAAAACATTGCCTTGATATTTTCAGTTCCCTGCAATTATCCTTATAATGTCGTTACATCTACTAAGGAACTTTTCCATTTTTTGTTCTATTTTGAGTAGCAAAATATGTGTACTTTGACATAAATTTACTCAAATAACTTTCAGTGGAAGTTTTAACATCCGTGAACACATGCTTCAAATCACGTAGTGCAACTGCAATCACAGCCAAGTCACATTGGGCAGGTTATGAATTTAATATACCGAATCTGTATGATAACAAACATAATTCCTCTATCGATAACAAAATCAAAAGTATCTAAGTAAATTAATTATATTTTTCTCATAGGAAATTTGCTACATTTGCACAAAAACCAACACATTCTGAATGAGAAACACAGACAATTTGTAGGCGTGTTGCAAATAGCTTTAACCAAACGCATATTTAAAAACACCATGTTAGATTTCAGTAAAATAGTTAAAACTTTGGGGTCAAATTAAACATTCATTGTGCACTTGCTAATTTTTACATGAATGTTTAGGTAATGTGTTTCTAAACTCGTGTCCCACATCATCCAGCAATCAATACTTGTAAACTTATAGATGTTGCTCGCATATAAGACAATTCAGTGCGCACGTTTCACCGTAACTTCATAATAGGGCAATTATACAACCAGTTTTAGTTAATGTTCGAAATTAAATACATAGTTTTAAGCTTATATAATATGTGATGTACACAATTGTTTTGCTTATATGATGAACTTTCAAATGTGTCAGCGAATAAGCAGAAAAATCAATTTTTCTCTACTAAATTTGAATCCTCAAATCATAATTGCATGCTTAGAGAGTCAATATAATACTTCTTGCACGAAACCAAACCTGTATTTTATTAACAATTTCCTGGTTTTTTTTTTTATTTACGTTACTGAGAAGCGAGATTTGAATCGCAGTGGGTTCAATTTTACACTATTCACAGCAGTTAAGTCAGTAAAACTCGCAGTTTGATCTCCTATTTATCACACCGTAATGCAAGACTGTTGGGCATGAGGAAAATAAACATATAATACAGATTAAAATCTGAGGTGCCAAATTAATTTTGAAAAGATAATGAAGTGTTTAGTAATATAAAAAGGTTTTTCCCCCGATAATTTTGTTTTGCTGTATTGCAAGTATAATTAGATACTGGCAATTATTTTACACAGAATGGCATTTGGACTAATTTGTGGGCATTCTGTTGAGTTGTTATGTTTCATGTTTCACTAGCCATGTGTGTGGTAAACGTGGGATAAGAACTTTGCTGTTTTACCGTTAATGTGAAAAAGACGATCTGCTGTTTATGTATTCTTACAAAAGGATCGGCATGATCACGAGGAGAGCTGTTAAATTTTTGTTTTATTTAAAAAAAGGTGTGTGTACTATTTTTATAAATGGTATGGATTTCTATTTTTTGGGCTTGGCAGCTATGCTGTTGTTGGGGCGGTGTACCACTCTACAGTGAAGTATGGATCATGGCACTGGCCATGATATTTCCAGACTCAAATTTGGTGGTCGTCTGTGTCCAGACAGAATCGTGATTTGTTGCTGAACACCAATCGTCACCGATCTGCACGCTGCCCTTCTGTTCATTTCTGGCAAAAGGTCACACGGTCGTAAGGGTAGCCATCATAAGGGACACAGTGATGACAGATCCCACTCTACTAGCCACCTGGTTATGGTACTGATGGACACAATTGTATCCCCAGTTCCATGACATGTTCCTGGATGGTGCACGGTGATGCCCAGAGAGTGCCTACAGCTTGTCGCACAATGTAATGAGTGCTTAAAGTTTGTCGACTATGAAATGATCCTCTTTGCTGGTGGTCCGTGGGAGTCAACCCTAGCTTCCTTAACAGATGTGTGTACCCTCCTGTTCCCTCTGTGGCCAACACAGATTCACAGTGCAGCCAGAGTAGTTCAAGTGGCGAACAATGCGCTGAAAGGTCCAACCTGCCTCTGAGGCCAACAACATGGCAACTCTCAAACTCATCGAACTGGGAAAAGTCTTGCAGAATGTGCCGTAGAGACATGGGCTGCGTGTTCACTGAACTTGGCTGTGTGGCTCATGCTGCTATTGAATTCTGATTCAGTATCTTGCAGATATGAATGATGGAGGGACTTGTATGCCCCCTAGTGGCATATTACAGTGATTTTCTGGATGTTTGCATCAGGAGAACTTGTGTTTTACAAAAGAACTCTCATTAATTTTCAAATTATTAATTGTATTTAAGGTTAAATTATTTTGAATTTGTTACGGGGTGCACTGCAGGGTGTTAGTTGCTTTTTTAATTTGATGCATCAATTAGTTGTTTCAAATATACCCAGTCTTTGAATACTTGTCAAGTATTGAATTTAATTAAGAAATCAAAATATTTATTCTGTATATTATTCTGAAACTGAAAATATTGTGTTCTTTGTTACAATAATTAATAATAAATTGTGTAACATCTGGTTTTTATTAATATTACAAAGTTTTATATTCCATCTAAATGACTTGTGCCACATCATTCCAGCATGCAGTTTTGTTTGTTCATATAGCAAATTTTGGTAGCAGTTTACATTTCTAGTGGAATAAAAACAGTAAGTTTGTGTGTTTTATAAATAATGTGTGTGCAATCAATAGTTGATCATTTTGTTACACTTAATGCTTGAAACATTCTCTGTGATGCTGCAGTGTAAACAAAAGAACATGAGTTTGATTGTAACGAAACATGTCTTTGAAACATAGTACTTTTATGAATACAAATTGATGACAAAGAAAATTGGCGTCCATCTTAGGTGTTTATAAATGAAGATTATACGTTTGTCAGATGGTGTAATTTTAGGAAATGTGAAAAACTGAAGTTAAGTAAAATAAACCATACCTAAATAAATAAGTTTTAATTGCAGGAAAACATACAAAATGAGAACATAAATACTAAGTTTCACGGTATTTAGAAACAGTTGCTGTTTTATAATGTTTGAAATGTCAGTGGCCTAAAAATACACCCTCTCAACTCTGTTTTGTAGTGTATAAACAATAGTTGTATAGAAAATACTACAGTAGTGTGAGAGGTAAACATTGGTAAAAAAATACCAAGTGTGTTTATTAATCGTATCTGTATTAACAGCAACATATTTATCACAATTTATTCATTTGGTGGAAGTTAACACTTTCCAAGTTTTTATAATTTTAATGTTATTCATGTACAAGCAAAATTTTTCACTTTCCCATCAAAAAAATATGCAATTAAAAATAATTGCCTCGTAAGTAGAACTGCTAAGCAATGACATCTCATGAAAGATGTCAAACTAAGGTCCAGACTTCAACCCTTTTTTCTCTCCCCTTTGAATTATACAGAGTAAGCAGAGCCCTATAGGTAATCATGAGTAATGAAGTTAGCTGACATCACTATTTGAATGCCTGCCATGAAATAAAACAAAAGTTAAAAAGTGAGAAAAATGTCTGTCTGTATCGGCTAACAAATATTTTTTTAAATAGGCATAACAGCCATGACATAATGATACATGGCTGCAGTTTAAAAATAATATTTGTTTTTACCAGTAATCTCTTGTAATATAGTAATATTGCAGGATATGTTTACGCCTAGTTTTGTTTGTAATTATTATTGAACAGAATTTTGTTTGCCATGAATTTTGAGTTTTTTTTTTTTTCCGATTATTTTAGCTTTGCTTTTTTTTGTTTAAATGTCTGTAAATGTCAGGTTAGGCCATCCTTCCATTTATAGTAGTAATTAGATTCTCTATGGAGTTATCAGGTGTCCACATTCTGAAAAGTCAGGGAAGTGGAAATTGGTCAGGGAAAGTCAGGGAATTTACTTGAAATCCTGCAAAAGTCATGGAAATTCACCAGTGAGTAATTTGAGGGGAAAATGTTATGCTCCAGCCTGCCGTAAGCATTTTTTTTTCAGGTGGGAGTTTAGTACATAATCATACACACTATGAAGTGGCATATGCAAGGCTCTGTTTGGATTTTAATTTTTTTTAATTTAATTTTAGTTTAGAAATAATTATTATAATCCTGTGGAAGTCTGCATAATGTCTGTTAACAATGTGGAATGGCAGGAACTTTACTGTGCAAATCTGTATGTACTTGCTTGTATCTGTATTTTACCAGAAACTGAAATAAAAATATAATGCAGACCTCTGTATGATAATATTTTTCATATTAATTTTGAATATATTATTATTACAAAAAAAACACACTAAAATTATTTTTACAACATGCTTGTATACAGAAGTTTGGTTAATGATCTGTTTCTATAGTCCATTCCTCATTGGAAGCAACTTTCTCGGAGCTCTCCTAAATATCTACTTGCAGACCCATTTCGCATCCTTCCGCCAAATGTAAACAAACATTGCCATATGACTGCGGTGTAACATCTGTCGAAATCAATGTTTACATTCCATTGTGTGTGTACATATGTTCGTATACTTTTGCTACACCTAAAAATAAACGTTGAAATGTTACTTCTACTTTTATACCCGTCAAATGTGTTTACTGTGTACAGCTTTTCAAATAATTCTGTCATATTCCAAAATCCATTTTGTACGAACATTCACAGTTTAGGCCTCTTAACATTATTTAGGTTAGCTTTATGATGTTTTAAAAATACCTGAATTGAAAACAGTTCTTACGGTTATTTTACATTAACATATTTGGTTTCCATGACGTAGCTCATTACATGTAATGCACGTTAGCATTTTGCTGCGACTGTGTTTTACACTGATACAACTGCGAGGTAAAGGGCTGTACTAATTGTAATTATCCTTTTGTTATTGATATGTGTTTGGTCATTTCTCTAAAAGGACGGCCTCAGTTGGAATAAATATTAAAATGACGGAACATCAGTGAAAAAGGCACATTAAATTCGAGTACGCAACTCGTGTTGTTCATTTTTGTCATACAAACTTTATAAGATAGTGGTGTACATGCACACAAATAAGCCTATGATAACTTTTATTTCGCTCATATTTCTATGTATTGCTATTTACTGTTTACTAGGTTTATTGAAATTTATCGGACTGGGCTTAGTATTTTTCTTCTGGGATTGTGGCAAATTACGTTACAAGACTGTGTTTCAAACCCCTTAGGGCAAACGTACAACGTTGTGATAAACAGACGTGGATATAAATAAATAACTTTGTCATAAAAACAGTTCACATTTGAAACTTATAAATAGTTCACATCAAATATTTGAAATCGCGCACACACACAGATCCAGTGTAACGATCACCACCCAGCCACACCACGCTATTTCACACGCAACGGTTAACGAAACACACCGTAACAGTATATTTATTACTGCCGCGGAAACTCATTTTTATCACAACATCGTAACATGCTTAGGTGGGTTTTAAAAACATGTCTACAAACATGATGTATTAATTTGAAGTATTTTTCGGAGTAAAAATAATTTGTTTTGTTTGACAAAAAGCAACACGCCATGTCATGGTTCGCCACGTCTGCCAACTTCACTAGGTAACTGCCCCCGCCATCATATCTAAATATATCAAAATACGTATTAAAACATTAAAATCTCTTTTCAGTTGTAAATTACAAATTCAAAAATCAATATTTTACTTAATGAGTGTGAAATATGCTACAATTGAAAACATGTATAATTAATTCCTTACTAGTGAAGTGAAATTTCCCGAGTGTGAAAGAGACTTGGAGAAAGAAATAGTGCGACAAACCTCGGCAGCAGACAGTTTTTCACTCGCTTTCTCGCTCGATAAAACATTACCGTAACATTACCGCTTACTCACAATATTTTCCACTGGTGTTTTAAACTGTAAAAATGTGATATGTTGCCATCGGGACTACTTAAATCTTTAAATATTTCAATAGGCACCATTTAATTTACAAATAGTGTACTAAAAAACTAGGTTAAAATAATATCTTAACTGTGGCCTATTTCTTACCGGTTGTTGCCAACACATCGCTGCACTCGCTGTTGTTAATTCATATTTAAAAAAGAAATAAATATTTCAAGTTATAGAAGATATTAAGGTAAAGGTTCATTTATTCAACAATACAGTGCTCTAAAGTTAACCAGTGTTATATATTTGTGTAATACAGATTATTAAAAAAACAGGTGACATGTTATGCCTAGAGTATTTTTTCAAAGGTTGATTTTCATAAGTTGCTTCCAATCGGGAATTGATTATAGTAATGTTTTTGAGGTTGAAAAAGTATGTAGTATGTATTTAATGAGAATAAAAAACTGAAATACTGCGAACTGCTCCATCAGGTGGTGCAAATCAAGTTCTGGCAAGTTTTAGTGTAAATATTGCAACTTTTTTCTACAGTTGAAGGAACTTAATGGCTAAGCAGTGTATGTTTATCTAACATACACTGCAGTGTATATTAAATAAACAATGGTTAGATTCAAACTGAATCCAGAATTTGCTGGATGATTGGATTAGGTGCCTGATAGTTCTTCATTAGCTTATTGTAAAGTGTGCGCAAAATCTTTCAAGCTTAGTAATATGGGGAGGCAGTCTGTTCTTTCTCATGCAACGGGACCAAAACATATAAAAAATCCCCAAATTACATGTTTGCAACCTACAATTTCATTCATTGCTAAATCCACTAGATCTTAGCAATGTGATCTGCCTTCATCATCATGCAGCTCACTTACATCAAATTCATCAATACCTGACTCATCTTGTAGTTCTTCAGCTCTAGTCTTGCGGTAAACAAATGTGAAGACGTTCACAGTAAATGAGGATGACGTTACATCAGCAGAAATATCGTGGGCACTGGACATAGTTGCAGGGAAGATGTCTTTGAACTCATGTGACAGAAGTGCATCTCTTTTCTGAAGAATATTCCACGATAGCAAAATTGCTCAGAATTTCTCAATGAAAAAAACTAAAGTCTCGTATGCAATTACTGTCGACTCTCTATGTATCATTATTGCATGTATCAATATACTGCATCCACCAACAATTTAGTGTGGTCTAAATAATGTAAATATAAACCGCTTGTATATTTTATCGCATGGAGCATTGATCAAGGTGTATTTTGGGTCCCTTCACCTAATATTTCTCGCAACTATTGTTTTTAAGCTGGTTGTTTATGCAAACTTCTAGTAACTGGGTGTGAAATACATTACGCACCCCACTGTTTATAACTGCTCTGCAGCACGCTGTCTAATGTCTTGTTTTCTCAACATGTCTGTTGACTCTGCAGTCAAATATGGTAGAAGGACAATATGGGAAATTCAGGCATTTTAACATTGACAACATGAGAGATACGCTACAACAGCACTCCTAGCGACATGAACTGATGAATAGCCGAGAAATTAATTACATGGTTCAGCATGCATAATTTAAGTGCAGTTATTGTCTCGTAGTATTAAAAGGTGTTGTTTTGCTGAATGTAATATAATAGCAGCTTAGTTGTATTACTATGCCATATTTAAAAATGTACTTAAAGCATAAATATTATCACTTGAAACAAGGACAATCAGTTGTAACAGAATCATGTTACTCGGCACAGACTTAGAAGTTAATCAATTACATGTAAGACAATGAAATGCTAAACGGTATTTCATCTGTCACATTCATAACTGACTGCATTTATTCAATATATTCTTGAGAATGGAGCTGTCACTAAACTTAAATTTCTGCAAATATCGGGAACAGACATAACCAAAAAATTTTTTGAACAGCAAAATCTGAGACTTATCCAAGGCGTCTACTGACCGGGAAAACCAGGAAAAACAGTAATTGTACAGGAATTCCACTGCCCAGGAAAATTACGAGAATTGCACGGGATTTTAGTCAGATGTCCGCGAATTCGTTTCCCTTCCTCCTCTCCGAAAGTCTATAATGTAGTTATGAAAGCCAAAATGCTTGGTGGCGAAGCAACCTCGTTCATAAATCTTGTTATATATTAGTGCGTCAACTGATGTTTCACTGCTGACGTTGCTCGCTACTGATAACGCACAGGAAAATACGTGCGTGTTGGTCGGACGAATGTACTCACCTAATCTCAATTGTGGGTGCTTGCCGTGGGTTGTCATTCCAGTCTGCATGCAACGGTGTTTCGTAATGTGAGGTACATTGACTTAAAGTGCGTCCATCTGGTAGCTACATTCATATTCATAATCTGTTAACACATGGTAAGACGATAATATTGTGTAACAGGGCTTGCACTACATTATATCCATTGCGAAGTATAAATGCTTATAAACATTAAAGTTAAACCTTGATAATTCAAAATACCCGGAGCAAAAATTTTTGACTTTGAATCACATAATTTTGAGTCTTTGTCACGAAAACACAAGAGCACAAACAGATTCAGTTTCAATTTCCGTTTATTCAGTTTTACATTTACTCTGACTACAGATTTTACCAAATATTATTAATATTAAAAACATTTAAAAAATGCAACACTGGCACCAAATGGCCGTCAAAGCAGAGCGTTCCAATAAAACTGTAATATTATACATTCTTGCAAACTGACAGAAATTTAGTCCAAGCAAATGCATACTCAATTCAAAAGATACAAGAGACAAGATAAGGGAGTATTTGAATTATTTTGAGCCTTCAAAACTGAATAAATTATCACAGCAGAATTGATGTAATCAAAATATATTGAAATATAAATACTTGATCTCAAACAGCCAAACTTGAACATTTAAAAAAAAATTGCATCAGATGGGTCACAATAGCCTTTCCAAAGCCCATCTGAACTAAAAACAATACGTATACACAACATTTAAAAACAAAATTTAAAACTCCTTAAAGCAGTTCTAGCACAGATGATTCCAAATGTAAAGGCACTCGCAGATGGGTTATTAATTATTTAAAGCTTTCATCATAGCGCAAGTCGATGCAGTCCCAATTCAATGCCATGAAGTTTTCAGGTGACAAGCAGCTAGGAATTTACATTACTTCAACAAGTAAACCATTTTAAAGCAAAGGAACTATGGGCATCACATACTACAAGTTACTCCGAACTTAATTTAGAAAAAATACCAAGGAAATGCCAAACAGAATATAGTATGTAAGTAAAATAGCGCTTACAAAACCCTAACTCGATTTACTATCAATTCGCTACAACATGTCATGAACCCACCTCATCGTGCGACTCATCGTGCACTGCAGCATACATTTCAGCTCGTTCAAATACTAACGAGTTTTAGGCTATTGAACAGAGTACATAGTGGACCGACGAGCAGAAATACCAGGGCTACTATTCTGTAGCTTGGCAATATTTAGTGCCTATTCATTAACAAAACATAAAGAATGTTTGTGGTAGAAAGCAACTTGGGATTGGAATTTGTTATTGAATTGGACATACTGTCAAATTTGTAACTGTATTGAAGGGACACGGTCGAGTACAGAAGGGGGCAAGAGTATCTCGTTATCTCATCCCCCCCCCCCCCCTGTTCATTTTAAAATGCTGGTTTGGAATGCTAATTATTGACCACTAAATAATTTAGCAAGTTTTTATAAATTATGGTAAATTGCTCTCCTCATGCCTTTTAAAATGTTTTATTTGTACGTATTTATGTAAAAAGAATCGGTAGCACGCAAACATACCACACATATTGAGACTGTGTTCAGAGTTACCATTTAGTACAGTATTTTAATATGAAGTAGCGTTCAATTCAGATGCTATTAAGTCAAGCGTTCAGAAGTGGTTGCCATTTGGTAATTTAGAATTTTAATGAGTTTCGTTCCATGGTAATATCAAATATCAGTATTTTACACGACTAATTCAAACACCACACATGGTGTGTTCATATAGTACATGCATGCATTGGAACACAACTTCCTACTTAAGACATCCATTTTCTTGGCTAGTGTAGATAATCCATGGAAGAAGCAGTAACATTGACTGCAAAATGCTTACAGCTTTCAACAACACAGTGTACTATCGTCTCTGATATTATGCCACCTAAGTGACATTTGAGGGATTATAGATGAGATAAATAATTCTAATACTACATAAATTACAAATATGGTCTACTGTGTTAAGGAAAGTACAGTGAAACCCTGTTAAGACGTTTCCGAAAAATACTGAGAATTGAATACTTATTAAGCAGGACAAATTGCAAACGTTAGGCTAGTTAAGCAGGAAAATTTCTTAACAGAAAGCTTCTTAAGAGGGTTTTACTGCATTTTTAAAAACTTTTCCTAATGCAATTTACGCAGTACAGTTGGTGTTAGGATGAAAATTCAATTCGTCAAAATATTTGGTAGTACATACTAACATATGTACTCAAGCCATTAAGCTAATTTACTTCATCTCTCAAGTTTTTCATGCATTAGGCACATTTAATTTTGTAATTCACTTTCAATAACAAAGCTTAATTCCAAATTTACAGAATCCAAATCATTTTTATAGCATTAGATCATCATTAAAAAGTCACTAATAACCAACCTGAATACATGCTTTTTACAATAAATTTTACCACAGATTTTCATATGCTTCATGGCGAGAAGACTGGAAAATATGTTGTAGAATTCAAAAGCAGCTGAACTAAAAATAACTTACCTTGGTCATGATTTTAACATACTTTCTGTTCAAGTTCGTGGCACTTGTTATTGTAATGCAATTTGCATGTTCTTTCTCCAATACTGCGATCACCATAAACAAAATTGTGTAAATAGGCTTTCAGGTCTAAAGAAATGCGTGCATATCACCATCATTCCCATACCTGTATTGCAGAATGTGGCAAAAAAAATCATTCAAATACACCTCATTTAAGTTAATACGATAGTTCACATGCACAATGTTACAATATTGAGTACTTCAGGGAGTAAATAAAAGAAAGTGAAATTGGAAAAAAAAAGAAAACCTTTCTTTGTTTGTAAAAAATATACAAGATGTACCACTGAAATATAACTATGACTCTCAGGAGTGAAACATTGTTTAAAAAATTTTGTACACAATTGTGTAAACAATTGCAAGTATTTGGGTTGGGGGGAAGGGGGAATGTTATTACTATGTTAGATTGGCTTTGATGGTGACCCTCACTCGACAGCTAGTTCACACTCTGCAATATATACACTGACTTACCAACTGTAGACAACCTGATGTCTCCACTGCTGCAATAAAAGTGTCTTGTGTGTGGCGTCAGTACATGGTTATTTAGTACACAGAATTAACTTTGATACACTGGCTGGAGAAGAATTATTCTCGTCGCCAAAAGCTGTACTTGACAACTCTACACTCATTAAAATGAAAATTACTTGCAAACTCATTATGTAGAGAAATTAAAAAATTTGGACAGTAAAAGATTAACGATATGCAGACCTTTCGGTGTGTGAAGGGTAAGCGAGTACCTAGAAAGGAAACTATTACAGTTCTCATCTAGTTGTTTCTTTAATAATTCTTTGAAAATTTTGGTAGTTGGCGAAAACATAACCCAAAATAAGGAAAAAAATTAATATTCAAATGCATAGTTTCCCATGTGTAAACAATAACATTCCAAAGTATGAAAATACACTGAAAAAGTACATAAACAACATGGAAATGTACATAAACAAAATTAATATGCTGAAAACTGTAGGTAAACAGTATAAATTGATATGTAAGCATGAATAAACAACATAAATTAACAATGTAAACACTGTGACTTGACACACCATAGATATTTTGGACAATAAACTTATATAATGATCAGCAAGGTACAGCACTGCTTAGTACATACACATCATACATTCCTCAACAACAAATTTCATAAATTTGACACCAGGCTCCAGCCAGCTTAATAAACCAATATGTAATCATTGTACGAGTAATCACTGACAAATAAATATAAAAACAACAATTTTGAAGTAATTGATCAATTTTAACCTTAACTGAACTTGCTTAACTATACACACATGTAAACAAGAGGCTCCAGCCAATTCAATACACCAACACTGAATATGTTAACATTGTTTGCTTTTATTTTTTTAAGGTGTCGCTCCAGTAAAAAAACCTGAACCTTTCGTGTTACGGGCTATCAAACTTCGCACAACCCTTGTGTGTACAAGATTAGAAATAGCAGCTGTTACACTCAACTGACTGTGTTCTTGTCCTGTTGAATGCAAATTTGTGTTGCAAAAATCCTCTTTTTGAAATTGTTGGAACACATTTGTTCACGTGTATAAACCGCCAGGCCCTTTTTTTTCTTTATTACATCCAGGTCTGCTCTCTCACATTTCTACACCCATTGCTTGCATCTACGAAATGACAAAACAGTATTTAAATAAATTAAGGTATTGTGCGATTGGAATTTGCAATAAAAACACACTGACAATAATAAGACTATTGAAAATATTATCCACTACAGCTCATGTACTTACTGATTTGCATCCTTTGGGAATCTAATAAAAAAGGACTTGCTGCTGCAGTTCACAATATTGAAATTATATCAGCCAAAACTGCACAAATCTTTGCTGCCATAATAAATAACCAAGCAAGCAACAAATATTTGAATTAAAATCGAAAATACTCAAACTTCCCATTCAATTATTAGCTTATCACCGTACAGATAGTTCACAGCGCTCTTAGCTAAACAAATGCGTGCTGGGCATTGAAAATTTGATTAGCATTCCGTGTCGTATAATTTTCATTTTTAGAGGGTTTGTAATCCAACATCAAAGCAAGCTGTCCTAAAATTTTCAATCAATTATATACAATATTTTGAGACTTTTTTTTATTTCGACGAGTTTAAGTGAAATGTTTTTAATGTATTATTTACAATAATATTTTTTCTAAAATTCTCATTTTATTGTGTTTATTAGATAAACTGTATTCACTGCATATATACAGCTATTACTATACACAACATAAAGTTTTATAAGGCTAGAAGTTGTGTTTTATTGATGTACATCTCAGAACCCTCATCTACTGAAATCCCACGTGGACATTTTTTGGCAGTCCCCTGAATGATAGATTGAGAGTCGACTTTAATTCAAAAAGTGTGAAGAAACCACAAACAGACTATAGTCATAAACTTATTATTACATTGAACGGTCGGATCGCAAGCACGGGACTTGAACAGGTAGTCTGGAGTTGTCCACCGTGTTACCTCTGCCCATTGCTGAGAGCGAATGACACACGGGGTAGGGCGAGTCTAATGACACACGGGTTAGGGCGAGTCTGTCCCCTCCACATGCCTAACTGGCATCACGTGCCCTTAGTTGACCATGCCCCAGTCCCAAAACTCCACCCAGCCACGCTGTCTTTCAAGCCCTGCGAGTTCTTCGATCTTGGATCTCTATATACCACTCTTAAAACCTAGCAATCTATGAACACAGTAGATTTTGTTTAGCAGTACAATGACATTGATGAATTAGAATGTAAATAAAAAATTCAGCTGTTACTCGACCCACCAGCTGATGGTGGAGGGATACATAAATGTGAAGTAAATTTCGATACTACATTCACATAACTGTCAAAATCTTGCCATCATAGCTGAGATAGACTATAATGTGAGTTTGTTTGCAGCTTCATGCAGTGCAGACATGACGATCAAGCTGTGGGACTTCTCCACCTACGAGTGCACCAAGACTCTACGTGGGCATGATCACAATGTGTCGAGTGTAGCATTTATGCCTGGCGGAGATTTCCTAGTGTCGTCATCGCGCGATAAGACCATCAAGATGTGGGAGGTGGGTACAGGGTAAGTTGATCTGTGATTAGGGTTCATATCTTAAATTATTCTTAACAATTTTTGCTTGTAGATTAAGTGGTACTGTGATAGAGTTTTAAAGAGTTGTTGTTTTTTCCTGATGTAGTGTCCCTCTCCGTCGTCCCCACTTTCATTCACCATGTATTCATCATTTCACCTCATCCATTTTTTGCCTTATCAGAACACTTAGTTCCCCTTCATAGTACTGCTGGTATAAACAATAGCTGGGTATGTTTGTCAGTGTTGTAGCTACAAGATGTTTGTATAAACAACCAGCTTAAAAACTATCATAGCGGGAAATCTTAGGTTACGGGACCTGAAATATGCTTCAATCAATGCAACATACTATACTATAAACAACACACGCGGTTAACTTTGTCATTATTTATATAGGAGTTTTGCCAGGATCGCTGAAAATTAACTGTGGATATGGTTTATCGCTGCACGAGTTTTCGGTAGGATGGTATACTTTATAAGGGAAAACTTAATAAGAGGGTAAATTTTTATTGAAAAACATGTTAGACCAAGAGAAGACAGCATATTAAGCAGGAAACTTATAAAGGGGATGTTATAGCAGGATTCCACTGTACATCAGATAGGACAGACTGTTAGTTCTTTTATTTTTAATATGAACAGAGTTTGCCAACTACAAGCTAGGCGTGTTTTTCTATCAAAGAATGTTTATTTATAGAAAGTCAGTGGCTTCAACTAGGGTTGATATAGAGAGAGGTCTACAGTTTTCGAGAAATTGAAGGTTTAGATTTTTATTTAACATACATTGAATTTTTTTGAATTTTTTTTTTTTTTTATGCTTTTCAAGGGGACAAAGTAAAAAGTGTAAAAAGCTGGAATGTTAAATTAAGGGGAAGCTCATTAAGATTAATCCAAGTTACCTTGTTTCTGTTATTCTTTGTTCTCTTCTTTGATCAACTCTTACTATGGACAAAATTCAATAAGAATAAATATCAAAATATGGTTATTAAAGAAGTGTCTTCACTGCATCATGTTTTCTGTCAATCGTGACTTACCATATAAGACTGAACCTTAAAATATATACAAAATGAAGTTTGCAAAACAGTTGCCATAAGAACCTTAAATTGCTTCTAAATCCAACTATTCTGACCAGTAAAACCTTCACTATCTAATCACAAAACAGTTATGTACATTTTTGAATGTGAAAATGTTTAGTTGATGGTGGATTCACAGCATGTGCCCTAAAATTACCACTTGAGACAAACATCTTTGGTGTTTTCCTTCTATTTTTTTTCTACACTGCAGCTTTTTTGCGAGTTTATTAATTGTTTTAAAGTTGACTAATATTTATGCCAGATCAACTTGTAGGGGAGTAATTGGGACCTAGGAAAAATATTGCAAATACCAGAAAAAATGTAAATACTGGGAATACAGGGCTGTTAGCAGTCCAAAAATAGTGATGATAGTGATTTTAAATATCAAAATAATGACAAAAAGTGTTGTTTTTTATGCTTATATGTGACAGTTAAACAAAAGTAGCTGAGCACATTTTAAGAGATTTAAAGGGAGACACTTTCATTGCAAGTACTCAGAACTCCAGAACACTAATGAATTTAAAAACAAAATTAATGCAATTTGCCAGTGCCACACAGTCCAACTTGCCTTTGGTTTTAAAATCTTAAACACAAATTTACACACAAGAAAAATAAATTTCAGAGATGATTGCTTTAAATTCTCTCTTCCCACAAATATATTTTAATGATTCAAATGCAGTCCACAAGGCACCTGATAAAAATAACAAAACAATTTCACTAAAATTCTCATGAATATTTTGTTTTGATGCATAACAAAGTTATGAGTTTACTTGTAAAAGGCTGGTAATTCAGTACCCAAAGAGTTAATGTGAACAAACATACTAAGCATTAGAACACAAAACAATAAGGATGATATGTTTAGGACGTTTGATAAACTATGTATGCCTGCATAACATGTCAAGTCTACTTTTTTAGTTGTTTTGAAAAAAAAGTCGGATTTAAATCGTGACTTATTCTTAAGAGACCTGAAAAAGTAGGTGTTATTTTTTTTTTAAACAGTGCTATTTTTATTAAAAATAGCTGTTACTTTCTTGCTACAAAAACACAGGTTTTTGCATGAGAATTTCTCCAATGTTTTGTGTGCTCTTTACAAAGACATACATAATTTGAGATATGTCACTATATTTGTAAAAACCTGAAATTGACAATGTTATTCCTATTGATAAGCGGCGTTTTCTATCTATTGTTATTTCCGTGCAAAAATTCCGAACTCCCAGAAAAATATAGTTGTGGTTTTAATAGACAACGGTTTATCAACTGCAACATTGAAAACAAGTTCAGATTTGACTTAAGATTTAGTATTCTGGTTGTCACCTGGAACAACAAACTGTCACAATGCACTGGCAAGGACATACTGTTTCATGAAAAGAATAATGTAAACAATTTATACACAACTATAAAAGCACTGTTTAAAAAAAATGCTAGCAAGTTCCTTGTACGAACAGCAAAAAAAAAAATTTGGAGAAATCAGCCTCTACGTTTTTGAACTATCAAAAGTTCTTCAAAAGTTTCATTTTTTATCGCATGTATTTACAGAGAATGCGTGTGATAAAAATACAGTTTACTGGATGAATACATGATAAATTGATTTACAAATATATTCTACGTAAATAAATGCATATACACACATTTTTCATCGCAGCGCCTCTAGCTTTGTAAAAAAATAAAAAATTGTTGGTTAAAACATGACGATGATACGATACAAATGTTGACAAGGCATGAATTCCATAGATAACATTGTGCTTGATGGACGTGAACACTACAACTGCGCGTTTTCCTAATGAACAAACTTTTGCAGGGCTGTGAATAGAATGTTCACTCAAAGTGACGCATCATCACTTGCACTTATGTTATCTGTGGTCATAAATACACGTGATGGAAAGTAAACATGTTTTCGTATGTGATAAATCAAAGAAATCTACTGGCAAACTTATGCATGCATTTGTATTCAAATATCCAAAAACACAAAATATGTCTTGAAGCAACTGTGTGATGTAAAACAATAATAATTCACGAAAATACTACAGGATTTTGTACAATTGGTGATTTACAACTGAAATTGTCAAAAATCACAATTTTTGTTTTTTATGTCAAAATTCGCGTTATTTTTCGCTTTATCACATTTGCTAACTTTTCAGGTCTCTACTTATTCTTATCAATATTTTTTTGTACTTTTTAAACTTTCTTCACTACACTTGCGACCTCCTTCACAATGTGTACACCCTGCAGTATTGCTTGCGGTAATCCTACTTCTGTATACCCCCTGCAGTATTGCTTGTGCAAATCCTACTTCTGTAAAATTCTTGCTGTCTACTGCTTTCTTCAGTCTCTTGTTGGCTTCTTCAAAGAGCCTGTCTGCCTTTTTTCTCTTTTCTTCCACCTCCCTTCTTAATACCTTTAGTTTCTCTTCATCAGCTGCAATTGTGTTTCATGCTGCTGCCATTTCTTTCATGCTTGCTGCTTCCAGTGCTTTTTTTTGTTTCTCTTTCAATTTCTTTTGCTGCTCCAGATAGTTTTTGTAATGACTACATGCAGACTGTGCCATTCTGAGGTCTCCTATTATAGGGATTAACTGAAGCTTCATGTTATAGAGTTTCATAGCACTTTTAACAGTCATAGCAGCGTTGAGGGTTGTTCACACATAATTGCCACAGTTGCCACCTTGTCTTACATATACTTTCTTGAGTTCAAAGAAATAGTTCCAGTAATCATCAATACTGTTTTCAGTACAACTATCTTTTCTAGCTGAAGCAAATTGCATTCGTCTAGAAACAAATCAAGATCAATATCCAAATAGAGAGATTTAGCTAAGGAAACTATATCTCTACAGCTTTGTTCTGAAGTCCCCTCCTTAGGCTGAATACACTGACAATATTTAAGAACTGGTCTTGACTGCAAAGAAGACTTTAACAGGACATGTTTGCAAGCTTTAACAAAAAATTTAACAAAGAATTTCTGAGCAGAGCCAAGGAACTGTAAACTGTCTCGTTCACATAATTTTGACAGCTCTGCTGCAACCTCCTCTCCACATCTTGTATCACAGACACGGTAGACTTTCAAGCTTGCAAACTCTTCCAATTAATACTTTCACCAATTTACTGAGTTCACCGTGGAGTAAATGGACCAAAGGTTCTTCTTTTTGAAGAAAACATGTCACTGCACTAAAAATTTGCACACTTGAGCAAACATATAGTATTAGAGCTTTCATAGTAGTGTCCTTGATAAGATTCAATATCCTCTTGTATCCTCTTGTCTTGATCAAATTATTTCTCTTGGGGATAAATTACAAGAAATACTTTTGAAGAGCTTCCCATTGTTCAATGTCTTCTTGTTTTCAATGTCTTCTTGCAGCTGCTTTGAGTGTAAGCCATCTGGATCCAATGTGTTTAATAAAGTTGTGTGATGGGGTTTTAAGTTCATCTTGAATTATCCTGTAATCTTCTTTCCGTACAGGCCAACAATCAAAGAACTCATTAACAGCATATGCAAGTTCAGAAACATCCATTCCCAATTCCTGTAACCCTGCCAAGAACACATTGTGTACTGTGTGAATGTTAAAAGTTCCAACCATTACCAGAGGTTTTCCCCTATACAAAATCATGTCTTCACTGATAAGCAGTTCCACCTCCACCTTCTTATTGACATTTGGACCATCGCTTCCAAGCATCAAAAGCTTATGCCGTGGCAAACAAGCATCATCAATGGCTTTATTGATTTTTTTTTTTACTAGATCTTCAGAAGTAGTCCTGCTAATAAAGAATGTTTGCAGATGCTGAGAAGTGATTTTTTTTTTTCTCCCAGGCCAATATTTTACACTAATCTGCAATTCTTTACTGCTAGCACTATTGGTAGATTTATCGTAACATAGCGAATAGTAGGCCCCACTCAAGTAATTTAACTAATCCTATCTGAAATATGGAGCCAAGGCATGTCACCAGGTAGTCGGCCTTTCCTCTGTTCAGTGAAAAACTATCAGGAACACCTTCGTGAATCATACTGACAAATAGTTCTCCTATGCCATCACATGATGAGAATAAGTAGTGTGAAATCACACATTTCATGGTCCAACAAAGTTCTGCAGCTGTAGCTTTGTCCTTGACACTATATATTTTTACAGTTCCCCCAGTCAACTCATTTACACCAGTGGCATAATATGGTCGTATTACAGACAGCCACAATTGACTAGGAGAAAGTTTTTTTTTTGCACATCTTTTTATGTACCTCTGTTGAAGCATGTTGACTGATTGCTTGGAAGCCCTTTGACACTATACTAATCTTAGGACAACAAATTATACAAAATAATTCACAATCATTATTTTTTTGCCCCATTCCTTTACAAAGTATCTGTTATCATCGTTCCTATCCAGCCAATCATTCCTAAAACTGCATTTTCCCCATTGTTAAACTAACATACACACAAACTGGGACTAAACAAACTCGAAAAACAATCGCCCCATAACTAATCCACTATATTTCCACTTCAACGTAACCAATTTCACATCATTTGGAAAGAGAAAACACTTAACACACAGCTCCTGCCACATTAAGAAATATTATTTTTATCCTTAAAACCTAACAAAAAAAATTTGCCATTATTTTTTTGTGGTTAAATTTATATCATACTCAATTCGAAGTTTTGTTTACATCGGCTAAATTCAGGTTATGCCCGACCAAGTGGGAACTAAGTAAATGGGATTAACAGACTAGAGAGAATTATAGAAAGAATAAGTATGTTTCGGAAACTCAAATTCTCGAAAGCTTTACTGATACCATACGTGATTTACATAGATGTAAACTTACTGTGTTAACAATATAAAAGATTATTTTACATTATTTTTCTTACCTTGTCCGAAGAGTAAATGCATGTCTGGGTTTATTTCAAACTATTAACAATAAAATTTCACTGAAGGCGACGGAATTAATTTTCAATTCCTGTAGGATGAAGTATAGGCCTAATATTTTTATTGTATACACTGCCCTGAACTTGCAACCATAATGCGGTTTACTGTGTATTAATAACAAATAGTCCAACCACTATCTATTCAATCACAAAACAATCATGTTAGCAGGGATTCTAGTTCCCACGCATATTTTATTTTGTCTACGAAATTAAAACCAATGTAGTCGTTACTCGTTATATTCATTCATTCATGTGACCATGCAATTCACAATCAATATCTCGCTGTCAACCATGGAGCGATACGATTGGTACCAAGCTCAAAACAGTCGAACTTCTACGATATTACACAAAAACATTGGTTTGATGTTATCACACACGTAACCGAAGTATGTAGCTCAACTTCATGATTCCAAGCATGGATTTGTCAAAAAAAAATGTAAACTAAATTAAAATGCTAAAAATTGTGAGAATAGTGACCAGCTCTTTAAAATAGTGATAAAATAGTAACTAGCAGAAAAAAGTGACTAGAAGTGATAAAAGTGACCGCCTAGCAGCCCTGCTAAAAATGGATTTTTACTGTAATGTAAAATGACAGTTTGAACTTTAATCGAATGCCGAGTGCTAGGCCATTTATTTGTCAACCACTGTGTTCAATTTCCGAAATATCTGCGGATTGCAGTGATTGTACAGTGAAGCTCCTCTTTGTTTTAATTTTATTAGCATGTAACACTAGAGTGCAATATAAAACTTTTAACGTTTTCAATTAAATTTGATTGTTACAAATGAGTTGCTTTTACCATTTTTTCAATGGGTGATTTATCATTGCAATGTGCAACAGAATACCTGTGCACTCTCTTGATACAGAGTATTTCTTTGCCTAATTCAGAAAAATAATTATACATGTAACAACCTACATATATTTGCCCTTTCTCCATGAGATTTCTCTGTCCTGCTGTACCATTTGGTGTTTGTTTGTGTGTGGAAGTTGTGGGTGTTAGTGCATGTCTTGCATCCCCCCCCCCCCCCTTCCTTTTTGCGATTTGAGCCATGTAACAAATGAATCTCAGTAGAGTATAGCTTAAATGCTATTTTTATCTGTTCATGCTGAAATATGTGGTTGTGTTTATTTCACTAAATGTGTAAATTATTTTCTTCCTAATTACACTCATCTACACTTAGCAGTTGTAGTTGCGGGTGCAGTGCAACGTCATAATGCTCCCTCTTCTAGCAGTGATTAGTTTCAACTAGTTGAGCTCCAGTTCCTTTCTTTACTGGCTCCTACTCCCCCATCCCCACAATTTTCCAAGTGCTGTGTGTCGTAGAAAAACAGGGTGGTAGGCAACATGATATTGTGACGTAATTATCTGTTCCTACCTTTTGCAGTATTACAGTAAATGTGTATTACAAGAAAACATTCAGTGCAAAATAACTTGGACATTTTTACTGATGGGAATGAAATCACTTGCAGATTCTCTCACATCAGCCGTAGGATCCACTCTTGTTAATGTAAATACAGTATTTTGAATGTAGTAATTACTGTTTATGAGCAGTTGTTCTCAACATTTAAAGGTGACACATTATGTCGCTAGCCAACGTAGTTTCTGACAATGTTTGTCTCCACAGCTCAAGCTTTCTGAAATTTGACCCAGTTCAGCAGGATGATTGGATAGTTAGCACAGCACAGCTCACAACTTCCTCAGTCAGAATTATTCATTAGCTGAAATTAAATGTAGCGCATTGTTGCTTACATGATAGTAGTACATTTTTGCAATTAATATTATGACTAAGCCTTCAGATATTGAAAACAAAACCTTAGAATTTTGTGCTAAGCTCAATACCCCTACTTTTAAAGTGCATTTTCAGGAAGAAAGTATACAGGAGGGACATGAACAAATGTGATATTTGTTATGGAGAAAGTACCACTTTCAGCTCATTTGCATGGCATGTGGCAGGTACTGTGTGAAGACATTCTCTGGGCATCGGGATTGGGTGCGGCTGGTGCGGGTGTACCATGATGGTAGCATGCTCGCCTCATGCTCAAATGACCAAACAGTGCGGGTGTGGTGGACTGCTAACAAGGACTGCAAGGTGGAGCTGCGAGACCACGACCATGTGGTGGAGAGCATAGCTTGGGCCCCTGATAATGCTGCACAAAGCATCAACCAGGCTGCAGGTGCAGACAATAAGAAGGGTGCTTACCTGGGCCCCTTCCTTGCCTCTGCCTCCCGTGACAAAACAATCAAGGTATGTAAAATATTCCTCTCCCTGTTTTACGATAAAACATAAGCTTTTCACATGGCAGTTCTCCAGTGAATTTTTTATAATCGGTTATTTGAACCTGGCTATAATGAGAAGGTTCCATACAACTGTGTTTTTTGTTGCAAAGCGTTATGTTGGCTGAATTGTGTCGTGTGGGAGCAGGAGAAATGCATGGTGCTGTGTATTGGTTATGCTGCACAGGTATGGGACGTGGGCATTGGTATCTGCCTGTTCACATTGGTGGGCCATGACAACTGGGTGCGTGGGCTGGTTTTTCACCCAGGTGGCAAGTTCATCCTGAGTGCCAGTGATGATAAAACTCTACGGGTCTGGGATACCCGCAACAAGCGCTGCATGAAAACCCTCGATGCCCATTCACACTTCTGCACCTCCCTAGGTGAGACATTCTGCAGTCACTTTTGAATATTCAGTGTGTCGAACTGTTGGAGAAATTCTGAAAAGTATGGTGATCATATGTGATTTTATTGGAGGTGGTATTGTGCAGAAAATGTTCTGTAAAACAGAATTTCATTAATGAAACACAAGCAGTGTTTTTAGTGGATATAATTTCTGACATGTTAGCATTGGCTTCATATTTGATATTTTTATTGTTTGATAAATAGATGATACAGTGAAGTAATAAACTATTTAATTGGCTACGATGTTAAGATATTCTAATATGGTGGTCTTTGTGTTAACAATCCCTTATAGAATAAAGACTTACACAAATTTTAAACTACAGCATTTGGCTCTGTGTGGCTCACCTGGCTGACTGTCCAAGAGCACTCGAGCTATCTGTTGTGTCCTGGGAGAAGGGGGGGAGGGGGCATCAAGAATATGAACAAGGGAAGTGGACAACAATACAACAGGTGCCAAAGCACAAATATCTGGCGTAACGGCAGATAGTACTACAGAAGACTGGGGTTCAGAACTCTGAACAGACGCAGCCTGTGACTTATCTGGTGACTTGTTCTCTACATCGTTGTCCTAAATGTAACAAGGTATGGTGGTGCGCCCCACATTGATAAGATGATGACGATAGACAATTAGTGGAATGGTGCGAGGGGAGAAGGCAATTCAAACACAACGTATGTTTTTTAACAAGAGAAAATCGCTCCTTTGGATTTTGCTTACAAAAGTGTGGACATTTGTACAACTTGGGGACCTCCGTACGTAGACAGCATGGTTATGGGGGGCTCTCCAAATATACACAGTTTTATATGATTCAACTTGACAGTCTGTGTATTATACCCTTTGGCAGTACTTGAACTAACAGCCTCTTGAGCTCAACAGTGTCTTTTAAGAAAAGCTAACAAGTGCTTCAGAGTTGGCAATTCAGTACCCAGCATCATCTCCCATTGTGTTTGAAGAGTAGTGTCTTAACCATTTGTACACAATCAGTAATAATATTAAATCCCACTAGTCAACCAGCACATCAAGGGAGAGCAGACAAATGTTCATTCAGAATGCACAATAGATGATGTAACGAGGTGATAGCCAATTGAAGCTGAAGGCGCCTACAACAACATGCACACTGATAAGAAGTCCTTTGTTTTCATTACGTTCAACCAGTAATTTCCATGCAACCTCAAAATTGACATCCGATATAGGCAGTGACTGAAACACGCCATGGGGTTCGCCATACAGTGCAGTCTTCAAATAAGCCAAATTTTCTACTGGGATGAATCATTATTTTTAACAAGTGTGGCAAATGGGTTGAAGAAATTGGGCCATTGCCTGCGGTCACCCTCGAAGGTAGGTAGTTATTTTAGGAGAGGCTGCCCGCGAACTCATGATTTTTGGAGGAGTACAAGTCTGTACACTTCCCTTTGACATGTCAGTCATGGCATCTACAGTAGCCATGACTAGGAAGTACTTCTCAAAATCTGTCAACCGTGCAGTTTGTGCGTCTAGGTCGACCTCTACAGGCTCAGTTGTTGTCTCAACAGCAGCCAATTCTACTGCAACGTAGTTTGGATCAAAATTCTAATGAACCTTGGGTAGTTCACGACTGGTTGCAACGACCAAATTACGTTTCAATGGATCATTTGCGACTACTTGCGCAAGATCATAGGCGCGCTTAAGACTACCCTTGGCCAGGCGAAGATGTGAAAGTGTTAATTGTAATTCTGCCATTTTGAGAAAACTATGACTACCATGAAAGGCAAAGGAAAACGACAAAAGGTGAACTAAAACATCCGCTATCGAGAACAAAACCACTACCTT
Organism: Dryococelus australis; assembly: GCA_029891345.1. NCBI lineage: Eukaryota > Metazoa > Arthropoda > Insecta > Phasmatodea > Phasmatidae > Dryococelus > Dryococelus australis. The sequence goes on from CM056997.1 coordinate 41,383,188, forward strand.
CCCATTTCACTAAAACAGACAATCGGCAATACACAAGAACAAAAAAACAAAGCCAAACATGTTAACTACGGATGTCAAACTCAATTCCATGATACCCGCGATTCTTGAATAGTTGTATAATCGAGAATCGGAAGATAAAGAATCAAAGCATTAAAACCGGTTTCCTACATATACATAACCTATCACTAGAGACACAATTTCGTAAATTGCGATAAAACGAAATAACACCAAAATACAAGTTAAAACATGAAATACAACAAATGCATGATATCTCACGAAATGAACATTCTCCAAAAGAAATTAACTCTTCTCCTATATTATACCACGAATTTACGTCGGCACTGTTAAAATCTAGACACGCATGAGTCCTGGGAATATTGAGAAATTCTAGAGATTAAAAAATTCTCAAATTCGTCTCCAGACAATTTTTGAATTTCTGAAATCATAGTTCTAAATGCAATTACATTATTTTTTCTTGCGAAACTAAATGTAAACAAACATTCCAAAGATTACACAAGCAGTAAAACATGTACTTCAAGATAAGCTACAGAGAGTTTGACAACAAACTGCCTCCAATCGTGTGAAGTGAACACTTACAACTCGAATGTGTGCAGTAATCTATGGCTGCCACTTGTTTACTAATAGTTACGGATGTGCATGAAACGAATGTGTCGTATCTAAATTGACACATCAAACGACTGTTTCATAAAATATCTAGTCTCATAAATTATGGACGATGCTGCAGCCAATATAAAAGACCGTAAAATGTCATCATTTGGACATTTTATGTAAAGATAAAAGTGCAAAGGCGAGTGTTACGTGAAATAAATACACAGACAGACCTGAACAGATCTGAGAAGTTTTTTTTTTTTTTTTTTTTTTCAGATGATATTGATATTACATAGATACTGCTTGTCTAGTTTATGTATTTATCTCATAATTCCTTTGCATTAAAATTTATTAGTGTAAATAATATATATTTTTTAAACTTCTTTGCTTTTCCAGAAAAATTGTTTGTGAATTAACCAAATTGATACTGTATTTTGAAATTGGAGCCTTTTAAATAATTACTGCTTTAAAAAATTTTATCTATGATTGCTTTTCAATAAGTTCCAGTCTTGCAAACATTGAAATAATTTATTATTGGTGAACATTTTTCATGGCAAGTGAGGTTTGGAAATATTACCGAATAAGCTATGTGGACGAAATATATAATGATATATATGTACATTTTCAATATTAGCTCATATGCCTCTTTTGAACTTTTGGGAATTTCATATGAATATGCTCCCACTGTTCAAGTGTTATATTATTTATGGTAGTAATATGGCTACTACTAGTGTAGGCCTAGTTTAAACTAATTTCACGCCCTCCTATATATTAATTAGTCCTGCAAAGTAAGTGTCTGTAACTAAAGGAATCAAGAATTTTGGAATTGAGAATAGAGGAAAAGTGGAATCGTTACAGCCCTAATGTTAGCAAATACTAACCTGTACACAGCACACCATACCAGATGATTCCAAACAAAAATCTTATGACTAAAATGCTAACCATGTGCACTCCAGTAATGATACAAGGCGTTGCGCAGGATTATAACAAAGAAAAGCGAGACCACATGCACTGAACTGCTAAACCGTGGAAGACAAAGATGAGCAAAAAATTAAAATTCATTATTTCACAGTATGGTGATTGCCAATGTAGGTTGGGTCTTGAATTTTGAACACACTAATTACAGTTTAGAACACATTACTCGCACAGTTCACGAATCCACACACTTGTGTTTGGTGGCATGCACGAATGAGCCAAAGATTGATTACTAACAATAATGTTGGCACGAATCAGGGCACGGAGGACCAAAAATGTTGCATCAACAATACAAATTGTGGACAAAACAACGAAAATAGCACAAGATTGCATTTTTTTTAGCAACAATAAAAATAAAAATACACGTACTTGAGCGCTGCCTACCTAACAAGGTTACAGTGCCATCTAGACTGTTTCCTGCCTGTGAAACAGGCTGGTCAACCTAGGCAGCCAGAAGTTCCCTATTGTATGCAGGGTTACCAACAATCCATTATGAAATAGTTCATATCTACAGTACACTATATACCTCCAAACAGTCACTACTGTGCAGGGGAGGTGTCTGTCGTGCTGTCGTGTCATTACAATGTGTGGGCAAGTTGCAGGTTTTAAGCTCATACTGTTCTCTTCAGATTATTGTTTTCACTGTTAAATCACTGTCTTGAGCAGTAATTTTGTGTACGAAAACCCACGTTCACACAAGCTCATTATTCAGCCCTGTTCTAATTCTGTGAAATGCTTAAATAGTGTTATAGCAGTGACGCATAACATGTTTGCAACAATGGTATTTTACAGACTTCAGCTCATCAGTAAACATAGCCTACATCTGATTTCAGCGGAGTTTATTGTTGACTGTCACGTGATGAGAAATTTTACTCTTCGCCACTGCAAGAATGGATGTTCCAGTCTGCAGATTTTATTATTCACTGGCCCACCGAGACTATGCATTGAAGGCACCGAGTTTTAACTCCTCGCTGCTAGATGGCTACACCAGTGTCACTTCGCCGCCTACCCGTCTCCAAGCCGGTGGGTGTGTCGTCACCCTGCTCTCCAGCGACCACCCTTACCCACCTGGCATAAGGGTGTTAGACCCTGCCAGAGTATAAATAGTGGGCCGCGACACTCACTCGGGATCAGTCTTCAGTCATCCACCGCACTCGTTGCTGGACACTGACTAGCCTGCTCAGCTACGCTCCTAGTTTCTACCCTTCCTTCCTTCACTGCATTTGTTCCGAAGGAACACCTACTCCTTGGTCTCCACCGTGCTCATCACCGGAGCCATTCTTCTTAACCTGCTTAGCCTTCACCGCATTCATGCCGAGAAACCTAACCTCCACGTTTGTCTACACACCAAGACACTGCTGCCCTTTCTGGACAACATATGCGAAGGGAGGTTGATCAGTTAATTTTAATAGCGCTCTTCTACCCCACCATTGTTAGTTCAGGACCAGGTCTCCTCTATCTTGATAACGTAGGTCAGGGTGTCCGACGACCAGGAAAACAGAATATTCAGGGAAATTGGGTGGTCAGGGAAAAGTTAGGGAAAATTGTGAAAGTTCTGGAAATTGCCAAAATCGCATAATTACCTGCCAACCATTATTGTTATTTTCAAAGTTGTACCGAAAGCCTGCTTAATCTTGCTGTTTTACAAAAACAACTCTATTTAATGGTTTTACTTTTGCCAATTACCTGTCGCTGCTCGCGTCACATTTCATGTGTGAAGTATGTGTGTGTTCCATAGTATGGTATATAATTTATACATATGTATGGCAAGTGTACCGTACATTTGGTTTAAGTACCTCACGCAGTGTTGTGAAGTAGGCAGGTGATACCGTAGTTTCCAAACTAGCGTGCTGATTTTATGGCTGTTATAGAGCATGCCCGAATGTTATGGAAGCCTCCGACCGCTATTGCCAAATGGCAGTCGTTTGTTTAGCAGCTTTATCGTGTCGAAAGCGAAATGTGAATTGTTACTTCGGGAGATAGGAAATCTTATTTTGGAAACTTTCATGCTTGAAATCAATGTAATTTTTAGGATCGCCAAAATATGTGTGGATGTTAGTAAGATAATCTTAGAAAATTATAAATACATACCATCTTTCTTTGCCATATTGCGATGTGTATACAATCTAGGGACTTGTTTTGCGGTCTTTTTACTGGAAAAGTGGAACTTATAGTGAATAATGATTTAGTGTGTGTAACTATTGGTTGTATTAAAATGTCTAAATTAAAAAAAAAACTGAATTCAATCCTAAGTGGGTTCTTGACCCAGCATTTTCTTGGTGCACAGAGGTTCCGGACCATAAATTTTCGGCGCTCTGTAAATTGTGCAAGACTGTTTTGGCCCTCAGTAATATGGGCAAACAGGCTGTTTCAAGCCACGTGAAGGGTAATAACATCAACTTGCAAACAACGCAGTGAGTTCTTCAAGCTCCATTGGAAATTTTTTAAAATCCATTCCGATTGCTGAATCTCAATTGTCCACAACCAAAGTTGATGGACAAGCTTCTTCCGAACCAGTGGATCCTTCAAGTAGGCCTAACGTCAAAACATCTCCAAACCATTCGTCACAGAATTGTGATGTGCCTACCAGACCCCGATCTGTAAGTTCTGGAGGCGTCAATATTTAACCAAAGACAAAGTTACTAAAGCCAAAATTTTGTGGTATTTGAATCTCGTTATGCAATGTGCTTCACTTAGATCTGCTGTTAATAGTGTATCTTTGTTTAAGACAATGTTTCCAGGTAGCGAAATAGGTGCAAAAATGCAGTTTCAAAAAATGAAATTAGCATACACAAATGTGCCAGGTCTTGCACCTTACTTTCAAAACAAAATTTTAAATACTGTTGTTGACTGTGATCATGTTGTTTTAGCTTTTGACGTAAGTTTAAACTAATTTACTGAATTGCAACAAATGGATATTTACATCAGATTTTGGAACAAGGAAAAGAAAGCTGATGCTACAAGATATTAAACTTCTACATTTCTGGGTCTCACAAGTGCAAATGATTTGTTACTTTCATTTAAGAAATCTTTGGCATACATTAATTTAGAAAAAAATTATACAGATTTCCATAGATGGCCCCAATGTCAACAAAAAAAATTATACCTGATTTTAAGCGGCAGATGGCAGAAGACAACCAAGATGCTGGCGTTTTGCTTGACATTGGCAGCTGTGGGCTGCACTTTCTTCACTGCGCTTTTAAAGGTGGTGTAAAAGTTGCAAGTTGGAAAGTTGCAGAATTTTTGAGAGCTTTGCATAACTTGTGGCACCATGTACCTGCCAGGAGAGTTGATTTTATATCAGTTAAAGGTTCTTCATTGTTTACTCTGAAGTTCTGTTCAATTCGTTGGCTTGAGAATGCTGAAGTTGCAGATAGAGCTTTAAAAATACTCCTAAGTGTACAGACGTATGTTGCACATGTTTCTGTTTTCATATTGTTGCAGAGTCCGTAAAAGACAAAGCCTTAATTGGGAAATTGGCATTTTTTAAGTGTGTGACTTAAGAATTTTTTAACCTTTTTTAAAGGAATTCCAATCAGATGCTCCTTTGGCTCCATTCCTGTACAATAGTATTTCATTGCTTGTAAAGAACTTAATGGAAAATATAGTAAAGCCAGATGTTTTGAAAGATTCTCTCTGCCTCACAATTGATGTCACTAAAAAAGAAAATCTTCTGCTAGCAAACTCAGTTTAAATAGGATATGAGACAAGAATTGCTCTCTCACAGGCAAAATTTTCAGAGCAAGAAATACTGGAGTTCAAAAATGAGTGTCTTACATTTTTGCAAACCATGATTTCAAAAATAATGTCTCGTTCTCCTCTTCACTGTAAGTTGACCAAAGCTTTGTCATGTTTTGATCCATTGGTAGCTACACAAGCAGTAGTTGCCCAGAAACGTATGTCCGCTACCTTCGAAATTTATTGCAAAAATTAATTTATATCTGGTAACTTAGCTGACAAAGTACACCAGGAGTACAAAGAACTGTGTGCTATAAAGTGTGTACAGGATAAATTGGCAGCCTATGGATGAAATTCTGTAACACCATACAAATTTTGGTTTGAGCTTCTAGCATTTGGTAGTTTTGAGCATTTGTCTGAATTCATAAAGTTGGCACTGATATTATCACATGGAAATGCTTCACTGGAAAGGGGCTTTTCCATCAATAAAGAGCGCCTTGTAGAAAATATGAGAAATGAGTCTTTAGTTGCACAGCATAGAATTTTTGATGTGGTGGTAGCTGCAGGTGGGATTGACAATGTGCAAATACATAAACAGTTGATCCATGCTGCACGAAATGCTAATGCATACTACAAGGATACTATAGAGAGAAAAAGGAAATATCGTGAAGAAGAACTAAATAAAAAACAAGACAAACGAAGGTGAACTGCAGAATTAGCTGAATTAGAAGCCCAAAAACAATCAATACTTGAAAGTGCTGCCAAGGAAGCAGCTCTTATAGATAAAAAAAAATGCTGACTGTAAAATGTTGAATATAATGAACTGGACTGTATGCAGAGAAGAGATGTCATCAATGAGCTTGTAGTGCTACCAATCGAGTGGACACAAGATCAATTGTGATAAAACAATTTCTGTTTAAGATATCACTGCCTGGAATATGTTGAGGTAAGTTTATAACCAATATTATATAGCAGTTGCAATTCTTGAACGTGTTTGTAAATTATTTACTGTCATTTCCATTTCTGGAAAATTTTTGTTATTTACTGGAAAACCTGGAAAAGACCGGGAATTTTTTAATCCCGGTTTGCTGGACATCCTATAGGTTTCCCTGAACTATTGCAAGCATTTGGAGGTAGTGTGACACTACGTGTTTATTTCCCATCACATACAATAAACAAAGTTAACAGACTCAAGGTTATCCTGTTCCTGTAGAGATAGAGCCTCTCGAGTGTTCCTCATATTAACCAGAGGATTGTAGGTGACCGGAAAATATCCTCATAAGAGTTAGTATACTGCCAGTATACCCACACACGCTAGCATCGGCCAACTTTTCTGCACATCATGGTAGGCAGAATGGTAGAGCCCACACCCAGGGACTCTATCTCGTAGGACAGCATATTGATTCGTTGCTCGCCCTCCACCGCTTTTTGGCACTGGAGGGGTTGTTTTCTGAGTTGGGAAGACTTGAATTGAGACACACACCCACGTGGAGGGACTGCTGACAACGATCCCTGACTCCGTGTTCACCGCGTTTAGGTGCAGAGCACGGGGATAGGGCGTGCTTCAAGTTGGCAGACATTTCACGTGGTCCTTCACCAACTAGGGCTACATGTTACCTGCACTCGCCTCACGGACGTAACAGTTTGTTCTTTTCCAGGAGCTAATGTTATCCAAGCATTTGCAGGAGTTTATTCCCTCTCTCATCACCGCACTCAAGCAGCTCGCACCTAGTAAACAAGCACAGGTTATTCCCCAAGAGATCCCCAAGGATTTTTTTGAAGGAGAGATACGTCTGAGCGAGGAGATTCACCTCTGGATTGTCGAATACCTCAGTCAGCCAGATCAACCCTCGGTAGTTCCTACTGTTTACTTCCGACTCGAACCAGTTGCTCCACCACCACAGGCATGTTCGTACGTCAGGACACGGAGCACAAACTTGTCTGCAGCTCACGTACGCTCCGTCAATCCTACCACTGAGGTTATGCGTCACCCAGGTATCCCGTCTAAAACTAAGAATCGAAACCTGCATTTGCTAGTTGAACCCGATTTCACCTACTAGCCCAGTTCTCTAAACTGGACATGCACCAGTGCCACGTAGAGACTAGAATAAAAACCATTAAACCCTGCCAGAAAAGTGAGTGAAGAGATTTGGATGGCTCTCAACATTGAGGTCTTGAGAGCTGACCGCCAGAAAAGGGTGAGCCTGACTTAGCACCCAACAAAGACTTCCTTTTGATCGTTGTGCCAATCCTCACAGTCCTGAGGCATCAAACATCAAGAAGAGAGGGTAAATATTTCTGGCGCTTAACGTGGAGCAATTTGCTGTCATAATTTTGACTAGGGAGCATAAACAGGTCAACCAGACCCAGTCAAAAGCTGACTGAACTTCGGGGAGTTCAATAAACACCTTTGGTGCTCAAACTGCATACAGAATGTTTATAACCGACATGAGCAAGCACGAGCTCAGCTCCACAGCTGCAGGAACAACTGTACACAGCCACTGTTTGAAGCCCAACTGCCCTGGGGAATCACCAAATACAGTGTGCCCATTGTCAACAATGGTACCATTATACCTGCCTAGGCTAAGCAGATGAACCATTTCACTGATGGCCTAGAGTACCGCTGCGAAGATTGCAGAATGTGGCAGACAGCATTCTGCAATTGGATAACCTGTCCAGGGCATGGCACCCACACAGTGCGTTGTATTCTGTGTGGGGAAACTTACCACCATAGATGTATCGGCTGGCCCAAAGAACAAATTTCCCGGCCAGGTATGGTGTATCAATGCAAAGCCTGTCTACGTGCCACAGAATACAGACCGCATAACCCAGGAGCAGTCTGCCACCATAGCACCACCCATTGCGTGGGGGAACCACAAATGCCATAATTTACAGGACCACCTCACAAGAACCCATTAGTTTTCACTGCAGCATGTGAACAGGACTTTTGTACCCATGAAGTGCTAGAGAAACAGTGGGTCTCACGAGCAGTCACAATTGAAAGGCAAAGTCGTCGAATGGTGGAATAAATACGGAGAGTTTGTTTTGGAGCGGAGCCAACTCGGTAGCAGACTCGCACAACAATTCACAGGCGAAGAGGTACTGGTGTGTCTCACAACGGAATTCTACAGCCGCACTCAGACACCAGACGGGTAGGTCGAAATTTTCATCCGCAGAAAGGCACAAATATACCGTAAAATTTTTTTTGCGAAGATGAGGAAAGTTGTGTGCAGCAGGTAACTAGCTCGCTTGTTACCGCATCTGAAAAATAATCTACGTATCCCCAAGCCACTCACAGTGGATGACATTGCAGACCGTGCACAGGAAGCTGAGTGTAATTTTAAGGTGCAAGTGATCCTCGACCGCCCAAAGCCTGCAACCGAAGTCAGAAAAGCTGTCGGAGTAGAGAAACAATTCGCCGCCACCCGCACCTCCTACCCCACATTTGCCAAAGTGTTGGTACTGTCCCAAACACCATTTCAACAAGGACTGCCCACAACGGCCTGCGCCAAGGAAAATATGTACGGAAAAAGGGGGCGCAGCCCGTACGCCACTCACCACCCAAGCTGACACCGGCAAAATAGTACACCACAGACGACATCTTGTCTTACAACAATCAACCGGAAGCTAAGTAGAGGATCTGGATACTGAAGGACTTGCGCTCCGATATATGTCGGCATTTCCACTACCATCCCGACACAGGTCACCCTGCCACCCAGGAAACTCTCTCTGGCATCCGCTCCAGATACATGTGGGACAGCACGAGTCGTGACATCCACCAGTATGTGTGTAGCTGCACCATGTGTTGCAAGAATAAGGCATACCAAGTGCAATGGCTACCGGCCAAGCTGCATAAGCCGCACACCCCGTGGATACAGATAGCCGACAATTTGATGGGACCCTATCCCCATAGCACCAAGGAAAACTGGTACCTGTTGGTCGTGTCTGAGTTCCTCTCCCGGTAGATAGAAGCCATCCCTCTACTGAGCCGAGAGACCTACCGCATCATAGGGAAGTTCAAAAATGAAATTTTCTAGAGTTGTTCCGATACCATGTTTTCAGATACCGATACCTATACCACTGCCGATACCTGATACCATAAGCTGATACCAGTGCCCTTCGCACTGAATTTTAGAAAAAGTATTATTGTTAATAATACATTAAAAACATTTCTCTTAGACTTACTTTGATAAAGAAAATAATGTCTTATAATACTGTAAATAATTTATTGTAATCTGACAAAATGCAAGCTGACCAAAAACTTTCAAACTCTCTGAAAATGCAAATAATATGACACCAAATGCAAGTCAAATTTTTAATTTCCAGCACGCACTATCAGCTAAGAGTGCACAGATAAGTTATTGATCGGGCAGTGTCGTGTCTGTTGGTTTACGAGGGAAGGGCGTGGGGAACGGAGGGTGGGGGGCCTCTCCACGCCGCTACCTGTTGGCGACACCTTGCACGTGTGGCAAACTTTGTCTATTAAAGTAATTAATCATATTTTACCGTAAAGAAAACTTGAAATTATGAGACATAAATGAGCTGATTATAATTGATTTCTTCACTGTCTTTAATCATTCGAAACCACGTCCTCTGATTTTGCCTGTCATGAGTTACACTGCACTTGGTTCGCTACCCATTATTAGACTGCAAAAGGTGTCGAATAGGCACTTGCATACTATCAGTTTATTCAAAGATGCGTGTCCATTGAAATTATTATTAGACTGCAAAAGGTGTCGAATAGGCACTTACATACTATCAGTTTATTCAAAGATGCGTGTCCATTGAAATAAATTAATATAAATCCTCAGATTTCCCTGCAAGAAGTTACTGAAAATCAACACTTTAATACAAGTTGCTCGATGTTCAAACAATTTTTTGCTGACAAGTGGTAGAGTGCTTTTGTGCATGTAATTTTATTCGTGAAGATGCTGCACTTTGGGTTTTTAAAAAGTCATGTTAATTTTACGCCAGATACAATGAAACAGATACAATGTTAGGTGCAACTATTTTGAGTGAAGAATTACCGTATTTACTCGCGTATAGTGTGCACCATGATTTTTGCAACAAGTTCCAGGGAAATAATTTTTAAAAATAAAATTGCACCAAAAATTTGTACTGCCCTGTTAGTACGTATTGAACAAATTATTCTTTTTTACAGTAATGTGTGGTGATTGTGATAACTTGAGTGCAAGAAGCAAAAAAAATCCAGAAACCTCATGATCTTACTATTCAACATTTCCGGATTGGTTTATTTTCCTCCTTTCAGCAGTGACCCGCTTTTTTTTTTTTTTTTTTTTTTTCCATGCTAGAATGTCACACTAACCTTATCAAAAAAAAAAAGTCTCTGCATTCCTTCTCACCCCCCTCCCCCTTTCATTCCTCCTCGAACGTGGCTCGCTAGCCTCTGCCTCAGAAACAGAGGGCTTGGCGGAATTATCGACCAGCAACATCTGGGTGTTATATGAAGGGAGTAGGGGGCCATAAACACATTGCAGCTCTAGTTTGCAGTGTGACAGGATATCGTTAGATGGTAGGAGGTTGTGAGAGAGCAGGGTTTCGACCTACACCTAACTGAAGGGTCACTTAGAAAGGAGAAGGGAGAGGAGGTATTTAAGAGCGAGAGATGAGAATACAGACAGTCCCGCCCCTTCCTCTTTTTTTCCATGTATAGTGTGCGCCCCAAAAATTTTTTCTATTACTTTGGGGGGGGGGCGGTTTTGCACTATACGCGACTAAATGCAGTATTTGTTCTTATTTTTCTCTTTGTTTTAATGTGCGGCGTATACAAACTGAAATATGGTATTTTTTGTGCGCAAGGAAAGTAATATCCTGACTTCATTGTTTACAACCGATGCTAAAGTATCGATATTGGAACTCTTAAAATTTTCGGATACTGGTGATACCCGCAGAGCATACTGACTGACACAGGACCCAGTTCACTAGCAAGAAGTGGCTACTAACATATGAAGAATGGGGAGCCGAGACCTGTACAACTCTGCCATATCACCCTCATGCCAGGACCAGAAGCACTGGAGCACCACATTCCCAAGATCCTCTTCGCTCTGCAATGCAGCACTGACAAAGCTACCTACTCTAGCCCGTGTCAGCTCCTAGTTGTCCAGACATTATGGCACCTAGGGGACTGGCAGTGCGAACATGGGCCAACAGAGGCCACAAACTGAAAATGTACATCCAGCCACACTGGCCCGAATGGACAAAGCGAGGGACCACCAGAAGGCGTATGTCACAAGGAAGTATCAGCCACCTCACACTGGTGTACGAGCCTTCGAAATGTGCAAAGCCGTTCCACTCCGCCATCATCCCGAGCCGGGGCAGCATCCAGTTGAGCTTGGGATTTGCAGGGAAGTTGGATGCCAGGAAAATATGTATTGGACAGAGGATCGCAGAAGGCGCATATGAAAAGCCACTAGGGGTCACATGAGCCCCAAACCCTGGACAAACCCCCAGATCCCAATGTACATGCTCCTGCATCAGTTATCTCCGACATGCCGGATGACCACGCCCCTCCAGAGGAAGCACGGATGTTGCAGCCAAAGGAATGGTATAAGGAGAAGCAAACGAGCCAAGGGACTGTATACTCCGTGCCAACACAGGTAGAATTCCCAAAGCCTAAGTCCTAGGAATCTGAATAGACTTTTCCATCAACGCTGTCTGAGTTCAGATGGAAGTACGCTAATCAATCCGAGAGGTGGACTCCCACCATAGCTGAGGTATCTTGGTGAAGCCCGCTAGACTGAGAACCGGAACTCCAACAGCCTTATCTTTGATCCACCACCAAGAGGACTTCAGAACAGAATTTGGTCAATCAGAATTAGCTCCCGAAGCCTTTGCCCCAATGAACTACACCTTCACCTCAAGTTTCAGTAAGCCGACTCAGCGTGATGCCTGCAGCATTAGCTGCCACCACAGGAATGCCTCCTCCCACGATAGGCACCTACCTGAACAACCAGTCCACACAAGGCAGTCTACCAGGCCTCTGTTCAGTTGGTACCAGAGGCCGCGATCACTCTGGATCGTGCGACCACCCAGGCAGCCGAGTCGATGCTCAACGCAGAGGTTGCTGCCTTTAAGTTCCGGGTGCCTTCCAGCGCCGCGGCCGACTTCCAGGCTCATGCCACGGGCAAGAAGACATGAGTATCGAGGCGCCCGCCTCACCAAACCAATCTGTAATTGTTACGACCACCCTTAAGTCTGTTCACAGGTCGCCAATGCCACTCTATGCCGCAGTTGTTCCTATAGCTGCTCTTCCTGGATGAGAAGAGGACCATGCTGAGATACCAGCCTCACCAGCTGTGTCGGCTGTCAATCCGGCCACACCTTCCAGATGAGGAAGAACATAGGTAGTCTCTCCAACCACTAACCAGTTTGCTTACATGTCTTCAGCACCACCAACACTGATCCCGCCTGCTCTTAGGTCATTCTTTCCACACTAGAGATGACATCTCCGAGATGTCCATCTCAACCACAGTCCAAATGAGAGGAAATCCTTGCCAAGACACCCATCCTACCGGTAGGTAGACCAGGTCGTCCCCACAACTGCCCTGCCACTCCGCCCAGGGAACACGATGGCAGTGTCCACGGCCCCCAGTTAGGAGAGGAACCACAATGAATCAGTTGTTGAGCTGATGGTCCAGTCTATGGTCCCGGTTCCAGCACCTGCATCTCAGGGTGGAAGTTGCACCTCCTCTACCAATGATCCAGCAACCGAGGGGGTAGGAGAAGCTGTCCCTGATGGCAACGAAGAGATCCATGCAGCATGATGGCTACTCCATTAAAGCGACCTTCAATGGCAAGTACAGCCACCAGGTGCCTGCCTGTCCAGCTTGGTAGCCGGTTGTTACCGTGAGTCACCTTGGAGGACACCTGCCCTCTTCACCGTGCCAAACCTTTCTTATGCACGACCACACAAGCAAGGACGTCCGTCCAAGACGGTGGGAACTTCGAAATAGTGAATGACAGTGCTACGCAACCAAACACTTTGTAGTGATAGTCAGAAGTTAGCTGTCTCCATCCAGTTTTATTGATACGTATAGTTTGCATACGTTATCAATGTGTCGCTGACGTTACTTAACTGTAGACGTTATTCTGGATGCTTAATTCAAACACAATGCTTACATGAAGATTGTTTCTGAGGAGACTTGCCTTTTTTATTTGCAGTCGTATTACCTGCCCCATAATCCCTAATTACATAACGTGACTAATTAAGAATGACTCGACAATGGCCATATTAACTATTGTTGTGGTGTGGACAAGCCATTGCTTTGGCGCTTTGGGAACGCACCAGCTCACATCAAAAAAGAGTGAGGTCGTGGAGATGCGCTGCTGTGCAACCAGGATACGAGCTGCGCAAGTTGTAACAACAGTTTGGGAGGTGCTTGTCACTCATGAAGTACGAAATTATCAAGGAAGTGGATAAACAAAAACATCCTAAGGCTGAGATTGCGCTGCAGCATGGCATCCCCAAGTCTACTCTCTTCACTATCCTGAAGAGGAGAGAAGAGAGAGTAAATATACCGATATGCTTGTATGTGCCTGTCTGTATTTGTGTAACGAACTCTTGAAATATTCGGAACTTATTTACGCAATGTATAATATACGTTAATCAGCACTTCATAGTTCATACAGTATTATGTGTGATGAAACAGTTCACAATAGTCGAGAATTTTAAAAACATTTAGCGTCGTACTGTACAGTAATCATGTTTGAAAGTCCTTGTATTTTATTGTTGTTACCATTTACATATTTTTTCACACACCTCAAGCCAATACAAACATTGCCACGCAAGATAATTTAATGTCACAAGTGTTTGCTCCCAGTAATAAAAAAGCAACACGTAATCACCGTACAGAAATTTTTTCAATTGCAGCAGTATACTTCCACATAGGCCTAAATGGACGTGTAGCCAAATGTTATGTCGTCCGCCAGAAAATAAAATTCATTAATAAGGCAGTCGACGGGTGTGATCTGTTGCCAGGTGGAAGCAAAGTCGAGTCATGACCACGAGTGCCGACAGAGCGGTATTGATCGCTGACATAGATTGGAAGGGATAGCCAGCTAACCGCCCTCTTTCCCTCCCTTCTCCATCTGGCCAGACCAAAGCGAAAGCACGGTGTGCTCACACATATTGCGCAACACCACCTAAACGTTTTGATCGCTATGTGCCTCATAGCAATGTATAACCCACGAGATCTGCGTAATATGTCTTTAATAGTAACTTTATATTTTAATAATACATATTCTAATCTTTTCACACACTTTCAATGGTCATGTCATACTGTGTTTAGGCCTTGTTTCTACAAGGGGTTGTCCACTATGCCTCCTTTCTTGGGTATCAAATTAATCAGTAGGCGTCTAGCTATTAAAGTATACATACATATTTATATTTATTTAAAAAGTGTTTTTTATGTGCTAGAGATGATTGAACATTAACTTCATGCAAAAAATGGCAAGTTTGGGGGTTAAGGGTGGGTCAAAATCAGCCCAAAAAATTTTTATGGACCCCCCCCCCCCTCTCTCTATTTTCCATTATGACCCTATTCTCAGGAACCATGAAGGGTCGTAATAGAGAGGTTCTACTGTCATATTTTAATTGCTTTTCAACAATTGTATTTTTATTTCCCCAAGGGTCATTACTATTCTGCGTACAGCCCAATATGTACTCGCACAACCCCTTTTTCACAGCTGCACTGTGCTAAATGGTATCGTTGTAAGTAACGAAGTCGTAACGCTTGTTTTGTAGGACTGCATGCATTAATGAAAAGAGGCTCGCGTCAGATCACCTGGGTCCCTTTCCGAGACACAACCTTGCACAAAGAATAAAAATTAACCCACACAAAGAGCTCATGAAGGTAAAAAGACAATTGGAACTTCATGGCAGTCCAGCACAGCTGTAATTTGAGACCAAGGAGTAAGAAGAAAGACAGAATGCCTGTTCACATGCATCAGAGAGAGGCAGAATTGTCTAGCCAGCCCAGAAAGCTAAGAAACTAAATAAAAAGAGAAGTCACTGCAAGTTCAGCCACCCGGCCATGCTTCAGCCCAGCTGATTCTCCATGCTGCCAAGGTCATGAGCATCATGAGGTGCGCACAGAGAAGAAAAGCACAGAGTAGCAGCAGCTAGTAAAGCAAAACTGGAAAAGAAAAAGATTGCTGTTGAGAAGACGGACATTTTATCAAACTAATTTATTTCCTAACTCAAGCCATCCTTCTAAACAGCCTAACCACTACAGAGAGGAAAACAAATTATTCTTGTGGGGACAGTTCGACATTCCTGCAAAAGAACTTATTTTTCGCCTCACTTCTTGAGGATAAGCTTTTGATGCACATCTTTGCAAAAATGGTATTTTACCAACATCAGTTCATCAGTAAGCATAGTCTGCATCCAATTTCAACAGTTATATTGTTGACCGCCACACGAGGTTTAGAAATTTTATTGTTCGCCACTGCAAGAATGGATGTACCAGCCTGCATATTTTATTATTCATTGGCTCACTGAGACTATGCATTGAAGGCACCGAATTGCTCTGCACACTGCTAGATGGCTACACCAGTATCACATCGCTGCCTACCCTTCTCCAAGCTGGCCGGTGATGTCACATCTCCAAGCAGCTATGCTATTGCCACCCCTACCCAGCTGGCATAAGGGATAGGCCCTGCCAGAGTATAAACAGCGGGCCACGATGCTCGCTCTAGAACAGTGTTCATTCTTCACCGCACTTGCTGCTGAAGGAACTGATCAAGTCTGCGACATCAGTTTTCAGTCACCCACTGCACTCATTTCTTCCCTTCACTTGTCTTGGAGTGTGCAGTAAGCAGTTGCGCATGAACATGCCTTGGAAATTGGTTATTTTTAATTTGTGGGCAAAAATTTTTATGTCCATGTAATTGAGTGGTCAACAGAGCAATGATTTTGACTGCCTCTTTTGCATGTTTTTTTTTCTTTCCCTCACCGCCACCTTCATTGTAGAGCCGAAGTTACAGGCGGCCACAGTTTTTTTACTTCCAGTGAGCACTATGTCTATTGTGTTGGAAAGCTTTGGTCAATTGCTGACTTCCTTCCTTAGCCATGTTCACCATCCTTCCTTTATACTACTTGCACCTCCGATAAGGTTGCAGAGGGTTAAGAGTGTTGGCAGGACCACGGGGAAGATCCCTCCTCACTTCCCTACTTCTTTGCGAGGTTTCATCAGTGTCGTCCCAGTTTTTATTCCTTACAAACTACAAACCTATTCTCCTAACTTTAATTTTCATAACCTTGGAAATGCCCCAGGCAGCTAGACGTTCGCCAAGTTTGGACTGCGGTGACCTAACTATCAACTTGGCTTTTTCGGCGAGAACAGTGTTGGCTACATCTGTATCTTTCAACTTGCTACTGGTTGCGTAGGCATTGCAGTGTTTCTTGCACACCTCGTCCAACGAATTGACACTAACGTCGCCACGCTTCATTCGACATGCTAGACTTGTGCCAGGCCTGCAGTATTTGTAGCCGGGAACGTCTGCCTTGAAAAGAAGGTTGTTGATCAGCATATTCACCAATTTGCTTCTGCTCTTGGTCTTACTTCCACGACACATTACGACATATTAATACAACTTGGTCACCATTTGTTTTACTGCATGTGGCCATCCACTTCACCCAACCTCGAACTTGGCAAATACCTCATCTGGACTTGAATGTGATACTGATACCATTATTACCATTGGTTTACCTGTTTACGTATCAGTTCAATGGAGATTGTGCCACAGACCACCATGCTTCCTGTTTGCATCACCGCTGATGACGAAATTATCTCCCACGGATTACGTCATGGGAAGCTGCTGCCGAACACCATGCGAGGTATCGTAGTAGGACCAAGCAACTGTGGAAAGACGTGTGTGTTTCTGAGCTTGTTGGAGGAACCCAATGGTCTTCGGTTTGAGAATGTTTACATATACTCTAAATTGCTATAACGGGCAAAGTACCTACTCCAGGGGGGTACGGAAAGGAGGGGAATCAGTTATATATCCGCTCCCAAAAGTCAGGATAAACTGACTGTATCTAGAATATATTGCCAAGACTCTTTGGCTTATTTGGAAATTAACTAATGAAAATTTAAGTACTTTTGTGCACTGGAGCTGCTTGCTGAATAAATACATTAGAAGACTAAAAAAGGTTGTGTTTGGTTTTATTTTCAGACAGGAAGGAACTGAAATCTACTGGCAAACTTCTGCAAGTATTCATCGTAAAAAAATGGGTAGAAAATATATATACGACCTAAAGTCGTGATTGTGTTCCAGAAGGGCGTAGCCATTCTTGAAAGTGTAACTGAAGCAGACATGTATTGTTAGTAGTTCAGACAGAATTAGTAATAAGAGTATATCTCTGGATAATGGTTAATTGATTATGGAAGTGCACACCATACAAATTTGGAGGCAGATTTCAACCCCATTCCATAAATGAAGGGGGAGTTGGAACTCCATTTGTTCATTTAAAAATATGTAGCTCTGGCATTTTTGGGTTGTTACAAATGGATTAGTAATTTACCATACACCTTAAATAAAAAGTTTGCCTTGTGTTTTTACCCTATACACAAACATTTTCAAGAAATTATAATTTCTAATACTGAAAAACGTTGTCTATGTATGGGAAGAGACCTATGTAAATGGGATTGAACAGTTATAATTTTGTTAAGAGGTATGTTAATAATACAGAACGGTTGTGTATTAGCGAATAAAACAGAACGGTTGTGTATTAACGAGTACTGTTTCAAATGTGTACTATTATGTGACCTCTGTGGGTCAGATCTTGCATGAACTATAACTAGAATTCTTCAAAATGTCTGTACCGGTTTATACTATTCGTATTGCCAGCTATATGATGGCACAGCAAACTTAAAGGGTAATTATGGAGTTGCTAATCATATCACAAAGCTGTGTAATTTTGTGCAAGCCATTCTCTTAATTAAGCTTTGGTTCAATCAAGCTTGTGTGTTTAAAGAAATTCAAAACTGCATGGGCACAATAAGAGAAGTGGTGTCGTTCTTTAGATGCGTAGCCAGACGTGTAAAGCACTCATAATTCTTCTTTGCACCAAATAAAGTTTATACGAATTTCACTTAACATATGTTGTAAAATATTTTGCCTAACATTAGAGTTTTCATAATTTTTGCAAGCTAAAAAGTACGACCTCTCTTCATGTGTTAAGAATGCAGTGAGCGGTGAACTATGAAGTTAACACAAAATTTAATGATTTTTTTTGCAGCAATTAAAGGGATACAGGACAATTTTAAAATCACAATTTTGGGAAAATCTGGAAAACAAGTTCAGCGGCCGAACTATGCTACAAACAATTTTGAATAATTTTGAGGGAAATGAATTTCCATCACTTTCTTAGACTAAATGATTACAAGTTCTTGCTTCATAAGGATGTATTGCACTCATTATAAATTATTCTTCCAAGGAACTGTATTGACCTTGCAGAAAATATATACAAAGTATATCCAAGACAAATCTGCATCTGTGGCTGCTAGTGAAGTACAGACGTGGCAAAAAATGTGGCTAGAAGAAGACAACCAAATATTACAGAAAAGTGATTTTGTTTAAACACACTAGTGATTATGTTTT
Source organism: Dryococelus australis (assembly GCA_029891345.1). Classification (NCBI taxonomy): domain Eukaryota; kingdom Metazoa; phylum Arthropoda; class Insecta; order Phasmatodea; family Phasmatidae; genus Dryococelus; species Dryococelus australis. Next base: position 41,402,073 of record CM056997.1, read on the forward strand.
CCCCATGCATGCACATTAATGATCTACAGCATCAAGTGAGAGGTATTTTTCCACACTATGTAGATTTAAATTATATTTGCTAAACAGTATGTCAGAAAACTGATTGTATGGGTTGGTATTGCTCATAGTATGCCGAGGTATAGAAGTTGAACCTGAATAAGTTCTGGACATGTTTGGAAGAACTATTTGATATATATTTTTACAATTAGTTGAGACATACAAGGGAAAGAGGTGTGTGCAACATTGAACTTATTTATTATTATATTGTGAATATCAAGTGTTTCATTTCATAATACAATTATTGTAAGATTTTCTGTCTATCTAAGTTACCACTTACGAAATAACCTGTTGTTGATCTTGTCACAATGTCACACTTAACTCGTACTTTGTAACAGAAAATAACAAAAAAAATAGACGTCTCAGAATACACATAATGTATTTAGAGAGCACAAAATACAAAAAGAAAACTGAAAAAAAAAGTGGAAATACTGTACATAGGTACAATTAAATATTTACTGTATAATTTTACTAGATGTTCAGCAAACAACTGTAATATTAATGGCAGTAGCCATGTTGGTAACTGCCAGCGACGACATGAAACAGCTGTGCCATATTTTCAAAATATTGATTCACGACTCGACATTGTCAACAACACTCACAAGTTTTTCACGTGAATATTTTTTCATGAAAATTATGAATGCGTTATGTATAAAAATAACTAATAAATATACCTAGAAAAAAAAGGCAACATCTTTAGAGCTATGTGTCAGTCCCCTGAAATTCGATGACTAGAGTTTCCACTGTAAATAAATGACGCGGACACAAAATAAATAAATAGAGCAAAACAGCTGTTGCGACTACGGAATAAATACGTACAGCCAAAACTGCTTCTGCGATCACGTAATGAATTACATCCAAACTGCTTAAATTATACTGAAACTGTGCTGCATTAAGTTAAAATCACTTGAGAGTAACATATATTTACTCATACGAATAGGTTATGTTCTGCCATGACAGCTCATAAACATTACAAGGCATGAAGTCACTGCCAACTTAGAAAATCGAGACAGGCAAACCAAAGTTGTTGACATTCGCACATTTTATTAAACAATGATCAAAAAAAGATTGCAGTGTTTGCCACAGCCATTTTGTTTTACTGAATTCCAAATGCAACATCTTCATGTTGTGTATATTGTTATGCACTTGCAGCCTTCTACACAAGCGAGTGAAGAGGAGGAAATATTAGTATGTGATAGCGATGATGGAGGCAAGGCAGTGACAGGTTTCGAAATACAAATGCGTGCCGCTGACTGGTTGAATTATTTTCTGCGTTTATCTGAAGAATGCTCTAGATTACAGACTTTGTTCTCTCACCGTGACTCGGAGTGCGTTGAACTATCGAGATGGTCACTGCCAAAGCTATGAATATTGAGTCGGGCCTCCGTACCAGGAGTGGCGTTGAAGTTGAGTGAACGAGTGGCCGAGTTCCAAACGATAGAAGAACAAGCGACCAGCGAAAGGGAAGTCTGCGACTGCGAGTAGCGAAGGATGCAGCTGGCAGGATGGACTGTTGGACTAGATGCGTGAGTGAAAGACATAAATGATGGCAACAGATAAGACTGAACACGTGTTAATAATGAGTATGAGTTAATTTACTGTAACCAACACAGACAATTAAGGACGTTAATAAGAGTGGAAATAAACATTAAATATTGTGCTCACTGTGAAATAAAAATAGTGAAAGTGGAGACAGATAATTTAATGCTGTAAATAATAGCGGAGTGAATAGATTAGAAGTCAAAAATTTAGTTTCTTTAATTTTTTTTTATATTAAGACTTCCATCCCTCACGAACTCAGGTATGCTCTTCAGGCATCATCATGTAACAATATCTATGATATTGATCACACAGAAAATGAATTCTGTGTAGGCGGCCACAGTTAACAAATTATTTTTATGAGTAAAAGTGTTAATTTAATTGGTTATTTCTTAATTTTAAATGGCAAAGTTCATTGTTACAAGGAATTTTGCCATCATGGACAAGGAAAAATGCTAGTTGCTTAAAGGTAAACTAACATGTACAATAATACAGTTTTGACAGGACTAAATTTTTTGTTTGTTATGAAGAATTTTTCATTTTGTTGGTGCTCATAAGGTTGATGTTTTACTGTATTACAAAGGCCAGATGACCTGATAATTGCTGGAGTTATAAAGAAGATAAAATTGAGTGTTGTTGTGTATGTGTGTCTATAGCCAAAGAATAGTTTTGAACAGATAACGAAGTATGCAGTAATGCAAGATTGGAGTCACAACTTGATACAGTACATTAGGTAAATTTAATTTTAAAAAATTTCGTTAAACTGGTTATTTAGTTTCTAACGAGTTTTCTAGAATTTTCGTTTATGCATTTGCTATGAAATTTCTTTGTAGGATAATATGTTTGAAATTATGGTTGGTTGACTCTTGTATTGGTGGATATGAAGTTATTTTTTCACCCTCTTAATGTTTGTGATGCAATTTGATTTGAATGTGTTATGTTTGTTGCAGATTTCCACAAGACACGTCCATTTGTGGTGTCTGGAAGTGTTGACGTGACTATTAAGGTGTGGGAATGTCGCTAATGGGTGCACCCATCATCCCCTCACCCTTTTGGACTTGCAGCTATATCGTCCCACCACCACAAAGAAAACAAGACAGTAAACAGGAGAATTGTTATATACTCTATTCCCCCTTGAACTGATTTGTACACAACTCCAGTTATAATTTTTGGGTTTTTGTGTGTCTGTGTGTTCTGGGGCTGCACACAGAAGTATCGCAAAGCACACAGTATTTACTCAAGTCATGGTGGAGATAGTTCCTTTTCTCTTCCAAGAGTACCCACAAATTTTCAGATTTGTTTGTGAAGTTGTTTTTTGCATTTTGGGTTTCCCAAGTAAAGCTTTCTTCTGTGGTGAAATAGTTTTGTGTAAAATAATAATTGTGCTCTACCATGGTTCATGTAATGTGGATTCAGCTACAGATCACAAAATTTAATTTTTATCCTTGTACAGCAACAAATCGCCAAATTTAAATTTTATCCTTGTACACAATATATATCTCTGCGTCATTTTTTAGTGTAAATATTTTTTCTGTAGTTACATTTTGTCAATTTGGCATAGAACTGTAATTTCAGGACATTAAAAAAAAAAGTTTAAGATTGCATGATGAAAAGTTTTTGCATGTATTTTGTGTATAGTATTTTTTTATTTATTTTTAGATCTAAAGTTGTTTCTCACACAGGTAAATAGCTTTAGGATTAAGGATAATAATAATGATGTACCTGTGTCAGGTTCCAAAAACTTATTTTCAGATTCACCTATTATTTTTATTTCACGTATGAATGTTTTTACATATTTCTGTTGAATTTTGCTACATAATATATATATTTTTTTTTTGTGATGTTGGAAAAAGTACAGCTTAACATTTAGACAGAGTAGATGAATTAGTAAAGTGCGTAGTGTTATTTATTTAGTCAGGCATTTAATATTTAGCCCCACAGGCATGTACCTTCTTTCACTAGATCAGTATATTGTGTGTACGTTTACAACATGGCGATTCTCATGGTGATGTTTAAAAATATAAAAACTTTTGATTTTAAATTAAATGTTTTCAAATTGATATTGCAAGTGGTTTCTAAATTTCTTAAAGCATGTTTTGCAAGGAGGAATAGACAAAAATTAACTATAAAAATTTAGGCTCTTTTATTAAAATCATTTTCTCCTATATGGTTCCAGGTTGAACAACCCCCCCCCACCCCCCCCCTTCATGTCCATTACTCTTCTCACTATAATTATTTAATGTGGTAATGTGTGATTTCATGTTCCATTAATTTTTGTGAAATATGATATGTCAGCATCAGTAATCATACTATTTTTTATAGTTTTATTTACATTTTTTAAATAGTTAAACGATACTACAATAATTACTTTAATAATGTCTGCAGTATTTGTGAAAGTAAACACAAGGATTTTCACTTTTTGTCCAGGAAAAATTTATTTCTCTAGAAATTATATGAGCATGTAATTTAGCAAGATTGTTTATTATTGCCACTAAAATTAGCCAAGATTTTCACAGTTAATTAGGTTTGTGGGATTATTCTGTATGCAAAAACAAAAATGAACAGACAACTTTCATTTGTGTTTCTGTAAGAAATTTTGTTGCCAAAAGTTGTAACAAAGCAAAAATCCTTAATTTTGATTAATATTCTGTTGTTTAATGAATGTTAATTAGTGTACCAGCAAAGAAAATTTTTGCCTGTAAATCATCTTGTGTGTTTTCATAATTATATAATTAAAATAACTACATAAAAATTAAAAAAATTTTATGTAGACAAGAATCTTAAGTTATTTATTATGACAACTGAGCTCTTATGAAATTATTTTTCAATTTACTTTCAGTTCCAGGAGAGGTCATAACATGCACATTCACACAACCCTAAAGTTAATACATGTAATGTATACTACACCTCAAATGTAATTAAAACCAAAGGAAGTCGCACTTTCTTTGCACACCCTTATAATATTGTAATTATATAGTTCAGTCTCTTAATATTTCTAAAATTTTGTTAGTGGATTGCAAAGTTATGAAATGTAAGTTTAATAATAAAACATTGACCTAAACATTTTTTACACACAAAACTAAGCTAACCCTCATTATTCTGGAAGAGACAATGCGAATAATCAAACATACGTAATATTATATGAGCGTAAATATGGTAAAGTGGCCTAGTGTTAGGTGGCAAATATTTATTCAACACAAAACATGATGATGGTGGATTTGTTGTGCTGCTGTTGCTGGGAACAGTTGTCAGTTTGTTATACATGACTGCAAACCTTATTCTTTGTTGGAAGTTTGTTTAGTCTGTAGGTGCTGGCCATTCCTGCATTTGCAGTAGTTGCTCTGATCATTCGTCCTATCAATTGTAGGTAGTGACAAGATTTATGGTGAATAGCTGTCAAAACTGAAACACAATATATGTTGGTACAGCATACAACACAAATGTTCATAAAATGAAGGCAAATTCATCAAAGTTACATGTGTTAACTACACCTAAAATTTCTGCAAAAACTTTGTTTAGTTTTAAACAGAACTAGAACTTACCTTTTTTTTTGTGAGTTTCTTTCTTCTCCCCCGCCTTCACCTAAAATACACAGCTTGTTTATTTTCCAGGTTGATATTAATGTTGCTAAATATTAGTTTTGTCATTTAACATTTTTTTTAATGTTGGGGAGAGAGAATGCCAATTAGCAGGATACCAAAGAAAATTTATTGTTAGGCAAAATAGGGAGAGTTGTGGCACATTTACATTTGGGGGGGGGGGGGGGGATGTTCGCTGTCAGGCACGTTATACTGTAAAAAAAAATATAAGTTTGATCAAGTTACAGAATCAAATTTTAAAATAATTCAGCTTCTTAAACTATAAAATCTTCTCTTCATTGATCATGGTGAGATTATCAGGGATTGAGATAACGTCTAATACAGAGGATTTTGTAAATGTGTAAGTTGACCAAATATGCTTATGTGAATCCTGCGAGCACTTTAAAGCACTAAGAACTCACTTCATTGCTATTTACTGCAAATGAAACATGGATAATATTGCACTGCTGCAGTTTTATTTTACATAGACACTGTAGGTTGTCGGTTTTGAAAATGTGTGACGTGACTGGTAATGCCAGGAGAAATAGATGATATACAAGTTCTTTTGGAAGCATTAAGGAAAGTATTGAATTGCTGGAGTCTTTCAAAATTTTTGGTCATAATAGTTAATATTTTGCCATCTTCAATGACACTAATGGTACTGCAGTGTGCAGTAGACGAACCATTCAGGGTATATCTTGTGGTGTTAAATAAGTTTTAATTACATGCATTTGTAAAGAGTGAATGTAAATATGGTACATAGTCATGGTAATACCAAGCCGAAAGCTTATTTGCAGTTTTAATTTCCATTATAACAATGTACACTGTATTATCATTGCTTTAGAGTACTGATGCTTTTTTACTTGCTCAAATCTGAAATTTGAATGGTGCAATTAAAAAAAAATGCTTGTATTTTATACTACTGGTAACTCCTTGTCATAGGAAGAGTTTCATCCATGTGGTTTTACTCTTAACAAGAGCTGCCAATCTTCAGAAACTGCTCTAGTAAGACTGTAAATTTTGACAATATTTCATCTTGCTACGTTTATAAGTATGTCGCACATGCTAAAATTTAATGAAATTCCATGCAGTAATATTATCCATCTGTAATTCTTTGCGTGGATTGTAGATTGCAGCTCATAATTTTACATACCCATGTTCATATTTTGTACTACAGTAAGCATTTATCAAACTTCCACATTAAAGGAATTTGTGCACTGTTCGTAAAATTTTATTGCAGATCCCTAAAAGTTTTTTACCACTTGTAAATAGGCCTAATTATTTTTGAGTGAATTAATTTTTGTAATAGCAAAGTGTTTTTAGTATCTTACTGAAGAAGCAACATGTGTATCGTCATGTTCCACAGCACTCGACTGTATTCTGACAATTATGTAATTCTGTCCTTGTAAACCACTTGTATTTGTCAACACTTGTAAAACTAAGAATCATGTGACATTTAATACATTATATCTAGAAGATAAAGACAAGTCTTTTAATTTTTGACATTAATTGCATTGCTAAAACCTCTTTCCTGACTTGTTATTGGTTCTGTACAAGAAGTGACTCATCGGTTCTCGTTTCTGTTACAATTCTTGATGGGACAATTTGGTTGATTCTTAAATTTTGGTTAGGACAAGTAATTGAAATATTTCAATTTTTAACCTCCACTAGTTTAATAAGATTTTTGCAATTGTGCAAAGTAACAAAACCTTAAATTTTTATGTTAACTACATTAATGAAATAGTCATTCCTGATTTAGTGCGGGAATGTTAAGACTTAAAATTATTTTGTACTGTGAACTACAGTGGAACCTCTTTTATTTGTTTTTCAATGGACCAACAAAAACTAGACCTGTGGGAAAACGAGGTATGCGGACTTGGGTTTTAGGCCTGAGAAATATTGTACATAACCTTAAAATGGATTTTTTTTTTTACACCAACATCCGAAAGATTTCATTAAAACAACTTATTCAAGTCAATTTATGATTAAATACAGTAGCACCCCTTTTTTTTACACCATTCAAGGGATCCAGAAAAAATTATGTAAGAAGCGGGAAAGTGTAAAATGAGGGAAATGCGGGAAAGTGTTTCAAATAGAATGAAGTTGTAATAAATCAACATTGACATACAATTAATACTAAACAAAACTCTTTAAAAAAATAAAACTGCTGAACCTGGAAGGCTCTACCAAAATATAATCCAGTACATTTACAAGTTCAATATGTATAGCAAGGAAAAGTATTAAACAGAGGCAAATATTGAAGGTAGGACAAATAAACTAGGCATATTTACAGACTTTGCCTAGAAGTTTCTTAAAAACTTTTGTCGCAACCTCAAATTTTCATAGTAAAGCACATAAAAATAAGAATCAAGGTAATGGAAATTTGGAATGATTATTTACTAATGCACTGTAACAGTTCACACTTTCCATTTAATTAGACTTTGAAAAGACGTCTGAGATTTTCGTCTTCTTCAGCTGCTGACTGCTAACATGTTCAATTTTTTTGTTAAGGACATTCAGCTAATTGAAAATACTGTCCTCACGTTCAAATCCCGAGCAGCAGATCCTCACAGTTTATACAGTTTGTAATGCCTCATGCTTGGTGGGCATACGTACCTTTCCCTCTTCTTTGCAAACTTCGTCATATTTTTGGTCTTGACTTTCCATGACATGGGAACTTACAATACCTTAAACTGACTGTTCTTCAGTAATAATAATGTCGGAGTCAATGTTGACTAAATAAGTGAATGATACATTTGGCTCAATTGGCTTCATCTACATTGCCAACCACTGAACATGGAAAACCACCTTTCTTGAAGCAGTTCACAATTGTTTTCTGTGTAACTTCCTTCCACGCATAAGAAATAATGTCTGCATCCATGCTTATCTTGTCATGTGGATTTTGTTCACTGCCAATAACGTAAAGAAAAAGTGTAAAAAGCAGGAAACGAAAATATTGTGTGTTGTAATTAGCGGGAAAGATGTACATAGACTCAAATGGAGATAAAACTGGACCAAAAATAGTGTAATTTGTGGGAAAATGTAAAAAGTGGTAATGCAAAAAGGGGGAGTACTACTTACAGTTTGTTTTGTTGGCCGATCTCGATAAAATTTCGTACACTACTTTGCTAAGCTATTTTTATTGTGTATACCTGGGGCCTCACTTTAATGGTAAATAAAATGAGCTGATTTTGCCATTTTCGTCAAATTTTATAGCAGAAAGATTCTCTTATTGTTATTATAACATGAATCTGCTGTTTTTGGAACAATTATATTCAAACTGAACTGAATTTGTTAATTTATTCTTTTAATCTGTACATATTTAAGTGGAAATGTTAAAAAATATTATCGATAAGGGTTAAAGAACAATCTTATGAGAGCACACTTGTCTTGTAACACACACTGCCATGTCAGTAATTTTTGTGCGATAAATTTTGTACTTTATCGAGACATTTATAACTGCCCAAGAGCATTCACTAGCATGTGAGCAAGTTACAGATATTTACATCATGCACATACAGCTTTGGCTCATTTGTAGATAGTAATATTTTTATTAAGTCAACAAATCCACTACCCAACTACAAAATACTGGTAAATATTTTTTTATTGAATTAAAATACACCTTGTATATTAAAAATGTTTTTACTATGAAGTGACAAAACGTTTTGTCCCCCTCTATCATGAGCATACAGCATGGCAGTGTTTAAGCACTTGTATTTCCGGCCTATTCAATGTTTACATCTCAGCTTTCTCGCTTTGGTCAGTTTATAAAACAAAAATAACCTTCAATTCCAAACTCCTATACCATCTAGAACAGTCACTATTTTTGTCATTCTTAACCGGTTTTGTGATGTAAGCAATTACAATCGCCACTCTTGCTCAGCAGTTGCAAATGGTGTTTGCTAGTTGTGAAGAACCTAACCACAAAGTACAGAAAATTAATAAATCTGCAGTGTTTAATAGTGCACAAATGTTTACTGCGTGCAAAATGTATTTTTGTGTTATCACTAACATTTTTGGTTAGAGATGTTCATTTATAACACTCGTAGGCGTGATTCTGCCAGTGAATTAGTGCCATAGTGGGTTCGGCTCGATATATATTGAATTGTATGTACGATAATCTTTCTACCTTGCTACCAATCAATTTATCAATCTTTCTCGCGACGTAAAATTTTGTAATGAACATTTCATTCAGTTATATAAACAACGTGATCACTAGGCAGACGGTTTTGTTATCCAAGTATGAGAAATATATAAGTAATAATGGTGTATAACAAATAAAAATTGTCTTAATATTTTTAAGAGTTTTCACACTAAAAGAAGCTCTCACTTTGGCTTTAGATAGACTTAAACAATTAATTTCGCCAATGTTTCGTGAATGCAGGAATTATTGCAGAATTTCAGGAACAAGCATAATTTCTCAGTATTACGCATTATTTCTTTTGCAGTTAGAAAATTTCTAGGCCCTATGGATACAGGATTTTGTTAATTTTTGAAAAAATTTAGTAGAGATATTTAATATGTATTTGCACCTCTGCATATGGTCAATGTACAGACTTCTGAGAAATTATCCACTACACAAACAAAACTTGGATACAGATACAAACAACATCCAAGAAAGCCAAACTAATGATACAAAAATGTGTCAAATTTTCGCTGGCGATGAGTGCAGGCTCGTAGGAAATTGCTTCCCACTCTGTACATACACAGTGTGCCAGAGAAATAACTACGGCATCTAAAGAACAAACAATAACCAGCACTTTTATTGCTACCACACATCAATGCAGTGGCAGAAAATGCCAAACTAACTATATTAAGAAACATAAAATTGGTAGTTTTAAAGACAATTTTTATCAGATTTCAGTACTTTCTCCCCTCAATGCAGTGCTGCTAGAAAAGATGGCAGTGGCGAGAATTGGAACTTCTTCCAGGCAGGTTTCAAAGGTAGGAGTGGAGAGGAAGTACTTAGCAGGCGGCTGGTAATTGGTTCTTGGAAGCGAATGCTATCCTGCAGTTTTTGCATCTTGGCTGGTAGGCCAGCCAGTGACAGTGTTTGTGCTCTGCCTACAATGATTGAGTCTTCTCGGTGCTCTGTTTTGCTACACTTGAATCATTTTTACAGGCTTGCAGCACGATTAAGTACTAAAATCTGTTTTTTTATGAAAATGGATATCGTTCATTTTATTTGAAAGAACTTGGGTATTTGTATTTGTTGTTCAAAATATAAAAACACAAGTCAGCGCATACTACCTTATTGGCATTTTTTTTCTGTTGTGGAACCGTAGATTTAGTAAACAGACTCGTGCATCATTGAGTTTTACATCCCTTTGTTATGGTAAGGTTAGCTAGAAGTGGAAAAACGTTTTGATTTTACTATTTTAGTAAAGACTGAATCATTTGATAGTCATGAGTCACCCTGGCAGTGGGTTACCAGCTATAACTGGTTTGGCTTTTTCTAGATGTGAGCTAGTGTAGTCATAAGGAGGACCTAAAGAATTACTGACTCGGGAGAATGAATTTAAATAAAAGTTAACGTGAATGTGTTTGCTTAACATTTAGATTTAATTACGAAACTACTTATGGTTTCTAGTCAATGTATAGCTCATATTTTTATTGTAACGAAACTTAGGTTTTGATTACACCAATGACTATGCGTACTGCAGATATATAATTTGTATGGCAATTAATATCAGTTAAATATTTGGCACTATTTGTTAAATACTGAAGTGTTTTATATTAAGTGTTGATAATATTTTATAGTTATATGTTTTGCACCTCATTGTGGAAAGGTACGTACTTTTGATATTTGAATAGTTTTTCTTGTACATATACGCCGTAAATCTTGGGACAGGCTATAAACAAAACATCTTTATGTGAATTGAGGATGATTTCTTCCACACAAATAACATCTTCTGCCAGCAGTAGCCTACAGACTATTCGGATCAGGGGAAAAGGGCAACACTTCGTAAAAAAAGAAAGATAAATTGTTCTAAACTTAGAACCGGGGCATGAATTCCTAGTTTGAATTACTGTGGTAAGTTTATTATTTGTATATTATTTTTGATGTTTTAATGGCAATAGTACCACAGTAGGTCTAACTTCTGCAGTTAAAATAATTCGGAACCAATAAGGCTGAACATCACTGCTGAGGCACAGCCCCTTTTGATAAAAATGACAGTGGTTCATCTATGCCCAGTAGGAATATACTGGAAGAGAGATGCAATTTGTAAAAATGTACCACAAACTGCCAAATGAAATATGGACGTATGCATGGGCATGCAAGTATATTATGCTTGCGTATAATAACCTATTCATTAAACAATTCTAAACATTATTAGGAGTGACTGCACTGAAAGAAAGCATGAAAAACTAAAGCAGGGTGAATACGAAAAATCTATTTAAAAATTCCCTGATATTTCCAGAAATTTTCTAAAAAAAATTCCTTGATATTTTACAATTTTTTTGCCTCATAAACTTAAATCTAAGAATGATACGTGAAAGCAAAACAGAGAAATACAAGGCTGGCAAAAAATACACTGCACTTCTATTGGCTACTACAGAATATCACTTACCTCAAACCTCAAGTAGAATCTTGAATTTTGTCACATGTGGATCACAATAATCACAACTGCAAAAATTTAGTGCGGTTCAGTCCATTAATAATGTTTGATATATTTCTAACTAATTTTCACAAAAAACATATAGCTTATATAATATTGACAAAATATATTTAAAAGGTATTTAAAAACTACACCAAAAAATTAACTTAACATCAAATATGCATTATTTCTGTAATAACATTACAAGTGTGCATATGTTTACACATTACAATTGATAAAGCCATATTGTGCTTATTACTGCTTCATAGTCTTTATTTGTTCCTCAATAGCCTGAACTTCTGCTAGCATATCAGTTTTCTTTGGCCTGACATTTTCTACAAATTTAATCATTTTCTTTGCTTGCCTTTGCTTCTTTCTGGTGCTTCTCAGTTTTTTTGGTGAGTCTGGCTCATGCATTTCTGTAATATAGCAAAAGTGACTTGGAAATACTGTACTCCGATAGGTCACCACCACCTGCTGCCAAAGAGTCGTAGACCATCCTTTGCGCAACCAAGGTTTCATTCGTCATGTTATCAACGAGGCACTCGCTGTTAACTGGAAAACCACGTTCAACATCTGCATTGCCATGGGAAAGTATCATGATGATCTTCATGATTATCCTGTCTGCAACAGCTCCATCAATCCAGTTGTTTTCAAGGATTGTGAGAAGATTCTTCAGTCTAATGTAACAAACATTTGCCATAGCTGCAACAGAGGGATCCCCAAGAAACAGCTTTAGTTAGGTTAAACTTCAACAGAGTGTTCTCCAATAGCTTCTTGACAAATGCTTTGAAGTACATTACACAATCTTTATAAAACAGATCACAATCCAGTTCCTTGGACAGTTTACCGAAATCTTTCAGTGCTCTCCTTGTACCATACCCTACATCAAGATTTTGTGCTTCATTAACACCACCTTCTTTAACAAATCTCTTCATAATGTTCAGAATAACAGTTGAGGGAGCTGCGAAGGAATAGTGCACAAGATGCATCAGTCTGATATTCCAACAGGAACGGCTAAGTTTCCAAGGCCAAATACTTAAATGCCAACTTTGCTGGAAGCAGTGAGCCTGCAAATGCTTTTGCAACAATTTTATAACTTGCACATGTGAGTGCTCTTTTTTCAATTTTTACTCCATGGATCATTTTCTTTAAATGTAAAATCATATCAGAAGCTCGTTGAGACACATCCTCGTTTTGCAACCAACGGACAGCACAAAACTTCTTCAGGAATTCTGATGAACCTGAATACTGTTAACACTGAACACCGTGCTGGAACATCCTTTAAAAGATTATGCAGTGACCTAAGGAATTGCACAATATTCCACCCAGAAGTCTCAACGCCAGCCTTAAACACACCATGCATGCTGTGCAAACCACAGCTTCCCATGTTGAAAATAACTGAATTATTTTCACCAATGTACAGTTGTGATTTTAGATCTGCAAAAACATGGTTCACATTGGGACCATCCATTGAAATCTCAAGAATTTTCTTCAGGTCACACTGCTTGTTTGGAAGATGTTCTAAGGTTATCTGCTTTGGTGCAGCACGTAAAATCAGAATTTAAAATCTAGTATGTACCTCATTGCTATTGTTGTCCCAAAAGCATCTGTTCCCATCCATTTGAATTTCTTGACTCGCTCTGTTCAGCGATTCATCAAAACCCACTACAATATGTTCGCAAGCACTCGCTGATTCCAGCAACTGTTTCTTGAAATGAGGTGCAATACCAAATAGTATAGAATATACAATCTTGCTTTTTTGAAGTTGCACCTTACTGGTTATAACACTGTCTGGGAACGAAATTTAAAAAAAAACTATCTTTTGCTGCCATACGCATGGATTTATGTGCAATAATTGTCTGCTGACACCACAGTATTTCTGCACGACTCACTTGTTCATTAATAACAAATACCTTAACACTACAGTGAAGGCACATCCTTGATAATTTGTTACTCTGCGGGCTCAACAGATGTAAATGGACAGTGTTGAATGTTAGGAGACACTGGCACTGAATCACTTATTGAAAGTGTTTTTTGGTCACTAACCCTTGATAAGTGTTTTTTTTTCCCTTTTGCATGGCTTTTGGTAGCAGTATGGCCCTTGTTGCTTAAAGTAAACAATGTGTTGCACACTTTACACTTGGCTTTTGTTGGGTCACTAAAAACTTTATCAAGCCAACCCAAATTAGGGTCAATAAGCCAGTCGTGTAACCTTGCTGTCATTTTGCAAGGCACTGCTCAGAATACACATTTTCGTACAGAAACAGAAGACATGAATAATAAGTTCCTCGTTTATTTACGTGAACACAAAATAACATTGCTGCTAAATATAAGGCTGAGAAAACAAACCTTTAGTATTTTTTGAACAGTAGCAAACAAAGAATGTGAAATTGGCAAGAATCGTGCTACTGTATTTGGTTTTAATTAAAATCAGCACCTTTGTTAGAAAATTGGCATTGTGAAGCAATTTCGGATACAAAGATACAACTCTCTTATAATGCATTACGAAATACAGTTCTCGGGCTATTCCCAATTCTATCCATAATTCCTTATTAGAATTTATTGGACACACAAGTGACACCGTGACATGGAAATTTTACTCGACTCTGCTGTTTATTTACGTTTTGTATAATGTAAATGTCCACCGTATCATATAAAGTGAACATAAGATAGAATGAATGAATAGGCATGTTATTTTGTAAGTAATAACTTTTTAGAAGGAAATTAATTTTGTGTATTACAGGCCTATCCGCAAAAAAAAAAAAAAAAAAAACCCAGATTGTACTATATAGTATTTTTAACAATGATAATTGCAAAGAGCAAGTAAAAATTGAAAAATTTAGTTTGCATAGGGAAAAAACATTTATTCCCAAGCCTGCAGTTTACAAATTTGTGCGTGCGGCACTTAAGTGATATTTGAAACCATCCAACACGTAAACCCTGAATTCTCAAATTAGCTGATTCAGAGATGTAGATAACGGGTTAAAAATAGCAGGTTATATGATTTTTTTACGCCTACATTTTTATTACAATGTATTTGTTGTTAAACAAATGTTGCAAACACAAATTGCAGAGAATTTTCATTTTCAGCATTTTTTCCACGTGATTATTTCAAAATAAAGTAATTAGATTTTTTATTTAATAGTTTATAATGTTTTCAATTGTAATTACACCTATGGTCGCAAGTACGAAGCCGATTACTTTTTAAAGACCATGCATTCCAAAACGATGTAAAAACCAGACTAAAACACAGTTGAAGTTATAAAAAAGTGGTCAACTTTACTCACCTCAAGTCAAATTATCTGTGCACAAAAAAATTTCACAAAACACGTCTTCGGATTTCACACAATCACCAATGCATTTTTTCTTGCAAAACACTAGATAAGCCAATATCTGCTCTCTGTTGATAACAAAACATTTCTGGGTTATTTTCGCTTAATTTACATCCCAAATCAATCCACCTATAACGTAATAACAATTTGACACTTCCACCATCCATTCAATGAGTACAACAACATTTACGATTGTTTATGAAGTCGGCAGTTGTCAGCGACGCCATCTATGGCCAGTTACACTACTGCGGCATGCAACCGAGTTTGTGATTGGTTATGGGTTACGTGAAAATCTCCATAACGAGAAAATCAAAAGCATCACTTCACCTAAAAGGCATGTTTGTACCGTGAATACCCGCTAGTAATACCAATCCAAAACCTAAGTGTTAGGTTTTATACTGCTAATAAATTACCTCTGTTCATGTACAGAGTGAAACATGTAACATGCAAATGTAAAAAAATTCAGATGGGTATAAAATTCCATGATGCATCTTAAATTTCCCTGATATTTTGCTGGTTAAAGGAATTCCCTGAAATTTCCCAATTCTCCCGGTCTGTGGCCACCCTGTAAAGTAATCACGGTATCATTAGATAGGTTTCATACAACAGAGTGAAAATATATAATATTCAGCATTTCCTGCTGTTTAAGTGTATTCACTGTTTAAGTGTATTCAAAGAGTCCAAAATTGTCTATAATTTTAGTTTGTGTTTACAAAATTAAGAGTTATCAAATCCCCAATTTCTGCAATTATGATTAATAATGCACGAATGATCCATAATTTAAGAACGAAGACTGTTCAGCTCATAACATCTTGCATTCTGCATTGCTTAATGTTTCAAATATTAATTTTCACAGATTTTGTACGAATATGGAAGAAGCCAGGAACTTCCGACTTATGTATTCCTATTTACATAAAGTTTTAAGAAATACAGAATTTTTTATAGGTGCTCTACAGATCCATGGTACCGTACTCGCAATAAATGAGGTGCAGTGGTGAAAAAAACAGGCTCACTTTCTACAGTACTATAATATTATAGATTGACAGGTTTGTTTTAGTTCTGTCTGATGCTTATATAAGTTTGTTTACGTTTTTCTATTGATGTTTGCTTACGTAATATTTTGCAGCCCTGATTAGAGCGTAATGTTGACCTATAATATTTATTTTACTCTCAAATAGTGAATTTTATTTGATTTAATATTGTAAAGATTATGTGTGTTTCTGGTATGATACATATTAATATTTTATAATCTAAGCTGCTCAGGAATACTATTTCAACATAAGTTTTGAAAGAGAAATATTTGATTAAGAGCCCAGCCAGGTCTAACCTCCATTCGTGACGTCATCGGATATGACTTGGGCAGCACTTCCGCCATCTAAGGTTTGAGCACTTCCGCCATCTAAGGTTTGAGCACTTCCGCCATCTAAGGTTTGGGTGGGTGTGAACCCGTTTATTAGTCAGCTGTGCTGCGATCATGAAAGCTAGTAGATGCACTTAGACCTCCAGTGATCTGTGCGAGATGTCATGTCCGCCATCGTAAATTTTAGTTAATCAGCTTCGGCAGAGTACATTTAGCAATAGGTAACATGAAGGCTAGTTTCAGAAGAGGCCTGAACATTATATCAGATTTTGGAGTGTTGACTTAGATACAGATGCCGTCATCGGAAACAAGCCAAGTATAACAACGGCTGATGTTACGAGCCTCGAGAGGGACTTTCTGGTAATTATGATCTCAAAACCCTGTATAAGATGTTTGAAAAGTTTGTTCAACTCTAATGCCATTTTAAGAAAGGGTGCAACTTTTATCCCAGAGGTTTCCGGTATACAGATGTCAAGTGGGTTAGCCAAGACTGAAATGAATCAAGTGTGTATAAACTATTTAATTTTGTAAGTACTGATCATTCCGAGCCAAAGTAATTTTGATAAAGGACTTTTTACACTAAATGAATGCATTGGTATAGCTGCTGGGAGTGTAGGAATCGTTAATTTTGATTTCACATTCTATTTTCAGGACAGAGATTCCATTAACATACGATTTATTATTTTCACTTGGTCTCTGAGTAAAATATATTTTATTTTCGTAATTCCATAACTTTTGCATTTTCAAATATTATTTTTCCGAGATTAAACACAAGTATAAAGAAAATGAAAGGCTTACGATTTCTAGTAGTACAATTTGTCGAATGCAACTATGTTTGTTTGTTATTTGAAATTACTATAAATTATTCTGAATGTGCAAATGGCATAGTATAAAAGTGTTGTGTGCAGAAACCTTGGTCTGATTCAGTGAGAAGTCATTGGCACATTTGGTAAGTCAAATCCTAGATGGAGTGCTTAATGCAATGATGATGCAAATGTTCTCGTGTGTTCTTTTACGGAAGTGTTCAATTTAATGTCTAATTTTGAGAAGTTATTGCATTGGAACGTGTTTTGCGTTATAAATTGTATTCCTGTTTTTTCTACTACACTGATCACATAAAGTGACAGTGGCATCATATGTGTTGTATCACATGCTACGTCCCCTACCTTCTTCTCCATTGCTGCCTCTATGTGGCGCTTCGCTGAGAAGCATGGTCCATGTACACTACACAAAATTGTCCGGGGTTCTCACGCAAACAAATTTATTTATTTAGATATTTCTGTTGGTGATATTTAGGAATACACAGTACACACATATTACTATATATTTTCATGAAGCAAAGTTATTTTTTATCACATAGTGGCTTCCCAATGTGGTTACGTGAACACGTTGTGGGAAAAGTTGTAAAACTTTCTATTCTAGTATATTTTTCACAGTACATTGTTTTGATTTCTGGTCCGTCCATCCTGAGCCTTTCTGTTTTCACTCCTAGGGAACGCTGGGCTAGTTTATATGGCATTTATTTTGCATTCAAGATATGAACAGTTCCCTGTTCCTACTTCACTAAGCAACTTTCTGTTTCTGACGACCCTGCTGTCAACACGACGTAAAGATCTGTCTACCTACCTGCTGCAACAAACTCGCAATAAATAAATTCCAACAAACAAATAATATAGAAATTATACTGGAATAATGGAATAGGATGTACAGTTCCCTAGTAATGGCATTAATGTATAAACAATTTAATTTGAAATAGGTGTTTGGAATATTTAAAAAAAAAGGGGGGGAGGTCAATGTTGTTTGAAGAGAAACATGCACCGGATTCATACACACGTTTAAGTATTGAAGTACTTAGCTTCTTTCGAAAAAAGTTAATTTGGTAATTTAAGGAAAACAAATTTAAAACGGTAATCTTCTTCAGTGTACAGTTTTCTCAAGAAAAGGTACAGTGATGTACATATTTTAGAATATATTTAATCATTGAATAAAAATAGTTTGGTTGTGCTACTCACAGTATTGTTACAGTCAATCAATTTTATTGCTGAACTCTTTGTATGACATTCACTTGTAAAAACAATTTTGAGGATTAATTCCAATCCATGATGGAACTCTTGACAGTTAGCATAGTTACAGTAATTCTGTGTTTCTTTGTAACTTAATGTGCTGTCATAAAAATAACAAATTGCAATAGAATTGAATTATTACAGCTTTCCGTCATTAGCGAGTTTCATGATTAAAAAACATATGTTTATTTTAAACGAAATAAAACAACTAAATTAAATTTGGTAACAAAATACGCTGTAAATAGTAAATTAACAGATGAGAATTTGAATAATCCATTACTAAGTGTGCATAAGCATTTTGCAATTCTCTTAATGTGCATAAGTATGTGATTGGAAATCATATAATATGCGAGTATGCATATGTATATTGTCCCATTTGCACATGTTTTTAGTGGCCTATGAAGTTTTCCAGATTTTTTTGTTATGTCTACCATTTGAAGGCAGTGGGGTCGTGGTCCGTTTGTTGCGAACATCAGACTATTCTTGCAATCTGGGTGCCAAGAGCGCGTTTTCTGACTGCTAGCATAATTTTTAATGCTATGTGGTTTTTACACAAAGGGAGCTTTTGGCGGGCAGCACGTATAACTTCAGGTGGCCCCCATCGCTAATTGGCTGATAGCGACAGACCCTTAAGGTCTTATAGGCCCAGCAAAAACTGGGAAACCTTAATGTGATAGTGCTATAAAGGAAAGGACTGAACAACCATTTGTGTGAAAGGGACATTAACTCACGATTATAGTAAAGTTATGTTATTGGGCCTCTTTTTCATTTCACTTATTTGAATCCATTTTATGGTCATTTTTTAAATGTTCTTTTAATATAGCTTGTACATAGTTTATTTTACTATTACAATAAATCTTTTTAATTTTAAAGCTTTAATTATTTTTTTAAATTTGCCTTTATGACAAGCCCTCGTGTTTGCTTCCAATTTAAATCCAACTATACGAGCACATTTATTGCTTCCCATAGAATCGACATAGTACAACTCGCTCCGCTATAGTTGCAACCCCTTAGGTAGGTGCAGAGGTGGACAAAATTCCTACCATAGAAAAATTTTCCCAGAACATAAAATTTAGGTCAAAATTTCCCCAAAAATATAAAAACCTATTTTTATAACAAATCCTTTACTGTGTTGATATATCACAGTAATACATTACAATTTACAGTAAATATTTGCACATGCACATTTTACAATTTAGAAATGAGATATTTGCATTAAAAAAATTTTACCCCCAAAACATATTTAGAAATTTGTCAACATACAGTACATTTTAATGTTTATTCTTTCTTTCTAAAAAAGAATAACAAATGAATAACTTTGAACTCTCAATAATTTGTTCACTTATGTTCATAAACAAAAGCATTTTGGAAAGATGATGGAAATCTGCGTTAGTCAATGTCACACTATGTACTATTTGATGATCTAATTTAACATACAAAACAATAGGGAAATTAATTTTACATAAATACTTCCAAATCAGAGAATAAAACCAGCACTCAAAAATTTTAGAAATATATATTTTAATTTTAGGTCAGGGAAACTTAAACAATTAATATTATGATATATTATCGTAGGCTAATATCCTGAAGAATGAATTTGCTTCTGATACATTTTAATAACAAATCTGGAAAAAAACATCAAAATCATTAAAACCCACAAATTGAAATGACTCATGATTTAATAAAGAAACTTTCCTTATAATATGTTAATACTACACAAAAACCGAACTTCAGGAAATTCCTGGACCCTTATGATCCCACTACTAACAGCTTAGAACCTACTCTGGCGCATTTAACATGGGAATGGCAAGTTGAGCTGCAGTGACCCATAGGTTTAGGCGCTGCCGCACACAAGGGTTCTTATCCCCGGATAACATCCGGGTTCCAGCTGTAGATGATTATCTCTTAAAGCACTTGTTACAGCAGGCGGCCACAGTACGGAGGGAACGGCAGGGCAGCTTTTCCCACCACTCTTCTTTGTTAAGTGTCAGTCTGTCAGTTTAGTTCATAGAATAAAAACAGCATGTATCGGCATTGGCCCACTATTAAAGATTTCCCCAGGCTTAAAATATTTCCCATGAACCTGGTTCTTGCGTTCGTGCATTTTGTCCTCTGGGTAGGTGTGCCGTACAAGCAGAGGAAAAACAGTGATTGCTTAACATAAACCGAAATGTGAGTGATTAGAACTCACCATTAGGAATAAAATGTATAAGCAGGAAAACTTCTTAAGTGGGAATTTATTAACAGGGTTTTATTGTATTACTGAAAACCAAAAACCTTAAAGAAATGTTTTTCCTTTCTATACAGAAAGCGTTGGTTGGATTTTAATAGTGAATTATTTTCATACTACGTTTATTGACAGCACAATTATGGAAATTAGTCTCGATGGTAATAAATTCAATGATCTGCTGATATTTGTGAAGAAAATGTTAGTAAATTACTCAGTATTGACAGTGTGCAATGGTAAGAAATTGTATAGTGTCATACACGTGGTAAGTAGATATATATTTAAGAGTTCTCCAAATAATCACAGTTAATTACAATTCATCTATAATTAATGTGAATTTAGGCACTCTGTTTTAAAACCATTAAAATAAACAAGCTATTACAAACTGTACTGTTCAAATGCCTCTAACTCAAATCTGGTCATGCGTATCTATACTTAATTACATTCACAACAGCGGTGAGAAAGTCTCTTAAATTATGAACGAATATAAATTTGGAATACAATAGTGTGTGGGTAAATAATAAAATATTGTTAAGTATTATTTGCTTATATGTTGCCTTCATGATTAAAATATATTCTGGAGTATTTATGTTAGTGTATCATAGCCCACCTATTTATGTCTTTCACAGTACTGTATGTAACTTCTTCTTCACCTAAATCATGAAAAGGCACGTTGCCTTAGGCTTAACCCAATAAGCAAGCAAAAATTTAAATTTTGAATATAATAAACGTCGAAAACAAAAAAAGTGGTCAAAGACAGCAGCAAAATCCCCAAAACTCGACAAAGCCATTAAACTTGCAATATTGTCAAACAGCATCAACACAGTAACGTCGTTACCATGATGCCAAGGTTCAAAAATCCAGAACAGTCATTGATGGTGGCTACAGAAGAACTCTGAATGTAACTGTATATTTAGAACAGGAAATTAAAAAAAAAAAAAAAATTACTTTATTTGTCAGTCATTATATGCTTAAACCCTTAATGCCTTTTCTTTATTAGCGAACGGAATAACATTTTCAGAATGTCAGAGCAGATTAGACTGCCTATTTTTTCATAGTTTAAAACTAAACATTTTTAAAGATGAGTTAAATATGCGCTGGGAATACATAACTTATCCATGCCCCCTCCACCAACTCGTTTAAAATTGTAATAAATTTGCAATATTGAAATGGAGTATTTATTGTTCTTTTTAGAATCAGCAACGAGCACAAGGAAGAGTCTGTATCGCTCCGAAGTCTTGCTAAGTTGGCCTGCTATGTCATACAGTAGAACTGCATTGTAGTGAGTACAGCAACTGCGAGAACATGGGTGTAATGAGGTCTTTTTGAGGAACCGTCAAAAAATCACAAAAATATACCAGGAAAAATTGTAATTTTACGAGTTGAAACAGGTGCAGCGAGATCATGTGAAGCAGACTTACGGCGGAACCCATGACTGTGTGAAGTGCGCTTTTGTTATCTGTCTGCCATCACTCCACTCCCTTGCCCGGCATCCTCATTTCCCAAAGTACCTTGTGCCGCTCTCATGTGTCACATTCTTGCATAATTCACGCACCCTAATTTTTTGGCACTAAAATCCTTTAAAAAAGATGTGAGAATTATGCATGCGGAGCTGTGACGGGCAAGTTATTGCTTGCAGGGCAGTGCTTCAGTGGCCGACTAAGCAAGTGGGAAATGCTGCGCAGGCCAAGGAACTGATTGCAGGCTGAGTGGCTGTACTTACGTGGTGCAGTCAAATTTTCCGCTCATTTTCATGCAATCAGCTATCATATAACAGAATATTTTTATGTTATGGTGGCTCAAACACAATTTAAAAGCAATTTTAGGGCGATTTTTAAGTAGTAGGCCCTACTGAGGATCAAAATTGGTCTAATTCGGCGACAGCGAGGACACACTTATAGCAAGGATCGAACCTGGAACCGTGACATCTCGCTATAACGGGACTCTACTGTATTTGTTATACAATGGTTTTCCAAATTTATCTACAAAACTGTAAAATATTTGGCCATGACATTTCAAAAAGCCTAACTGGTGAAGGCATGAACTTAGGTAGCTGAGGAGCAGGACAGCATGTACAACTTGGCAAAATGACAGTTAAGTCAGTGACCTTGGCTGTGCAGCTACTGGCTGTTTAACTTCAGTTTTACTTTCTCATGCGCAAGGAATTTGACCTCATTTGAGACCGTGGTTTTGTTTACAATTTAGTATGTTTAAACTTGGATAATATTGCACTTTAGCTAAAATGTATCGCAAGACCATTTGGTAAACTAAATAGTCAGATTTTAACACGGCCCAAGTTTTCAGCTTTTCTGCAATAGATACCTTATACCATGTTTACCCAAATATGAGTCGCATGGTTTATGGAGATTTTGTCTTTCCAAACACACTAACCGTGGGATACAATGTGTGTATAAATAATTATACTTTGTTGGTTTTTCTTAAATAAAACTTATGTAGGACAATAAAACTTTCTGTATACGTTAAAATGTCTCAACACAGCATGTGAATTGCGGACCAAATGTGCAGTGCCAGCCTTTTGCCGGGCAGGTAAGTGTGCTGATGCATGTGTACACACACACACACACACACACACTCGTGGACAGTTAAGAGGGGGGAGGGGGACATTCTAAAAATACCAGTAGCCCATTCAGCCATAATAATGCTTCCCCTCCTTCATATTTCTCCTCCAACCACTGCCAATCGGCTTTGTGGAGAAACTGCGAGTTTGAAGAGGGGTATGGAAGGGAGTGACTAAGCATCCAGTCATAGAAGAGGGGGAGGGATCAGAAGGGAAGGATGCAGAGCAAGAGGAGAAAGAAAAGAAAGGGAGCGAGCAAGGTGGGCTGGTGCTGGGTAAGCTGGTGATGAAAATTGTGGGTGGAGGAGGCAGAAAGGAGAGATGCCGAGTGAGAGGGAGAAAGAAAAAAGATAAAGGGAGCGAGCCAGCTGAGCGTCTAGTTGATACAAAGTGAGGCTGACTGCGCCAGCAGGGGGGATGACACTAGATAGAAGTGCTGAGCCGATACAGATATCCAATGTCAAACATCGGCCAATATTACGGTATCGGAACCTAACCTAACCGATTTTATTTTTGGCTGATACTGAGACTCAATATTTTAATTTATACAATATTTTCATTAGTTTTACGTCTTTTGTGAGACAACATTATTTTGGTCTTTGATGCTCTTACGAGAGTGTGTCATTTTGAGTTGCATTGTTGAAAAAACAAAATGTGATACATACATCGCTGTTCGTATTTGTACCAATGCAGCAATATACACATGCATGACATGAACATTATGACTGAAGTTAATCTTACACTTGTTGCATTTACGACTTAGACAAATATTATTCATGCACTACGGAAGTGTGGAAAGTGCGGCTTTTTTCAAGCCATGTGCATTGCACAAATTATATTAATGTTTTACAAATGCATTATTTACAAAACACACAAACTCACTGTAAACTCTGCAACCTCTTGAACACGTGTTTTTTTTTTTTTAATGGTAATCCTTGCATGTTTACTTTAACTAAAATCATGTTTCTTCATCGCTAGCATTAAATAAATTATTTGCAGAATCATCCAGTGAAATCAACACTGCACACGTTTTCTGAAACTACCAAAATTATATTTGTCGCTTCATTGCAGACTGTGTTTATGAAAAAAGCAGAACTAGCAGTTTTAGCAGTATACACGTGCCAATTATTATTTCACATTTCACTCAAGAAAGCGCACTACGAGCAACTATGCTTGAATAACAAATACAAAAATAATTAACTACAGGATGTCTAGCGACCTGGAAAACAGGGAAAACCTAAGAAAAGTCAGGGAATTTGTAGTCATGTTAACTATAATTAGTATTGCACAATTTATACTTTTTCCTATTTGAATAATTAATTTCAGGGCAATTTGTGCAGTTATATATTAAAGTTGTCTTTAAACCACGTCAAAATGGATTTAAAATCTCAAACCTATCACAGCATCTACAAGCAATGAAACTGATGATGATCTCTTGATAACTTCGATATATGATACTGTTGAACAATCTTTTCAACTATCAATTGATCACTTGACTTGTCAGTGCTGAATTCTGGAGTCATGATTTAATTGCTCGCGGTTGGTTTAACTTGGTTCGAATTTTTGATAGCGATGTTGACTATAAATCATTGATTTGTGTTAGGATATCTGAAGACAGTTGTTTTGGAATTACATTGTAAGGTAGGTAAATCATATTTTTTATTGTAACGGGATGATTTTGTGTCGTACGTTACAAATGAATAGCACTGCACAATACATTTTGTGGTGTAGGCTTTAGGTTATCAATTGAAGACCAACAGCTAGGTACTGAAATATATATTGCAGCTACCAGCCTATGTTTAAAAATATTGCAGTATTTACTTTGGTTACGTGATTTGTTCAATCCGTGCTTTGACATTGGATTGAAAATTGTTGGCAGGAATGAGTAAGATGATAGGTTAGGGAACGTATTTTCGCAAGTGCCCTTATCTAGATGTGTGTGTACAAAAAGTGTGTTTTTTGATATAAGCAATTTTAAGGCATCATAATGAAAACTATAAGTATATAAGCAGTTACAGAAAGCGCAGTTTTATTTACACTCGTACTGCAATCCACTTGCGAACTTAAATTTTCAATGTGTAGCATGTTTTGTGATTCAAAATAATGTATTATATGGATGTTTATATTTTTGATTTTTTTTAAACTTTAATAGTCTGCTACCTAGAATTGAAAAATTGTTTACATAGCGAGCTAGCACGTTTGTCATATTTCATGAAGGATTGCCTCATTTAATTAATTATTTTGTGTGCTTTAAATTTTTGCTTAGCAACTGTGTTAAGTTTATGTAATAATTTCATGGTTGCAAATACTTACCGTTTAAGTAAATCCCAGAACAGTCTCAATTAATGCAAAGTTAATAGTTGCTAGACCTAGTCAATTGTCTTGAGTTTTCATGCAATTTATTTATTTTTTATTCATCTGCTCTAGATCTCGCATTAACCTAACCAATAGATGAGTTCATATTAAGTGTTAAATTATTTGGTGGTATACAAATTTTTTTTTGCTCGATGGCAAAAATTTGATTGATACCATATTTACTCAAAAGGAAGACGACCCCTTTCCAAAAATATATTTTTGAGGGAAAAATTTTCCAACCTGAATTCAAGACTACCTTTGTGAAGTGTTGAAAAAATTATTTAGGTTGAAAGTATTTTTTAATGAATTTACGGCAAACCATTCAAGATGAAATGCTATATAATATGGTATATTTTATTTACTTTTGAAGACAATGAAATAGGTGTGTGTAACTTGGCTGTATGGTAGCAGCATCGGTCTTGCACTGTAAAACTTTTGTGGGTGTTATATATTCGTGACTTGAGCTTCCAGCAAAGAGCTTCCTCTTAATGGCCGGGCGACATCAGATAAGTTGACAGGTACAGTCTCAGCACTACAAAAATACATACAACCATAGGAGAGACAGTATTTGCCACGCCCATTTTGGAGGACTAACTGCTACCTGAGTAAAAAAATATGAATAGAAGCCCATAGTAATTTCGTGCATGTAACACAAACTTAAATACTGAACTAGCAGTCTCACACATTTATGGTATTTGTGCCTAGCTTTTGAAGTGAAGACAACCCCCCTTTTTTTTCTATTCCTTTTCTGGCAAAAAAAACCTAGTCTTCCTTTCGGATGAACATGGTATTTCTTGCCATTATCTTAAAGGTAGGCCTATAGGAAGATGGCCCAATAAAAGGAGCTAACTGTCGTGACAAAATGTAAAGTACCAGCTGAACTTCGTGAGCTTCAAACAAAAAAGAAAGAATTTTGGATGATACACAAAAGAAAAGTAATCTTCTTGATTCCCAAATAGAAGCCCTCAATAATTAGTACAATGATATTTTGTGATCTTTGTTTTCCAGTAATAATTATTATATCCTAGTATCTTACGTAATTGTTATGTATTTACCCTGTGTTTAATTCAAGTAATTTTGATGTCTACTACAATTATTAAAATAAACTTAATTGTAACCAGTTACTTCAGCAGAACATGCATGAAGTTTCACTGGACAGCTACCAGTATTTCAGTGTTACTGAATGAATGTACAGTAAACAGGTGATCTTATATTTTGGAGTACATAATGCATAATTTTTAACTGTCAAAATATTTTCATCTGTATGATGTAAGCTTACTGTATCTGTTGCATTGAATCCTATTGCAGGTTTGGTTCTGACAGAATTAAGTAATGTATGTTTAACTGTAGGATATTTTTTCCCACACCCAAATTAATTAAAAATAGGCCTGGAAAATTTTAAGTCTTGCCTGGAAAACCTGGAAATGTGAGGGAATTTCAAAGCAGCATGTGACTTGACACCCGAACTACCAATTCATTATTCGGATAACACCAAGAAGATGCTTGTATAAACACATAACCTCTCGGCCACAGCTTTACTATAACTATAAAATTAACTCACGATACAGAAATATAACTTCAGACTCCCGAACATGTGTGGATACAATTGGAGCATATAATGATGTTCCACATGTATTGTAACCTTTTGTGCGTTATGCATTACGTTTAAGAAGTACGAAACCATAAGATTTATGCCAGTTTGCAATAAATATGGCCACTATGCTTCTCACCAGCCATGTTGAATTCCCACTTCCCTATCGGGAACGCGACTTTTCAACAACAACTTAGCTGTAGAGTGCTCTTAATCGTTTTCTCAAGAGAATCAAGAAGCCATCTTTATCTTAGAATACCAAAACCTGGAAATATGATGTAAATCATTATTTCAAGATCGGGAACTCCATTTCAACAAATGTAGAATAAACGCCCAGAGGATGGTAGGGTGGCAATGTTGGAGTAAGAGGGGCTTAACTTCTGTCATTTTTAGTCAGCAGTTGCCGTTCTTATTCCAATTACTATACTGACAGAGTGTCACTCCAGGATGGCAAAGAAAGGAAGGGACATGTCTCCCTGCTGTGACGGGTGCTGTAAGAGATAATCATCTACAGCTTGTATTGCAGGTTACCGAATTACAAGCTTTGCAGGCATCGCACTTCAACTCTACCTTGTAATTTCAGTATTTAAAATCTTTTAAAAGCAATGATTCAATTTTACTCATTATAATAAGGGAGCACTGAATTTATAAACTATACATATTAATAATTTTTAATCTTCTGAATATGAACAAAATTAAATTATGCTAAGAAATGTGATTAATGACCTTGTATATTTATTGTTTTTTGTTTTATAAATTTAAAACATAAATTGTGTAAGTTGCCATAACGTAAATGAAAAAATATTTTACTAAAGAATATTTTGAGGGGTGCTTTTAATCTCTGATTTTGAAGAATTGTGAAATTAGTTTTTCTAGTATTTTGTATGTTTACGTAACGCATTTAATAGTACGTTGTGTGACACTGACTTTAACACAGATTTTAATCAGGTTCCCAAAATTCACTATTTTCTGGGATCAGCCATTTTACCAACACCAAAAATACAATGCAAATTTATTCATGTTTAAAAAATAAAATCTAGGAACAGCCAAAATACCTTTATTCAGTATGTAATTACGAAATGGTCAGAAATACAATTTTAATTCTTATATGCAACAAATTACACAATGACAATTTTGTAACTTCACTCAATATAATGATTGCCAGTCTTCAATACCTTATTTTAGAAAGAATTGGAAGTCAACCCCCAAAATAATTTAGACCACTTTCCTACTGAATGAACAGTAGGAAAAAAAACTTAAGACAAATTACCGAAACAATGTTTGCCTTGATGAAGATGGGTTCCCTAGAATATCTCATCATGGTAGTCAAGATCTGAAATCATAGCGTTTCATCATGTTGATGTACTTTGACTAATGTTATTTTGGCAATTCTGCGACCTGTTTAAATTTTCAAGCTTACAATATAAGCTCAAAGTAATACATGGAATGGTCTCGTCTCTCCTTTCTGTGAGTGTTCCAGGCAATTAAAGCGCAATGATGCACAGTTCAGTATTCATTACACACCATTGTTGAGCAGACATGATACAAAGGAAATGCCACTTATTCTATTTAACAATACAGTCTACTCTCAATTTATCATTATTCAGGGCAATGCCAAAAAATTCCCATAGAAACCTCATCTACTGAGATTATGTATGTGACATGTAGATCAATAAAATGTGTAATCTTATAAAACTTTGTGTTGAGTCCGTACACTATCTGTGTGAACAAAGTTTAGCTAGTAAACATAATAAAAATGGTTAGAAAAAGGAGTACTGTAAATAATACAGTTACATGCTGCAGATGGTGCCAACTCCGCTGCCCCAAGCCATATTCGGAGACCCACTTCGCCTTCCCCTCTTCCTGGAATGATGCGCTCGTGGCTGTCTTTCCCCCTTCTGGGAATCCCGTGAATTCCAGCAGTGGTGAGACTTGCTGGTGTCGCAGACCTCCTCTCGTCTGCTAGAGTTTCCAATATGTTTAGCGACGATGCATCAAGCGAGTTGGGGAAGATTCTAGGTGGCTGCCTAAAACACTACATATAATGCCGCAACCCACCGGCCGGCAGTTTTCGACGGAGGCCACCTGGCAAGAGTGCGCAAGTGAAGAGAAGCGTGGACGACTGGAGATTGCGGGACGACGTCGAGTGAGGTGTTCGTGGCTTGAATGGACGAGAGGGTGTGAAACAGACGAGTGAAGCCTACTGTGCATGAGGGTGCTTGGAGGACTCTAGAACATTGCGACTGGCGGGACATGGACTGAACCGAGGTGGAACTGAATGGAAGTGTAATACTGATTTTATTGTAAATATTCGAACTGTCAAATATGGATGCATAAATTATCAAATAAGTTGATACACTGTCTATTGGGTCTGATCTTTAATTATTTAATTTCATTTATTTCTTTGTGGTAATTATAAATTTTTACTAATTGGTGTCAATTGTGAATAGTAAGTGATTTCAATTGATTTTGAAAATTTGAGCTCAGTGAATTTTGCTGTAGTTATCGTTAATTAGAATAAGGAAATTATAATTAATTCTTTTATTTGATTAAGACTATCCCTTAACGAACTTGGTATAGCCCACTTAATTTCTAGAGAGAGAAATTGTAACAATACATTTCACCTAAATTCACTTAAATAAAGAATATAGCATCTCAAAATTCAGTATGTAATTAAGTGTTATCAGACACAAAGTGCAAGCTGACCTAAAACTTTCAAACCCTCTGAAAATGAAAGTAGCATGACACAGAATACAAGTCAAATTTTGAATGTCCTGCGTGCACTCGATCAGCTGAGAACGCACGGAGAAGTTATCAATCGGACAGTGTGTGCACGGCAACTATGGTGGAGGGGGTGGCAGGGGGAGGATTACCCCTCAACGCCACTGCATATTCCCGACACCTTATGCCTGTGGTAAATGTGTACTACTAAAATGCTTAACCTTGTAAATAAATATACAGTGTTTTATACCTAAGGCAAACAAAAACAAATGAATTAATGTTTCATACAAGCTAATACACGTTTTAAAATTTTAAGAGAGTTAAATTTACATCATCTTTCATCTTCGTCATATGCTATGGGCCTCACACTTGCTTAATCCCTGCCGCTGTGTTGGACGTGTTGGGAAGGCACTAGATAAAGCACCACAGAGTAGTGATAAACGACTGTGTGCAGGACTTTTTTCACATCCATTTACTAGATGTTTGCATAAACAACCAGCTTAAAAATAGTTGCAGGAGATATTAAGTGACAGTACCCAAAATATACTTCCATCTACGTGTGTGATAAAGCAGGTTATGTTAACATTATTTAAATAGGAATTTTGCAGGTACCACAAAAAATTGTTGGTGGATGCGATTTATTGGTACATGCGATAACGATACATTGAGAGTCGACTGTAATATATATTTATATGTAGTTGTAAAAAAAGTATTACTGATGGCATAGGTATATGTAGTTGTAAAAAAATTTTACTGATGGCAAAGGTATGGTGACACACACACACACACACGTAGGAAACCTGTAAGATAGAAAAAGTTTTTTTTTTTTTTGGAGGAAAACATGCCTGTGAACTATATACAAGGGCAGCTCTCTTGCGGGTAAACATGGTTCAGTGTGAATCAACAAGAAAAAACTAAACATGCGGCAAAAAAAAAGGATGCGGACTTGGATTCTAGACATGAGAAATATTTTACATAACTTTTTTTTTTTTTACCAATAGTCAAAAGATGATGTTAAAGTGAATATTTAATCATAAATTTACCCTAAAATAAGATCTTCAATTTTCGAAACTGAACAAAATTTAGTTTGTTTATATTAATATTTTTGTTCAGTGTACCTTCGTCAGTTGAGCAATGCCCAAGGCCTCGATTATTATATACCACAACTGATTTATTTGCAACAATTTTTGCCAATCGTTGCTTGCCAGTCTTTTTCAAATCTTTACAATTCTAACCAAACACACAGCAGATAGTTTCCGATAATCACGACTTAAACCTCACCCCAAATTCCGTAGCTACTTGAATACAGCGTCAGTAAGAATACACAATGGTTTCTCATTGTTGCCAACCTACGAGTGTAGTAAAGACAAAGGAAGAAGAGAGAAATTGTTGAGGAATGTAAGCAATACTATTGATAGCACCAGTTATCCATTATCTGTTTTTTGCATTCACATAGCATTCAAAAATGAATGATGCATGCAATCTTTGGTGAATGTACCGATGAAAAATATGGTGTAAAGTAAATAATGGAAACAAATCATCTGAAATCCCAAACGATTGTTTGGGATCAATGGATGCGGGAAATTTATGCTAAGTCATAGCATACTGGTTTTTTTTAACACTTTATATAGACTATGTATCGGAACCATCCAATATAAGACTGATACGGTAAATCAAAATAAACGAGTTCTCACCCACCTTACTTAAATCAGCAGTTTCCCTTAAAAGGAGAGGAGAAAACTAACATAACTATTTCCTGCTATTTTTATAGAAACTACAAGAAAAAATTTAAAAAACTCAAGCCAAAATCAAATAAATTTCTCGATTTCAAGCAACCTTTCATATTTTCTAGAAACGCAAATTTATTAAGCGAGCAATCTAAATTAATCAAATTTAATATTATGTTATTATTATTTACAGATTAAATTTGAAGCTCTACTAACTTTTTAAAAACCTCGCCTATTTCATGAAGTACATATTTAGTCAATTTTTTCTAAGAGCAATAATTGTAAGTTTTGTTGATTCAGATGAAATTAAAAAAATTATTCTCTGAATTCATCAGAAGCATTATCTAATTTATAGGAAGGTGTATTTGAAACATCACCATCACCACCTTTAAAAAAAGTTTGTCATACTGCATGGTAACACACACATTTTTATTTATAAAGAAATAAATTTATTAATAGGAAAAGAAGATGGCACAAAATAAAAATGACACGAAGATGGCACAAAATAAAAATTACACAAATCCTGCACAAATCAAAATTTACACTAGGAGAAAAATCTCATTCTGGTTTAACAAAGATTTTTTTATTCGATTAAACAACTTAACTATAGATCTAAAAATCTGTATTAAACTTTCGAAACATTTTGTTCTTTACATCTTCCATTTATTAATTTTAAAAAATTTACATATCTTCAGTAATATTTTCTTTCAAATAATCATAAGTTATGATTCCTTGAACTAATTAGAACAACATTACAAATTGTTCCTGCTTCAACAGCTTTGTTAAAATCTACACTAATTTTTGTTTGTTTTATCTTTAAGAACAGTTGTTTTTCTATATAAACAATAAATAAAAAATAATGGTCTTCACCCCAAAAATGAATAATAATTGATATCACCTTGATTGTTTACAGTTGGTTTATAATAAAATTCATTATTCCTATATAGAGTATATAGTTTTGATTTTGAATTTCTAAAATCATTATAAGCAAGAAACATGTTATCACAAAGGCTATTTTCAATATCTATATTACAATTTTGTTTAGGAAAGATCTCATTTCTACCATTCTTAACAGAAAATATTTCTCACATTACAGTGATCAAACATAGAAGCATGTACATACTGTTCAAAACTATTTATTCTATTAGCTTGAAAGCCTACAATAACATTTTTTCTATAAGCTTGAAAGCCTACAATAAGATTTTTTTCTATTAGCTTGAAAGCCTACAATTACAAAATAGTTGTTCAAGCAAGAACTTCTTTTTCTAAAAATTACCAATAATTAAGACTAATAGGTATTTTAGGATGTTTGTATATTTTTTCTTTAATTGCAATGGCTGTTAGATTCGTATTCAACAATTGGCCACATCATTATTAATTTTTGAACAACAATTTTACCTGGAGCAGCATAACTTTTCTGAACTGCACCATCACGTTCTTAGTTTGATAAACATGCAAACAATTATCAGGTGAGTTATGAAAAAAAGTAATTTTACAACCACCTATCCCAGTAAATTTCATTGTTATCTCGAATGAAACCAAACAGATATCTCAGTGGATAGGTTATTTCATTTGTTTTATCACTGTGAACAGATTTTACATGACATTTACTATCAACACCAGTAAATTCTGAGTAATTTTGCTCACTTGGAGATCTTAACAAATTATTCATCATTGTTGAAGTTAAACCTAGGTTATCAACAGCCTCAATAATATGTCCATGTTTTGAGATTTCTACTCTAGAAAACTGGAAAGGAAAAAAGTTAGCACAAACATATATATTATCTCATTTTGCCTCATCTCCTTTATCTCTCTATAGTAGCCCAAATTGCTCAAAAACATAAGCATTATTTGGGAAGGAAAATCCATCACCTATAGGAATATCAAATTCAATTCTATTATTGTAAATATTTAAATTCCCCCTAGTTTGATCAGTTGGAGGAAAAGTATGCCTTTCAAATCTCTCAATACTTTTATAACTCATTTATAAGTTTAAAAAAAATTAATATATAAATGAAAGATTCATGAAAGGAAATTTCTAGAGTTAAATTATTCATTGAAAAATTCAAAAACTATAAAAAGTATCACGAAGCAGATTATAAAAGAAATAGGAAGAAAGATCTACCTTAAATTCATGAATTACAAAATACTGGTAAAAAAAAAGTACAAGGGAAGAAAATTAAAATTTAGATTATCCACCCACTCCTGAAGAAACATAATTTGAAAGAGAATTATTTGCTAAAGATAGGTCTCCAAATTTGGGTATAATGCCTCTGAAAGTCTCCACTATTAGTCTTGGAAAATGGAGATATTAATAACATTAAAGGACCTAATTTTTATATCGGTGATACAAAAGTAAATATAGATGTTCTATTCAATGATAACGAATATGAATTAACAGAAGGACTTTCTAAATTGTTAACAAAAAAATGTACAGAAGAACATGAAGGTAATTACAATGTTAATGATATTAAAAATTACACAGCAATTGTTTAATTAACCAATGCTATATTTCAAAAATATATTCCTAATAAAGAAAGGAATAATCCAAGTTCAAGTGTTGGTTGGAAGTATAATAATATAATTAGACCAATTAATGGAAAATATATAAAGGGCTCAAGATCAATACCAAACACACCAGAAAGAATGATTTCTCCAAGAACTCCTAAATCTGAAGAAGGCATAAAAAAAAATACAGCAATTTGCCAAAATAATATGTTTGGATGGATGATGTTAGAAAATTGGTTGACAGATTATTAGTTATTCATGACGACGAAAATGCTGGCAATAACAACTATTACAACGAAAAAGTAAGCATAATGAATATGTTAAACAATAAATTATCTGATTTTGTTATTAATAATCCAAATGGAATTCCATATCTTATAAGAGTTTTAACTGTAATTCTACATTCATTTTGGAATTCTGAACATCATGGAAAAGGTATAATAAATTGGGTATTAAGTAATTTTTCATTTCCCTGAAATGCATTTGCCAGGGTATAATAATTGTGGCCTATTTACAAAATTTAATGAAAGATTGGAAAGAGGTGACACAGGAATAAATAAATTAGACGAAGCATGTAAACATCACGATATTGCTTATATAGATCATAAAGATTTAGAATCTAGGCATGACGCTGATAAAATTTTTACAAAAAAAAATGTTATATAAAAATACTCCAATCGGTGAAAAAAAAAAAATTGCTTCAATTATGTTTACAAAAAGAAAATTAGGATGGGGTATTATAGTTTATTAATTATTTAAATTTTTTTTTTTTTTTTACTTATAAATGAAGTTAAGAAATATAACACTTGATATACCCATAGAGATTTGGGTATAGGTAATTTTTTAACAAAAGAACAACTTGAGAGAAAAATAAAGACTTTACTGTGTCAATACCAACAATAAAGAAAAATCTGGAAGTGGATTACATTATGGAGGTTTTTTTTATCATTTTTATTTTCAGTTTTAGGTGCACACACTGCTTCAGCTTGAGGAGCTAGCTCAATTTACAATTCTGTTGAACAAACTAGAAAAAATATAAAAAAAAGCATTAGAAGAACCGAGATATAATATGACAGTGGAAAATAAATATGGAAGTGGAATAAGGGGAGACAAAATTTTTTTTAATAGATCACCTTTATCTAATTTTGATATTGAAAAATATGTAAAAAAATAAATGTTGAAAATTTCAGAAATGTTTATATGATTGATAAACTACCAAAAACAATGCACTAAAATGAATGTACTGTGGTTAATTTTGACATTACAACAAATCCTGGTACTCATTGGGTTTACTATTTTAAAGAAAATAACTATGTTTACTATTTTGATTCATTTGGAGACAATATTCCTACTAATTTAACTAATTATTTCAATAAGAGAAATGTTTATTACAATGATAATAGAATATAATATATAGAATGATAATTCAGAATTTTAATTAAGTTATCTGTGGACATTTATGTTTAATTGTACTGCACCTTTTTCCGAGAGGTTTTAAGTTTCATTATATAATTTCTTTGTCATTGAATGACTGATATATTTGGGAAACCATTAGTCAGATTTTTAAATAAAAACTGACACTTATGCTAACGAATTACAAACATATGTAGATTCAAAATACAATATTAGTGTTTCTACTTTACGAGATCAAGTAAGTGAAGTTTTTGTGTATACAACAGATTATGTTTATCTCCAAAATTGTAGAATTAATAATATGGCTGGAAAAGATATTCCATAATTAATAAAACTTCATTTGTTATTCAAACAAAGAAAACCAAATATCTTTACACCAATTTCCAAAGTTAATATTATTATTAATAAATTCAAAAATATTTAAACATGATTGGTAACTAATTTAGTATCATAAATCTTAACATCATCTGGTTTTAAGTTCTCTAATTGTTTGTCTAGAGATGCAGCCATCTTGTAAACAATAAGTATGTAGTAAATAAATGTTTTTTTATTTATATACAAAATACTTAAACGGTTGTAAGAAGAATAATTATTTCAAATGTAACATCATTTAACGTACATAAACATTCAAAGTTCTACATTCGTTCGTTCAACACACATTTCACCTATGGTGAGCTTTATTTTAAAAAAATTACAAAAGTTTTACGGGCTTTAACACCATGCCGGGGACCTGTCTTACATTTTCCGGCCTTGATATTGACATAGCAAAACTTCAATTGGAGAAACTTCCCACTTCATCTCCGACCTGCCTTTTTGTTTTTAATAAGTAATGAAGTGGAAAGTTTTTTATTTTCTTGTACCACCCTTCCCATATGATGATGGCACGTATCATA
Organism: Dryococelus australis; assembly: GCA_029891345.1. Lineage (NCBI taxonomy): Eukaryota > Metazoa > Arthropoda > Insecta > Phasmatodea > Phasmatidae > Dryococelus > Dryococelus australis. The sequence continues at coordinate 41,438,617 of CM056997.1, forward strand.
TGGGAACACGCCAGTTATACATCTGTTATATTACATTTATACTATACAGAGTATTTTTCACTGGAACTTGTAGTAGCAATTAATGACATCTAGCTCCTATTTTTTAACCTTCATGAGCAGGGGTTTTTGTCTCAAATTTCGAATGATTTGGTGATAATCTAATAGTGTAAATATGGGTGCCTCATATTCACATTATTAAATTATCTTCTCAGACCGGGGTTTGAACCCATGACCTTCACATTTGAAATCAAACACCTTGCCAATGAGCCATGGTGACAAGATGAATGAGGCCATGATTATAAAACTTCATGCGGCAAGTTGAAATCTATAAGTGGCGAGTCACTCTAGCCAAGTGTGTCACAGCTGCTGCGTTGAGCTCGCCCAAGGTCGACAAGTGAAGCCATTCGCAGCACGAGAGCAACTTGCTATATCAACGTTGACTCTTTTTTCTTCTCTCCATATGCCATTGGCTTATTCCTGCTGCCTGTAGAGGCCAGCACATTATGAAAGTTTACATCTGTCTCAACTAGGTTGCAGCAGAGTAGGAAAGCTATATTATATCACAACTAGATGGCAGCCTGTTTGCTGAAGCAGATAAAAGAATTCTCACACAATAAGTGCAACTTTTCAGTTACACTTCTTATTGAGATGAAGTTATTTTATAAAAGTATTTAAACTTATTACGATACTTCCCTTCAAGCATTTTTCTATTCTAACCTAATAAAATAAAACCATAATCTTCATCCGAACGTTTTGAACAAATCACTTTAAATCTTTCATGTTGTATCTCCAACAAAATCGTTGTGCGTTTTAAATTTGTTTCATCTTATCTAAATATACACCAAAAAAAACTTGCATTGTTGCTTACTAATTACTTGGGTACTTTTGAATAAGCCTGTGTCAAATAAAATACATCAACATTTTTATGCCTTCCCATAGAAAAGTACTTGCAGATAACATCTTGATTTTATAAGATGATGACATTGAAAATGACTAGAGCATTATTTACACATTGGTCTAGTGGAATCATTTTGTCATTGCTATAAAAATATGACATCTTTTCATTAAATTTGTTGGATATTACATCAAAGTCATTTTGTAACTGAATATATTTTGGTTGATTTAAACTTTCTGAGTAAACGTATAATTTATTGAAATTTAACCAACCATTCTTATAAATAAAATTAATCATCAAGTTGGTTGTCTCACACTTACTGGGCCTGACGATAATGGCTCTCATATTGTCAGGCAAAAATTCACCATTATTTTGATTTTTAGCGTTTCGTTCAGAAATTATGACACCAACACCCCAATAGACTTTTTTCATTTATAACAATAATTTTTTATTAAATGAATAATAAAGTATAACAAATAATAGTTACATTCTAAATAAAAAACTTAATTGTGATTATATCATTCATAAAGATCAATATATAGTATTGATTAGTTTTAGCATAAAACTTGTGACACCCAATAAAGCCAATAATACTATAACATGACTTCATTGTTGTCAATCAATAACTATTCCAAGAGGACAATATGATGTTGAATCATTAAAGAATCTGTAAAACAACACTGAATTAACAGCAGATAATGTGAAAAATAGAATATCTATTAAAGCTAAATTTGATATTAAATTTGACGATCAACTATCCAATATTCTTGGCTATGACTATTGAAAAAGACAACATTGTTGTAGGAACTCAATTACCTGATTTTAATCCAATTAAAACAATAAATGTTCATTGTAACTTAGCATACTGTATGTTTATAAAATAAGATGAATCTAATCACATAGAAACAAATATACCTGCTAGTTTACCACCTAAAACTAGTTTGATTTTAGAGATTATAATGATTATCCAATTTTTTATAAAATAAATAATGAACGTTTTAAACATATCGTTTTAGAAAGTAGAGATAAAATCGGTAAACTAATTGGTTTTGATGGTGCTGATATTGACATTGTTTCGGAAATTTAGGATGTTTAAAATATAATTTGTGTAATTTCAGTGGTCGGTGTGACAACCACTGAATTATTCAACTCCCATTAATAAAACTATAAATTTTGATATCCATATGGTAATGTATATATTTTATATTTTCTTGTATAATCCTTTTGTCATCAAAATATGACAATGCTATTTTATTAACTTTGACAGTGTATAGTTCATGTTTCTCACTCATTAAATTCATTACTCTATATTGAATTTTTGCTTCAAACAAACCATTCTTATAGTCCTCAAATATTGCCTATTGAAATATTTAGCCCTCATAGAAACACATTTCATTGTTACATTAAAAAATATCAGCGCAAAACACACAGTGCATAGGCCCTAGTGACATGGTGTTTTTTTTTTGGCAGAGGAAGAAAGTCAGTGGAGCAGAGCCTCTCTCTATCTAATGCGCACGCGTGCGCGCACACACACACACACACACACACTCTCTCTCTCTCTCTCGCATACTTGTGCATTCTCCCCTCCCCCTCCACCCATCACAGTTTCAAGCAGCAAAATTATTCAAAGTTTCAATTTCAACATGTTTAATACTTATTACAACAAAAATAATGATTTTTGAGTTTGTAATTTACAACTAAAAGAAATTTTAGTGTTTGAATACTTAATATAATATATTCAGATGTGATGGCAGGAGGGTTACAAACCCAACGTTCGCAAGACATGGAGTAGCACCATGACTTTGTAGAATGCTCTTGCTCAATGAAGCATTAATTTGTCTTTCTCTGAAAAATACATCAATTACCACATCAAGTTTGTATAGGTTCTGTTTTTTAAACCTACCTAGACAAGTTGCGATGATGTAATAAATCTGCTTTTCCATGGTAGGAATAAATATACTGTAACGTGTGTTGTGACTGCTGTGTGTGAAAGGGTGTGGCTGCATCGTGGTTATTACAATGACATGGCATGTGTGTGTGTGCAAATATTGGAATCACAAAATTGATAGGTTTTAACTGTGAACTGTTTTTATGACTTTTTCTTTATCATTTTCATTATTTATCACAACTTTGTGCCTTTGTTTCAGGTGTTGAATTGCAGTTGTGTAACAAACTTACGTTTCTGTGATGTAAATATTTGCCACAATCCCAAAAAAATTACTAAGTCCAGCCAGAATAAATTTAAATAATAACATAAACCTAGTACAAACTTAAGTACCTATGCAAAGAAATATGTGCAGAATAAAAGTTACGTTAGGCCTATTTGTGTGCATGTTCATTACTATCAAGTTTGTTGCTGCTACTTAAAAAAATTAGTGGCAAGAGTTGCATGTTTGAATTAACTGTCTTTTTCATTGGACTAATCGCGCCTTCGTTTTAATATTGACTCCAATTAAGGTCATCCTCTTAACTAAATAAACCAACACAATAACAAGAGGTTAAATACTATAGTTCTTTCCCCCGCAATTGCAACAGGGTGAAAAGTAGTCTTGGCAAAATATTAACTTGTACTATGTGTAACAATCTAAAATAATAACCATAAGAACTATCAATACTGACATAGTTAAAAAGTCAGAAAGCTGATCTAAATAAGGTTGTAGGTCTAAATTGTAAATAATTGTATGTTGGCGCATGACTCTTACTGGCTAACGAGATAATCAACTTTGCTTCAGCTATACGCTTCTTCTGAAGCAACAATGAACAGGGTTTGGAAGCATATAACTTCTACTGAAGCACTTACGAGATTTTCCCTGGACCAAGGATAGTTACAGACATGCCGGAAATATACGTTTCATTAGCCGGCCAGTAAGCAATGCATAGCCAGGCCTCCATTTGAGAAGATGCCAACAATTGATTGTCAGTAATCGACTCTTCATTACACCCCGAGCAAGTACAAGGGTATGTCAAGATATGACGCTGCCTGTCAACAATGGCTATCCTTAGCTCTGCCCAAGATGCATGCGCATAGTACCCCCACCCCTCCCGGGCCGGCAAGCCCTCTGGCAAGCAGAATATATTGCTGTGCACAGGTAGGAATTGCCAGTTGATGCCAGACAAGCCTAGGTAACTTACTCCACTGTGCTCTTTCATCGGAGCTCTCTGACCTAACACAGCCTAGATCACCCAAAGATCTTGAGCTCACTGCCACCTACAGCAGAATTTCAGAAGTCCTCCCTCAGTGAAACCTACCAGAAGTCATCTGCCACCCTTAACCACTTGCCCCTGGCAAGGGCTACCTCACGCACCCTTCAGAAAATGTGAGACAGTATAGAGAGGAAAAATTGTAATTATTTACCTAGTCGAAACTGCCCCCGCCAGCTTAGAACCAGGTCACCGTCACCTGGATAGCGTAGTTTACTACTTCTGGTCAACTCGGGGTGGACAGGAAGTAGTTCTCTCATTTTCCCTAGTGTTCTTCCAAACTTCCATAGTAAACACCACATTCTGTGTAGAGCAGGAGACCTGGTTTAAATATGCCAGTTTACCGTCTAATGTAGGACTGAGAGCAACACCTACACACACCGTTCAACAGCTACCCGTTTGGTGCACCATGTGTATCGAACGGTAGAGCTCCAACCACTAGTCATACACATACTTGAAAGGATAAGTCGCTAGATCAGCTTTCACCCATCCATCACACTGCTTGTGTTGCTGTAGGAAGTTGTTTGGTTGGATCTGGGTCTGACCTGTCTGCTCGAGGCAAACCTGTTGGAACTATTGGAACGCCTCAGAGGAAACCCACTCTTCAACCACCACACCATTTGTGTTGCAGGTTGAGGAATAAGGTTATATTCAGTCTCGTTCTAGTGTGTCTAAACAGCAGAACACACTTAGATAGGGAACGCATGTCGCCTGCTTCAATCTAACGGGATACGGTTATAGCACCTAATGCACTTCACCAAGAGAGGTGGGAAGGACATTGAGGAGAGGAATGCAACTACTGCACCCAGCCCAGTACAGCACTTTGCCAAGAGTCACCCCCAGGAATGAGTTCAAGCTGCCCCCAAGTCAGTGAGGTTTATCCCCGACCCACTACCCTTCTCTGTTTCAGCCTCCCTGGAAGGTTCATGGGACTCTGCATCCAGTAGTTGCAGCCTTCAGATGAGAGGAGAAGGTGCCCGTTGGCCTGGCATGCCCCTTGTTCTTGATACGCCGCTACCCCATCCTGCAGAGGACATCCATCAGCAGCCCGTGGAGCAGCAGCAGTTACTAAGTCGCTGGCCCTTAAGCCAGTAACCCGGCCCATTATCAACCCGCCAACAGACTGCGTACCCAGTCGCTAACAGACACTGTCCACATTACACACAGGACGGCCTCATGTACACAAGTAAATTGGACCTAACCGCCCTTAGTAAGTGCTCATGGCCAGCACTAACAGTCACTGCTTCTGACATATCATCACGTTGACGCAGACGGTATCTGGGTCTGGGCAAACAGAAGGGACAGGTCACAGGTGGGGCTGACATAACTATCACATCCCGTGTTATTGCTGCACTCAAGAGAGTTTTGTAAATGTCTGTTGCATGACAGTGGCAACATCCAACCTAAGTACCTATACCAAGATGCACTGCACCACCTAGTTGAGCCATCGCATGATATGGTCATGGCTAATTTTAGTGAAACATTTCAACCTTGTACCTTCTCATCCCAACTACAATGCACAAGATTACAACAGCCATTAGCATTTCTGTAGTTCACTAGGAAGAAGTGTGTGTCACAACACCTAATACCGTATTTACTCGTGTATAGCGCGCACCATGATCTTTGCAACAAGCCCCAGGGGAAAATTTTTTTAAAAATAAATTGCACCAAAAATTTGTGGCGCCCTGTTAGTGAGTATGAAACAAATTATTCTTTTTTACATTAATGTGTGGTAATTGTGCTATGTTTGGAAAATACTTAAATTAAATAACTTGGGTGCAAAAACCCAAAATAAACATTCTGGCAACCTCATTCTCCTGCTACTCGACACTTCCGGCGTTGTTTTTCTTTTCTCCTTTTAGCAATGACAAGCTCTCGCGCTCTTTTTTTTTTTTTTTTTTTTTTTTTTTGCTGTGCTAGAATGTAGCACTACCCTGCTCTGAAAAAAAAAATGTTTCGCCCTCATCGCTTCTCCACCCTCCTGACTGGAGTTCGCTAGAGCCTCTGCCAAGGAAACAGAGGGCTTGGCGGAATTATCGACTAGCAACATCAGAGGAGGGGGGGGGGGGGGGGGGGTGTTTGTGTAAACACGTGGCAGCTCTGGTTTGAGGTGTTACAGGATGACATTAGGTAGGAAGGGGGGAGCAGGGTTGTGACCTACACATAACTGAAGGGTCGCTGAGAGAGAAGGGAGAGGAATGATGTAAGCGAGAGATGAGGCAACATCCCCGGACAATTTATGGCTACCACTCGCCTTTCGCATGGTGTGCTATACAGTAGTCACTGCCACTTTAAAAAACTATGATTTTTTAAAAATAAAAACACCTCAAACACAAACAAATTACTACTGCGACAATGTTCCAAATGCACAATCAATGACATTAATCCCAAAGGTATTGAAAAATTTACGTATTTCCCCACCACGTGGAATATAAAGTTTTCTTATCGTGGCTTTGTCTAATAAGAATTTGGCACATGAAGGATTAAAACTTATATAAATTTCCCACAACTGTGCCTATTCAGAATTCAAATTTGTAATGAAATTGTGAGGCAAATAATTAAAGAAAGCCTTTGTGGTACCAAAACTATGCATGGCTCAAATAAGAATGTTTTTATGTTGCAGGTATAACATAATGATTTGCCAGCTGTTAAATAAATAACTGATGTTATGTACATAACATTTTGAATTTGTTTAGGCATTTATATGGGCAGTCATCTAAAGCAAAAATTATTCTATAGTCTTATTGGGTTAAACAGATACTGGAAAAACATGACACTATTTTTTAGGCATTTGTAGATAGCCTTTTCAAATAGAAAGTACAGACAAATGGATATTGATTTTATACACCAAGATTTTACCCTAAAGCAGGTTGCACAGTTTTTTTCCACTGGGTGGAAAATACTGGTAATTTCAGGTTAAAATTGTCCCGGACTTTATTAATTTTTGCAGCATTTTCCACTTGGTAGGAAACACTGCCTAAAATCATTGGATGTTGAAGCAATTTATAACATACAAGCCAACAACCTACTATAATAGTAATATTTATTGAGCACAAAATACATGTAATCACTAAATTAAGGCAATTTATAAATTGGGATTCTCTTTCTATCATAAATTACAAATAAAATATGTACTACCAGTCTTCTAATGATTTGATTTTTGCACTTGGCGATTCATACAACTCATTCCTTGCAGCTACCTTCATAATTACAGAAATAAAGGCAAAATTTACTATCTTGTAAAAAATAGCACGTAAAACCCCTCTATTACGACCCAATCCCGAGGAACCGTCAAAAGTTTGAGTCATGTCCAAAAATAGATACAGTAATTCCTCTCCAACCGCTGTATCAGTTATGCGCGGATTAATTTTTGTAGACCTTTCCTCCAACCGCGGTAATAGTTTCTATTATCCACGGTTTTCAGTCTATGGAAAACTAGCCCTTAATGATGTTAGTGGTCGTGCATTTCTCAAGCTACCATTATAGACTGACACTTATGCCAAGCAATAAATTACTTAATGCTAGGAGACACTGGTGTATTGTCCGTGAAAGCTAGCGGGGGGGGGGGGGGGGGTGAGTTGCAGACCAGGTCAGTAAGGATTCTTTGTCCTAGTCACATGCCTCTGCCTTACCGTCCCTGCCTTTTTTCACTTCCATTATCCCTCCTCTTTTGCTGTAAAAACAGCGGCACATTACACAGACTAGTTTCTTAATCAGTGTATGTATGATAACTTCAAATTTAATTCAATGCCCTTTTTTTAATTATTATTTTTAAGTTTGTGTGTGCCCATGCCTACATAATATGCTAATTTTTTATGGTGGGCAATTGGTTTCTTTCTTGTGAAGTCAATCTTGTGTCTAAAGTGAATAAAGATAAATGTGTGCAAATAAAATGTGTTCTTATGGTAACAGTACCATATTATGGCGAGTGAGGCCGTGTCAGTGTATAGCCAACGTCAAAAGTTTTTGATGGAAAAATTTGGGATAAAGTAGAACGCACTAAATATATATATTCCCGTAAACATTGCCGGGCCTCATCGTACCAGTGCAGAGGCCAACATGCTGCCTAAATTTCGTAGAAGTTCAACACATTGACGTGAATCACATCTATTAGCATGTTTTCTAAATGCCGGGCCACTGTTACAAAGTGAACCGGCCCTGTAATTACGGCAGTGGCGGCGACCGCCACCTGCCAGAATAACCTGGTAGCGACCGACCGACAGCTGCCCAGCTCCGAGAATCTACGGCCGAGCAACAGATGCGAGCTGCCGGGCCCGGCTGCGTTGCAGAGGATCTAGACGCTCGCCCTGCTACGTAAACGCGGAAGCTGGCAATGTATTCGCTGCAAGCCCCAGCACGCGAGTGATTTATTTTTTAATATGCATCTTCATATCTATTATCAAATAATAAAGTGCTGTGTTTTGCTTCAAGCATAAGGCATCTCCAACAGTGTTTAGTTACTGTTTTGTGCGTAATACATCTGATTTTATAGTAATGAAATGCTAAATAGTTGGCCGACAACCGGTGGTCGAATATGCCTTTCTTGGGTATCAAATTAATCAGGACATGTCCAGCTATTAAAATACACATAAATATTTATATTTAATAAGTGGTTTTTTATGTGCTAGAGACAACTGAACATGAACTTCATTCAAAAAATGGCAAGTTTGGAGGGTTAGGGTTGGGTCAAAATAGGCCCAAAATTTTCCAAATTTTTTATTACGACCCTATTCTCAGGAACCGTGAGGTGTCTTAATTGAGAGGTTATACGTATCTATAAAATAACTACCACTCCAAATGGGTACTGTCAAGCCATTTTTGTAGCTGTGGTTGATGGTTTTGTAACATGTTATTAATTTGCTGGGAGTAGTCAGGCCAAGCCTATCTCTAAGTTTGCTGTGAATAAATGAAAAGTTGGAAAATACCCTCTCAACAGAAGCTGAGATTGGAGGGCACGCAAACAGGTGAATGGTGTGAATTGGTCAATATGTGTATTAGTATGTATCACTTTCCACTATACAAGAGGGTCCATTGCCGTTGCTGAGAAAAAATATTTTGGAAAGGATCGGGCCCTGTTTCAAAACAAATTATGTAACTTAAAAAAAAAAAAAAAAAGCTGGATTAAAGGACAAAGCCAACAGTGGAGTTTTGTTCACATGAGTGTAGCTATCAGTTATGTGATAATGTGTACTTTGACTGCAAGCAAGTAAAAATTGCTTTCAAGAGACTAGCAGTAAATGTCTATAAGCCTCCACCTATTTGTCGTATACAGTATACACTGTTTCGTGAAGCTTATGCAGGTGTCTACATTGGGCTACTATTTGAACCGGTGTAAAACTAATAACAGTCCTTCACCCTAAGATAAGTATAAACAAACAACCCAACTTTTGTATGTATGGGCATTTGGCAAAAACATTAGCGTTAAATGAAAAGTATTTCTCAGTTTTCTCTGAGAGTGATTTTTTAACAGAAAAGTACTAAGAACAAACAACAGTGAAAATGCAATTAAAATAATACACCAACAAAACACGTATGATGCAGTATCAATAAGTATTCTAATAAGAGTACTCAATAGATTTATCATCATGGGGATACTGTTCCTCAATAATTACTAAAAAGTAGGACGGGACACACACGCTCCATTTCATATAAGTTCACTACATTTTGACAGTTCTAAAAATGTAGCGCAGCGACCATGTATCGTTCCGCCACAGATTTTATATCTATGAGGAAAACAAAATGCTCTGATAAATGTAGGTTACCATTCCAGCTTACTTTATTTTTGATACAGTATGGCCAAGTTCTGTTTATTTTATTTTGGGTGGCTGGGGTTTGGGAGACTTAAACGTCTTTCACGAGCTCGCATTGTTTTGCAGCAATTTTCATGAGACTGTATAATTTTGAATTACATATGTATTATTTCAATGGACAGTTAGAAAATTCTGTTAGTACTAAAGTAACATTTAAATTATTACCTGTAAAGTTTTAACCACACATAAAGAAGAAAATGTGATAAATATTATTTTTTTTGTACTGATGTACATATGTACGTAAATATTTTTGGTGAAGTTTTACACTTGCTGGATTTTCCATATAATAAACGCATTATTTTTACATTAGAAAACAGCGTTGAAATCAAAGATTTATAGGCCACATATATTTCAAACGTTCTAATAATCATTTTGAAATACATTATACACAAAACACTTTGACTTATGATTCGTAATTCCTATTTGCAACTCCTGAACACACGTTTGTCTGCCCCTGATAAGGAATAATTTTCAGAATCAGTCAGTTAATACGACACTTAATCAGTCTCCCGAAACTAAAACTGCAGAACGAAAATACATGTTGGCATTTCATAACACACAGTATTTTATGTACTTATTAATTTATTAAAATAATTTAAGTTTTGTAAATTTTATGGTGTTTTTTCTGAAAATATATCCATGTAACTTGGTACTGTCTGATAAATTTGCTTGTAAGCATATGTTTTGATTTAATTTTATTTCAAATTGATTAGGAATGTTTTTGTGCTTTATTTATAAATGTACAATCCTGGAAGCTGTATGATCCTGACATTGTATAAGGTTAGTAATGCTGCATAACGGTACCGAAAAAAAAAGAGACACCCATACAACCAACTGTGCTTAATGAAATATAATCCAAACATCATTAACTACATAAAAAATATTCCCACAACTTCACAAAGTACTCGCATAAATGTGACGGAAAAAGATCACATGCACAACTGCATTCACAAGAGCTGGAAACATTTCACTGACCGTTACTGTCCGTATGTTCTGCCATAGTTGCTTAACATATTTTTTAACCAATTCAACAAAACCCAAAAAAAATTTCGACATTACTTTAAAAAGATAATTTAAACCACTAATGTTCTATGTATAATTTAAGTTTTGAATTACAACCGTTAGTTCTAAGGCTGTGTTCAAATTCGCTGGAAGTGCATACTTGTGCGTACCTTACTAGAAGTGGCATCACATGTGCTGTTTGAATTGCAAGGGAAGTATACAAGTATATGAAGATGTATACTTCTCGTGTACTTGCAATATATCTGCCGCCATTTTGATAATCAGTTTGTAGGTTCCAATTGATGTTTGAACATTATTTTCAGTGTATTTTAGTAGGGCAACATAACTGCTTGGTACCTTATCATTTTGAACTGAGTCAATAATTATTGTATGGTGTACTTTAAGGAAAGGTGTATACAATAGATTCACACTTGGTCTATGTTCATAACCTATAGAAGCTAAGGTAAAACAAGCAATCAAAATTGCACACTCTCGTACAGCCAAACAGATGCTATGTAAATCAAATTTAAATATTATTTAATCCTTTATTTACTCCTATACTTTTGGCAATTTTAAAGTTTTTCATCGGAAAACACATTTATTAAGATTATTGATTAGCTGGCTAATAGCAGTAGCCCAACAACACTGCCTGTCCAAATTCATCAAGTTTGGTGCCAAAGGTAGGTAAGGGATACAAGTACACTAGTACTGTACATACCTGAATTAAGATGAAGCTAAGGTTAATTCTACTAAGGTTAGGAACAAAATGAGTTCTTATGGGAGAGTTTGGCATAGAGAAAATTCTGCGGCTCGGTGCGCAGTGTTCCAAAGAGATAACTTTTAAATAAAACTTTAAGCTACATGAATAGTAAAAAAATAAATATTTTACTTAGTTACAAAGTTATTTTGTTTTTTTTTTTTAAATAGAAAATAGAGAAAACCCATACACATGCAACACAGGTGCTGACCTAATGGCAAAAAAGTTTTAGTTGCCAAACTAAAAGCATCAAGCTTCCCAACCTGAGTGGGATTAACCTTAGACACGGCCTAACTAAGCAATATCTTCTTCCAGGATCATCATCAATATAACCAACACAACATACCGCCTGCAACAAATCATCCATCAGCTGATACAATACTTTGCAAACAAGAGAATTTACTGTTTATATAATGTGTACATTGGCCACATTGTCTGTCAAACTGTAGTGTACTTATACGAAATGCAGAATACAACAAATGAAACCTTAATTTTCTTCAACATGACAAAAGAAAATACACCAAAATTAATTTCAAATAAACTTAATTTAATGAATAATGTGTAGCATGATGGGTTATGCTTCCCATATTTAGACAGTAAGAAAAGAATTTAAAAAAAGTGACAAATAAGTTCAGTTAAATTGTTTTAAAGGAACATAAGACTACACATTAATATAAAGACATTCATTAATTACAATGCTTGAGCTAGCCTTACTTGTCAGTATAGGCAGTTCACGGTAAAGTAAGCACTTTTGAAGCCCTAGTTACGTTTTCCTTTCAGCCATTTTCGTTATCCTTTAACCAACTTTTAAGATAAATATTGCAATCTAAGTAATAAACACAGTATGTGTTCCACCGTACTAAGTTAACATATAAGGCTAAAATAAAATATATTTATTGACTGTTATTCCAAATAAGTGGGCTTTCAAAAGTGCTCACATTAACGTGAATAGCCTGTAGCATATGAGACTGGCTTAATTAACAGATAATCTATTGGGAATATTCTAATGATAACAAACATGTTGAAAATAAAATACACTGTTCTGGACTTTAATTTCTCAGTTTTGTACGATGAAAAGATACTGACACTTGACTGATGGATGTAATTTCAAAAGTTTTTGAACACAACTCACTCTAAATTATTAAGCAGCAAAATTTATAAAATTAGCAACATTTTCAATATAAAATTCTATAAATTCCACACAAAATATAGGTGTAAGTGCCAATTCTTATAGTGCAATATACGATTCCTTTTTTTATTTTAAATATTGTAGTATATGACAACACTGATGAAAAATGTAGTAAAATACTAATACATAACTGTAATGAACCATCACGGCTTTTGCTGAAGTTTTTGGCCTAACTGCTTTAAAGCTATTATAATAAGTTAATTTACTATGATCACTTCAGTATGAAAGCTTAGTTATATGTTGCTAGAAAATGTTCATACTTGGCCTACCAGCATTGTTAAAGTTCACTCTCAATCAAATGAAATACAATGCAACAAAATTTTATCTGAGAAATATAAAATTATTACTGATTTTATTAAAATTTAAAACAATATGAACCTACAATTTCATTTTTTTTTTCATTAAAGAAAAACTTCACATTGTTGCAACATTACAACACACAACATATACACTGTGGAAAAAACATAGTGTAACTATTAGTTAAAAAATCAATAGTGTAAAAAAAAACGATAAAAGTGATAATCAAATGTAAAATTTAATAGGGCAACATGAGACTTTAAAGATTAGCTTCAGCAACCAAATAAAAATTCCATGGATAAATAAATAAAATATACCCCTGCCTATTTAATAAGATTGGATTAACCATACTGAGGGAAGTCCCCCACAAGGTAGGCGAAACATTGTGTTCGGAGGATAATGCATATTAGGGCATGCATGAAATACTGTCTCCCCACTTAAGGGGACTACGTAGCTGCACGTCCAAGGTCAAGAAGTGAGTGTGATATGAGCGACACTAACATGCACACCTAATGCCTCATCGCTCCTACGTGCAAGGCATGCTGTGTTTTCATCCTAACACTTTACTGTGTCAATTAGATCTTTAACAGTGCGGTTTTATTACACACAATGAAATTCCATAGATCAAACTGCCTGTATATAATCGTGCTTTTCTCTTACCGCTTAAAGAAACTGCATAGGCAAGCTCTAAAACTGCTATATTTGACCACTTTCACAAATTTTTTTCTCCATTAATACACTTAATATAAAAAAGTAAAAAGATAGGGACATAGACGATAGTTTTTTTTTTTTTAATCCTTTCTGGCAAAACTTTGTATTTCCAGAACTTTTATTTACAGAGATACGCGTTTATGCACAAACGACTTCTTCACAGAAAATGTTGCAGTACACAGGACCCTTAAACTTAACACAGTTAATTAAAACATTCAACATAAGAGTTTTTCAATCATTAAGTAGTGTACATGAGGAGATTAGCCTGTATTAATACTGTTGAGGATTGTATCAGCAATCTTGTTTGTGCAAATGAGCTCCAAAAGTGTGTAGATAGCATTAAAACTAGACCTTGAATAATATTACAGCTAGCATTCAGCTTGGACAACTCTGTTCATACAACATTCACTGATATCCACAGGTATTGTGAAATACAATCGGCAAGAGAGAAAACTGTTTACATATCGAAGACAGGCTATTACTCTACATAGCAGTGCAGCATTCATGACTTTATGTAACAAAGTGTGAAGCACTCAAACTTCTCACACCAATAACCTCACACTCTCGGAGCTTCAGAGAACAAAAATACCCACATACAAACAATTCTCATTTCTAAGACCCCTGAAATAAAGACCCTTTATTTGGGAACCATGAGACAGATTTTTAAAGAAAAGGCTTTTTTCCCAATAACAACCTCTTCATAACAACAACCCTTTTCATGGGAACCACGAAAGTGTTATGAGTTGGCAACAGTTGTGTGTTGAAATTTTGTCTATATTTTGTAGGTTGGCACCTTGTTTCTTCTCGTATCAATGTTGTTGTGTCATTATGGTGACTAGTACAGTGTCTCGTGTTTGTCAAATAAACTAATAAAGTAAACATGGTGTTATGATTTATTCACCCATAGCTTAGCGAACAGAATAACGGAAAGGTCTTGGAATCAACAATTTACTGTACATATATGATGACACGAACACATCATATAGTGCACCAGGGCTGTAAATAGTGGCTTTCTTTCCTCAATTCCCTTAAAACTGCATACTGCTTACATATGACACAAAAAATATTCATACGTGAAATAAACCACATAAACAGATGCATTACAGCTTGACTTATGTCTTGTAGGGCTTCAACTGAGTAAATAATAATGTCAAACAGGTTGGTTATCTAGAGTTGCCAAATTATAACAATTTTCTTTTAGCACTTAGGCTACTTTAAATGGTCCGCCAAACAGTAAAATTAATTTTTGTGTGCAACTCTGTCCCACAAAGTAACTTACGTGGTTTCTATGTCGTAAAACTAATTCACCCTCCTTAAACGCACTAATTTTCAATAGCTATTGATGCTTTCCTCAGGACTTAGGCTGGCAGATCTTCACTAGCTACACTGATTTTCCACTTTGACTGTCGGGGGACTGGGAAAAAAATGTTGTAAAACTGAAAGAGTTTTTAAACTGAATAATGAATGTGTGTTCAGGACTCTGCTGGACCAGAAAAATTGTCATTAAAATTTGTTCTCTATTAGCCAGGGTCACCACGATCCCCATTCTTCCTTCTACCTCCGCGGCCTATCTTCTAGTAGCTGGGGTTGAACCTCTGGTTACCTGGGTAACAAACGACTCCATTCCGCTTGTGTCTGTAAACATTTTTTCCATTACCTCTCGGATAAGAGCTGTATTTCAGTGGGTCATACTGCCAGATAGAGAGTGCATCCTGACAATGTGATTAGGTGGATTTCTTCTTGAGTGCCTGATGGGTGCTGACACACACTACTGTTTGTAGTGTGGTTGCAAGTGAGTAGAGAGGCTGCGTTACTGGTGGCATCTGACAATCATGGTCCCTCACAGGTTGTTTTTCCAGGCAGTCCACTCAAATCAGGTGACGTCAAATATTATGATATAGATAAGTATTAACCATAACTGCCTTTGATACGTGATGGTTAATTGTGAAATTACTATGTCAGGGAATTCCTCGTTTGTCATTGACGAGGATAAGTGCAAATAGATAGTTCTTTCCTAAATTTCAATGAGGTGTTCCTCAATACATTTTTCCTGTTTGGGATCCCAATGGTCTTGAGCAAGTTGGAGCAGATTTGGCTTTGGATCTTGGGGCTCCAGAAATGCTGATGAATTTTTTTTATGAAAACTGTGCTTTTCTTGGGAACCTTCCCACAAAAATTATGCATTGGATGTTAAACGTACATGGGAGAATACCACTGTTACCAAGTGCAAAATAGTTGAGCATACTGTTTCCTGTTGTTTTAAGCATGTCACTGGGTTCTCGTTCTGCATATCGGAATAAGTTGGCAGCTACGACCATTGTTTTGTGGGATAGTGCAGTGGTGGGTTTTGCGAAGTAAACAAAGCATTTGGCATGTGAAATATAGATGTCGCATAATAATGTTTGTGTTTACATAGAGCAGAAAGATATATGTTTGGTTCCAGAAAGGAGAACTTAAGCAGGGGTTTAGAAACGTGTGATCTTATCCTGAATGAATATCTGCCATTATCAGAGATACACATAACGAAACTAATGAAGAACAAAAATGAAACATATCCCACATTTCAAACAATGCATTCACAATAATGTAGACCTATTAAATAGTTAAGACCATGAGAATGTATTTAAAAAGTTGTATGACTTCAAGAGGCAAATTTGCCACTAGCAGGTACAGAAATACTAAACATTTTGCAAAGAAGCAGACTCAATACTTGGTTAGTAAAAATTTCACATGGAATTGATCTCCAGCATCTTGCATTTATTAATTTTTCAGCAGAAGTGATATTTGAGAAAGTGTCCCAAAATATCTGGCATACCACAGCTTGGCAGCATTGACTATGGAGGACATGGTAGTAAAAGTAGTCTGGTAATACACTAAGCAATACTAGTTGACCTGCTAGGAACAATGCAAATCTATATGTACTCTCCTGCTGTGATAGCACATACACGAGCTAAGAAGGTGGGGAGCCATCCTTCTGTATCACAAATTTTATATTTGTATTACTTATTAGGTTATACAGTGATTTGAAACAAAATACATCCACTTTTTTTTAAATGGCTTAAAGCCTAAGTTATAATTCATAAAATTTAATTTTAATTAGAAGAAAGTGTTTATTAAAGAAAGAAACAAATACCGGAATTGTAGTTACTACACAAGTTTTTAAAGCATAGAAAAAAAAAAAAGCTTTTTTTTTCCTTTTGCTCCCTGAAAAATGTGAAAATCTAGTTTCAGCATTTATTAAGTCATAACCTAATCCCCCCCCCACCCCTTCTTTTTTCCCAAAAGAAAAAAAACAACTGGCATAAATATTACGACTTTTAATATCACATTAAACCAAGAAACTGTCTTTCTACATGCCATTCAATGCTTCTCTTGAAATATTTTATATGTATTTGCTAGAGGACATGGATTTGTCTGCAAAATTTCGCAATAACCTGTGCATCAGTTGTATTTTGCTCAAATCTGCAGGCTTCCTTCTTGTTTCATATTTCTATCATAAAGGGTTTGCGACTATGCTATCAAAATTAACACTATCTTCACTAACATTCCACTCCTTTGCATTTAAAGGTCTATTCATACTCTGGCATGACACCACAAACTTCTCTTACAATGTATACTTCACAGAATATTAAATCAATAAACCACCCATGAACTATGGCTCCTCATTTGAATCTGTATGTTTTTCCTTTATACAAAGCTAGCTGAACTATGGACTTTTAATGTGCTTACAAATTGTTAGTAGAATAAGATATTTTATTTCCATAAATAATTTCAAACATATTTTCTGGAAGATTACCACGAAATAAAAATTATGTCATCTGCCTCACAAAAAAGTTCTGATCACAGAGGGTACACACCAAGAACTGCCTGGTTGTAATTTTAAAATCTGAGTTCAATGACGTGTTTGCATCACCAGTTCATCCACTCATGTTCGCCACAATGCATTAATGATGTCATCGCACATGTACTCTAGCTCCCGGTTGCTCATGTGTTCCGCCATCAGTATGGCATTGCAGATTGCAAGAGTCTCTTTCACTGCCTTTGCTTTCACCCATACCTTACCATTCATTCCCACAGCAATCTCATGAGGCAGCTCTCGGCCCAAAATCTTCAGTAAGGGGCAGTTTGGATGCAGGATCTTGCGCACAAGATTGATGCTACAGCTGAAAGCAAAGCCTTCAAGGGACAATGTACCTAGCCTGCCTGCCTTACCGTAAGAGTCTACACATGCCAACTCAGGCTCCATGTCCCGGCTGGCAGTGATGAGACGGGCAAACACCAAATCGCCAACATTCACATCTGGTCGCAGCTTCTTCGTGGCCCCTTCAAAGGCTAGGTATGATAATGAAGCTTGGTCACTTGCACCAATGTCCACCTGAGAACAAAGTCAAAAGCAAAGCTGTTGGGGTAGCTTTGTCTGCACATGTATCTGAGGGAAAAAAAAAAAAAAAACACACACACACTTCCATAGAACCTCCATTCCATCGCACGGCTGTGTCACAAATATGTGACTTACGTACATTCAATAACACAACTATATAAGTCATACTAAAAATAAGCACCATTCACTGGTTTATGATCTGATTTTTTTTTTTTTTTTTTTTTTTTTTTTTTCACAAAAAGTTTCTGCAATCTACATAAATATAAGGATCCAAAATTATAAACCAATTAATTAATTTACATATCTTGTATTGAAATGAAACACCATCAATCTGGTGTATAACCACTGTACACCTCCACACAACCTAAAAACTTTAACAAATCCACCAAACTCGTGCACTTCACATTTTCTTGAACATTCCAAGCACATGCCATCCATGAGTACAATTTAAAATGTAGTCGTTTAATGTGTAAAACCCAAATAAGAGACAAAGATATGGAGAAAGAAAGATAAAAGTGAAAGAGAGAGCTGCAGACAGTGCATGCATATTCATGCACAGGATAGATGCCTGCAGGACATAGGTTCTTCAAAGCAAATACTCCCTGATTCAAACTACCCAACCATATTAGAAGCCAGTGATGCACTCTCTGCAATGCCTCAAAATAATTACCCAAATTAGTCTATAGACATTTAGGCTATGGCATTTACCCATACAAACCTTTGGTTGTTTTAAAAGTTGCATTAAGTCCATAACATGCTAACAAAATAGATACATATTTATACACCTTTCATGGTTACTTCCAACTTTTCTGAAGCCCTGATAAAGGTGCATTGGGAACAGGCCCACACTCACTTTCTTATTCGACTGCCGGTAATCAACAACCAAGCGATACTGACCCAATTAATTTTTCTTTACCAGGAAAGTCGGAAAAGCATACGGCGATAAAGATGGTGGGAAGATATTTTTCCCCTTTTAAAACAGAAATTATCTCACAAAATGCTTGCAATTTCAGAGGGGAACATTGTCGTCCACTCGAATGTGATAAGGGACTTTTGCGCAACATCCTTCCCGACTGGTAATAACATCGTCGAAACTACCCAAAAAAAAATCTGTTAATCTCTGTTGTTGCACCTTCCTTACTAAGTATTCCTTCATAGTTTTGGACGCTATAACACGCTACCTTTCATTTCTTTTTCTAATCAGATTTTCGTCCCTTTAGTGTCAAAACCTAAACTCAACATTGACTGCCTAAAGTCAATGGATGCTCTTGTCTCAGCTAGAAAATTTAACCCTAAAATGATAGGACTGACCAAACCAGGCACAACCCAAAATTCCCGAGGCCAGCTACATTTACTAAGCTTTTTAACGTGACTTTACACATCGCCCCATTAGCCACCAACTGAAAACCCTCTCTCACACACAAACCTCTTTTCAACTCTGAGAAGTTTCTAACCAATTGATTCGCAAAAACTTGCCCCGGTATCAATCAAGGCCAAAATATTAATTTCTTTTATTTGTAAATCTGTGAACAACTTCCCTCCTCCCAGCCTCCTTCGCCCAACTACGGCAATAGTTTTCACATTCATCTGGCAGCCGCCTTTAACTTTGCCAGACTGATGACAATTCTGGGCCACATGCCCCGGTAAATTACATTTGAAGCATTTCATCCTTTGGTCCCTCTTTTTTACAGTTTGCGGCAACATGTCCAACCATACTGCATTTAAACCAACTCTGCTTTTCAAATTCTCCCGCATTGCACCCTTTCATTACAAATTCCTTATTGTTCCGTTTTCCCCCCCAGAACCCTGATTTTCCTTTTCACACAATTGTGATAAATATGCGTGATTTTCAACTTGAATTGCCCATTGGTAGAATTCATCAGTTTCAGGGAAAACCTGCCCCACACTATGAGCACCTACGGAGGGGAACATATTTTCAATTATTAATTTTACTAAGGTTCACCATCAAGAAGGATGTTCAGCACCCGAGCATGTTCGCAAACAGATTGCAAAAATTGTAAAATGGATTCAATGTTCCTTTGAAAACGATACACATGTTCCCATCCCATATCATCTCTAACCTGAGTGGAAGACACACTTTTCCACAGTTGCTTTTTAACTTCGCGCTATTATTCCCTTTTACGAATTCCTTGCGAAATGACACCACTGCTCTTGTTAACAATAGCGTGCATTAAACTTATGTTATTTGCAAAAACATTTAATTCTTGCAAATGGTCAACTTTTAAGCAAAAAGATAGTAAAGCTGAAGGATTGCAATCTTTCATTTTCCCGACCATACTAAGGGAAGAGCTGACAATTTCACGTGCAATTTCTTTAGTATTACAGTTTTCCAATTTCTGGGCCTCATTGGACAAGAGTATATTTTCCTTGTCTCCCGCTCGTATTAAACTAATCATCCTCTTTCTTAACTCATCAATACTCTCACTGTCTTCCACTGTTACATTCGCCACCCTTAGATTTACTATTAGGGTAGGCTTGTCTACTTTATAGATCCACGACATGATGTTCAGAATGACAGTTACCAGCCAGGAATACAATTTTCATTTCACCTAGTCAAATGGGGAGCAGAGTGGTGCAGATTTGAGACTGCCCTTTGCCCCCAGGGGAGTGTCAGGAAATCTTGAAGCTGCCTCACTCGCAACTTATTCATAACCTACCACTCCCATAGGGGGAGAGGGACGATACTGGACTTAAAGATCCCATTGACTGCAAGAAAAATTCACAGAGCTACTATTTTATCATAACTTGACAACCACCAGCTTAATAGCGGAACATTCACCATTAATTAATTTGATTGAGGTCGGAAAATAATGTTGTCAACAAACAGGATTTCTTATCGGTTCTTTACTTATCACTTCACGTTAAATATTACTACATAAGTAAGTTTATAAACGCACTTCAAATATGCCACACAGCCCTTTACAGTCTTATTCAACAAGAATATTTTTGGCATTAAATTTATACAACCTCGCGTCTCTAAATACAAGACAAGCGAATGAATTTTTTAAACACCGCCGGGCAAGTTACCAATTTTAGTAAAATTTCAATACTCGCACAGTGTTGCGATTTTCTCGTGCTGAACTGGGCACTAGATGGGGTAACTTATAAATACCTGTGCAGCGGCCCCTTCTGAGGGCCTTAGCAGAGATGACGACGACAAACCTCACCACCTCTGCAGCCTCCCAAAAAATGGTGGTGGCATCGCTTCAACTGTTGTGATGAGCTGTCATATGTGCCCCCAACTCACCCTAAGCAGGCGTTGACGCTGGTCACTTCCTCGCCATTGTGCACACTTCTCGGGAATCCCCACACTGATCGCATTTAGCATAACACCACTTTCTTCTTCTTACGTGACGTGCTTGACACGTACGACAGCTTTTATCAACTTTCAAAAGCAAGCATGCAAAATGCATTTCATACAGCCAGTCTGACAATGGGATTGATTGGCTTTATGCAAACAGTATACGATCCAATATATCATGTAAAATTTCTATCGCGTTTTTGCATTACCACACACGTGATTTAAAAAGTACTATCCACCTTGGCATGAAAAGTTCACAAGTGCTCTGGAAAATTTAACAGATTTCCGCCCTCACATTATCAAATCCAGTGAGCCGAAACCATCCTTCGCCGCTGTATGCAATACAAAAAATTGTGTGTCAGTTAGCATAAGTTTATTGCAAGTCGTTCTGATGCAGTTAACTGTTTCCCGCGTGCTGTCACAAGCCTGGCGTAGAATTTAACGTACAACATTCCGTTTGCGTTACTGCCAGTCTTTTTCAAAATTATTTTCTCGCAGGCATTGCATACTTGCCACTCTTTCACTCCCGGGCCCGCCATATAAATTTTTAATCATCCTCGCGGCCCAAGCTCACCATGTTGATAACTCACAGAACCCGACACGGGTGATGCCACTACCCACTGCACAAACATGTACTACACTTCAATTTAAATTAGCATATGAATAAATAGAAAACACACGTGATTATTTACCAACTCATTATTAAAGTATGCTAACATGATAAAATATGACCGGCCATTAAAATACAATAAAACAGGAAAATATAAAAATTACAGCACAACCAACCTCTCTCCAAAACACCACAAAATTTACAGTGGCAATCCATATATCGCCACAATACACTAATAATACTATGAAGGCAGTGAAACTCATTGTGTGTGTACCGTGTGGAATTCCAAAAAGAACGTACCGGGAGATACGTTAACTCCAAAATATCTTTCCCAACATCAAATAAAGAAATATTATCTTTTCTTGCTTATCTAGGAATATTAACTACAAAATCATAAGTACTGCTCAACTGATGTTAGTGTGTAAGGGATATGTGTGTGTTTCTATGTATTTGAGTGTATACAAAATGTAAGGCTCCTTCCTTCAGTTAATCAAGGTTATAGGCATCCAAGTTTATCACAAATGAACACGAGTGTAACTCGTGGCTGAAAACTTCACATTGGTCTTAATACATAGATAGCGTAATATATTCCTTCTTTTCTTCCGGCATCCATTGCATACAACAGCGTATAGACTGTAAGTTCAGGATCTCTAACTTCAAGGTTGGCGGACAAACGTAAGGGGGCAGCGAAAATTACATTTTCAAGACACTTCAATAAAATACAAATAACAACATAGTGACCCTTAACAAAACAATAACACTAACCAGTCTTCCCAAACTCAAGGTTCAGTAACAAATCTCGTGACAGGATCAACTACTAACATAATTATTAAAATCCTCTGAACTGCTTGTTAGCATTTCTTAATCTCAGTCCAGCCTATGACCAACTTCTGGGCTGTTAGCTACTTTAAGTACCTCACCGTCACTGGTATGATTACTGGAGTTTGCCTTTGGAATGTGATACTGTCTCAGTTGGGTAATGTTATACCTTCCCACTGGATTTCCTCATAAATCAGACAACTCATAGCAAATACTCTTGACTATACCTGCTACTTTGAAACCTTCAAATGTTTTTTTTTTCATTCCAATGTTACCAATAAGTACACACAAGTGCAAGTTACAGAGTATAGTTTCCTTTCACGTCTGTTTTCTGCAAACATCCGTTGTTTCTGTGTGTGTGTGGTATTTTGATTATAGCTTTCAGATTCGAGCTATGCGTGTGCTAAATCAATTGTGGTGCAGTCTTTGAAAGTCAGGCTGTATTAATTTAGCACACACACAGCACATGCAATAGCACAGAACACACGCACAGCTTGAATCTGAAAGCTACAATCAAAATAGCACATGCACAGAAACATCGTGAAAATGAAAGAAAACGATGCTCGGTAAATTACACGTGCATGTGTTTGTCACATTGGAATTAAAAAATACTGTTTATAGCTCTGTTTACTCTGCTTATCGTGTCATTTTGTAGAAATATAATATGCCCAACATTATAATTTTCATCTTGACATACATTGCTTGTACAATAACAATTTCAATCAAAACAAATTTCTATTTATATGGTGACAAACTCCTCTAAGCACTCGTCAAATTCACTACTTTTGTAGCAATTTTCATCATCACATGAACTCGGTGGTATCAACATTCTCATTGGCCACGCACTGCACACCACATGCACATAAATTATAGGATATAGCTCTACTTTCTATGCACTTCCCCTGTGCTATTTTACTGTGTGCAAGTATCATGCTAATTAGCCTACATGTATTTTACTCTGTGTATATGCTGTTTTCTGTGATAAATCAATTGTAGCCAAACCTTTAGGGTTATGTACAGACAAAAAATGTTAAAATTCTCTGTGGGGGTGGGGGTTAGGTTTTAAGATAGGTTTCTTTAATAAAATCATTATAAAGGTACATATTACCATGCCGAACTACAACTTGGCGAAAGAAATAATATGGGGATAGGACTATGTAGTAGCCTACAATGTCCTAGCCTATCTTATGGAAATGCACGAGTTCATAGTTCCGTAATTTTTTCGACCATTTAAATCACCGCTTACCCTGAACACTTCGCCACCCTTGTTGGTGACTACCCCTACGACGGTCTCGCCGCGCGAGGGTACGTAACGTTTCTTGTGGCTGTCTACCCAATACATTAGGTGTTTGTTCTTGAGGATGCCACTCGTTGTCACGATGACATCATCTACATTGAACCTGAGACCAGGACCGAGGATCGCACGCAACTTCTCGTCATCCGAAGATATCCCTAGCACCTTGTCTCCTGGTATAACAACATCTCCTACATTAACTTCCATTATAAATGCTGTCAACAAGCATACAAAGTGGTATACAACGCCGAGAACACTACACGAACATATGCACCATAGAACATAAAAGTAATATCTTTCTATGATATAACTCCTCCATGCACCAAGTCCTTCCTCCTTAATGAAACTAATAGTTAATTATGCTAATTGCCGCAACACTACTTGTCATTTGGTGGAACATAAGAAATCTAAAATTGCAGTAAGTGGGTTCTCAACATGGAGTTAGGAGTATATAGGAGATGGCATGTTTTTTCGTAGTTGAGGCCGATGGAAATAGGAAGTTAAAGTATGGACTAACAGCCATCTTGACAGTAACCCAAAACAGTGTTTACATTAGAAAGACGTTGAGAAGAAGGTTATATTCGAAGCATTTTGTGTTGAACAAAGTAGCTGATGAATAAATAAATATATATATATTCAGATCCACGTGTGAAGTTTTACTCGTTTATTATTGACTTGTGTTATTTGTGCAAATCAAGTAATTTCCTCATAAAACTATTGATCGTGAGTGTGTGTAATGTGGACCAGTATGATATGCGACAATAAGCACGTGTTTTAAATATAGTACTCATATATCAGGATTTGTGGAAAACTATTTTTTGAATAAATGGTTAAATAAAATATAACAAGCATGATACCGTTGCCTTGTAATGTTTTGCAGGTTCCGTATCAGTAAGAAGTTCAACAAAATGGCGACCAGCAGCCTAGCTGAATTTCTGGAAAGCAAAGTTCATATGGAACATGTATAAATAATTATTTGCTGGCATTTATATTTAAATTCTTAACTGTGACAATGACTCCAGAGGTTTGTATCCAATATGACTTCATATCCTTTATACACATTTGTCAATATAGTAAGTAGTTTCTGGTAAATAAATTCGAATCCCATTTTCGTTATTCCCTCTCTTTACATTACATTAGTTATTATATTAGTTACATATATTATGCACATTTCTTTAGCAGGACTAGAGACAAGGCAATTTTAAAAGAAAAAAAAATCACAATCGCACAATAATATTGACTTACAATAGCACAAAAACATGTTTCATTATTCGCATTACCAATATAAATGGGCATAACATATAAAGTACCTGAGATGAAACCAATATATTGAATCTCAGCTTATTAAGATAAATAAACAGGCCTATAATAAGTCCTTTCATACAATAAAAATTGAATGCATCAACACATTCAAATAAATTGACGAATGGACAGCAACAATTTACATATTGATTAAAGTGAATTTATAAGTGAACAGGTGTAGGTAATATGTACAAATATTTACGAAAAAAAAAAAATTAAATAAAAATACTACGGAATAATTATGCATGTGTGTGGAATCATCAGCGCATATTCTAATTGTACTTGGCAGCAATGCTCTTAAAAGTTGTTAGTGTTGTCGAGTTCTTACTTCTACGGGTTAATTATTCCACGCTCGTGCCACAGAGATGGTGAAAGAATTTGCAAATACCTGAGTTTTGTGAGCTGGAATATTTAAGAGAGATGCATTTTCAGCCAAGTATGTAAGTATTCTGGCGTTGTAATATACGAGGATAGTATTTTGTATGCTAGTGTGAGACTGTGGAGCTGACGTCGTTCGTCCATATGTAACCAATATAGTTTATCAAAGTAAGGACACAAGTGATCACATGATTTTAGGTTGAATAAAATACTAACACAAGATTTTTGTATGCGTTGAAGTTTGGCTGCCAAATTTGGCATGAAGTCTCCATAAACCATGTCATGATAATCAAAAATAGGGAATATCAGCGACAGTGCCAATGTTAATTTTGCTTTAAATGGTAGAAAATTCTTAAGCCTATAAAGGTTATGTAGTACAGCATATGACCTCCGACAAACAGTGTTTATGTGACCCGACCATGAGAGTGTCTCACTGAAAACGCCTATCGTTTTCACCTTTTCAACAGAGAAATAATCTCACCGGCTATCACTATATCAGGGAAAGATATTTATAACATTCCTTTAAAATTCTACAAGAACCGATTAATAAACATTGTGTCTTCACAGAATTAAATTCTAACTTATTTCTGCTGCACCAAAGGTGTGCCGATTCAAGGTCATTATTAATGTCCTTAATTAAAGAGCTGATAAGTTTAGGAGAAGCAGATTAATACAACTGGAGATTATCCGCATGTAAATGTGATGAATTTTTTTTAGCACTGATGATATATCATTAATAAATACATTGACCGGAGCCGTGGTTTGTGACTGGGGGTTGGAAGAGGGGAAGTGGCCCAGGCACACTACCCTGAAGAACATATATATATATATATCGCCTCGTATAGCAGGATTGCATTAATTTATTTAGATATGGTATGTGTGTATTCATAGTACATCAACAAGTGTATAAATATGTGAACGACAACAAATTATTTGACAGTTACCAATCCAGCTTCTATACAGGACACCTGCACTGCTCATATATATATATATATATATATATATATATATATATATATATATATATATATATATATATATATATATATATATATATATATATATATATACACACACACACATACATAATTGCCTTAATCAACTTAGATATTGTATGTGTGTATTGCTATTGTGCCACTCTTCTTTACTGTCATGTATCTATGCGTGCAATTTACCAACATTGTCGAAAGCAATATATATGTTATATATACATGCTGTAAATAAACTGTAAATTAATACGAAATTATTGACAGAATGGTGACCGCGACAAAATGTGTGTGAAAGAGCGAAATAGAGAGAGACTCATGACATCATCAACCAACAAACATTCACAAGTGGGCGAAATTATTTTTATTTCGGTGGGAGTGCTCCTCAGAAGACAGCACCCTCAGGCCGGGGACGCAAACAATACCTGTATCCGAGCTATGAATATTCCAAGCCTAAATAAGTATATAATTTAAACATAAACTAAGCCTGATTCGACTTGGGGTGGTTTTATCCCCTCGGTCGTGCTAGTCGTCTTATTCCACGTATCCTGTTATGCTAGGAGGCTTCCTCAGATCGGAGACACAAAAGTACTTGGGGCATGACAAACTAGTCCAGTGTGGCCTAAACAGTCAAGAACTTTATAGTAGTTAATTCATTTTATTAATAATTTTTTAATTATTGACACTGAGTCCTCTCAGGATGGTTTCAGCCCGCTAGAACAGTCCATCGTGTTCTAAGGCTCCTCAGACTGCACCCACAAGCCAAGGATGCAAGTTGAATCTGGAGTCAAGTAGCAAGAATATGTTCTAATATAATGATAATTTCTTATTCGTCCTGGGACGGTTTTCAGCCCTTTTGGACTTACCGTCTTGTGCCAGAGGTAGTGAGGCTCTTTTGATGCTATCAGTGAAGTGTACAGAACATGAAAGTATGTTTATCTAGGTTGATTAATACTACATTAATTAGTTTCCAGGCCTCCCAAATGCTATGATAGGGCTGGCAGTGTGTTCTGAACAGGTCCTAAGGAGGCTTAAAAATTGTGCTAGAAGCGACTTAGGTCGATTATAACGTTGCATTTTACCAATATCGTAATCTACAAAAGAAGTTATTGGAGGAGTAGTATGTTTTTCATCAGAAGCATATAACTACTTCGACAGTTTTCTAAATATATTGCTGCATTATTGTTTCAATTATTTTTAATTCTTGTTTTAATTCTACATTCAGGCTTTTTATATGAATATACCAAATTCCATGTGCAGCGAATACTAGTAATTTTTTTGCACCACCTGCAGTTGATTTATGTGATGTAATTGGACATAGTATGCCCAAGTTCAAGCAGTGTATGAGATAATGGGGTGAGTCATGTGTTATAAGAGGATACAATGCTGACCTGTAGCGATGTGCATGGTTTATTTTGGTCTCCACAATGTGCCATCATGTCAGTATTATATCCAAAATTAATTATTATAGGTCTGACAACTTTATTCGTGCATCAGTCGAGTGAAACCCTGAAATTATTAGAAATAATAATATTTCGTAAATTTCCTAATTCATGCACATGTATATGTATTAAAAGAACAGAATGCAACATAAAGAATTTGAGTTATCACAAATGTCTACCTGACACGTTTTAATTCGACATTAAGACGTGGAGCAACTTTCCTTCCATTTTCAGCAACTTGACTGGGTGCCGGCCATGCTGTTTGTCCGTTAAAATACATGCTGAAAATAGCAGTGATGACACTTTCAAAATGTTAATAACCAAATTGCTCAAATAACTGGAAGAAATACCTACAGTAGTATAAGACGGCCTAGGATGCTGCCATGTTGCACTACAGCTCTTTTTACGTATTTTATTTTCGGAAGTACTTACATCAATTAAAACTACAATGGAGCACTTTTTAAAAATGAAGGGAATAATTTAACATAACAATCATGGAACTGTTACTCAAACAGTTTTTGCAATAGCCTTGTGGAAAACCCTGTAAAATGCCTTTTTACATCTAAAAACACCACAACCAAAACCAGTGGTGCAAGAGACAAGAGGTGACAATGCCGCTGCCAAGCACAGCAGCACCGCCAGGCAGAGTACACAGAAAAATGGGTGCCAGAAACTACTCGGCCATCATCCAAAATTACACCTAATCAGCTGGTGTATCTGCGAGCGCATCTGCAATCGGCCACTCGGCGCTGCTTCTGAGCAGGCCTCGCGCCAAAATGGAGCAAACCTCACCAAGTGATGCAAAGCCTAGGGCCCATGACATACTTGGTGCGTGTGGGCAGAAAATTAGTTCGTGCACAATGGACTGACATGCGAATAGCATAAGAGAAAATTGCAGATGGAAATACGCAGAACACCCTGAATTCCCATAATGATGCAGCACCGCACGACCAGCAGCAAGTAAGGAGCGAGGAGGAAGGTGGTCCAGCACTCCACCCTGGAGGAGACTAAACTAGGAGCAGAGTAAAGTCCGTCTCCGAACACGGTGGTGTTCGAGAGGGGCCAGGTTAATGCAAGTTCTACCGTCGAGGCTGCTGTAAGCCTGGAAAATTAAGGCGAACAAACACCTGCACGTGAAGGGCATATAAGCAACGCAAGGAATTGGAGGAGCAAGGTATGAGAACGAACATCCAGGAGACCCAGGACGGCGTTGGTTCTGACGAGTGCCCTGGAAATGTCAGCAAGGAAGATGTCATGGCAGCAGTTCGCTCAGGGGTACTGGCAGCAGGTGTGACAAGCCCAACATCGCCCGTTGCATTGGCATCTGAGGGGGCACGTATGATTGTCGAGAATGGAGAGTCCGAAAGTGCAGGGAAAGAAAAGAAGCGCCACCATCTGGACTAGAGCTCTGAAAACAGCAGCAAGCACCTACGGTAAAAGCTCCAGCAATGGGGAATATCACACCCGTTGTAACCAGAATTCCAAAAAGCAAGGAAATCGTCATCAGCTAGAAGGCTGCGAGACAGGCTTGGATTACAGTGGCAACCCCGACTGAAGTGCGGCAACCCATGGACATTATTCATGCGGGTCGCATCCAGAGGTGGCACACCTGCAGGAACAGAATTGCATGTGCAAATAGTGATGGGGATAGCGAGGGAAGTGAGTCAGCCAGCTCACAGCCATCTCGCCTATCAACGAGGCAACGACATCCACCAAGAGAGTGTGCTGCATGTGGTGACGTCTCGGCATACCACAGGCAGCAGAACAGCATGAGGCAGCTTCGATGGCATAGATTACCCTACTCCCTATGTTCACGTCGCAGCAGGGAACTGAGGAAGTGCTCCTGCTTCGACTGATGGGGAAACTGCTGCAAATAGCCTCACAGGAGGGGGGAGTTAGATGCCAACCACGACCTCCAACCCATTTGCCTGCCGTCAGGAAGTTAAATGCAGCAGACTCCATTCTCTACCGGTATAGTTCATGCGGCGTGTTCGTACTGAATAGTAACACATGTGTGTGCCATTGGAAGGACAGTGGCCATGCGGCAATTTGCACTTGACACATCCTGATGTGGTAAAGTAGAACCTGTATGCTGTTTTTTCTTAAATACACCAGGTAGCAAGGGGGATGCCACGCAAGGACCTGCGGGCATGAAAAACACTACAGGAAACTCATTTTACAGCCCATAGTACTTAACAGTGGTATTTTTGTCTTTTCCCTTATTTTCATTCCTACTAGTTTCATCCACATATCAGTCACCAGAGGTATATGTCATATATTAAAGATGTTATGTTTCACTGGTTTATACTGGTTCACGTGTCAATAATGCAAGGTGAGTGCAAGTGTTGTTTTTATGTTTTGCACGTGTAAGAAAGTAGTGCACGCAGCTTGCATGTACACCAAAGCCAACCAGCATGCCATGTTGCGGAATTAGTAATTGTTTCGTGTCTCGAGAGTGTGAATGCATGGCCCAACGTCGTCGTGTTTCCTATTTGCCTGCAATAACGTTTAAATTTACCGGACTCTCCACCTCTTACCCTTCCATGGTTAGCATCGCCAAGGGAGGCATAAGTTGCATAGTTATTGTTTATCGGCTTCACGCCTTTTTGTACAGTATCACCCTTTTGGCAGGTTAAGCCCGACTGTGCACACAAAGTTATTCTCATAGAAGAACCTTAATCAACACATTAAATTGACCAAAATGTATGTACATCTTTCATTTAGTTAGCCTTCCTTTCATTTAGGTAGCTTTTCGGGCAATTTAGGGCGTGGGCCTCCCACCTTCCCGCCAAAGAGTACTTTACTAGCAATTGTAATATTTATGTGTATTTGTCTGCATCCGCCATTTTACATCACTGGGACGCTACTCCCTCAGGTGGGGGTAGATGGGTCCCTTTGTGAGGGACCTTGGCCACCCAGTTGGTTGTCAGTTAGCTTGCGGAGGCGAGGAGAAGCCAAATCCCTTCCCCCCTCTGCAACCTCAAACATATTTTAAGCTGCAAAGCTAGCATTCTTGTAAGGGATTCCCAGGGTAGCGCCTGGGAGCTGTTTCCATAGTTGAATTTTACTCGTCTTTTTCCCTGCCTGTACGGGATAAAAGAGAGTGGTGAAGTTAATTGAATTTATCAGCGCGGAATTTTAAAGTTCAGGACTTGTGAAGTACTGTCACGAGCTCCTTGTGAGAGAGCTAGAGACAGTTTGGTATAAAAAGCGGAGGTTAATAGCCAAATTAAGTTAAATTTTCGATATAAGTAGCTTTCCCATGACTGGAGTGGCAAGGGTTTATATAATTAAATTAATCATATGTATATTAAAGTGGTGAATTGAAGTTGCGGAAAATTTAAATCAGTGTAGTGCTTTCAGTTTCAGTAATTACTTCATATTTCATGAGTTAATGTTAAAAACCATTAAGTAATCTGATTGGTGTGTAAATGCATGTTTGAATGTACCGTGACGAGCGGCTAAAAGTGAGTAAAACATGTTAACTCGGGGAGGTCCGAGAGCGATATGGCTGGCGCGATGCTTGCGTAAACTAGTTTTGTTAAACGTGGTCGATTTTTGTCCCTGACCGATCGGAAAATTCCGGCCAGTTTCGGGGCGATTCTATGAAATCGGGCGGTATAATTGCGCTGAAGGCGTGATTTTATATTTTTAAAGTTGTTTTGAACAATATTCAGTATTGATAATTATTTAGACTTGTAAAATGCGAAAGCAGAGCCATAAAAACACGTAATGTGAGTGAAGTTAAACAGTAATATAGTCCAGAGAGCTCTGGTTGGCCGAGAGAACTTGGTGGGGCGGAGCTTATGAAGTTGCTCGAGAGATGGCAGCATGGTCGTAAATTTATCGTCAACAGCTTTTATTTGACACGGAAAATTTTAAATAAATTAAAAGAGGTTGTAATTAAGGTTATTAAATCGTCTTAAATAAATTATTGGTGCTGCAAGACTTAAAATGTTCAGTTGTGTACGACTAGAATATATACGCGATTATTTCGCTCGTCATAGTTATTAATATTTGTGTAATGTGTTTCGGAGTCGCTCCAGAACAGAGTAGGGGGAATTGGTATATGCGGGTCTAGTTGACGGGCTAGGGGGCCGCAAATGACGCCATGGCTTCGAGAAGTAGCCAGGTTCTCTTATGTTTCTCTGTGATGTTGCGGAGTTTTAGTATGTATGGGAGGAAATGAGCCATGAGCGAGGCGAAGTCGCATGCTCTAAGGAATTCCATGAGTTCATGGAAATCCTGCATTACGCCTCGCATCTCTCCTGGCGAATTTCGCTGGCGAGGGCGGGACTGAGGTTGTGTATTAGGCATTGCAGGGGCGTAAAGAGTGGGAGCTGGTTTATGAATAGACGCAGAGAGTGCCTGCGAATACGTTTTTCCGGGCTGTAATGTCCTGACTGTGAACCTGGACGGGGCAGGAGGTTGTTTTGCAGTTTTTGGCGCGATTTTCGTAGCAGCAGCAGTAGTTCTTTTCTGCACCAAGTCCAGGAACTTGGGGCAGGTTTTTGAGAGAGCTGTGTGTTCGCCTGCGCAGTTACTGCATGTCGGCTTGGTGTTGGTTTCGTTTTTTTTTGCAAGCACTCTCGGGGTGAGGGCCTGCGCAGTGAGGGCATTTTGTCGGCATGGAACAGTGATTTTTGGTGTGTCCTAGAGCGAGACAGTTACGGCATTGTGCCACGTCTGTCGGCCGTTTCTGGTATTGTCGGGGGTGAACTATTGTCATATTTATCCTCGTGACAGAGTGCAGAGGAGGGAGAGAAGTGTTCTGCGCCGCCGTGACACAGAAAAAACGTTGCGGCTCCAACATGAATTTGTTTGGGTCTGTTTGGTATGTGATACTTTTTTTAATTGATAAATGTGCTGGATTGAGTATCCGGCAAATTCCAGGTCTGCCTTTATGTCCGCAATGTCGGTTGTGGGGTGGAGGCCAAAAACGACTTTCTGTGGGAGCTCGGAAGCTTGACAGAATGTAAAGTAATGGATGTAGTTCGCTTCTAGCATTGTGCGAGCAGCTGTGAAAAAATCAAAGTTTTTAGTGAGGATTTGTGTTCCCTTAGCTGTGGGGAGAAGGTAGAACCCGTCCCTACTAATAGCTCGCAGTTTCTGAACAAGTAAGTTGTATTTAGTGGTGTCAGGAACCACTAATCTGAACTGGTTTTTTTTTTCTGTCGTGTTTGAGGTGCAGTCGTTTGTGTTTTGTGGGTGGAGATGCTTGAAGAGCCGGGATGGTTAACTGCTGAGGTTTTTTCTGTTACCTCCTTAAGCGGGGAAAACCTATTTTGTATAGGAATGGTGTTTGCATGTGCCTCAGACGACACAGAATGGAGACGCTTGTTCTCCTGCGTGGTTGTTCTGTCCCCTTTCCGTTTTACTATCTGGAAGTGGGTTTCCATTTCAAATGTTTCATTTCCTGCGGGCGGTGTTCTCGGTCGGGAGGAAGTTGGTGTGGTGATTGTTGGCGTCGTTGGTTCCGTAAGAGTAGCCAGGAGTAGGTCAATGTGGTCAGGGATGCCATGAGGAAAAATGTCGTAAACAGTTTGGTGATTACCTCGTCTCTTTGCCAGTTCTAAAAATCGCTTGTTTTCCCGGAGGTACTGTAAGGAGTACGGGCCTGTTCCCGTCATCCACGACGGCTCAATTGGGATCCCCGCTCGCCGCCATGACCCGCGAGGTGGGTCGGGGGAGGGGTAGGCTCTGTGTGGAGCGACTTTCGATGTGGTGTTGTTTGCAAATTGCGAGAAATTGTTGTTAGAATAGTACCTAAATCGTTGCTATACACTGTGACCGCTGACCCACGAGCGGCTAGGCTAAAATGACCTGTTTCCAGGCCGATCACAGTGTACAGGTTGTGTGCCGCGAAGCTATTAGTCGTATACAGCCAGAAGAAGAAGAGACGCACCCTCCTTAGTCGAAGGCGAAGACAACACTGTTGTGAGGTGTTGTGAGGTTGTAAGTGTCTGCATCCAGTGTCTAATGTTCATCGTTTTTAAAGTAATTAAGGCCGTATGGTCCGCCCTCAGAGTCTACTATGCAATACACATTTAAGTTGATATATGACTGAGGAATACCACCAATGGTCGTCAGCACATGACTCTGAGATCTCAGTGTCAGCTCTCCAACATACAGTATTGTCATTGT
This sequence comes from Dryococelus australis, assembly GCA_029891345.1. Taxonomy (NCBI): domain Eukaryota; kingdom Metazoa; phylum Arthropoda; class Insecta; order Phasmatodea; family Phasmatidae; genus Dryococelus; species Dryococelus australis. The sequence goes on from CM056997.1 coordinate 41,473,157, forward strand.
ACAATTCCTGGCGCCCGGGTACAGTATAATTCCAAATCTCAATTTTCTTGGTATTGTATTTTACTGCTCCTGAAAACCTCAGTTACTCTATCTCACGCCACGCCACATCATCATGGTGAACAGTACAATGTGTTGAAGCATATAATATGGATTATGTATAGTTTAAGCTTCCCAAGCGATGCAAGCACTGGGCAAGAGGGAGGCTGTGTCTCGGGTTGCTGACGAAAAAAGGTTTCGGTAAAAATTATACTATTGCATGAGAATGTTGAATACCGCCCGAGCGCGCGAAAACCGAGCCGCGGTAACATGCAGCCACACTCCCGAGATGCTAAACGCTGACCGCTTTTGCAGCACAGCACGCCAGCCGGCGTTGGCAGGATGGCGAACTTCGTAGAACTATTGTCTAGTCATGTGCTACACTTGAAATAATCTTTACACCTCTTACCTTACATTCTAACAAAATGTAAACATTGTAACTTTAACACTGTACAGGAATCACTCGCAAATATGACGCGTGTGGAATGGTACGCTACTAAATAATACAAAAATACACCAACACTGCACTTGACTAAACTTGGGCTATTTCCTTACTCGTGTTTGATACACAAACGATGATGCTTGTAGTTCAAAATTACATACAAAAACCCTTTTTAACATAGTTACATTTAATAGATTGTGATTTTGAGGATAATTGTATTCATGCTTGCGGTACAGCGCGTGGCGCTTATGCGTTGCACTGCACTATCGGTTTTCACTTACACCTCTCACTGCTCTGATCGTTGTACTCTCACAGACGTCTCTCTTATGCAACACTGCATTTCACTGAAGTCGAATGCACATTTGAGCTGCGGTGAGGTTGTCAAACGGTCTTGAGGGCGCGTGTACATGGTATACGTCAATTGTAAACACATTTTAATCTGTTTTTGCCATTTCCTTTTCCAGTGACGTAGTTTTCGTAACGCCCGTACTGTACACGCTTAGTGCTGCTATATATATATTTTCTACGAACGGGAAAGACGAGCGATGAATCGATATAAAATTCGCAAATTGCCACATGATTCGCGCTCCTTCGGTGGCAGGATCTGCAGTCGTTCTTTTACTTCCATCCTTACATTTTTCGTTGGAAAGTGGATGAAAGTGTTTGGGGAAATGGGAGTTTGCATATAATTTGTAATATGCTCTCTAAGTAATATTAAATTTAATTATTATTACATTCATTTCGTTACTGTTTTTATAACTAATGTTAGGTATTATAAAGCAGTAAATACACGTGGAGGGTAAGCAAAGTTGAAAGTTGCGTTTCTTAGAAGATATGTTAGAAATTGCTTACTTTAAAAAAAAAACACACGTCACTGTAGTGGCCTCAATTACTTTCATAACATGCCATCCCCTGTGTTATACTAACACATAATGCCTGTTTTTATGAATATTTAGGATATTCTTTTAATTTTACATCGTTTTGAAGTTGTAAAAAAAACGTAAAATGTAAGCCATTTTTTCCTGTGATATTTTTTTTGTGGGAAATTCTGCCGAAGTATCACCTTTTGGCTGTTGGCGACATTGCGTTGCGATTGTATTGTTGAGTGTGCACAGATGCTTGAAGTTTCGTATTGCAGGAGGTAAGGAATTTTGAATATAAATTTAGTTCACTTGAGAATGTAGATTACTTTTGCATAAATCGGGAGTAGAATTATAAAGTTAAAAAGATAGTCGTTTTTAAAGTTTGTATAATTTGTAATTTTATATAAATGAAATGGTGGGGAAGTGGAGTAGAACTGTGTAACAATTGAATGTAAGGTAATGTTTAATTCTTAACAATAAGGGCTTTTTCGAAAATCGGTAAAATAATACATGGATATGTTAGACATGATTATTAGTCATCATAATTATAGGAATTTTGGAGGTCTTTAAGTAGTTTTCTGTTAAAAAATATATGTTATATTGGGGAGCCCAATGAATAACAGGGTTATTGTGGAGTAATGCATGTAAAATTTATGTAAATTCCATTTCATTTGGGTTTCTTAATGTAATTCTTAAGAATAGGGGCATTTTCGATATCGGACAAATAAAACCAGGTTATGTTAGACATGATTATCAGTAATCATAATTAAGCTTACTAGGAATTTTGGAGGGGCTTCGAGTTTTCCGTAAAAAAAAAAATGTCATGGGGAGTAGGGTTATCAAGATTGCTGTATCTATGCTATAAAATACGTATACTTACGTAGAAGATATTGATATCGGGTTACTGAATTGTTTTACATGTAAGAATACCATTTGCATTTAATATTTAATGTGTAAAACATTATTCATGGGGTATATTTATAGCGCGGCGCTAAGGTTATACGGATAAATGATTCAGGTATTGAGTAGTGTCGGGACATTTTGTAATTCTGGGAAATTTTCAAGGCCTACCTGGTCTATATTAACAAGAGGATAAAACGTATTATTAGTAAAATGGTACGTGATACAGATCCCCGTTCAGAGATGGTGTTTATAAGAGGCAGTATATAATGCTATACTATTGTTTCAATACACTGCACGTTCATGTTGGTTGATGTCCAGTGGATTGTGGGAATTTGCTGGATGTTAAGTATGGTTTGATTTGTGTCCTGTCGGAGGTTTTGGATTTACGAGTGCGTAAACACATGCTTTATTGTAATTCATGTTGTTTGAAGTGTTGAATCTAATAATTGTGTGAAATTACAAGTGTTTCTATGCTTATATAGCAAGGGAAAAGTTAAGTTATAATATATGTGTGGTGTATGTGATTCTGGCATCAGCGTAGCTTGGAGTTTCCCCATAAATGACTGTCATGTGTAGCCTATTTGCACTGAGAGATAATGTGTGTGTGTTTTGCAATTTGACTTATTTTTGTACTATTTGTAATATTACTGTAATATTGTCTCATGAAAACATGTTTGATTGCAAAAAGATTGAACTGAACATTACCTAATTTGACAATGTTACCAATACAGTTACAAAATAAGATAGTGTGGAGGGCAATGAACTGAAAGGAAATTGAGGGGTAAAAGTTTATAATGAAAATGTACATATTTTGTATTTTTTTTAACCCACAACTTCCCTGATCTTCATAGTGTAATAATTGGTATTACAGACCTCATCCAGTTTTTCATTCTGTTTAAAACTATGCGATTTTACCCTATGTTGCTTTGTTTACTTTAGTAATAAAATTTATATTTTACAATAATATTTTTATTTACAGTAATTGTATCAAAGCAATAACATTAATCAGTTACAGACGTTTTAAGCAAGTTAGAAACCTATATCAATATTTTCTGGAAGTCAGACAGTGTACACACATAACCTAACAAAAAATTGTTTGTTGACATTGTTATTTTTCGCCACACGAAAATAACGTTTCTTCTGTAAATTCAGTGTAGAGAGCAATTTGGTGTAACTTAATTATCAGACTTTACACTATAGACTGATTTATGAACTTACTTGAACATTTTATTTTCGTATTGGATACTTCAATTAAAAAGTATAAGCTCTGCCAATTAATGGGGCTAGATTTGCCCATTGTTATGACAGGCCGACACAGAATACCGTGGGTGGAAGAGGATATATGCTTGTCCATGTTGTAATAGCATCACCATATGATCAACATCTTCAGGAAGGATGTCCTGAATATTTGGAGTTCCTGGGCAGTGAAAATATGGTTACCTAGCTAACTTTGTTGCAGACTTTGAAAGTGTAAAGGCAGGAGAGCTCGGTTCATTTAAAGAAGAGATCCGCAGGCTAGGGAACTGTGTGATATGTACTCCTAGTAGCCCGATGACGCCGTCACTGAACACGAGTCCTGGCCTGGACTCAATTTTATTGTGTGTTTAGCTAAATTAATGTCATGATTTTTCTGTGTTATTCGTCTGTAGAGTTGGAAGTTATTTCTGTTGTATGCTTACTGAGAATACTAGAAGTAAGCTCACTTCAAAGAAGAGAATACTGTAATTTGTATTTCATCCATCAAAACTAAGTCAATCAGCTAACGCTGTAGATGTGGCGTCATGGTGCCTAGCTGTCCAATTAGTTAGCTCTCTCCTACATGACTATTTGTATATGTGTATTCTTAGCTCATATTTCAAGTTTTTTTTTTTTTTTTAATTTTTATTATTATTATTATTATTATTCTGGTGAGAGTTCTTTGGGTATGGTAATAAAAATACTCAACTCAAACAAATCCTATGAACCCCGAGATAAAAGCGGTGCATAGTCTTTCCTACAAGTGTGCAACAGCAAGTCTAGTTATTTCTTTTATGACACAACCTACGCTGTACACATACCACCGACCCAACAGGGTTAACACTACAGCAACATCCTCACTAGTATAATAGCCTTCCCCACTATGGTTTTTACTGTTTCTATTGGTCAACTGTTGATTCACCTAGTAAATTTGTGTTCTGTGTAGTTATTCTTAAGAATTACCAGCCTATGTGATTACGGGGGAGATAGTGCAGACATGAGATAGTGTGTTATGAAATGCATAAGCTCACAACTGTTCATCCACCCCTTGTGATTCACCTATCGTGAAGTTAGGTTTAATTTGGTTAGTTCGGCTGCATTTTGCATGGTTGGTAGCAAACATATGCAAGTCCTTCAATTCCCACACTTGCATGCAATACTACACTGTACAATTCACTACACCATGCTAAAACTTCATATTTATTATCTTCCCCATGGAATGGTCCATAGTAAAAAGTTAATAAGCAGGTAAACTTCTTCACATAAAATATGACGCAGTCGGGTGAGACACGAGACGAACGATGACACAAATACTTACTGGTAATATGGGAGCCATGGAAATGACGTTGCAAAACTCTAACGCCATTAAATAATGTAAAACCTTTAAAAAATTTTAAATTTTGACTAAATTCTTGATAATGTGTACTTTTAAATGTGTAGGAAGTGGTTATTTACGAATAAAGTAGAAATACTTTAGACAGCTTTTCATTCCTCCTGACAAATTTCGTTTTTGTGAAATAGGAGGTTTGCTAATTAGGCCATCGTTATGTATTTTCACGTGTCTGTATAGCTTGTTGATCTTTATTCTTTGTAATGTTTACAAGGTAATTCAAAGTGTATTTTATTCATTTTAGTGTGTTATGATCCTTTGTTTACATTTTTAATAAATTGTCCAGTAAGTAAGTAAGTAAGATCTGAGGTTATGTAGTGTTTTGGAAGTTTCCGGCGGGAAATGTGTTCATAATAACTATTTTTATTACTATTGCTATTTCTCCCGCGACGTTTAAAAGATCGTTAAATGTAACAGCAGAAGTTTTGAATGTTAAGGATGGTAAAAGTTTGTATTGTGTTTTAATAATGAACAGTTGTAAAAAGTGTCGATTTTGTGAATTGTAATATATTATAAAAATTGTGTTTTTATTTTCGGTGCCTGATCATCAGTAATTTGACTGTGTGGCTGTGTAATTTGTATGTCAAGGAGAAATCAAACTGAACTCAAACCGAACTTTAAAAAATGTCTTATCCTCCCACATATGCCTTCATAGTTCAGCCCTAAATTGGTGTATATATAACAATAAACAAATATGTTGAACCACCTTAAAAATACAGCGGATTATGGATGCTAAACAGTAATCAGTGTCTGCACACTCGCATATCTACAAATTAAGTACTTAACATCAATTACAGTGGTCCCGTGGATCAATTTAACAGTCTTGCCCCCACAAGTAATGAGAGTTTTATTAACTGAATCTCTGGACTTGGCTACGAGGTGCAAAGTGAAAACAACATGTATACGTACAACCTTCATAGTTCAGCCCCTATTTGTTCAAGTATAAAACACAAACAAAGTAATACAACCACATTCACAGAGAAAAGTGTCAACTGCCATGGGAGTCTGCTTTCTTTTTTTGTTTCTTTTAGAGAGTGAAATGCTGGTCTTTTTTTTTTGCCATTTTTTGCCGCGGTGGAATGTGAGACTACCCTTCTCTAAAAAAAATGTGTTCTCTCTTCCTTCCCCCCCCCCCCCCCCCAGGTAATAGTCCTCTAGACTCATCCATTACATGCCTCTTTATACATCACAGACATAGTGGATAGTTTAAGACTACCACTCCCCACCTCAGAAATGTTTTCCTTTATTTAGGGGGAAAAGGGTGTATTTCAAAGTTCATTTAATGATGTTCCTTTCTAGCACATTTTCAAACCGAACACAACACGAACTCACTTGTATAAATTTTTCGAACCGAACCTGAACATAACCTTAAAGTTTGGGTTCGGTTCGAGATTCAAATGTTCGACCCATCTCTATAAATAATTAAACTTCATGTAAAAGTGCTTTAGACATGTAACTAAGTGTAAAGTGTTGGCCAGACAAGTATAAGAAGAGGTTTGAGTTCCAATTTAATGACATAAGAAGTTGAATCATAAGCCACCCCAAGTGACTGTTAAGTGTAAACTCTGGCAGGTATCCAGGTCTCGTAAGTCACAGTTGTTTGTTAAATAAAGTATTGCAATTTTATTTCTTCATTAAAAAATTGATTCCAAACATTTTCTTCTTAAAGTGGAAGGACAGACATTTTTTTTTTTTTTTTACCTTCATTGTTTAAATGTAATTATCATTTTAAAAGAAGTCAGAATTCAAACTGACAGTTACAAATGTTTTAAATCTAACAGTGTTACACCGATAAGTGTACTTTGAGTTGAGACTTGTGAAATTTAACTAACGCAGCTAACTGGAATAAATATATTCAGAACATTTTGAATAGCAATATACTTCAGTATTTGTACAGTTAATGACAGTAGTAGGCAGGCAGTACAGATGACAGGCCTAGGGTGAAAATAAACATTTTGTTTCAACCAAGAATTGTAAGGATTTTAATTAATTAATTGAAATTAAAGGGAAAGTATAACATTTGGAGTGTATTTCTTTGACAGCTTTCATCCATACTGAGTTGTATAGGAGGAAACAATCTTTTAACCATTCAATTTTTAAACTGATGCACAGCTTGTGTTTTGTAATACAGGTTTTGACACATTTGGTAAATCATATACAGTAGAGTCCTGTTATAGCGAGATGTCACGGTTCCATGTTCCATCCTCGCAATAAGAATGTCCTCGCTGCCCCCGAATTATATAGAAATATAACCTAAAATTGCTTTTAAATTGTATATTAAAACTAATTGCGGGAAATCTGACCATGCCACGTAAGAATAGCCGCTCAGCATGCAATCAGTTGCTCGGCCTATGCAACATTTCCCGCTATCACTTACTCTGTCGCCGAAGCTCTGCCCTGCAAGCGTTAACTCACCCGTCACAGCTCTGCATGACCGCCTCAAACCAAATAGGTACCTGCATTTACTGGCATAATTCTCACATCTATGTGACAGGATTTTGGTGTAAGAAAATTTAAGGTGCGCGAATTATGCAAGGAATCACCAAGACACGTCCATGTAAACATTAAAATGGTTACTACTATAAGTAATCCCTCACCAACCACGGGAGATACGTTTTTTAAAAACACACACTTGATTAATAATAGATGTGAAGATACACATTCAAAATTAAATCACTCGTGTGCTGGGGCTAGTAGGGAAAACAGTGCCGTGTGCACGTAGCTGGGCGAGCGCCTATATCCTTGGTAGCGTAACCAGGCGAGCGCCTAGATCCTCTGTAGTGCGACGTCTTACAGCTATCACTCTGCCCTAGATCCTCGGGCAGGGCAGCTGTTGGCTGGTCGCTACATGAACATGATTATTCTGGCGGGCGGCGGCACCCGCCACTGCCGTCGTTACAGGTCCGGTTCACTTCGTAACAGCGGCCTGGTATTGGGAAAACATGACATGCACATTAAGCTCAGAAACAATGAATTTTCGGCCAGCTTCACTATTGCTGTGTTCCTCTGCATGCACAATTACCTGAAGTTTAAATGCAGCAGTTTGACTGGAATATTTACCATTTATGCATTCGCACTAAACAAAAATTAATATAAATGTAAACTATTCCCTTAGCATTAAAAAACCACCTGCATACAAGTAAACTCAGTGACTGATTTTGTATACATGTTTGCAGCGCGGGCGTGGCAGCCAGAAATTGATAATGGGACCAGTGATGTTGCAGTGTTGGCAACCTGGTGCGGTCGAACAAAGCGGCACATCATGCGTTCCCGTTAGCATTACATGCCTCGTTCAGAGAAACACACTGCGTGAAATAAGAAAGGAATTTTTTTTTCCCCTAATTCGGCACCATAGAAACGGGTGCGTGAATTGTGCCAGTAAATACGGTAGTCACTGGAAAATTATACATTTTCAACTAACAAAAACCTGCATGGTGCGAGACTTACTAAAAACTAGCAAAAATTCAAGACAACTTTTAAAAAATGGGTTAAATGTAAGTTCTTTATAGCACAGCGATAAAATGTAGTAGTAGTTGTGTCCCTGTCTTTAATTGGTATGCCACAGTATGGGAAAAACCGTCAAAAATCTGTAAATATGTAGCTATATTCTATTCCAGCTATCGCTTGGTCTGTTATATTTAAATGGTTTTTTTTTTTTATAACAGTAATGTTTGTCCCACATTTGCCAAGTTGTTTGAAACCAAACACAGTTGACAGCACAATGGCTGTGAACGACTACGGAAAAGCAGAACTGGTCAATGAAAATGGTGTCAAGGTAGAAAGGGCGGGATTATATTTATATAACAATGCACCTTGTTTGCGAAAGAAGGGGAGTTAGGTGGCAAGGCAGAAGAATGTGACATGAGAGTGGCACTAGGTACTTCGGAAAACGAGGAGGCGGGGCGAGGGAGTGGAGTTACGGCAGACAGATAACAAAAGCGCTCTTCACACGGTCACAAGTCCCGCCACAAGTCTGCTTCACACGATCTTGCAACACATGTTTCAACTCGTAAAATTACAGTTTTTGATAGAATATTTTTTGCGATTTTTGACGATTCCTCAAAAATACCTCATTATACCAGTTTTCTTGCAGTTGCAGTGCTCGCTGCAACGGGATTCTACTGTATGTGTGTGTGTGTTTATATATATATATATATATATCCTTCGCACTGTTCCTGTCACCCTGGGTGTGAAAAGATGCAGGGAACCACCCATACACTGTTCTCAAATATTGTGTGATGTGCACATGCGTAATTTTAAGTGGCTAATTGCAAGTGAACTACCATTAAAACAGTATACAATATTTAATCTATACACAAGGTGCCCAACAAATCTTAAGTCATAAATCATAAATAAACTAATAGGAATTAGATCCCACAGATTGTAGAATACCTTTGAAACCCCTATGATCAAATCAATATACTGTTAATAGGTGTGTGACACATTACAATAAATTTTTTTGGTAAATTTGATGCCTTTTTGGGTAAGAAACTAACTAATATAGAGATGTTTCAACACTACAGTAACTTGTAAATTTTAAAGCTGTTTATTAACTTCTCAATAGGTATTTTAAATGTTTTTTATGTTTTCTTTTGTTTCTGTCTTGCTATTGTCTGTCTCTTTATCCTGGTGATTGGTGTGTTTGTTATCAGGGTGGCTAGAATCAGGGAAAACAGGGAAAATTTTGTGAAGTCAGGAAATTTTGATAAAATAGTTAAGAATGTATTTAATAGGAAAATAATTATTAGATTCTTGCACTTCTGCCACTTGCCATCTTACGAATTTTGCTGTTGCTTAGTTTATTCTACCTTCATAGGAAGATTTATGAGCCTGGGGACAATTTTTTTGTTGTGTCTTCAATTGTAACTTTTATTGCACATCATTTATTGGTTGATTTTGTTTTTATTTTACCAAAATAATCATTCAGTCTCTTTTAGTAGTTCTAGGATTGATACTTTGTATTGCCTCTTTCTATTTGTATTGTGACTTTTTCAGGTTCTGAGAATACTAACATTTAACCTCTGTGTCATTGTTTACCATTATCACCTTTTACCATTGCCAACTTTGTACCTATGTATTGTTTTTAGTTTATATAAATATCTGTTTCTGCATAAGAAAGCATCCATTAATGAATGCTATGTTATTGTTAATTGTTACCTACAAAACATTTTGTAAGTTATTTTAGGAAAAACATAAAAATATTTGTAATATTTGCTGCATAAGTTGATCAGGGAAATTTAACAGGATACATGGAAAAGTCAGGGAATTAGCTATAAGGATACAGTTAGCCATTCTGGCTAAGTATGTCTTTGTACTGTGTTTATTCGTGTTGTTTTCATTGTTGTTATAGTCTGTATTGTATTATATGTTGTGTCACCCAGTAGAAGGTATTAACTGTTGGGCGGCATATATTGCCAAATAAATAAATTATAATTAAGGAAAGTTTGTGGTACAAGTAGCTTCCTCGTGTGCTGCTGTAAATATTCCCACACACTTTGCATCCAAATGGAAACACTCTCACCTAGTGATAGGCTACCTTATGTATAAAAAGTAGTCGATTAAAAGAAGTAATACCCAAAATGTTATTTATGTTTAGAAAGTATGTCCAATGCTGAATTGCTTGGAATAAAAAATTTTTCATGCATGCTTATGAATAAAGTTTGTACCAGATATATATATATATATCTTGGTCAGGACATGTATAATCAAAATGATAATTCTGTTAATTAATTCTACCATGATTGATTGTCAGTTTTCAATACATATCCTACGAACTTCTAAAATAATTACTAACCCATTGAATTTTGTGTGTCCAAAAATAAGAATTTTTGTGATTTGGAAATATTTTTAGCTTTGTAAGTTAATTTAGCACACTTTTTGGTGTTAAATGGTGTATAGGCTGTTCATGGTAAAGTGGGCACTTTTGAAACCGCTCTCATTTGGAATAATACTAAACAAATATACTTTATTTTAGACTTAGGCATTAACTTCCTTTAGGGGTGGAATTTACACACTGTGCTTATTACTACTTACATGGCAATATTTATTTTAAAAAGTGGTTAAAGGATAAAAAAAAAAGCTAAATTAAAAAAGCGACTAGGGCTTCGAAAGTGCTCATTTTACCGTGAACAGACCATATCAATCTGCATTGTGCATTTTGAAGGTGTTTTTTTCTCACTTATATCACAATTAATTATTTAATTACATGTCTTTTGATGACATTTTATCTTTTAAAACAATAAAGATACTAATGGATGCAGTAATTAAATTCTGACCCAAATCAAGTACAGATTTTTTTAACAGTATGTTGAAAGCATTGAGGAATATCCAGTGTGACCAATTTTCTTTACTACTGCACATAAATTTCAACTATATGTTTACTGTTCTTGCACCTATTTTTAAATGCAAAAATTTTGTATTTTACCGCAATCGAACAGGTGCTAAAGAAGTCTTAATTTTTTTTTTTAGTACAGAAATGGCAGAAGACGATGTTACAATTAAAGAAGTCGATGAAGAGGAAGTTTCATTGAGGAAAACAGCATACAAAACTTTGTATGAAAGGTCAATTAATCTGAGTGAGTACTATTTATTGTTATCCCAAGTATGACACCATTTTAGTGGGCCTATACTTGACATGTGCTGATAGTAGTTTTGTTTCATGTTTATAATAATAACAGTAATAATAATAAACTATTAATTCATTCATTTGTTTATTGCACCAGTCTATTCTGCCACCGAACAGTGAAGACCATTAACATAACATATTATTTTAAAAAAATATGTATACAGTTACACTACAGAGAAACCGTGACACAAAACAAACAAAGAAAATAAAATAAAAATTCAAAGAAACGACCAGTTATTCCGTTTAAATCAGTAATAGTTATTAATCAACAATATTTATTAAAACAATTACTATATTGTTTTGTTTTATATATTGTAGTCTTTAAATAGCTCTAGAAATTTAATTTTCTCTTCCAAGAATGGATCAAACTCATAAAAACAATTTTTGCATGTATCTTTCTTTTGTACTCTTTGTGGCTTCTGGGACACACACACACATATATTTTGTTTTAAGTGTCAAAGCTCGCTTTTTCCCCAATTTATTCCTTTATTCGTTTGATTTGTTTTTACCAGTAAGAAATAATTTTGTCACCTTAAAGTTTGTATTTACTTCGTTGGACAGTATCATTGGCACTGTCCATGTGAATGTAACTTGGCATGTGTCCTATATGGGTGGACTATCTTAGAAGGTAGTACGGTACGTTGACCGCCCTGCCAAGCCCTAGCTAAGCCTACCACGACAAATACTATACCTTCAACTAGGCCTCTGAGGCGTTAGGGATTTTCGTACAGCATTTGGTCACTTGGGGGCAGGTTTGCAGTGGGCCGAAGGGGAGTCAAACCCCAGAGTGAGTCGAATACGATTGGCTTCCCGGCCTGGGAGTGTGATCCGTCTCACTATTAGGGCCGTCAATATACGCAGGATGCGAGCGATCCTGTGTGGATGAAAGCGGGAGAATATTATTCTAGAGTGATGATGGGGGTACGTAACCTGGCTGACGAGGCGTTATCTGGGTGGGTTGGTTTACATGCGGAGATGTAATCATCAGAGGGGCCTGCTATACGGATACGGGAGTCGGGTTGCACTGGGAGTCAAACCCAGATTAATTAGCTTTATGGTACAGGACTTATGTAAGACTGTGCCCGCGGGATGTGTGACTCGGATTCTACGTCCAGATTTCAGCTTGACATTGTTAAACAGTTTTCTCAGGTTGGCTAGCAGGGTTGTCCTGGGGAGTAGCTCCATTTTTCCGGTTCAGCAATTGTTCCTGGATCTCATAATCCATGATGGGATATCCTGGCCAGTTACCACTTAGTAGTTGATCAAGGGGAGAAGAAATATCTAGCGGAATAAGAGGGGAAATGGCTCATGTTTGATCAGGTTGGTTAGGCGACGGCTCGTCTACGGACTTAGGTTGGGCATTGACTCTGGCAAGGTCACAATGTTCCCTACGTCTTTACTTGCTGGGCGCACCACTATAGTAACGGTACAAAGATATAAAGTTGCGTAGTCGTTTATTGTGGGGTTTCGTTCCCTGGGGAGTGAATGCAATGGAAAATTACTAATACAAAAATACATAACTTAAGTAAATTGTTTTACCAACAATAAAAACAGTTACACGAGGATTACGTTGAGAAACAGGGGTCAGGCGAAGGCAAGCTTGAGGTAGCAACTATAGCTCAGTAACTTTGACGTGGCTGTCCACGGGAATCTATAGCGATGCAATTTACAGCTAAACAGGTAGTTAACGCTTAACATGACGGCTCTCTACCAGGGGGTCACGGGAACTTGACTTAGGTAGGATTTATCGGGTTAAGGTTGGGTATACCTGTAGCTGTTGGCTGACTCACGTGCAGGTCCCTGATGATGTGCAGGTCGAGAGAGATCTTCTTGATGTGGGTTAAGGTGTGGGTCAAGAAGAGAGGGCCAGTGGTAGGAGTTAGAGTAGCTCTTGGTCGAGCCCGAAGGATAGCTTTCTGCAAGCTGGGTATAGGCAGGTGGGTAGTGAGCTGCAGAACCCTTGCAGACTGGAGGATAGGTAAGTCCTTGCGAGCTGAGAAGGATGAGTCCTGTTGCAGACTGAGACTGAGTCCTGTTGCAGACTGAGCAGGATGAGCTTTTGCGGACTGAGGAGAGTCTTCGGCAGACTGGAGGGTGGGCTTGCGTCCTATGCGGCCGCCGAGCCCAGCGACACTCGCTAGTGCTAGCTGCGGGGGTTGTATTAAAATTAAAAATTCTCTGGTCAGCAGTTCTTCAGAGTGTGGGGTGTAGCCTTTCTTTCCACCACTGGGGCTGGTTTATTGGGGGTGCAGGCGTGCTGCGGGTTTCTTATAACCCTGGGTGGAGGTGACAAGTTAAAACCCCTGTCTCTGAGGCGGGGTGGCTATGACATCACAAGGTCACAGCGATGCTGCCATCTTGTGTGATTGTAGGAACTTCTTCACCAGATACAAGTAGTAGAATTCACAATAAATATAATTTCAGTCGCGGGGGTGCCTTTTGCACATATAATTTTGGACGGACAATGGGGATTGCAGTTACACACGTAATATGCAACTATGTTATCAGCCACCCAGGCTTGTGGGCTTTCTGGCGGAATACATTTGATTCGGATTGCCGCTTACATATTCCGTCCCGGAAAGCACGAGGCTCGTAGATGGGCAGAGTCGTCTGTAGAGCGTGCAGATGCTCTGTGCCACATTCTGGCATACATCAAACCTTAATTGATGATTTTACTTTTGATAATCACAGCTGGGTATGATCTAAATAGTTCAAAATTTATTTGTGAAATGCTGAAATGTTTTAATATCCATATCAATTTGCTTGACAGAAGACACTGAATAAGAAGCATTTTGTGTGATATAATGCATAGGTACTCTTAGATAAAATATGGCACCACTAGTATGCTGTGTATTGGATAAGGACAGCTTAAGGTGAATGCCAGGTCTCACACCAAAGATACAATCAGCAATTCTAGTTTGATATTTTCTCGTGTTTAGAGAAAAGAAATCTCAGCTTATGTGAATATAATTATCATACAAGATAGTTCCCATACGTTTGCATGGTCAGCAATACCAAGAACATGTATCAAATGACACAAATATCATAATCACACAAGAAAACCCTATAATTGGAATCAAATTAAACATTGCCCATTACATTCAATATGAGTACATGTAAAAGAAATAAACACACTACAAATTCATCATATAACAAACATATCAACGAACAATGCATTAAATTACATGATTAATAATAACCAGTAAGAACCATAGTGTAGAACCTGGAGTTTCAAAATTAATCTTCAAATTTAGTGAAAGTTTTGCTAGCTTGCAGCTTCTGCACTCTTATTTTACTGACCTCTGGTTATTTTCTGAGTGACATTTTACGCAGAATCTTTAACTAGTGTGTTCAGTTTCTATCCAACTTACTATAAACCTAGTTTCAAGCAAATCTTTACCGCAATTTAACTGTTATAAGGATCAGTTGCCAGCACAAAAGAATACTGCTGCATTTTGCATTGGATGAAACCTTAAGTTCAATGGTATGATTATACAGAATGGTGTCTGTCTCACAGTAAGGAAGGCATGATGGCTTCTTGGCACCAAAAATCTATTATGATCACTGTGGGGCCTCTTCACAAATATCCCTACGAGATCCTCGCCCTAAATTGTACTCTCCGATTGCAAAACTGTCCTATTTTTGATGGTGGACCATTAAATTACATAATGAACCAGTGACCCAAATTAACAGTGGTCCAAACTATGCCGTGGTTACTAGGAGAGTCTCTTTCAAGGGCTATGCAACCAATCATGTCCCAGTAAAAAGAAAATGGAATTTGACATGACGTATTTTTCCCTTCGACGTCACTGATAGAAACGACCAGATTGTGACGCAATTCTCGTAGGACTACCCATTCACAAACTGCATATATCTGAAAAGAGGTCATGTAGTAATGATAAAATTCACACTTATTCTTTTCGGTCCAGTTAAGGTTAATCAAGCTAGTCTTAAACAAATTTATAGAACACATTGAAATTTTATAAGTACCAGAATTAAGTTGGGAGTCAGTTTATGATTCATAAATGCCACAGTAGTTATACATGAAATAATTTCAGATGGAGTTAGGGATTTGGTTTATCTTTTTAACATGACAGCAAAAATAAAATAAATATTATTTAGAAAGAAATATTAATGTCAACATAACACTTTTGTGATGTAAACAAACAGAAAATGAACACTATAATATTTGAAACTAACTTGGAAATAAATCTGTAATATTTATGAATTTACATAGTGTACTTGAGAATATTTGATTTACTTGTAATTTTTCTATTTATGAGAATTTATTTTATAGCTTATTGTAATACGTAATTAATTTGTGTGTGACTCGTTCTAACTACGTATGTGGTAAATACTAGCTGACATGTCGATATTGTTGATATGCCAACCTAGATGGATTGTTCTATCACATGGTTTTAGAATGTGCCCACTTCCTTCTTCTACATATTTTTTCCAACATGGCTTGAAGTGCAAGATTTTCTGTTGATGTCTAAACTTCCTTAATTATGAGGTAGAATCCTCATTTTGCCACTTTGGTTGGTTACTTTTACTTTATATTTTGCAGTTCATCTTGTGCAAATACTACTAGTTTGTGTTTTCAACAAGTTTTTCACTCTAAATTTTTCAGTTAGTGGTAGTATCCAGGCCTGCTTTTTTCTGTGGTGCTGTTCCTGGGGACTTATTCTGAGTTATTTGTTAATTTTCATTAAGTTTTGAAAGCTCTCTTAACGAATACAATCTTCGAGAAAGGCAATTTGGTATTCTAAGTCATAATTCATTACAACCTTTCCAGATGCCACAGAGACTTCAGCAATGTTCGGGTTTTCGTTAGCGAATGTAGGGTGGCAACACTATGCACATGAATTTTAACTGTTCTATGAGACTTTGTATATTATTAATACTTAAAATTGAAAACATTAATAAACCAAAGCAGTAAAGCACTTGAAATATTTTGTTTGTTTTTGGCGTGTTTTATATATTACTATTAAATACATAATATGTTATAGGAAAAAGGTATATTTCATTCGTCAAGTGTATCAAATTTGCAGACAATATTATACTATTTTGTAACTCGGCTGGATGAATATGCTTTAATTTAGTTTGCCCTGAGTTGAAATAGACTCGTATGTACGCTGCTAAGAGCAGACAGATCTTTGATTGTTACATGCCTGAAGATTTTTCTCAATGATATTTTGCAGTTTTTGCTGCAAGCTATTTACGAACAACAATTTTCCGACGTTATTATCTTATTTATAATACCAAGATTATAAAATAAGCGATGGACAACAAACTAGATGCTGTCGTGTTTCTTGTGAATTGTATTGTCAGTACAGTATGTGAATTTTCACTAAATTATTTTCAAGAAAAGGTATTTTGGTTGTAAACCACCAGGAATTATTTAAAGTTTAGCACTATCTATCTGGTAATTTATGAACTACATTGTTCAAAGCAAATTTTTAAAATAAAATCAGTGTTTATGATGTCTTCTTTCATTATAAAAACTGTAATAATATAATGAATTCCCTCACAATAGCCATCCTACATTGCTACTTAGATAATTCACAAATTAAAACGGAAAGGTAATTTGTACTTTTTCAAATATTTAGTCTGATATCAATTTTTATGCTCCTGTAATGCATGAAGGCACATTACTTCCTGTAATTAACTAGCATCAACGTTAAGTCAGAAGTTGATTATTGTTTGGTCATCTTGTGGACGTAATTTCATCAAAATTTAATAAAATTGTTTAGAAAATTAAAATATAAGTTTTAAAACTAATATAATTTAAAGTTTTTGATATGTAACATTATATTTGTTTGGGTGAACTCAGTTTGTTTTTATTTTAAACATAAGTTTTTTTTATTGTTTGTCATGTGCATTCTTTGCCAAAGCTAACAAAAGAAATGTCAAGTTCCAAAAAATACTATTTGTTTACAATACTAACTATGTGAACCTATTTATAACAAAATCCTCTCTATAACAAAATGTGTGTTTGGTCTGGTCAAAACTACATGATACAATGCATTTACTACTCTTTATACCAAATCGTTTTTCCCTCGTCTGCACAAAACCTCTTCATAACTGTAAAGTCTGATAACTTTTTTCTCTCTCCCCCCCCCCCCCCCCTTCCAATTGTCCATTCCCCATTGGCAGCAACTTTCTCAGAGCCCTGCTAAATATCTACTTGCAGGCCCATTTCATATCCTTCCACCAAATGTAAACAAACATTGTCATGCGACTGCCATGCAGCATCTGTCAAAATCAATGTTTACATTTCATTGTGTGTGTACATATGCTCGTATACTTTCGCTACACCTAAAAATAAACATTGAAATGTGACTTCTACTTTTATACATGTCAAATTGTTGTTTTCTGTTTACAACTTTTCAAAGAATTCTGTCATATTCCAAATACTATTCTGTATGAATATTCACCGTTTAGGCCTCTAATATTATACAGGTCAGCTTTAAGACGTTTTAAAAATGCCTGAATTGAAGACATTTCTTACGGTTATTTTACATTAACATATTTGTTTTCCACAACATATCTCAATACATGTAACGCACGTTAGTATTTTGCTGCGACTGTGTTTAACACTGTTACAACTGCGAGGTAAAGTGCTGTACTAATTATAATTATCCTTTTGTTATTGATATGTGTTGGGTCATTTCTCTAAATGGACGGCCTCTGTTGGAATAAATATTAAAACGAAGGAACAACCAGGGAAAAAGGCACAATAAATTCAAGCACGCAACTCGTGTAGCTCATTTTTGTCATACAAACTTTAAAAGATAGCTGTGAACATGCACACAAATAAGCGTATGATAACTTTTACTCCGTTCATATTTCTATGTATTGCTACTTACTGTTTTTTAGGTGTATTGAAATTTATCGGGCTGGGCTTAGTGTTTTTCTTCTGGAATTGTGGCAAATTATCTTACACGGCTGTGTTTGAAACCCCTAGGGCAAAGGTACCACATTTTGATAAATAAACACACGTGGATGTAAATAAATAACTTCCATCATAAAAACAGTTCACATTTAAAATGTATAAATAGTGCCAATCAAATATTTGAAATCACGCACAGACAGGGCCAGCGTATCGACCACGATGCGCTAAGGCACACCTTTTCACAGACGCAATGATTAAGGAAACACACGTCACGGTATATTTATTACTGCCGTGGAAACACAGATTTATGACAACATCGTAACTTGCCTAGGTAAGTTTAAAAAACACAACTTCTACAAATGTGATGTATTAATTTGAAGTATTTTTCGGAGTAAGAATAATTTACGTTTTGTTTGACAAAAAGCAACATTTCATGTTATGGCTCGCCACGTTTGCCAACTTCACTAGGTAACTGCCCCGCCATCATATCTAAATATATGGAATTACATATTCAAACATTAAAATCTCTTTTCAGTTCAAAAATCATTACTTTGCTTTAACAAGTATGAAATATGCTACAATTGAAAACTTGTATAATTAGTTGCTTACTAGCGAAGTAAAATTTCCTGAGTGTGAAAGAGACGAAGAAAGAGAAAGGGGTGACAAGCCTCACCAGCAGACAGTTTTTGAATTGCTTTCTCGCTCAATAAAACAATATGGTACCATTACGGCCTACTCACAATATTTTCCGCTGATATTTTAAACTGTAAAAATGAGATATGTTGCCGCCGGGGCTACTTAAATAATTAAATATTTTGATAGGTGCCATTTAATTTACAAATAATATACTAAAAAAACTAGGTTAAAATAATATTTTAACTGTGAACTATTTCTTTCCGGTCGTTGCCAACACGTCGCTACACTTGCTGTTGTTAATTCATATCTAAAAAAGAAATAAATATTACAAGTTATAGAAGATATTAAGGTAAAGGTTCATTTACTGAATAATACAGTACTTTAAAGGTAACCAGGGTGTTATATATTTGTGGAATACAGGTTATTGAAAAAACAGTCCGAAATGTTATGCCTAGAGTGTTTTTTCAAAGGTTGATTTTTATGTCACTTCCAACTGGGAATGGACTATAGAACTGTATAAAACACAACTCTCCATTTTTCACATATTTCAGATAAAAAATGAAATTTATAAAGTCTGACGCTGGCTGACAGCCAGAGGCGTTAGATTCCATGATGGCGCTCATGTGTCATGTGTTCCTCACGTGATCAAAGAGGCCGATAATTTTGGACTTTCCTATAAATGTTAATTTCAGGGTTAAATGTGTTATATTATCTTTACAGTGTTTAATATGTCTTAAAGAGTTTTAAAAGTGTTTGTGCTAATTTGAATTGTTTGGTTACGAATATTGAAAGTGCCAGCGGCACCTAGATTAATAACTTAATATTCAGGCATGAACGCCATCACAAAGAGACATTAAAATCATATTGAAATTCATAAGAAAGTTATACAAATGTAAAACAGTATTTAATTTATTTGTGCCATTTTATTTTCAATATAAAATATTTCACTCGGCGTGCATAGCACTTCCGCTTATGTGAACTCCGTAGGCAGCCATGATAGATTCGTGCGACACTTTTATCTATACAGTCCATCGAGGAGAGCTGGCGAGGTAAGATACTATCACGTGCGCACTACAACTTTTGTTCACTGATTTAGGTTTCCGTAATTAATGTAGTTTACCGGTTAATCTGTGCTTGCGTTCGTTTTTGCAGATCATTAAATTGCAGGTATAAGTAGTACAATGGATGAGGTAGTTCATTTGTATTAGATTTATTATGATAAAGCGTTAATTTGTATTCAGTTATATTTTGGCATGTATAGGCCGCACATTTTTAACAAAATTAAATGACAACAAAACGTAGGGAATGGCCTATTTATGAGATATTGGCAATAACAAATTTTTCCCCTCCAAAACATGGTCGGAAATTTGTCAACATACAGCACATTTCAATGTTTTAACTTAGTTTCTAATGAAGTGAAATAAAATAAGAACAAATTAATAGCTTATCACTTGTATTTAAATGCTTAAAGGGCCAATACTTATGGGCTGCCCTGTGAAGGTAGGTCACTTTCTTTTTTTCCTTCAGTTGGGATTTTTTTTTTCCTTCTAGTCTTTTGCTCTGAGTCCCTCCTTTCAAAACTCCTCCCTTCCCACCTCATAAATCTTGTTGGCTCTCATTATTTTCTTTCTCCCTCTCCTTGCATCTCCATTCTACTACCCCACCCACTCCCTTGGTTTATTTTTAGGATGCCACTTCACAATCTCTCTTGTTTCTCATGCTGTCTCTGGCCCATGAGAAAGCCTGCAGGAGCTGTGTGTGTGTGTGTGTTTTTTCTGCCATGCAACAATTAGTTAGTTGCAGTAGTTTCTGTTGCTGACAAAAATTCAGTGAGAACTATACTTGAAATATTAATTATCCCTAATTTTTCATCAAAAACTTCTGGTACGGCCTATACATGCATGCGCGGCGTATACACGCCAAAATATGTATTTGTTCCAAAAAATAAGATGCTTAGAATAATAGAAAATTCATTTAGTGTTGAAAGCTTTCATGATGATACGTAGTACTCTGTGGTACACTAGTTTTGTGTAATAGTTGGTGCTCTATGATACAATGATTCTGATGATTTTTTTTTTGTAAATTTCACTTGGTGGATTTTGTTGTATTTCTGTTCCAGTTAACAAGCCAGAGGTGGACAGTGAGGCTTTGGCAGAGTCTGAAAAAATCCAGAAAGCATGCACGGAGCTGACAAAGAAAGGTAAAGTGTTTTGTAAAGCATTTTCTTTCTATGTGATAAATCTATGGCAAGTGTAATATTTTAAGTAATCACATTACCACATGTGCCAACAACACAGCCATCTTCGTTGCATGTCATGAACTTGATTCCTTATTGAAAGAGATATTTGAAGTTGACCCATTATATGCCTTGGGTAATTTATAAGTCAATATCAGTTTTTGCTCTTTCCTTTCAGCACTGAAATCATAATTTAAACAAACAGTAATTATGTTTACGTAAATGTGTAAGTGCTTTGACATTTGACCTGCGTGTCTTGTTTGGCACTTATGAATCACAGTCATATACTTGATTATTCAATATTGCCCTAAGTGTGTGCTTAGGTCAGCAAGATTGTTTGGTTTGAGTTGGACTACGATATTCTGAAAACTTTGACTGACTGCATTAATATAAAGTGATACTATAATGCCCCGAACTAAATGGTTTGGCCTAAAAATGTTCCATTACATTGTAACTATTGAATTATTATTACATGTGAGGACACCAGCAGGGCGTATCAGAGCTAGTAATGGATGGAGTTCTTAATAATTAAAAAATAAAACAAAATAAATTTAATTTCTAATTTATTCACTATGATACTGTAAATCATCAAATTATCTGTCTCTACTTTTACTCTTTTTATTTAAAGAGTGCAATATTTAATGTCTATATAAACTCTAACTAATGTCCTTAATGTCTCTCTTGGTTACAGTCAATTAACTCATACCTATTATTAGCATGTGTTCAGTCTATCTGTGTCCATCATTTATAATGTCTTTCACTCACGTATTTAGTCTAATAGTCCAGCCTGCCAGCCACATCCTTCAAAACATTGACGTGTGCAGTCGCCACCTTCCCTTCTTCACTGCTTGTCATGCCACTCGTTCTTCTATCTCTTGGAATTCATCACCTCCAACTCAGACTCGTGGCCCAGAGGCTTACTGTGATATTTATAGATCTAAGGCGACCGTCTTGAAGGTTCAATGCTCCCCGAGATGCGCTGGGAGGACGAGGTCAGTAATCAATCCAGAGCATTCTTCAGATATTTGCCGAAAACAATACTACCAGAGTCCCTGGCGCACATCTGTAATTCGATACTTGTCATTGCCTCCCGCTGCTGCACTATCACATTACAACTCTATTTCAGTCTCTTCGCTCACTTGCAAAGCGCGGGAAGCGGAGAGGCGAGCGCGCAATACTGCCTCCTTCTCAAATCTGTTCGTCCTGAACAGACACTGAAACATACAGACCAATGTAGAGTGCCAGTTGTTCGATGTGGACAACCTTCGGCTTAATTCGAGAGCCTTGACGACAAATTCAGGTATAGGTGACCTGGTCCTGAGCTAACAATGGTGGGGTAGAGGAGCGCTATTAAAACAACTAAATTGGTACTACTTCCTACGTATGTGTTTTTGCCCAGAAGGGGCTGCAGTGTATAGGTGTGTAGACAATGTTTGACTTGAATTTTTGGTGAAGACTAAGCAGGTTGAGAAGGGTGGCTCCAGCATGGTGGAGACCAAGGAGAGGTGTTTCCCTCGACACAAATGCAGTGAACGAAGTGTAGATAATGCTAGGTGTGAATTGAGCTGGGTAGCTGAAGCGGACCGTGAGTGCTGAAGGGTGCAGACTGGTCAGTTCTCTGGTAATGAGTGCGGTGGTGAAATGAAGACTGGTCATGCGGACCGTAAGGGCCCACTGATCCTGAGCGAGCGTCATTGCCTGCTATTTATACTTCTGGTGGTCATTCCTCTTCAGTCATCTGGATAGGGGTGGTTGCTGGAGACGGGGTAGCATAGCATAACTTCCTCAAAGCGTGACGTCACCGGCCGGCTTGGAGATGAAGCGGAGATGCATTCTGGTGGAGCCGTATAGCAGTGTGCAGTGGAACTTTGAGCCTTGGATGCATAATCTCTGTGGTCGGTGAATTATACAACCTGCTGGCTGTTACGTCCATTCTTGCAGTTCAGAACGTCTCGTTGCGTGTCAACAATAAAGCTTGGTTGGAAATCAAGCGCTAG
Source organism: Dryococelus australis (assembly GCA_029891345.1). Lineage (NCBI taxonomy): Eukaryota > Metazoa > Arthropoda > Insecta > Phasmatodea > Phasmatidae > Dryococelus > Dryococelus australis. The sequence goes on from CM056997.1 coordinate 41,496,416, forward strand.
ACTTGCTGACTAATGAGCTGAAGTCATTTATACCATTGTTGCAAAACATCATGCGTCAATTTGCCCCTCTCCGCTATGAAGAAAGGTCGTCCTTCAAGAAGCAACGTAAAAACCAAATTATTTTGAAAAAATGTAGATTGGTCCCCACAAGAACAATTTGTTTTCCTCTCTGTAGGGGTTGGGCTCCTTGGAAGAATGGCAGGTCTGTCCTCTCAACAGCAATTGTATTCTTTCCCGGTTTTGCTTCTGTAACTGCCGCTACTCTGTGCAATTTGCTCTGTGCTCTTGATCTTGGTGGCATGGAGAAATAGCTGGGCTCGGAGGAATGGGAGGGTGGACTGTAGTGTGATGCCAATATTTTATTTTGTTTCTTCGCTCTCTAAGCTGGCTAGACGTCGTTATCGCTCTCTGTTGCATGTGAACTGGCATTTTCTCTCTCCTTGGTCTCTGGTTATACTGGAGTTCATGCCATTTTATTTTCATGAGCTCTTTGTGTGGGTTTATTTTTCTACTTTTTGTGTAAGATCGTGTCGCGTTAAGACACCACAGATGGTGTGATGCAAGCCTTTTTCATTAATGAGTGCTGTCCTACAAACAGAAAGTTACAGCTTGGGTACTTACAATCAGTATATTTAGCTGAGTTGAACTGTAAAAAAGGGGATAAGCAAATACACTGTGGGCGGCACGCGGAATAGTTACGACCCTTGGGGAATAAAAAGCTGGGATGGGCAGATACTGGTACCGATCTTGATTAACCGGCCGATACCACGACCATCGACGTTGGCGTCATCCGAACATTATTTGCAGATTATTATTCACCAGTTAGTAGCACTAATTTATTTAACACAATGTTAAATATACAGGCATGCTACATCTCGTAAAGCATTAATTTATCGCATCCATCAATCAGATATCCTGTCCGAAATCCAAAACATATTCTGAACAATTGTTTTCCGATGATTTGTTCCCTTTGTTTACATTTTACCGTATTTCCTGTTGGTACATTCACCAAAGATTGTGGGCATAATTTGTTTTTGGACACTATGTGAATGCAAAGCAATGTGACTTAGGGTCCCTGAAAAATTACGAAATTTGCAATTTTTAACTGTTGTACGCAAATTTTCACTATTTGTTTTCAAAACACAAAGTTTTACCCGAAAAAAATATCTTCCCATTTGTTTACATTGCATGCGAGACGTCGCCTCACTATCGAATGTTGTTAGAATCAATAGTAACCTTAATCGACAGTGCACTTAATTTTCTTAAAGATCCACTAGAGGGCATTAAATTCAACAAATAAGTGTTTGTACAACATATGTATATAGTTATTTGGATCAATTGTGAACCGAAAAAGAGCAGCACAAGCAATTTGTATGCGTTTTCTCACAGGAACAAAATATATCTCGTAATCTTTGGGCATAGCATTCCCAACTGGAATTTATCCTTGTTATTGTTTTGATTTAGGCTGTCTTCAGATTCTCGAATCTAGGTAATGTTTTTTGAAATTGAAATGAAATTGTGCGTTGCCTAAAGCCTACAAAATGCAGAAGATTTTGTCAATTAAAAATCGTGATGGATTCTACATTTTTAATAGAAAACACAAAATAATGATGTGTAGGTTTTGCAACGTGCGCATGGACTGGATGCGTAAAAACACATGTCCAATGAAAAATGCAAACAAAACAAAGATCATCAATCGACATTGTCTACGAAACAAGTTCTATGGGTGAATCGCTTCAAAGCGTAACCAGTTTGCAGAAAAACAAACAAAAATCCGTGTGTGATTTTGTGGAAATGATGGTAGCATCCAGCATTCCCCTGGAAAAAGCAGACAATCCCAGCATGTGAAACTGGCTAGAAAAACATGCTCAAGCTGAGTTCAGAATATAATTCCATGCATGTTTTCCGCGGCGGTAAATATTTTGCTTTTTAGTGTAGTAGCCCTTGTGAATATATAAACTGCATTGTACCCAATCTCAGATAGCAGGATCAAAGCTGGCAGCTTTTATTTTTTCTTTGTTATTTGGTTTTTATACCTACGTTGCACATCATGTCGGTTTTCACTACTTGTGTAACTTGATTAGGACTGAGTTGTAATTATTTGCAAGATGCATTTACGTAATACAGCAGGGATATAATTATTTCCTAAGGGAGAGAGAAAAATAAACCATCGAGGGAGGAGAAGTAAAAGATAATAAAATTATTTCAAATTATATATATATATATATATATATATGTTTTTGTATTTTTCAAGTGTAATGCTAAGGGGTTTAGTCAAGATGGGCACTTCCAGACTCAGCTGATTGCTAAACTTGGTAAAATGAGCATGATGAAGTTAACTATCAACAATGATGTGTGATACACACTACAAATAAAATAATATAATATAGAACATGGAGAAACACTTCCAACAACATATGCACTTCAAAATATTTACAATTTCTGGGACAACAGTTTTGCTTTTATTTGATATCTTTTTAAGGTATGTTTCTTAAGGTTATGACTACACACAAATCAACACGTGGTTATTAAAAAGCATGGATTCATTTACATAATCATCTTGAGGTTTCTTGAAGAGAGACTACACAATTCAAGAATAGAAATATTTAAAAAATTCTTTTAAACTTCAAATTGACTTTAAAATTTTATATAGAGTAAAAACTCTATTCTATAGAAATCAGAAGATATTTACAGTTTATCGTTGTGACTATACAAACCAAAGTATGTTGAAAGCTTTAAATAGTCTCTAAAATATGTCAAAATACTCAACATTTGTTTTATTTTTTTCTCTGTTCATCTTCTTTTCAACAAGTATTGATATCTGTGTCTCGATGTCTCTACACATACATCATCTCCTTATTCACTCACTATTTACGTGGCATTGATTAAGGTGTCCAAGTGTTCACTTAGTATTTATACAGTTCCCATGGTAATTAACAAGCCATTCTCATACGGTCAGGTTACGTAATTAGGGAAGTAAGGGCAGCTGATATGGCAGCGAGCAGGCTGTCTACAAAACTAGCATGATGCTAGCATTGCGCTTAAGTTAACCATCCAAAATAATGTCTAATTTCATTTCTGGCACAGACTATTGACAGCATATACAGACTATACGTGTCAACTGATTGGGATAGCATAATCACTTTGTTTATGGGTGCTTAGCACTGACTCTCATTGTTCGGTGTTCTTCGTCTTTGGTGGCTGCTCTCGCTTACGTGGCGATGTGTAGAGTGGTTTTGGCCAGGTAAAGTGGGCAGATGGCCTCCAAGTCATCTCTCTGTAACAGCTCGCTACTAAGTTGGCCTGGCAGGCGCGGGGCAATTGGACTTGGAGGTATGCCGTCGGGCTGCATGGAGCTCTCCACTTGGCTGCCTGCTGAATGACAGGCTCTCTGTGGTCCCTCTTCTATGCTTGTCCGTCGTTGGAGCAGGCTGGACATCTGATTGCTGGTTCGAGCTCCTCCGGTTGTTGACTCACTGGGGGCTGTCAAACCGACCGTTGTTTTTCCTTGACAGGATGGTGAGGTAGCCCTCATAATGACTGATTTGTTCCCTTGATGGGAGGATGTGACCATTGGATAGAACTGGACTGCAGGTGAGACAGACATCTCTGCGACTGCCTCCTCTCATTCGCTAAGGACGTCCCTCACGTCGGCCGTAGAACCAGTGATGACTTCGTTCGTCTGGGAAGAGCAGCCATCGGGACTGCGGTGATAGTGAGTGACCTGCAAACAAACCGAAAAGGCGTGGTCGTGAACGGCAGCCCTAGGGAAGGCCTCCTGCAGGCTGGCAGTTCCAGCAAAAGTCTCGCTCGTAGGAGGCGGCGGGTGCTACGACGTCTGGCACTGCAGGTTGCTGACTGGGTTGGCTCGTTGCAGCTGGGAGCACAGGTGTTGTCCATCGAGATGATTGCTTCTGGAGCGCTGTCAGCTTGTTGGTTCTTGAGGCTGGAGTCGTCAGGGTGATGAAGTCTGGAGGCCATTTAAGGTGTGGTACTCTATCCAGGTGATTTCCCCAAGATATCTTGCTAGTGCTTAGAGTCCACTTTCCGGGTCGGACGATGAACTTCCTTTGGAATTCGGATGGCATTGTAGGCAATGTTCGTTCAGATTCCGTGGCTCTGGGTTAGGAAAATTATACCTGCGTCGGTACGGAGTAAACAGTTTCCTGGCTAGATTGCATTTCCTCACCCCACTCCTTAGGTTGAGACGTCCGTTCTTCCTTGGGAGGTGTGTGGTCAACTGGGTCTTTTACCTTGTCCAGCGTGCCAGAGGCAGTAGATGCGGGGGTGTATACGTCGGGTTCCGGGGCTTTTCCAGGGTAGGGCCTCATATGTCCCTTGTGGCTTTGCATATGTGCCGTCTGTTTTCCTCTGTCCTGTACACATTTTCTTGGTGTACAATAACCGTGTACGGACCTTCCCATTTTCCAGCGAGTCCCGCGTTGAATTGATTGTCTCAACTCAGGGGTTGACTACAGAGTAAGATGACTTCACCCTAGTAAAATGTTCATATACCTGTGTGAGGCGGCTGGTACTTCATCGTGATGTATGCCTACTGCTGGTCCCCTGCTTTATCTGTACTGCCGAAGATTGCTAGGTATATATTCTTGGGATGAAGCTTCTCGGTTGGCTCTTGTTCCCACTGCCAGTCCCTGCTGGGAACAGTAGTGTCTAGCCCAGGAGGAGCTGACTGGGGCTGGAGTTATTAGCTTCGTTTGTACAACGTCGCTGAGCAAAGAGAATCTTGGGAGTGTGGCAATCCCAATGCTTCTGGTCCTCCCCTACACTAAGCTAGAGGCTTTTCTTGATCTTCTGGTTCCTCCGCTTGGTAGAGTGGCTTGCGAGTGCTATGGCGGAGTTGTCCAGGTCTCAGCTCCCCATTCTTGGCATGCTAGCAGCCACCTCTTGCTTGCGAACTTGGTTACGTTGTTGGTCAGAACGCTGTATCCCCAGCGTGGGAAGATTTCATTGTTTTATTTTCCTATGATGTGGGGGGTCTCTTGGCTTGGCAGAGGGCGGGCTTCTAACCAATGAGATAACAAATCCTTCACGACCAACAAGTACCTGTTCCCCTTGATGCTGCGAGGGTAAGGTCCCATCAAATTGACGGCTATCTGTTTCGATGGGGTGTTTGGCTTTCGAGGTTTAGCTGTTGGCTGTCGTACAAGGTTGACGCATGCCGCTTATACTACCAATTAACTACGATTACGACTCATTGCTCTTTACATGAAGTATACTCTTACTTCAACGTACGTAAGAGTTGTCTACTTTTGCCACCTACGTTAGATTTGTGCGCCCAATACTTTGCACATATGATCTTGGCCACCGAGAATCTACTGGGCGGCCAAATGCATTGCTGCGAGGATTGCGCAACCAGCTGGCTCACCGCTTCTGCCCCTCCCCCTGTGCTGAGTAACTACAAGCTGTCAGCCACTTTGTGTGTGGCCAAGCGCCGCCTAAGATACACGAACCAAGGAATGCTGACAAGAGGGTTCCTACCTCCCATGCCAGCCTCACGGCAGAGGGACATCACGTGCCTTCCCCGCACCCCGCTGCGGCAGCCTAGGCTTCAGCACTATAAGTACGTGCACAGCGGGGCTCCGTAGTCATTCTTGCATCTTCTCTTGCACCAATCCGAACACTGCTCAGTGCTGGGACCTCCAGAGATCTTTCAAGTCTTAAGTACGCCCCAGCTGATACTTCCAGCAACGATGACCAGTCATCCAACGAACATTGAACACGCTAACACTTGTTAACTTCACTTTGTCTCTTCTTGACACCCGCTTTCTTTAGTACAGTTTAGTAGTAAAGTATTTTTCACGTCTATAAAAATCTTTCCCTTTTTAACCTAGGACCAGGTCGCCTGCATCTGGTTAACATAGGTAACCTTCAGCACTCCACTGTTCGATAGGAGGTAGCACGAGTCACGTGTTCATTAATTTTTCAATAAACATAATTTTGTTCTCTATCCTTACACTTTTTTAATTTACGAGTATCTTGCTATTTCACCCGCTAGGAACAAATCATGCCATGCACTGCAGACAGAAACCGAGTATTTTCCTAAAACCGAATTAACACACTCTTTATACGGCTACCTGTTTCTTCCCAACCACCCAAGTACTGGTAGTGCTGGAGAGGAGGAACAGAGGAGCCACAACCACTAGGAATACCTTCATCCAAGGAGGGGCAGGAAGCCCGGGTTGTTCTCTTGCTTCGAGCACTGATGGTGCTGGAGTGACCATAGCCTGAGTCTTGCCGTTCAACCTTGCCTGAATTCACATCCAGTAGAGGCATTGGCAGACTTGCCAACTTTTAAGATTTTTCCGTAAAATGTACGGGAATCTACCCGTTTTATGATTTTACGGATATTCCTTGATTTTTTCCCGAATTCCGTTACTGGAAATAAATTTTAGAGTGAATATTTACTTAAGAGATGGAACTATTGATTCTTTGATACCTCAATATTAAGACATATCGAGTATTGCGATGTGCATATCAATACATTTATTTGATGTGTGAAATGTTATATTATCGACACGAGTGAGATTACAAGTTTCGAAAAGCCAGTGAAATGTTGTATTTATTTAATGATTCAGCTTATTAATTTGTATAGATGGCAGTGAAACGTGTTGTAAGAATGTAACGTAACGTGTATTCAGGAGTTGCAAATAGGAATTAGCAAACAATAAGTCAGTGTGTATTGTAAATAACGTATTTTGAAACTGTTATTAAAATGTTTGAAATGTACGTGGAGTAGAAAACTTAATTTCAGATCTGTTTTGCAGTGTAAAAATAACACGTTTACTGTATGGAAAACTAAAGCAGGGATCACATGATGTACGATGAGTACCAATCTCGTGCGAGATGCCGACCTTGCATGAGAATTTCTTGCACAAGTTTTTGTGCAAGGCACATCTTGCCTGAAATGAGAAGATAGAGCAGTTCCTAATTTTCTCGTACAAGGCGATGCAAGTTGCGATCCTATAGGTCCTTGTATGCTGGTTATGTGGCCTGTTGTAAACTTCATTATAGCGTAAAAGAAAATCATAATCTGAGGTGTGTGAAGAGGAATACTGGGAAATAAAACATTGTTGGAAAATAACTTTAAAGTGTGGATTGAAATTTTGACAGTTCGCTGAGAATAAAATAATAAAAGTTAGATATTGGAGGATAGCTTTGAAACAAATACCTTGTTGAGGTAAGCAACTTCATATTTTGTATTATGATACCTTGGCTGTTTGGTACTCACCAGTGCTATCAACTAATTTTGATGCGAGACAGTAGTCATCCTATTTATCTACGTGTGAACTCGTTTCGCATGCAATTTAGTTGGCATTCTCGTACAAAATATTGCATGCGAAATCTTGCACGAATTACATCTTGCATCGTGTGATCCCTTTTTAACTTTGCCAAAAATATTTGTGTCTCAAGTGTGTTTAATATACGGATTGGTACCAACTATATATATTTATCTTGTTTTCTTTTGGTTAAAACTTGATAGGCTATATAGGTTTGAGGCTTTGGCCGAATTGGCAGATTTTGTTTACAAAATGATCACGTGACCCGATTTTGTATACAAAAATGGTGACATTTGGTAATTTGATATTTCGTAATTTGTATCTAGCGGATGTTAGCAGAAGTACATAATGAAAAAAATCAGTGCCATGTTTGTTTTTTACTTTAAAAACATGCGAATGCGTAAATAAAATGATTTTTAAGGCACATAGTTGTACATAAAATACATTAGGCATGTTTTAAAAAGCAAATAAGTGTTGGGCTATGTTATATATTGCACAACTAAATCTTTTAAAAGTTGTTGTTGCATAATTTATTATTTTCTTATTAAATTATTCGTAGCATTCCATTGATATTTGCAGAAATATTACGACCTTTTGAAGCATTAAGTTTAGATTTTAAAAAATTTTCACTGTTAATGTAATAATGCATTTCCGCGAGTGCTAAACAAGTGACTGTTGACGTCACAACTGATACCTATCAAATCACAAATTTACAAAATAACGAGCAAATTTTCGACTTCTATCTAAAGAGTATATAATTAAATATGATAGTCTCGTAAGAAGAGCTGCAAAACAACACCGTGTCATGAAAGACGTTAAGCCAAAAAGTCTCTCCCAACCCCATCCAATCCTCTGTCAATAAAATTAACGGAGCCCCAGAAGTATGACTTTGCCATAATAAAAACAAGGTAGGTTGGAGTGGTAAACTACATTGATCACAGCATTTGTTTACACCCATTGTTTTCTTCTTAGAGCAGCTGTTTAACAAGTATACATTGCGGCCGTGCTACGTTTCTAGAAATCTCAAAATTTAGTTATCTTATGTTCAGTATTCTGAATGCAAGTACATATTTCAATTTTTTTACGTGCCATTTCTGTTTACAACCGGTATTTCATATTTATTTTACATGTTTTGTGTGTACAATCTGCGAAAATGACCAGCACAAAACTACAAACAAAATAATAAATTTATCTTACTTCAGGTAGCAGTAGAATTGCTGTTGTTTTCATCCGGTGTTAAACAAGTCCCACATTTCCTCTGACTTAATCCAGAAAAAAAGAGGAATGCTTGTTTTTCTAAATAAAATTTGTAAGCTCTCTTAGTTCGAAACTTTACATGCGAGTATATGCACATTTATTATATACAAGTTTTAAATGATATTTTTAAACGCAAGTCATTGCAGTATTGTGATTTTGTATATTACAAAGTGAATTTTTAATACTTTTATGGAAATCCTATTAATACTATAAATATGTAATGGAAGTTATCTTAAATTAATATATATTTCACCCAAGGCAAGGAATAAGTATATTTTTGCTTTGCAAACACATTTTGATGATGTAAATGTCTTCTCTAGGGGAAATCATAGTTTCTGGTCTCAAACACTGAACAAATGTTAGATTATATTAAAGTTTCATTGTGAAATTGTGGAAACTTTATTACTTGTAATTATGCGTGAATGTTAAGAAAATTAGTGTATGTGAAATTGCCGCAGGCAGTTTATGCGTGTTTTAATAGTTTTTATCCATTTTACTGATCGGAAGCTTTAATAGTTGGCAAGTCTGCATTGGTGGTCCAAACGGATCAACATCTCTGATCAGCCTGCCAAGCTTGTGGGATCAGTGGAGACTTTTACTGAGCTCGTGCCAGCAAGCAGCTACTGGACTGACACTATTAATTGTTTCTCATTAAGGTGCTCTCCGTGTGTTGTTTAAGCAGCGACATTCTATGCCTTACAAGGTAAGGCACAGCCAAAGGTGTAGGGAGCAAAACCTAGCTTTTCTTGCTGCCAAACAGTGGTCTGCACTTACCCCTCCTACGCAGGAAAGGCATCCAGAATGGGACCACGCCTTCGCAATAAGACGCCAAGTACTCGCGACTGCTCCCGTGGTATTTGTATATTTTCCGCTACATATTCGCACCAGCCAAGAGTACCACCCGGTTCTGAGATGACTGGTTTACAGGACCAAGGCTAGGTATGGCCTGGCCAATCCCAGGTTCTGGAGCCAGGAATGTGCTGCCTGGAATCATCAATACGGCATGGGGCAACCCAACACCCACTGAGTTGAGACCAAGGATCAGAACCTCAGTTTTATCAGCATCACGAAAGTCATCTGAGTAAGACAGTAGCTAACACCTCTCGCCAGCTACCTATTAACATTTATAAAACTATGCTATTGGTCTAGCATACACATCCTAAGCGATCGTGCCAAGCAGACCTCAACCAGACATGCGTCAGGGTAATCCTTTTTTCTTGCAACATGTGGTGCAGCTGTGGATGTACTGGCGGACCTCGCGGATCATGATGTCTCGGATATATCTTGAGCTAATATTGGCGAGGGTTTCCCAGGTACTAGGATGACCTGCATTGAGATGGTTGTGGCAATGCCAGCAGATATCAGTGCACAAGTCCTTCGGTATCCTGATCCTCCACTTGGCTTCAGGCTGATTATTGTGTGACAACGTCGTCTCGTAGCGCAAATTGTTGTGGGTGCTATTGTAGGAGTTCCTTCACTTTGCACTGTCTGGTTTTGGCTTATTCTGAGCTGCAAAAGCCTGAGTTGCTCTTCTGGGCTTGTTTCCAGCAGTCCACATCTTCGTTTGGCTTGGCCTCTTCTTCAGATCTGGCTGTCATGGCAGGGTATCGGGAAGGTCTTGTCCTTGCCTGGGCAATGCTGGACTTCGAAATCAAACTTCGAGAGAAAGAGGTCCCATCTTCCTACTTTGGCCTTGTTGTTCCTGGAATCCCTTAGCCACGTGAGTTTTTTACTGTCGATCTCAAAATGAAATGAGTTCCCTCCAGGTGGTAGCGACATTTCCAGGTAGCCCAGATGACTGTGTCATTCTTGCTTATTAATATGGTATTTTTGCTCTGTGGCGTTGTCGGATGCTGGCGTATGCTATGACATGAGACTTGCCGTTGGGATCCTCTATGTATAGGACGGTGCCTAGATTGTTTTGGTATGCATCAGTCTGTAAGTTCATTGGTCACTCTCCTTGTGGCCGATGCAGGTGTTTGATGTTCTGGAAGTAGATTTTGAGGGCTTCAAAAGTGGCGCGATGTTCAGGTGTCCACCACCACCTTGCTTCCTTTTCCAACAATGGGTGCAGAGGCACCATGAGGTTGGCGATGTTGGGCACAATGTTTCGGAGCCAGTTACTATTCCGAGAAAGCTATGTAGTTTGCTTCTTGGTGCGTGGTTCCTCGTCTTCTTGTATAATCCGTATGGATTTTGCTTGAGAGTAGTTGCCTTCGGTGGAGATGACATGGCCCAGATACTCAATGGAAGTTTTTCCAAAGTGGGTCTTCGAAAGTTTCACCATCAGTAGCTGCAGCCTTTACACCAGTGGTGGTTCGGGTCGTCCCAGAATACGTAGTCAGTTTTCTTATCGTCTATCTTCTTCAGAACTTCCGCTTTTCATTGCTGGGCTGCTGAATAGGGCTGCGAGAATGTCAATATTTTCATGATCTTCATCCTTATATATGCCTGTATCATGATCATTTTCTTGTTAAAGCGCATGCGTGAGTTTGTGCAAAGTTTTGTATTCCAGCAGGTCGGATTCTGTAAACTCCCTCGGCTCCGTGCGAAATAGAATTTCATATAGTCCGGGGGTTCCACGTGTCTTGTAATCGCCAACCTGGATGATTCCACCTGATAGGAACTATATTTCATTAGCGCCTAGCAACCATTTATCATTATACCTGTATACACCGTATGTCATATCATTATTACGAGATGTGTATGATTGTAGTTACTGGCGAACTAGAAAATTGCATTTGAAAGCTCTCTTCTGTACTTTTTCGTATGTGGCAAATCTACATCCAATTTGTCTTTACATCGTGATGTTTTCGCTTCTTCAAAGGCTCAGCAGTATTGTCCATTTTGGTCTTCATAGCTACAGGTGCTCCTTTGCTCACCCTGAGTACATCAAGATGAGTAATGGGCTTAAAAATTTCTTCATTTATAAGGTTGCGTGAAATTTTGACTCTTGGCGAGCAAATACTTCATTCAACAGACTGAATCATCCAATGTAATTCGCTGCAATGTCTGAGATCGTACTGAATAAAAATGTTTACTGTTGCTCTCTTTTATTGGTTTAGTTTTGGGACTCTGCCAATATACTTTTGATCTTGCCCAGGTATTCGCTGCAGACATCCAATATGTTCCTGTTGTAATTTTGAATATCTACTTTCGTGACGCGATGGGAATTTGAGGTAGTGAATGTGTGTGTCATATCCTTCCAGATTTTTTAGATTCTCCTCATTTTGTGCAGATGCCACATTCAATCTGTCGATAATTTGCCTTTCAACACTAACCACGTGCTCATCCGTGGCCACAGTATCGCGGACAATATCAGTCTTTACATGCACCATCTTCCCCTTGAGCTTGGACAGATAGTTTCGAAAGAATGTGTTTCGTTCGGCCAAAATACTACGCAGTTTTAAGGACAAACATTCGCCAACATTTCAAATTATTCTTCCACCAGCTTCATAAGTTCCATAATTTCTTGGTACGAGACAACCTCTGTTGTTGTCTTTGTGAAGACATAGCTTGAGGCTACTTTGCCCAAATTTAGGTATGCTGTAACTTATTCTCAACGGCCAGTGATGAACCAATTGATTCCATGCCGGTACCTCCCATATAGGGGCCAGTCCTTAACAATTGTCAAAAATCCATAGTTTTCTTCCCATCACAAGGCACACAGAATCTTGAAATCTGATAGTGTCATATCCATATTTACGTGATCGTTTTAAACGTGGCGTAAGTTAACATCGTCTATGCGGATTACCACCAACATGTTTGCGTTGTTGCGAAGCTTTTGTTTGGGTATGCGCAAGTAAGTCTGGCCAAGATACACACAGTTCACGTTCGCGTGTCGTCCCATGCTAAAGTATTCTTGAATGCAAGTTTGTTTCTCGTAGGCAATGTCTTTGAAGACAATTATCGCTTTTGGCAATGCCTTGCTCGGTGGTACAACGGCTTCACTGCAGGGGAAATAATCCATGCCTTCCACGGCTTGCAGTACTTGTGTCAGTCGTTGATATTTAGGTTGCTGGAGCTATTTTGAATATAAGTACATGTTCTCGAACCGAAGCCTGTTCTCGTCTTTCAACAGGTTCAGTAGAGCGCATGTTTTCCCGCAATTTGTTGGTCTCGCGATGATGCACCTTACTGTATTCGGAAATAGGTTTCCATGTCGTGGTTTGTGGGAAATATCTGTATCTTCAGCATGAATGCATACAGTTTATAGTAACATCTTGCTTGACGATCTGTAAACTTAGTTTATATCATACATTGGATGACAAAGAGGAGGAAAGGAGGGGATAGAGGAGGTGGAGGCAGCAGTAGTGGTGTAAACAAGCCTCTTGATGACATTAAGCACGTTTTCTTGGTAATATAATGTCGCTTCAAATTATCACTCCGTGTAAACTCCCTCTGGCAGAGTTCGCACCCATATTTTATATTTGAATATTGGATACCTTTGTACTGTTCCATGTGTTCCACGATACTGAAACGAAAATGTCTAAAAGGAGCATATTTATACTTTTCTTGTTCACTTCACTGCAATGCCTCGTAGAGATAAGACCATAGCTGAAAGTGGGATCGTAGATGCGCTGATCAACAATCTACCATTCAAGCTGCACATTCCAGGATACAGGTTCTGTGGGCCAGGAACCAAGCTAGCTAAAAGGATGTCACACAAATGTCCCTGCACAAGGATCTGCAAGGCAGACTCCAGGCAGACTAGATATTTGCACAGAAGGCCAATGAAATAAAATTAGCAGTCCCTGTATCCAGAGATAAAATGGCAGCATTGGGTGTTTCCAACATGATGAAGACTAAAGTGAAGATGTGTATGGGTGCAAATAGCAAGCGGAAGGCACAAGTAAAAAGAAAAGGGATGACAAAAGGAAGAAAAGCATGCAAGATAAAGAAAATATCTACCGGCAGATTTTTTCCATGGCTTTTGCCTGTACTCAGGGCCCTCGGAGGCCTAATCAAGAGCCACTAGTGGTATCGTCTGAGCCGTCAACATGGTATCAAACGAACGGAAGCAATTCTGAGACACAATACAAAATTTTTAAATACCTAATTTTAGAAGAGTGTTTATGAGAAATGAATTGCCTGCTAAACCCAAGAGAGAAGAATGTGCCATAATTTATCTAAACATGACAGCCGGGTCTGGTACGCACTAGGTAGTTTATGTAATTAAACAAATTGGTAAAAATGCAGACTATTATGATAGTTTTGGGGATTTGCATCCTCTGCCTGAACTGCACAAGTATTTGAAATATACCAAATCAACGTACAATTACAAAATGGAGCAGCTGCCTAACACATTGAACTGTGGACATTTGTGTCTTTACTTCCTACACTGTGAGGAAACTATCAGTCGTGTTGATAATGCTTACCTTGACGGGTTGTAACTCCAACCTGTGTGCGGTACATTTTCCGCCACTCAACCTGGAGGGGAAATGAAGCATAGGTCTTGTCGATTTTCAAACCTACAATGCAATACCAAACATCGATTAAAGAAACAGCAAGCTGTACCACGTAAAAAGTTGTAATGTTTCCCATTAGTTGTTGCTATCCATAGGCTCTTATGAAATAGACAACATTGCAAAATACATTGAAGAATAGCTGTCCCCTGACATGGATTTGGAACTACATGGGATTCCCAATACTCTGAAGAGTGTTATCAGATACAGCTAATATATCGACTTTACGAAACTGGATACTTTCGGACCGATGCTGGGGTTTGAGCTACGCAACTACGAAGCTGGAAAAACACGTGTGTCGCGGCCTGTAAATATCTTGCAGGTCAATGTGATACGAATAAACTGTAATTTGGCGAGCGGCACATACCTTAATGGCAGGCCAAGCAATATGCTGCACAAATTTTTGCCTTTGGTCCCTCAAGGTTATAAACTGGTTGCAGCACCGCAAAGCATCATTTATGTTCCTGTCTTTGTGAAGAGAGCACAGGAGGTGGCCATGACAGTCGTTGACCAACACAGAGAGTTGGTGAACTTTCGAAACAAAGAAATCACCATACGTCTGCATTTGAAAAGATTGGAATAATATTTACGCCGACCAGAAGCAATAAAATAAAGGGTTTTGAGAAATCAGTATTCAGTACGTCACAGGTCTTCATGGAGTTAACACTTGTTTGCGAGATTATCCTCTGCAGTCTCAGCTACAAGGTCGATCACTATGGAAGGTGAGTGACAGCATACTAAGATGGTGGAATGAGTATGGTTGAAGGGTACCCTCTGGAAATTTAAGTATTTTTAAATACATTTTTTAATAATACTTCTTTTTTTTTTATTATTATTTTTCTTGAATTTTTAGGGGAAAATAAACATTTTAAGGAAATTTTTAAGGAAGAAAGGATTTTTTTTGGGATATTATTAGGGAAAATGGCCACCGGAGACTGGAATTATTAAATAATTTGTAAATTAAAAAAATAATAATTTGAATAATAAATTTTTATAGTTTATAAATTTAAAAAAAATTTGTCTTCGAAGGTCAACTGTCAATGGTGACTGGCTTCCAAGATTGCGGACGGGTGACGTAACTGGTGGCGGTCTGCGCCTAGCTCCTACGCCCCATGCCCTTGGTCCCAACTCGTCATAAACCTTTTACTATCTACATTTATTGAACCATATCAACGCTAATTCTTCTTGGATTATTCCACAGAGAAAATATAGTGTCCATATATTCTTTGTCTCATTCTCTTTGTAGACGTTGTTGGCACTGGCAAAAGCAGTGCAGGCTGCATTTCTGTTGTTTTTACGCTGTAAATAAAATTTGAGTGGTTTTTCGTTCGAATTCGCTATAAAATGGGATTTCCGTGTTTAATTGCAGGCAAATAAGTTACAGCATTTATTTATTTGTGGCAATATAATTTTACGATTTTTCACCCTCTCCAGCAATGATGATATGATTGTATTTTAATGGCATACCAACAAAAACAAGCACACCCAGTTAGTACCCTGATCAGGGTCTGAAGAGGTTGTCAACAACATAATAATTGGGTGCAATCGACACAGCTGCATAGAGGGGGTGAAGGTAACCCAAAAGTGCGGCATGATTCAAAGTCGAGTAGCAGGAGGTAGCGCAAAGGGCTAGAAGAAACCAGTGATGCTCGGTGACTGGTGAGCAATTCTGCAACATAACATTGTAGCTGAGAAAGAGACTGGAACTGGGTGCTCTCTCTCTTATTGCACAGTCCTTCCTCATATTGGAACCCATTGGTTTGAATATGTAGACGCATGCCCGATTAGACTGACTTGACACGTTGATCGAGGATTTTGTCCACTAGACCAAAAGCGGGGTATTTTGGTTTAGATAGTAGGCGTGAGGTGTTGGTTAGCATTTGCTTATTCAAGCTTCTTGGGCGTTGTGGTCGGGGTAGGTTTCATCTAGACGCGGTAAGTTATGTCTATGCCGGATCGGAGATTCCACAGGTGTGCTTCAATGGTCCACAAGTTGAGGTTTTTCCAGCCTAGTCTTACTTCGGTACCAGTCAGAAACCCTTTTACCACAGGGTGGCATGTAGGATGTATGCTGATGTAAGGTGGTAGTCCAATCCACTGTTTGAGAGCAGTGTGTGCCAGGTATTGTTCCCTACGTTTTCGACCACTCCTCTTCTCGTGAGGCGTAGGGTAAACAGTTTTTGACAGTGTAACCCTATAGTGACTTGCCAGCACGAGCTCGATAAGATTCCCCACTGACCCCACAGTATGCGGGATGATCAAGGACGTGGACCCGTGGGGATAGCCAAGCCTCTACTGGTTGCGCATTCGCACTAGGTTGAATGGCAAAACTTCAGTCTACGGTCACCATGCACTGAATTAGTGCGAATGGTGAGAAATATCCTGAGTCTGTCACTGAGTAAAGGTGTTTCTATGGTTGTGGCATCACTGTTTTTCCCCCACGAGCACTGACTTAGTGCTAATGTGTGACTGGGAAGAAACAGGTATCCGTATAATATGTATGTCTTCTGACATGCAGACACCTGAAAGGATTCTACAGTCAGGCTAACTTGGTTTAAACAAATCTCCTGATTTCTGTCGGCAGTGCATGGCGTATTCTGTCTCCAACAGTTAATTCAAACAAACACCCTGGAAATGAAAAACAGAAAGGTAAAGAACAATAAGTGTTTATTGAATATTCAATAAACACATGACCCATGCCACCTCCTACCAAACCGTGGAGGGATGAAGGTAACTGCGGGTCCAGGTGTAGGTGATTTGGTTCTAAGTTAAAAGGGGAGTAGCTGGTTCTCTATGAATACAAATTAAAGATAAACTCCTAAGTAAAAGGTGTCTAGAGGAGACAAAGTGAAATTGAATACGTATGTTTGTGTTCATTGGCCGTCGAGATGTAGTAAGTAGCCGCTGGGGACGTACTTGAAGTTTCCAAGATCTCCAGAGGTTCCAACACTGAGTCAGTGTAGGATGTCGCTAGAGAGGAT
Source organism: Dryococelus australis (assembly GCA_029891345.1). Taxonomy (NCBI): domain Eukaryota; kingdom Metazoa; phylum Arthropoda; class Insecta; order Phasmatodea; family Phasmatidae; genus Dryococelus; species Dryococelus australis. Next base: position 41,513,417 of record CM056997.1, read on the forward strand.
GTGTAAGAATGATTCCCAGTGTCTGGCAGCGTCTGGACTTACATAGTGGAAGCTTGTAGTCTGCCGGCGCGGGCTGCAGGGAGGGCATGACGTCCTTCTGCCCTGGTTGGCATGGGAAGACTTGTCAGCGTTTCTGCTTCGTGGCTCGTCGGTAGTGCTCGGCCTTGCCCGAGGTCTGGGCAGCTTGTTGGCTCTAAGGGGGACGGCGTGCCTTCCGGGTTGCATATCCTCCAGGTGAAGGGAATTTGCTCATAAGTTTGTGTTGCTTCTAGGGTAGGCAACGTGTCACATCTGTAGTAGTGGAAGTAGGTACTCGTGGCGATGTGTCATAAATCGCAGTTTATTAGTTGTATAAGCGGCACGTGTCAAACTTGACTGCAAAAGAGGCTAACGTCAACAAAATAGGATCTGATGGAGCCTATCTCTACTCTCAGGACCAGTGCTGTGGTACAAAAATTGGCTGAGGGCCTAGGTACATACATATATCCTAAATGCCACCGTTGGTAACATATCATAACAATCATTGCTGGTAGGGAATGGTTATACTCAAGGCTATCTCCCAAGGTGCTTTTGAGTATTCAGTATTCTGTCTCCTCTGCCACCCACTCCACCCAAACACAGTCCTGCTGTACTTTGCCTGGCCGTTCTTGCAAAAGTGATTTGTCATGTTGTGCCAGGTAATATTTGCCCTGAAAGCTTTGCTCCAATGTGAGCATCTAATCGACAACTAATATGATTCACCACCATACTCTCAGTCAAAAGGACGCCTGCTTCTCCATCCTCGAGGGAATCTGTCAAATACCCCTGCTAGAACACTTTAGAAGCAGAGTCATCAAGCTTTTTTCTTGGTGCCCAATGTGGGGCCATTGTGAAACACATTATTATAGGCCATTCACAGTAAAGTGAGCACTTTTGGAAACCCTCTCGTTTTGAATAATAGTCAATAAAGGTATTTAATTTTAGCCATAGACATTATTTTCCCAATAGGGTAGAATCTACACAATGTGTTTATTACTTACATGGTAATATTTATGTAAAAATGTGATGCCGGCTAACAGCCAGCGGCGCTAGAGCCCATGACGGCGCTCACGTGTCCCGCATATGCGCAAGGAGGCCGATAATTTTTAACTTTCCTATAAATGTTTCAGGGTAAAATGTGTTATATTGGCTTTACAGTGTTTAATATGTCTTAAAATGTTTTAATGAGTTTGTACTAATTTAAATTTTTTGGTTATAAATATTCAAAGTGCCTGCGCTGCCGAGATTAAGAACCCTTGATATTCTGGCTTGAACGCCATCACAAAGAGACATTAAAATAATATTGAAATTCATAACAAAATTTCAGAAATGTAAAACAATATCTAATGTAATTTGTATCGTTTTATTTTCAATATAAAATTTTCACTCAGCATGCATAGCACTTCCGCTTATGTGAACCCCATAGGCAGCCATGATAGGTCCTTGTGACGCTTGTATGTGGACAGTCTGTCGAGGAGAGCTGGCAAGGTAAGACACTGTCACGTGCGCATTACAACTTTTGTTCACTGATGTAGGTTTCCATAGTCCATGTAGTTTACCGGTTAATCTTTGCTTGCGTACGTTTTTGCGAAACGTTGTCCCCAGCATTTTGCTTCCGCTTTACTAATTTCTTACGCGCTTGTGGCATTTTAACTTTATCGAGGAGAACGATGTCGGAGAGGTCATGCAACCCGCACATTTTGAATCAGGCGCCATCTGCCTATTTTTATTGCATTTCAGTGTAACTTCTGCATAATTGCTTCACACAATTTTAAGAGCTGTATTTTGATGTATTTATTTAAGGGTAATTTTCGTGTTTGAATATTTTACGGCAACATCACGTATAACCACGTGGCCGACTGAAGCCAAGTTCCTATACGCCATCATTGTGTTTTAAGAGCTTATTTGTATAACATTGTATGTGCAATAATTTATTTCCGGGTTCTATGTCAGTTTTATTCTGGTTTAATATATTTTTTATGTAAATTGATGCTTTTTGTACTTGACCACACTGTCACATTTAATTTTTCATTTCGCAGCCGCCAGGCATGTTACAAGTCTGTATCTAATCTAATCGTAAAGAGAATCACTTGCTCAACACGAATAATATTTTATCTGAATTTAGTTTTCAGTTTCTACGCAGAAATATTGCAATTTCACCTGCACCACATGGTCCGCTACTAACTTCAACCAGCGTCATCTGCACCACCTAAGCTTGTTTTCACGTGTGTGTTTATTGTGAATACTTATCTCCTGTCCTATCTTATTTCATGTATCATTGAAGGGTCTATGTGATTGTGTAATTAGTGTACGGTGCAATTATTCCCGTTCTATCCGGCTGTGTGTATAGGCCGTCACCACAGCAACCATGTGCTGGAGGGTGAGCCCCGACGAGTTTGCATTTGTAATGCCGAGTAGTCACTCTTGTTAATGTGTATTAAGGGTATTCATTACTAATTCACCGTGTCCTGTCTTAAGGGAAAAACCGTCAGTGCACCATAGCAGCTGTTGGCCCTCTTCCCTTGTGAAGGCTGTGCTTTCACGCACCTTGGTGTGATCATCCATGTGCGTGTGCTAGGTTAATTATGGGCTGGGGAGTACCCAAGCGGAATTGGCTAGTCATGACCGAGATAACCATTTCATTGGCATTTCGATGTGTATAAACAATATCAATAAAACAAGTCTACAGTGAACTCAATTTTTTATTCAGTAGTAGTTACAGTGTCCTAGCCACATATGTTTTATCAATTGTTATTTTAGTGATTTTATTAAAAGTTTAGTATTGCCTACGTGTTTGTAAGTACGCACGGGTGAGACGGACACACAGAACCCACAACATCCCTGAGAATCCTGAGTCTCAATAGTGCGGTGATTGGGAAGCACCGCTGGTGCCCAAATTACCAGTAAGTATTTTTGTCATTGTTCGTCTTGTGTCTCACCCGACGGCGTCAAATTTGGTTGCAGGAAACCAAATGGCTGAAATAAAAAAGTAACTAGGGACTCAAAAGTGCTCAATTTACCGTGAACAGCCTATACAATACACTACACTAAGATGTCCCTGAAATCAGCTCTGCAAACTACTACAAACTGACTTGGCGATATCTGACCATGTGGTCAGACGTGATGTGGCCTTAAATGATTAAACATGAAAAATACCCTCAAATACATACATAGAATTAAAGCCTGTAAGATTGCATACAGAAATTACAGTGAAACTACTTTAGCATAGGCGAATGGCGCGTGATTCAAATTGCGCCGACATCTTTCTCCCTTTCTCCTCATTTGAGTTTCAAAAAGCCGCAAGGGCACAAATTATTATGTAAGTATAAGCATAATGCTGGGGAAATATCTGGCAAATGTACGCAAAGAAAAAGGTTGACTGGTATACTAAAATGAAACTATGGTAATCTATATGAGTGCTCAAAAGTTGCAGTGTGTACGTGACAGCGTCTTACCTCGCCAGTCCTGCTTGACGGAATGCCCAGAGGCAAGCGTCGTGTGGACCTACCATGACTGCCTACGGGGTTCACATAAGCTGAAGTGTTATGCACACAGAGTAAAATATTTTATATTGAAAAGTAATAGGCACTTTAGAAATTAAAATATGAATTGACATTATACATTTTAATTTGTAATTTCTTGTCTTCTTTTAATGTCGTTTGTTACTGCATTCTGGACGGAGTAGAACTGTTCTTAATCTCCGTGCAGCGCGCAGTTTGAATTTATAACCAAGTATGGTGCAACACTTTAGCAACATACAAATATTAAACATAAAAACACTATAAACCTGGAATAACAGAAAACATATTTAACACTTGAAAAAGATACGATATTCCCGTTATGGGAAAGTCAAGTTTAAGGCCTCTTTGCGCGCTTGCTTCCCACGTGTCACGCGGTGGTGATCGCCGTCATGGTCTTAACACTCACTGGCTTTTAACTGGCGTCAGTTTGTGATACTATATACAATTTATTTAGGAAACAAGCACCCAAGGGTTGATTTTGCAAAGGTTAGAGTAAAAAAAGTATAGATACTGTGAATATACTATATAAAGTGTTCTTTCAGGTTTTTGTGTTGGTGAAGGAAATCAGTAAGCTGCAGTCATGGTAAAAATACTGTCAGTATGTATAATGGTTCATTAAAAGGTTTTACTGTGTACGTTAGGGTTTTGGAGAAGTAAAAGTGCTACTGGAGGTATATGTTAATGCAATTACATGTGCAGTGAGGATGGAAGGTGGAGGAATACAAGATAGGCTATTACAGATGCAGTAAATAGCTTCTGGTTTGAATACACTAAGCATCTGTTTCTATTTGTTAGACATTAGCATGTAGTGATTGTAAGTAAAGTGCAGACATCTTGGGTGGAGGGTGAATTTTTTTATGTATATGCTGTTCACGGTAAAGTGAGCTCTTTTGAGGCTCTAGTTACTTTTCCTTTCAGCCTTTCACCACCTTTGTAAAATGAATATTGTAATGTAAGTAATTAACAGTGTGTATATTCCACCGTACCTGGGAGTTAACATCTAATAAAATACATAATATTTCAGCATGTGTAGGCCGCAAATTTTTACAAAAAAAATTACTACAAAGTAGGGTGCTGCTTATATGAGATATTGGCAAAAAAAAAAATTTTATCCCTTAACAAGTTTAGAAATTGGTCAACATACAGTACTTTTTAATGTTTTAACTTAGTTTCGAAGGTAGGAAAGTGGAGGAGGAGAAGGAAGAGAAGAAGAATAAACTTTTTTATTCATGCAATTATTTGTTCACTTGCGTAAAACAAAATAACCTTCATCGCGCACGTGTAAAATGTAAGCATGTTGAAGCTTGGCCATAGATGCCGTACATAAGAAAATAATTTCTCTGCTGTACAAGAGAAAGATATCTCGTGTAGTTTGCACACCTGCTGATGCGCTACAAGTACATTTACATACATACAAGATGCCATTTTATGTAACATGTTGCAATGGTTTTGCTTTCTCAAGTTACATTATCATTTGTGGAATTGTAATCGTGCAATGTATATTTGTAAACATTGCGACTTAATACAAATTTTCTGTCACAAATGTTTTGTAGGAGAAAAATTAAGTCAATATTTATTATGTTTGTATGGAATCGTGACTTAACAATATTTACAGGAACACAAAAATTCAGTGCCGCCTTCCCTTGAAATATTAATTATCCCTAATTTTCATCAAAAACTTCTGGTGCAGTCTGTACACGCACGTGGCCTATACACACCAAAATACTGTATTTATTGACTACTATACCAAATGAGTGGGCTTTCAAAAGTGTTCACTTCACTGTGAATAGCCTATAACAAGAGAGAGAAAAGAGGGAAATAGAAAGGTTTCATGTGTGTGTTGGGGGTACTACATTTTTTGAGTAGTAATTAAACTAGATATGAACACACTACAGCGGATGAGGCCCATGAGCTGGTTGTCGACATGAAGATTATGATGGTGAACTCCAACTATCTGAAGAAACATATTGAAGCTTCCAGCACCAACCTGTACACATTTCGGGCTGGCGAGTACGCAGACCACATTGTGAGTGTTCACTAACCATTCTATTAGCCTATCATAGTAAAGGTATGAAATGACAAATGAGTATTGAAACATCAGCGGCTCATTTCACAAAACTAAAAGTTCATAATTTCCAAGTTAGCAAACTTGTTACTTGTAAAAAGACAAATATTATGTGCCACAAATCTGCAAAGATTTATCACTATATAAAATAAATTTTGAACAAGTTACAAATTAGATTTTGAATAATTGCTAGTCTTTTGGTTTTACTAGTTTATTGTCCATTTCCTGTGAGGTAAATTTTGACATTTCTGGAAAAGTAGTGCTGCCACAATTCCTTACACCGCAGTTATTTTGTTTGTGAAGAAAAAGACATTTGTAAACAAATGTTTGAGTCTAATGCATTCTTGCATTTTCATCTTTCCTCGTGTTTCCTGTCTTGGCAGGCATTGAAAGACTGGCGGTAGTGAACCCCTATCCAGTAATCTATGTAAGATATAGCCATGTTTGCATGCCAACCTGTTTTATTTGTGTAATTGCCAAGTTAAGATTGTGGGAGTTCTGTTTATTTTATTTTTAGAGAATAAGGAAATAGAAGAAAAAAAAAGGGGGAGGCGTCTTTAGTTTGTCTTATGAGGTTGTATTGTTTTGAGGTTCATAAAGAGAGTGAGGCATTTTGAGTTGCATATTGTTTTGAAGGAGCAGTGGAAAATTTTTCTTGTATGGAAATAACATTCCAGTTATTATAACTTTGAAAGTTTTAACTTCAATGAAAAAACAAAACGTTATACATACCTCATTGTTTATACTTGTACAGCTGCAGAAATATATATACACGCATGCATGCATGCATGCATGCTCTCTTTCTTTCTCTTTGTGTCTTTTTCTCTCTCTTTATCTTTCTCATTCTCTCTGTCTCTCTTTCTATCACAAGTGGGAATAGTGCCGGACAATGCTGTTGATCGGCTGGTTTTCTGGAGGATCTCCAGTTTCCACAATGCTGTTGATCGGCTGGTTTTCTGGAGGATCTCCAGTTTCCACCGCCCCTTCGTTCCGGCGCTGCTCCATACTCACTCCAATCACCCTTGTCTGCTCTCAATACTTCGCTTTTAAGAGCCGTCCATATCTCTTCACTCTTTCTATCTTTCACTGTCTGTCTCTTTCTCTCTCCCCTCCCCAAAGTTAACCTTACACTCCTTGAATTTACTATATAGACAAATAAACAAAACTGATATTATTTACATACTATAAAAGTGTTGACGCATCTTTTTCAGGCCACGTGCATTTTAATAATTATATTAATGGTTTATGAATACATTTTTTTACAAAATACTCAAACTAACGATTTATAAAATTCGCAATCTCGTAAACATGTTTTTTTCAATGGAATTCCTTGCAAATTAATTTCACTAAACTCACATTTGTTCGTCACTAGCATTAAATAATTTATTTGCAGAATCCTTCGGAAAATCAACCCTGCTATTGTTTCTTGAAACCAACGAACTTAAGCTTAGAAACGTGATTAATATTTGTCTCACTTCATTGCAGATGGCTGTTAAGGAAATAGTGATGGGTCGTTCGCGAAAGATTAGTTCAAAATGAACTAATTATTGAGTGAACTAAATCCTACAATTAACTCACTACGAAACTAATAGAATCTTTTTAGTCAATTCAAAAGTAGAACGCGAACTGAAAGAACTAAAGTCAATTCACTAAAAGCCAAAAAATTTAATGTTACCTATAAAAATAGAATTGAAACCGTAAATGATGTATAATTAAAATTCTAAATTACAGTTTTTAGTTCTGAGTACTATTTTCTTCCCAGGCCGTCATTAAAATGGCACTGCTACATCCATTTCTCGAGAAAGACACCTGTTGGCCATGAACAGAACAACAACGAGCATCTTTCCGACTTGAACAGCTTCAAGAATATTCACCAACTCCATCGACTGCAAGGAGACAAACCCTTAATACTGCAAACACACACGTTTTAAAATAGACTGGGCGCAGTATTATACCAATAAGACATAGGACAGCCCCATATGAAAGCGTATTAATGTGCAGGAGTTTCTGGCTGTTATCTGGGACGTGAAGAAATATCGGTATTATCTTGAAGGTCAACACTACATTCTACGAACCGTCTCCAAAGCCCTTCAATGGCTACATGAGTCCTGGAATTCGAAGGCCAAGCTTGGGCGGTGGGACATGTTCCTCATTTAGTTCGACTTTGAGGTCCAACATTGCACAGGTAAGATGAACGACCTGCCAGATGCCCTGACTTGTTTCCCGACGTTGGAGGAGGAAGAGGAGGAGAAAATGCTCCCCCACACCCCCTTTAGTTCGAAAGAAGATAAATCCGACTTTTTCAACTGCAAATAACCTTAATCCAACAGGAGAATTCCGATATCCGACGCCTACTACAGGAACAGCCCCAATGGTTCGTACTACGGGATGACGTCTTATGGACAACCCAAAACGCAGTGGAAGATCTGTGTGTTGCCGCAGCTACGAGCTGATATATGCCGGCACCATCACGACCATGTCCAAGCTGGCAACCCGGGTTCTAGGGAAACCCTACTGGATATTAAAACCCATTATAATTGGGACGGGATAAGCCACTATGTCCGGCAGTACATCAGCAACTGTGTGACGTGCTGCCACGGCAAAGCATACCCGGTTCCCTCTCCCACTGCAAAACCTCTGAGACCCAAGACGGTCTGGATCCATATCAGTGGCCATCTGATGGGCCCGTATCCACGTAGCATGAAAGGAAACCGCTACCTACTCATGGTAACAGATCAATTTTCAAGGTGGGTATAGGTATTTCCTCTGCCCAACCAAGGAACCACCCCAATAGTGCGGAAAATGGAGGCAGAGATTTTCGCACAATGGGGTTATCCGAAAGCCATACTGACAGACAATGGCACCCAGTTTACAATCCGTCAATGGTAAACCGCCTGTCAAGAGTGGGGGATAGAAATCTGGACTACCGCTCCCTACCATCCACAAGCCAACCCCACTGAACGGAGGAACCAAGAAATCAAGAAGTGCCTCCGTATCAGTGTGGGCAATGATCATAAGCATTGGGATAAGCACATCCCCACCATACTGTTTGCCCTTTGACGCCATACGAACGAGGCCGTTGACACCAGTCTGAGCGTCTTACTTCTGGGACAACCATTGCGCCGACCAGGTGACTTGCAGTGGGAAAGTGAGTCTATTGATATGCCTTAAGCAGAGGACATCCAGCTAGCAGCCCTAGTCCATACCACGCACACCCAGAAAGCTTAGAATGCATATATTTTAAAGAAATATCCCCAACCAGTGACAGGGGTAAGAGAATTCAACTTAGGGGAAGTCGTCCTTCTGCGAAGTTACCCTCAGCTAAGCTAGCAACCAATTCATCACTGGCCTTGCTGACAAATGCGATGGACCATACTGCATCATAGGCAAACGAGACATCTGCTGGGCCAAAGATATACGCGGACAGATTCGTAAGGCCACCCGAGGTCAGATACGACCATGCCCAGGGGGCATGTCCATACTTGGGGACGACGACGCTGACGGAGATACTCACCTGGCCAATCAGGAGATGAAGACGAACCTCCATTCAAAAGAGTAGTACCCGATACAGAGCCAAGACCTTCGACAAGACCCGAACCAACGCCCTTCATGATTGACAGGGCACTTAGTTACATCGCGCCATGGAAGCCCGATGTAGAACAATGCCAAGGTGCATTCTCTGTCAGATCAATGCCCTCGATGCCACGCAGCTACGTCGAGAAGATAGCAGCCAAAATGTAATCTAGTTGCTCTGAGTTATCTTTGTGGAGTCCCCGTAACAGAGAACTCCGATAAACACCCCGCCAATCGAGCCGCATCATTGAGCAATCAGAACAGCCAAAACGTTATCTTGGCGGAGTCCCCGTGACAGTCCCCGATAAATCCAGGTGCCTACTGCTACATCTGGTATAACTATGGAGCCAGAAGTCGAGGCTATCCCAACTTCAACTAAGTCGTCCTCCGACGAAGAAGTACAAGATGCCACTAGACCACCGGAACCCGGGGTGTCAAGCTCTGACGAAAGTGCTCTGCCCCAACCACCTGCCACGCAGGAAGACCCACTCATCGGAATGTCGAACTGCCATGCTGGAAGTGCTCCGCCTCAAGAACTTGCCACGCAGAATCTCCTGCCACCCAAGACAACCTGCCTCCCAAGTCGTCGAGCTGCCATGCCAGAAGTGCTCTGCCTCAAGATCCTGCCATGCAGGAACTCCCGCCAGCTAGGGCGTTGAGCTCAGACAAGAGTGCTCCATCCCACCTTCCTGTTACACAGGAAACACTGCTACCTGGGGCATCGAGCTGCAACAGACATGCTCCGTCCCCAGGTCCTGCAACGCAGGAATACCCGCAGACCCGGACGTCGAGCTGCCTGCCACATTGGAAGTGCTCCGCTTGCCATCTTGCTACGCGGAAGGCTGTTTTCATTGAGAATGTTGATGCCGCCCATGACCTGGTACAATAATGAGCTGTGCTGCCCACAGTCGGGGTGGAGATCTTTCTCACCCGCACTGCCCCATCAGAGAAACATCCTGCCCTATTGGTAGGAACCCGTGCAGTTGGGATGGAAGGCTTGACACCACCACACTGCCTCAATGTCCATTGAACGAGTGCTGTTCCACTTTGTTGCGGCAGAAGCAGAAGCCACGATGCCCCAAGCTGCTTCTCGACGCCTGATGCTCCCACGTACCCCCAAGGCCGCTCACATACCTGGCCAGTACCGGGAATTGCCATGGAGACCCACAACCAGGTATATGTAACCATACCCTCTGCATGCTGCCCTTCACCCAAGGGGGAAGCCTGTTGAAAGTGAAACCGAAGATCGCAAGTAAGTGCGCGAAGTTTAACAACAGTGTAGTAGCTGTAAACCACTTCTACATGCACGTGGCAAAAGGCCTCGTTATAGACCAGTTACGTGCACCACATTTAATTTAGCGGCAAGCAAAAGACAGTTACGTAAGCTGAACAATCACATTTAGGCTAAATTAAAAGTATCCAGTACAGTTCAAGTATAAAGAACTAACGAGGTAAGTGAACGAGTAATTAATCACTCCACTATGTGATAATTAATTCTTAATATACGGTTGTTAAAAGCTGTATGTCAGTAACTTTTTATAGACATTTTACACCTCACGGTTTGATTTTCAGTGGCAGAAAGCCCATTTAAGTAATTAGCATTACAAATAGACACTCGCCACAGTGACAGTAATGGCTACCATAAGTGAATCACGTAAAGACGATCACTACAGTGCCAGTGATTAAGTTGAAGACAGAGACTTCGACATTACAATATTTTAGCTTTTGTTATTTTTTTAATGATCATCCATAAATCTGACTTGATGTATAGGTAAACCTATAAATGTCACTGTATATTTTGAAACTGTTTATGTGAAGATCGCTTACACGAAGAATGCTGTCAGTTAAGTGTGTGTTTTCAGCACGGACAAAAGTGAATATTCCTTAGGAACTTACCTTGAACATTCCAACAAAGATACACAGTGTACATACTAGCTGTTAGACCTTCTATATGAGATGGACTCCCGTAAGGGTTAGCTAGGTTAGGTTTTTTTTTCCTATGCTTTTCAGCATTAAATCTGATTTATGTATAGGCACACGCTTAAATATTATAATTCGCTTTGAAAGGGTATATGTGAAGGTCGCCTACAAGAAAGAATGCAGTTTTGTAGGAGGGTATTTTTAAGTGTATGCTTGTATTTGCTTTTGTTTGTAATATCTTGTGCACCTGCTCAGTATCGACCAAAGACTCTTGAGCATTAAAGCTCCCCAAACGTGGTGCAAGATATCTTTAACTTAAAAATTTGAGTATTTATGTGTATTGTATTCTGTGACCAGCATCCGCACAATTTGCCATGATAGTCATACATGTAGTGTAATCAATTTTTATTCGTTATTCGTTTAGCCGGTATACCCAGGTATTGAAGGGCCTGGGGTTGGCCACCCTGCAATCTGTCACACGTAACTATTTAGCTTGCCGACAGACACAAAGGTTCCCTGGAATGATTTTCCTTTTTCTTTCTTAACTTACTGCATTAAGCTCCAGGATAGTAGTGACGTTTCTCCACCTTCCGCGAGTAAGGTTTGTACATATTATAATTGTTCTTACTTTTATCCCCTCGTTTTGATGTGCTATTATTTTATATAATTTTTTCTTTCAAGTCATTATGTACAATTCCAATGTAATATCCACGAGCGCTATGCTGGTTTTTGTTAATGGCATGCATATGAAATGTAGGCCGGTGTGACACCTAACACATAAGGCTTCCTGACCCATAATCTTTGCAACACTAGGAGGGGGGGGGGGGGGGAATACACACACTTGCCGCATCAGCAAAGCCTGATAACCAGGACAAGGAGCAAAGACGGACACCGCCCGAAAGAGAGAGAGAATCAAGGTCACCAGTCAGCCACCGCCACTCCTGATGTTCCACTTCGCTGGCGGGACGACCAGAGTGCATAGAACACGCGCTGCTACAGCGGTCAAGCTACCTACACTTAAGGGTCTTTCTAGACCTTCCAGTGAGGGGGCCTACGCCTTTCTCCGCCACCTTTTCCACGATGAGTCATCATCAAAACGGAGGGGGGTGGGGTGTGAATTGATGTGTTCTGCTTATACATCTAATCTAATACGACTATGACTCATCACCAAGAGTACTTCTTCCACCACTACAGACGTGAAGGACACTTGGACAGGCAGCAGGAATCTATAAGCTTATTCTCTCACCTGGAGGATATGCAATCCGGCAGGCATATCGCCTCCCCCCTTCCACTCCCCTCTCTCCCTCATCACACGCTGAGAGCCTACAAGCTGCCCAGACCTTGGGCAGTGCCGAGCACCACCGATGAGGCACGGAGTAGAAACACTAACCAGAGTATTCCCACGCCAACCAGGGCAGGAGGACGTCACGTCTCCCCCGCACCCTTCACCGGCAGCCTACGAGCTTTCACTATATAAATCAGGACACTGCCGAAATCAAGAGTCTTTCTTGTTCCATCTCTTGCGTTTTCCCACAGCACTGCTGTCAGTGCTGGGACCGCCCGGATCTTCGAAGCCTTGCGTACGCCCCCTACTGCTACTTTACCGTTGACGACCAGTCAACCCATCAACCAGCGAACATGCTTACTAATATGTTAAATTCACTTTGTCTCCTCAAGACATCTTTATTAGACAGTTAAGAAGTATTATATATTGTCTTGTTGAAATTATTATTTCCCATTCTCTGTTAAAACCAAGTCGCCTACACCTGGCCAGCGTACAGTAAAACCCATCCATTATGAACCCATTTATTATGACCACCTCTATATTACGACCCAGTTTGTGTTGAAAAAGGCAAAAATTTTAGGCACGTCTAAAAATGGATACCGTAATCCTTTGCCAACCACGGTATCTTGAACCGCGTTTTCAGTTATGCGTGGATTGGTTTTTTAGATGTGTCCTCCAATGGCGGTACTAGTTTCTATTATCCACGGTTTTCAGTCTATGGAAAACTGGCCCTCAAGCTATAGCTATAGGCTGTTCAAGGTAAAGTGAGCACTTTTGATGGCCTGGTTACTTTTTCCTTTCAGCCATTTTTTATCCTTTAAACTCTTTTAAATTAAATATTGCCATGTAAGTAAGTGTGTGTATTCCCCTGCACTCAAAAGTTAACATCTTAAGGCTAAAGTAAAGCATACATATTGACTATTATTCCAATTGAGAGGGCTTTCAAAAGTGCTCATTTTACCTCTTTACCACCATAAACTTTGACATTGATTGTCCCAAACAGCGCAAAGCAATAAATTACTTTATGCCAGAAGGGGACACTTGTGTATTGTCCATGGCAGCTGGTTGATTTGGGGGGGGGGGGGGGGGGGGGGGGGGGGTTGCATGCTGGGTCAGTAAGGATTCTTTGCCCTAGTCACATGCCGCCACCTCTGCTATACCCTCCTGTCTTTTTTCACTTCCATTATCCCTCTTATTTTGCTGTAAAACAGCGGCACATTACACAGACTAGTTTCTTAATTGGTGTATGGATGATAACTTCAAGTTTAATTCAGTGCCCTTTTTTTTATTATTATTTTTAAGTTTATGTGCACCCACGCCTACATAATATGCTAATTTTTTATGATGGGCAATTGTTTTTTTTTCTTTTGAAGTCAATTTTATGTGTAAAGTGAATAGAGACAAGTGTGTTCTTATGTTACTGGCACCATATTATGGCGAGTGAGGTCGTGTGCGTGTATAGGCAACATCAAAAGTTTTTGTTGAAAAATTCAGGATAATTAATATTTCAAGTAGACTGCACAAAATATATATATTCCAGTAACCATTGCCGGGCCTCATCGTGCCAGTGCGGAGGCCAACACGCCGCCTACATTTCATATAAATTCAACACATTGACGTGAATCGCATCTATCAGCATGTTTTCCCAATGCCAGGCCGCTGTTAGGAAGTGAATCGGCCCTGTAACGACGACAGTGGCGGCGGGCGCCTCCCGCCAGAGTAATTTTGTAGCGACCGACTGACAGCTGCCTAGCCTTAAGATCTAGGGCCGAGCTTCAGCAACAAACTGCCACGCCTGCGCCCGGCCGAGCTGCAGAGAATCTTGGCGCTAGCCCAGCTACGTACAGTGTTGCCAACAGTTTGCGGAATTCAGCAACGCAAAGCAGCATTTAAACCTTGGGGAGACAAAGCGGGGGAAAATGATAAACATAGATAATTTAGCTACTTTCTAGCATGTAACTGACACCGACCAAAGAAAGCCAGTGCTGCTTTAAAACTAATCGTAGCAGGGTTAGGTTTACTTTTTAAAGCTTAAACATTTTTTATTTGTTAATATTTTAATATTGTTTTAATTTTGTGAACATATAATTTGTTCGACGACCATGTACTATTGCTATCATCAATATCACCACTGCGCTGGAGATAGCAGAATTTTCAGAATACACCTTTATTATAAATGAATGTCTGTTATCTTCACCCTTCTGATTTTATCACCTGTTAGTTCTTGCCGTGTGTGACGGTTCTGATTTTTGGGCCTCGGCGTCGGGATTGTGATGTCATTTTGCGTGTGTGCTATTTGACAGTTTGGCGAGTTTCTGGAGTTACGATTTTTGGGTACTTTGTATTTTTGAGAGTTTGTAGTCATGTTTGTTCACGCTTTTAGTTGTTTTTCGAGATTTATTATAGTTCTGGCTGTAGAAGCTTCGATATTAAGGCCAGCCACATTTTCCGCCGAATTATTAGAATAAAGTTAAAAAAAATTAGTTGTGTAGCGGAATGTAGCAGAATTTTATTATAGGTATAGCGAAATCTCCTCTTTACGGGTTGGCAAAACTGCTACGTACACGGCCAGACCAAAGCGAGAGCACGGCGCAAGCATATGTATTGCGCAACGCCACCTAAACTTTTTGATCTCTACGTGCTTCATAGCAATGTATGACCCACAAGACCTGCTTAAGAGATCTTTAATAATATCTTTATATTTTAATAATGCATAGTCTAATCCTTTCACACAATTTCAATGGCCTTCTTTTTTACGACAAGTGGTGGTCCAATATGCCTTTCTTGGGTATCAAATTAATCTGTAGATGTCCAGCTATTAAAATGTACATATTTATATTTAATTTAATTTAAAAGTGGTTTTTTTTATGCGCTAGAGATGATTGAACATACTTCATGCCAAAAATGGCAAGTTTGGGGGGGTTGGGGTGGGTTAAAATTGGCCCTAAATTTTCCAAATTTTTTATCACGCCCCCTTCCCCTCTATTATGACCCTAATCTCAGGAACCGTGAGGGGTCATAATAGAGAGGTTCTACTGTAGTAACCTTTAGCACTCGATTGCCTGGTTGGAGGTAGGACGCGTCGCATGTTTGAGACTTCAATAAACTTACTGTTTTTTTTCCTACCTCTCAGCTTTTTTTCTTAGAGTATTTGTCTGTACCTGCTAGATACAGGTTGCTACGTACACCTTTGACAAGGACCGGGGAATTTATAACTACCAAATTAACTTCAGCCACGGGCGCCTTCAGGGGTCCGTCATATTCACACACCCATTAGATGGCCATCTGTTGCTTTCCAAACTACCACAGCATTGCTTCCAGTGCCAGTGTAGAGGAACAGAGGAGCCACAACCACTAGTAACACCATCCTGAGAGGGGCGACAGTATCAAGTTATTGCCTTATTCCACGGCACTGCTTCCAGTGCCGGGATAAACCGTGGCTTGAGACCTGCCATCCATTCCTGTGTGGATGCACATCCAGTGGTGACATTGGTGACCCAAACGGCTCCCCGTCTGATCAGCTCGCCTAGCGTATGGGATCAGTGGAGATTTTACAGAGCATGTATATAGTTTTTCTGTGTCAAGGTGTTCCCAGTAACCTGTGAGCAGAGACTTTATGCCTTTCAGCCAGAGGCACGGCCGAAAGCATGGGGAGCGACATGCAGCGCTCCTTGCCACCAGACAGTGGAGCGCACGTCCTCAACCTACACCGGAAAGGTAGGCGGAACAGGACCGTGCCGCCCAACTCAGGCACGAGTCAGTATCAACTGTTGCGTTGTGGTATTATTTGTATCTCCATGCATACGCATTCACCCCGCTTTTGGTCTAGCGGACAGAATCCTCGACTGCTGTGATAATTCAGCTAACCGGTCATGCGTCAAGTTAATTATCGCTACATACTTTGGCAAGTCCAAATCAGCTTCACTTTGTATATTCCTTGAAACTACATTACACACTGTGGTCATGCTTTATATCCTGCATATGCCCAGAGTATGCCTTGCTCTGTGTATGCACCTAACCTAACGTACCAGACCCTAGTCATTCTCCTGATTTGGCCTTTTCCTCAATTCTACTTGTTCATTCCACTGTTACGTTAATTTCTCTACTTCATCTTTAATTTTTGCACCTAAGTGTACCTCTGCACAAACAAGAATCACCCCAGTAGATAAGCTTTATAGGCAGATACGACTCGATTGTTCAGTACCTGGTTTGAAAGCAGGCTTTGTGATTCTGATTAAGTCCTGGTGGACTATAAGGAATAGAAGCATGCATGATGGCATACAGCAATACAATGGCTTTGATGTGCAAACTGGTCCTTCTCTTAGCATGGGGCCAAATCACACTCTTAATTATAGCTAAATAAATTATGTGCAAATATTTATACATAATTTTTCCCATATAATGTTTAGTATTTGCGATAAAAATCTCTAGCTGCCGTGGAGTTGCAGTAGGATTTAGTATTTCTAGTGAATTGAACGTGTCTGTCTGTCTAGATTAGTTTGAATTTTTGGGAGTACATTCAGTATGATGTAAATTTAGAAGTTGTGTGTTACCTTTTGCTATATTAAAGGTACAGCACATGGAGGAGAGGAAATACCTGATGCGTTCTGGGGACTATGACTGGAGCAAGCTGGGGCCAATTGCTGCTGATGTCTTCACGTACAAGTGCCCCATGTTCTCCTCCATGCTGGGCATGTTTGAACTGGAGGATGCTGTTGGCGTTGCATCTGCTGCCAGGAAGGCCAGGAAACCCAGGAGAGGGCAAAAGAAGCGAAAGAATTGAGTAAGGTATGGACATTGTGCCTTAGCTGTCCATGCTGTACCATATACGTATATCTAGTTAGTATTCATAAGATACAGTTCTTACTCTAAACTAAAACACACATCCAATGTATCACTATGTTTTTTTTTAAAGAGAAATCATTTGAAAAAAATTTTTGGATCAATCTCACTAATATCCTTTGGTGCAGGCTTCTGCTTGACTTGAGACTTTCTGAAGAAACATATTTCCAACAAACCACTACCAGTTTTAGCAGTTATTCCTTGAAGACCAAAACGGTACAAAAAAGACAGCAAAATATAACTTCTAAATCAAGGATCTTAACTGTCAAAGACCTATCATCTTTATTGCCATCCTTAGTAAAAAACACAATATTACGATAAACCTGCCTCCAATTCATGTCAGGATGAAATTTGCAAAATTCACTATCAATACTGTTAATAATCATAAAAATTAATATAATATGCAAAAAGAAATTAAATTATTATTACAACACAGATACATACCTCAAAACAAGGTAAGAACACAAAAAAAAACCAAAAACAGAAAAGTCTATGATCAGCCCGCCCCTTCTACTTTAACCTACTCGCTCGGCATTTAACATGCGAATGGGAAACTCCGTCAGCAAGAATCTCTTTGCACTATGACTGCGAATGCACCTCTGATAAATATTCAGCCATTTGCTGGGGGGGGGTTGGGGGGGAATTAGTTCGTTGCTGATGTTTTAAGGGAAGCAAAAGAAAATATATTACTTTTTACTAGTACTTACTACATAAGAATCGAGAAACCTTAAATGGTTTTTTGTATGGATGGTATAAATTGATGGTAGGCCTACATGGAAAAAAATTTGTTTTGCATAAGCCTACTACATAAGATACAATTAGAAAATAAATATTTCCTGAAGGTTGTGTGAAACAAAATATTTTGATTTATTTTAAATTTCCATGTAAAAAAAATTAACTGCTCGACATGAGCAGGGAGAAGGGCTTCTCAACGAGCTGTGACTACATTGCCACCTGTTGAGAAAATTCTCTCACTTGCAACCTGTGTTGCAGGAATGGGTAGGTAATATCATGCGACCTTGACAAATTGAGGGAATTGTTCGCTGTGACTCCTCCACCATTCTAAAGGGTTGTCATGTCTGAAAATTATGACAACACTTTTTATATGCAAAAAAAATTTCAGTTACGATTAGTGCTGAGCTGATACAGTTTTTTGCAGATACCGGTACAAACTGATACTTCCTGCAGATACAGCCGATATCCGATACTGATACAATGGACATATAACTAATGGATTGACAGACGTCTACTAGTAATAAATGTATTTTGGGCAGTCAATGAAAATCTGTGTTAAAATCAGTGTCACACAATGTACTATTAAATGCGTAAATATACAAAACATTAAGAAAATTTATTTCATGTTAATTCTTCAAAATCAGAGATTAAAAGCAGCACTCAAGATATACTTTAGTAATTTATTTTTTAATTTAGGTCATGGCAATTTAAGCATGTTCTAAATAAATAAAATTAAAAATATTAAATTTGCAAGGTAGTGTATCACATTTCTCAGTACAATTCATATTCAGAAAATTATAAATAATGAATATGTATAGTTTTTAAATACAGCACTCCCTTATTTTACTGAGAGTAAAATTGAATCACTGCCAGTTCCCGGGCTATGAATGTCGGAATCATTGCTTTTAAAAGATTTTATATTCTAATATGACAAGGGTTAGGGAAGTGTGGTGCCTGCAAAGCTGGTAATTCGGTGACCCTGCAATACTAGTTGTAGATGATTATCTCCTAATGCCTGTCACAGCAGGCAGCCATAGTGGGGTGGCAGCTGCATTTTTCTCTCTCTCTTCCCCACTCTTTCTTCTTCCTGTAGATGATTATCTCACAGCAGTTAGGCATGTCCCATCACCCTTTGCTGTCCTGGAATGACAATCTGTCAGTTTAATACTTGGAATAACAACAGCAACTGCTGACAAAGAAACTGCAGCAGTTGAGCCCCTCTTACTCCAACATTGCTACCATATCATCCTCTGGTTTAACGGAAAATATCAGGTCTCGATATCTGGTGGGCTGATATTACTAATAGCGGTGGATATTTGACATTGGGTACCATTATTGGCATCGGCACAGCGCTAGTTACGATTAACTGAAGTGTTAAAAAAAATTTGTGAGGCTTGTACACATACAGGAGGACCCCCATTTTTGCATTACCGCTTTTTACGTTTTTCCGCAAATTACACTATTTCACTTAAAATTAACTACCTGTACATTAAGATGCTACTTGAGTTCTGCCACACCAGTAGTCCTTCGATGGAGCCCAAAAGCCTTAGTACACATCCATCAGGTCAATTGACCAGATTAAGTAGATCCATACTCCACCACCGCTTATTTTGGGGCCGGAAAGGACCTGGATTTGCCTAGACTGATCAACCTCCTATGCAGACCTAGTCTGGAGAACACCTAGCTAAATAACCACACCTTAAGAGGTCGCTCGAGTTTTGCGTAATAGGTACATTAATCCATCGAAGAAGCCCGAATTCACCAGAAACACATCAACCATTTGAATTGAACGGGTTAAGTAGTTCCATACTCCACCACCGCTTCTTTTGGGACTGGATCGAAGCTGGATGTACCTAGTCTGATCAAACTCTCCTGTAGAGCCCACACCCAAGTATTTAGAAAGGAAGCAGCTGGAACAATTTCCACGTTCTGTCCACTGCCTCCTTCGTGGTCATATGAAAGGAACAATCTTGGGTGCCGTTTGCTGCAAGTCTGAAGATTCAGCTGAACACAGTAGGGTAGGAGTCACCAGCTTGTTCTCTGCGAGGCCCATTTGATCTGTCCTTATAGCATACTCCTGGAAAGGAGGGGTATGGCGGAGATTGAAACTACCAATACATACCTCCGAGAGTAATACCACTCGCATACCAACTAGTATTTGCCAAGGCAAAGTTTATACAACCTGTGAAATACGTATCCCATTGTATCTCCCACTATAAAGAGTAGAAGGCCGTCCTCATCCCATTCTAGAGCCGTTCAGGCGAGGAGCCACCATTACGTCTAGACAATCCTTGGTTGTGTAATCCAGACCTCCTCCTTAATACACCCCACAGCTGCCCACTGATTCAAAATGCTACACAGCGTAGTAGTCTGCCAGAACCCTCTACAGCCCCACCACAAATGCTGAGTCGCTGAGCCAGCCGCAGAGGAGGAATCCACTTCCTCCAAGTCACCTTAAGGTAAAGTGCCGGGTTGTAAGAAAGGTTTTAACTGCAGCTGTAGATTTTTCTCCTAGACAGCCTACCAGATCATTCTTATACATAGGCAAGGCACCCACCAGGCATTAAGGTCCCTGTCCAACCCATGTTCCTTGCAATACTGGCATCGCAATATAAAACTTGTACTACAGCTACTTTGAAAACCACTTGTGTTGAAACATATTTTTTCCAAACTAGGAATTATGCATATTTACATCCCCCCCCGGTTGGTTTAAACCCAACAATACAAAGTCCAACATGTAGAACCATGCCCCAGCTGGTCATGTATCACTACAAAATGTATTATCTTCCTTTGTCACATTGTAATTAGGAGTTGCAATATTACGATACACCCTGTTTGAGTAATAACTGCTTTTCGCAAGTTTATTCTTTTACATTTTGGTTTATGTGCTCTCCTAACCTAACGCCACCACTTTGCATCCGTTATTGGTGGAACACTGTTCTCCTTGAATCACTGTTACTAGACATTAGTTCTTGGAGCAAGACAGTCATAAGTGCCTCTTCCAATGTCTGTAAACAAGATTTTGTAAATTACAACCACAATACACTACAAGAATGTATTGTCCCTAAATTCCCCCTACAAGTGAAAGTGTTCGATGTCAATGGTCACAGTATGTAAGTGTCAAAGTATTCTTAAGTGGATACATGGCTTTTATGATGTTTTACACAAGGAACGTTAGTAATAAGAGAATAGAAAGTTCACACATTTTATTATGAGAGTAATAAGATTACGCACTCTTGCCCTATTGCTGGGGCTATATATTTATTATATAGGCCACTTCCCTTTCTGCAGCTATCGCTGTAAGGTTGGGCAAAACTGATATGAGTGCTGATGTCCCTCTGGGGTTTGATTATAGGGCCCTTCGACGGTGGAAGAGTTTCTGATGGAGTTTTCCCCTGGTAGAAGGGCTGTGATTAGTTGGAGAGGAATCAAACCGCAGGGTGAGCTTGATCGTAAAGGTCTCCTTCCCAGGGAGCTTGACCTTGTTCACCGTAAAGGCCGTCAAAATACGGGACGCCAGCTGTCACTAAGGGTCGAATGAAATTAAATGAATTATGTAAAATGGGAATGCAAATTATAACGAAATGAGGATTTATGAGATACTGTCCTGGATAGCGCCCTGCTCGGCCTCTCGCTCACTTCCGGGACACCTTTGCAGGCAGGCCACGTGGGCTTATGAGTGGGTACGAAATCAAGGGTAGGGGATGCTATCCTGGGTTTACGCACTGTTTTGGGATGAATGACGATGTTGAGCACTTTCACGGCAGCGGTACAGATTCTTCATGTGGTAGGGGGCATAGTGCTTCTGGGTTGTGGTTGTGGGGTTGGTTTCACTACAAGTTTTGGTGCTGGAGGGATGAGATAACTTACGTAATCGTAATACGACCATGGCCAGCAAATCCCTAATAGTGGATCCAGATAGGTGTAGTGATTTTTGCTGATTTATGGGACTTCCCCTCGTGGTTCGATGGTTCTTACCTCGGGCTGGGGTGGAAGTGGTGCGGGCTTACTAGCATGTGCGATGGGTGGTTTACCCTCTGACTGGAATATCTCTAGCTGCAGGACTCGCCGAGCTAAACAATAAATATTACTATATATTGACCACCTCCTTTCTTAGGCATCTGAACTCTTTGTTGACCAAATATAACATAGAGAGGTTAATAAATGTATTAATTTCTGCTCAAATGGGGTTCTTCCCATGTATTAACTGATGATTAGCTCGCTCATATCCTAGCAGTCGTGGTTCAGCCCTCCTGAGGAGTGTCTTGTACAGTCACTCTGAGGGGATGAACGTGAGATATGACTTGCTAGTGTTGGAGTGATTCTGCAGATATGCTCAGGTGCATCGGACACACCTCAAGAGTCCCGGTCTTATACAGACTGACTAGCCTTGTTCAAGCTCCAGGAATCCTACGGGGTTTGGCCCACTCGTATGAATTATGCTGAGGTCGCTCATTGTTTTGAGCTACTTGTTATCAATAATCACATATAAGTTTAAAAGGATTAAAACTGAAATGAATAAGGAGTGAGAAATAACTACCTCGCCAAAGGATTACATTTTGCACTGCTTATTTATTACCACTTTGGAAGATAACGGGGATAACGGTTCTGTATAGTCCAAGCTAAAATAATTAATTGAAATTATTTTACTTTAAGTCAGGTGAAAGCAAACGAGATTAAATAAATTAAAATTCCAAATAAAATTCCTACCAGCTAATCTCACAATTTACAGTGAGTACAAGGGATGGTTTGTGTCCAGAAGAGACGTTGTTACTGCTTGTAACTGCGGAAGTCAAGAAGTGATTGGAAGGGGGTGCAGGGGTGAGGATGACTGGTTACATTAGAATTCTTCACCAAGGGGTTTTCTCGGGGGACTGCGGGCTGGATGCTGGTGCTGCTGGAAGAGCCTTCTGCCGACTGCTGGAACTGGAGTTGAAGGTTGAGAGCCTTTGCAAGCTTGTAGAGGTGACTGCTAACTTTCTTATCTGCTCTAGTGTGTCTGTGGCTCGGCGAGTAAAACAATCTTCAGTCTTAGGGGTAGCGACCGCATGGCGAATTCTGGGTAGGCAGTACAATTTAAATAATTAATTATGTTAATTATTCGTGGGTCTGTAGTTCTCCAACACATGGAGTCAACCCTGTAGCCACAGGATTGTCTGCCACTTTTGACTTGCCCCAAATGCTCTCTACGCTTGCTGATGGTGCGAAGTGATCCAGTAGAGGCCGCAGGTACGCTGCGCATACATCAATTGGCCACCCCGTGAAGCAGCGTAGACCCATCTCAAGCTGGATGACTTCTGCTTCAGGTATGGAGGGGTTTCTCCCCAGTTATTCTTGTGGCGATATACCTCAGTTGCTGCTCTGAACTCAGCCCTCTTCTGTGCAAGCGTGGCCAGTTAAGTTGCTGGGGCCCGTTATCTGTCGGGCAGCATCTGTTCAGTGTCACTGGGTTAGCGGTCTCTTCTCCCTCTCCTCTTCTGGCTCTCCCTCTCATCCCCGTCCGCTGCATTCTTGGGGTGGCCGCGCAGTGTCTTGTCCCGGCGGCCAGTTCTTTCTTCGCTTCCACAGCAGGAAGGAAAGTTTCGAGGCAGGGATTTTGCATGGGGAGGTCGTATTGGTTTACGAACCCTAGCCTTCCTAGTTTGAGGGCCAGCTCATAGAATATGAAAGTTGAGTAATTTAATACATTTGCATGGTACAATATCATGTTTCTAGTAATTTAAAAGGAAATAAATATTTACCTCCAACCTCAAGATAAAAGTGTAGCTAAAAGAGAGTCCCACTCGCAAGGACTAGCAAAGGGATGTTTACCATGGCCCCTGCAGGATGATTTTAACTGGCCAACTTTGATCCAGCGCTGTTGCACTGTAAACAATTTATATGTGAAAAACAATGGAGAGTTCTTTACTCTTTAATAGTATTATGCCCTAACAAGGCTCCAGTATCCCCATTCAGTTAAAAGGCACAGAGCAAAGAATACATGCGTACACTTGTGATGATCACACATAAGACATGGTTCACTTGCAGTACTTAATACGTAAGACACTTTCTTTTACAATACACATCAACACTTGGCTTAGGTTAAATACATTTTGGTACTAAGGTTACTTACATTTTAGGTTGACATTTATCGGACATAATAATTTTTTCAGCTAGGTTACACACATATTCCTATTGCACTCTCTCTTTACGTATTCTTTCCGGGGCAGGCTACTGCCTAGTTTTAAGTACATGACGGCTGAAGTTACGTACCTTATCTACTACATTCCCCAATTCTGGTGCAAGTCTTAAGATACGTAATTATTAGATAGGCTACGGCCTGTTTTAATTTCATGACAATTGAAATTACACTATTGCATTCAGGAAATTACGTAAGCTCTACAAAACTGTCATTCCTTCAGTTTGTCAAATTCTTATCCTAGGTCTCACATAATCTTTTACATGTTCTAGCCCAGGGCTGCCACCAGCCCTGAAGCTAAAATCCTGGTTACTGTATATCAAAATTCTGGAATCATTCGGTCACATCCTATAAAATCCTTGGAATTAAAAAAATTGCAAATGGCAGAAAAAAAATGTGGATGTGAAAGCTCTTTACATATTTAATGTAGTTGTTTTGGTTTGGAATTTATAAACCATGTTAATTCTTTTCTCCACTCACACTTTTATTTCAGTTTATACAATGATTGTATTGGCGATAATTTTTGTATCCTCACCATTGTGATATCAATGCCAAATGCAAAACACAAGTCACCAAATTCACTTTGCATACGTAAAAATAGCAACTTGCGGCAAGGGTTCTTTTCAATAATGGCCTTGGCCTTTGCATGTGATCATACAGCTAGGAACAGAAAAATATAGATAGTAACTGGTACTACTGGCGAGATACATCAAACTTACATTCATTGTGACTTCATTCACTTAAAACACGTCAACATATTCTTACATAGGGAATACTTCCCTTCTTACCAAAATTGGGCGCCAGAAAAAGGTCTCGGTTTGACTCCTTCGACTTGACGCGTGACGTACGCAGGTATGGATACTAACGTATCTGAGGCAGTAGGCGGCATGTACCTTTTTGGCTAGGAGCTAGGCCAAGTGCTCTTATATAACTGGGGGTTTTCAGTCCTGACAGGGCACTGGTGCCTTCCCGTTGTATAGAACTGGCCGTGTTTCTTTGCGGCAGCGCCAAAATCAGGAGCAGGTAGTGTGATTTTACTTGTAGGTGCCACTGGTTTCTTGATAACTGGGCGACTTGCAGTGGGAGTTGTGGATGAGCTAGTAGCAGGTGTGGAGGGTGCGGTGGAGAAGATAGGTCTGAACTGAGGCAGCGGGAGAGGTTTTGGACGTAGTACAGCAGGAACAAAGTAAGCGATGACAGGTGTAGGAGGCTGCTCTGGTTGGTTCAAGGGTTCAACAATCCACCACTGGTATTCTGCTGGGTCAGTGCTATCAGGTGCGGTGAACAGGTTCTTGTGTTCAACTGGGTCTTGCGAATTCCTCAGGGCCTGGGTTTGAGCGTTAGGATTAAGGCTAGCTAAGTATGACACCAGGAGAGGCTTCAACTCATGTAGATGACCAGAAGTCAGGAGAATCTGTCGGACTCTTTCCTTAAAGGTGGACACCCTATTCCAACATCTGGCACGTAATGCAGTTCACGCTGGAAGTCAGGCCTCACCTGTCCAAGGTCATATACGGGTGTGTGATCTTGTCAGAGTCTTCCCAACTTAGGGAACGCGTGTGTCTCTTGGCTCGGAAAGCTGTGGAAAGACTGGTGGATACAGAGTTGACAAGTTGGCGCAGGACAAGAGTACTTGTGTGGGTCTAGTGTGTAACACTGAAAATTGCCAGTAAAGGCAACTGGTGAATAAACTGGGGAATGCGGGGTGTGATGCGCTGAACGTCTAAGCGATCTCATCTTGCATGTCAGGTATCAGCGTACCCGGTGGAAGAATAATTATTCCACTCAACTAATGCTGCCTAGCAGCCTGCAACGGAAGCGAGTTCTCTGGTCTATCGACATTCCTCTGCCAAGACACTCAGAGGGATGGGGGGCTGGAAGAAAATTCCTTTGCGGAAAGGCAATGGTATCCCTGCAATAGAAATTTTCCATCCTCCCTACTTCTGTAAAGTACGCCACTCTAAGTGCAACGACATCGCGTGTCGCTCCCCTCATATTGAACTTGACCTTGACACATGCCACACTGCTGCGCAGCGCGACTGCGTATTCTATGGGCCGACTCGCCCCATTAACGAGTGCTGAGAAGCATGGGGCAAATCCAAAACGGCAGACATAATTCCAAATGGCTCCAGGGTTTATTCCACATGCTGGACAACTAGACACAGTTGTAATTAGTACAATTAATTATGAGATTGTACTGCTCGCCCAGACTCTTGACATGCGGTCGCCACCCTCTCAACCTAAAATTGTTTTACCCAAAGAGCCACGGACCAGCCGACTCAGATAAGAAAGTTAATGAAGTCACCACAGGATCTCAGCACCCCTGCGCACAGTGATGTCGCAGCCGCCAAGCCTCGGAGAGAGGAGGTAAACGTGTCGTCAGCCTCTACCCGAGGCGATAAATAAATGTGCAGCGCCGCCCACTACCAAAGATAACCAGCCCCTGTGTCAAGAGGCTTACAACCCCCACACCCCTGGGAGAGCCACCAAGATGAAATTCGGACTATATACGGAACCTTCGAAACGCTCTTGCCAGAGTTCTGCAATTGTCAGTGGGCTCTCCTGGGTCTGAAAATACCTCCACCTCTCCCAGCCTGCAGCTTGCAAAAGCTCGTTCCAGCTACCAGGTCCAGCTCCAGCAGCAAGTGCTTCAGAGGTAACCACGACGTCCGCACCCTGTACCCCCTACCCCTAGTTTTCATTGACTCCACTGTAGCAGGTCGTCACAACATCCTAACTCACCCCTCAGTCACAATACCTCGCTGTAAAAGCGATAGAACTTTGGAAATTCTAAATTACCAGGTTTGCCTTCACGTGGCAGTGAACAAAGTAAATTATAAACTTCATTAGTTTTTAAAAGAACTGGATTCCCCAGTGTTTTCCCAAAAGCAAAATAAATGCTCCATAAAATATTTAACAATGTTGACTATGTCAGTTTATCTTTGACCCGTTTATTTTTACGCAAGAATTGCTTTAAATATTTTGCCTCAACGTAAATTTTAAAGTTCTCTCTGTGGACCAAGTGTGAGTGGGCGGAACTTCTCAGTATCACCGAGTCTGAAAAGATGTCTAATCTGAAAAGACATACTCTTGATACCTGGGCAAGTCCAGAACACCCACGCCTGCCTACGGACGCTTTCCAACTCTAGCCGGTCGTTCTCATCAGTAGGGCCTCTGAGTGAATGAGAAGTCATTCCCCCAAAACTATCAATTGACGGCTAGGGGAGGCGTGAGATTTGTTGACAGAGAGCCTAGTGTATTTTAATTTTATTGAATTGTGATAGCATTTTTCCGAATGACAAAGAACGGACGTGGACACCCCAGCCGACTACATCACCAGGCCCGGACAGGCCCTTCACAGAAAATTATCTAACTCTTAACAACTCTCAGTTAACCACCACAGTACCAGATAATTCACTCCCATCGCCAGTGCTGGAGCTCACCGCACCAGGACCACATCCAACCTCACCCCTAATAGCTTGCGAACATGAGTCCGAACTTGACTCCGGGCTGGGTATCTGCTGGCCATGGCCTAGTTACTAATTTGTTAGTTATTACTACCCGCCGAAGCCCACACCTGTTTAAAAACCACCTTACTCCACCCCCCAGGCCATTGATCATCCACCAATAACTACGTGTACCATCCGCACCGCCGCTGGGAAGGTAGTTAAAATCACTATTCCACCCCCGACTGAGCCGAAACACTGGATAGCTCCCGTACCTTACATGTTCATCCCGCTGCGCGTGCCCACGAGACCATCTCCCCTTGGGTGCTTACATCGTAAACGGGATGCTGAGTAGGACGTATCAGGAGGAGGATCAGCTCATTACATTTCATGTATGCAGACATCCTCATCTTTCACAAGTCATTGTTTCATTTAATTTGTACAGCTGTCGTTCTGGATTTTGGCAGTCTTCACAGAGAGCAAGGCTGTTCTCCCTAGGAGGGAGCTCACCCTGGAGTTTGATTTCCCTCTGACTTCCCATCACCCAAACCCCGACTTGCCAGGCAAAACACCCACCAAACTCTTAATTCACCGCCGAAGGGTTCCTTACATCCGACCGGAGGGAAATCAGCACTTGTTTTAAATTTATTTTTACAGAATTTTCTATAGTTTGTAAAAAATGGGGTTTAAAAGAGAAAAGTGCATAATAAAAGGAGTGGCAGCAATAAACAAAAAATAATGTTTGAATAAGTAATGCATTCAGAAGGAATTTCTTTAATATTGATTCCCCATTAAAACTTGGTGGCTGGAGGCTTGGCAGGCAGAGGCCTTATGTTGTCATTGCACTACCCCCCCCCCCCCCTTTTTCCCGCATAGAAAACAGGGTGATAACTTGTAGCTGGTATGAACACACAGTGGAAACTCAATTAATATTACCGGTGCAGGCGCGACTGCTTGAGGTCTGAGTTCAGCGGCACGGACCCGTTCCGCGTGTCGATCCTGTGTAGGATAGAGTGATACTGTCGTCGGTCAGGCAGTAGGGTGAGCCCGGTGATGCTCTCTACATCACTTCCACTCCTTCTCTCATGAGGCATAGGGTAACAGTTGTATAAATCACGCAGTGCACTGAAACGGAAATACTAACAGTGTACCCCAATAGTGACTTTTCTGCCGGCTCGATAAGAGTCCCCAATGATCTCCCACCGTAGACGGGCTGATCAGGGATGTTGACCCGGAGTCACGCCAAGCTTCTACTGGTTGTGCATCCACCCAGAATACCCGGCAGCACTGCAGGTCACTGTCACTATGCACTAATAGTGTGAGTGGTGCAAAGCAACCTGTGTGTGTTGTGTCTCCTGGTGTGAAGGTGTTACTAGTGGTTGGGGTATTACTGTTTCTTCTCCACGAGCACTAATAGTGCTGTGTGTTTGATGGGAAGAAACAGGTAGCCGCCTAATGTGTATGTCTTAGTTCATTTTAATAACTTCCCCGGATTTCATTGGCAGTGCACAGTGTAATCTACCTTCAACTGTGAATACAGATGTATACCTTGGAAATAAAAGTAGCAAAGTAGAAAGCAATGTGTGTTTATTGAAAGTCCAATAGACACATGACTTGTGCCACCTCCTACCAAGTCGATGATAGCTGAAGGTAACTGCGTGGTTCCAGGTGTAGGTGACCTGGTTCTAAATAAATGGGAAAAGCTGATTCTAGTCGAAAATAAAAGTTACAGTTAAACTACTAATTACAGGTGTCTAGAGGAGACAAATGAAGTTAAAAGAAGAAAGGTCGTATTTGTATGTCACCGGGTTGACTGGTCTTCGGCGTACGTAGTTGGGTGCATCGAAGGCGTACTTGTAGTCTTCGAACTTCTCTAGAGCTCCCGAGCACTAAGAGTGCTGTGGGCGGTGCAAGAGATGCGAAAGAATGACTCCAGAGCTCGGTTGCGGCCGGACTTTATAGTGGTAGCTTGTAGGCTGCCGGCGTAGGGAACGAGGGAGGCATGACGTCCTCCAGCCCTGGGTGGCATGAGAATTATCTCGTCAGCGGCCCTCGCTTCGTGCCTTGTTGGGTCTGCTCGGCTGTGCCCGAGGTCTAAGCAGCTTGTTGGTGTAGTGTGTTGGAAAGGGGGGTTGGGGGGTGTGCCTTCCAGGTGAGAAGGAAAACAACAGAAGTTCCTATTGCCTGTAATGGTAGGCAACGTGTTGCTCACTTCTGTAGAGTTGAAGCAGTACTCCTAGGTGATGAGTCGGAGTCGTATTATAATAGGTGTAGAAGCGGCATGCGTCACCCTTTTTATTATTTTAATATTTGACAAACTTTTCATTTATTACTGTAGGCTTTTGTGGCCATTGTCAGACTGGATCTGAATGTCTTGGCTTCCAGGCTGAAGCCGCATCTAGCTGGTATCTCGTACCGACATTTCGCCTTACTTTTCAGCAAGAATCTTCAAGGTGTCAATCTTGTTCTTGCTCGAAACACCCTGAAGATGCCTGCTGCAAGGTACGGTAAAATGTCTGTACGAGATACCACTAAGATGCGGCTCCAGCCTCCAACCCAGAAACCAAGACATCCAAACTTACCCTTCAAATTTCCATTAATATTTATTTGGCTTGGCTTAAACAAATTTGCATTAAAACCATTGGTGCATGGTATAAAAGAATATAAAGTGCACATAGTGCCCACCGGAAATATCATTAGGGTTGCCTGTTTAGAGAGTTTTAGAGTTTCAAGTGTTTCAAGTTCTTGCAATATATTTGGTATAACTCTTAATTACACTCATGAACATGTGTTTTACGTTACATCGTAGCGAAAAGAAGAGACGATAATAATATAATACATTAAAGAATTTTGTGATGAAAGTCTACTCGTGTGATGATCCATGCCCACTATGTAAACCTGGCTATGGTGCACCTTTGTAATCCTTCTTTTGGTTAGAGTTATCCTTTGCATTACTGTGCCAGGGCCCTCCCATTTTGGGGGAAATCCTGCCCTTTAAGTTTGTATAGAAGCGAATGAAATGGTCAGGGAAAATTAGTTTTGAAAATTGGGGAAATTGATTACTTTATATCTCGGGGAACCCGGTTATACCCACTTGCAACATTATTTCAGCCAAGAAGAGTTTTACTATATGTTTGGAATTAATAAATAATCATTCAACTATGTCCAGATTCATATTGGATAACATTTTATATTTATTTGAAAATGGGTTACATTTTTGAAAAAGTATTGTTATTACTTGTAGTTTTTAAACTTTGGCTTTACTTTTCAACCTCGCAGTCATTTTTTTTTATTACAGTGTGCGTAATTTCTTCTCACTAGGTGGCAAATGTGGTCGCAGATGAGGATGGCCTGGATGTGATGCTGAAGAAGATCCGGCAGACACTGGGTACTGTGTACAGGCAGAACAATAACCGTGCCATCCGCTTCATGAAGTTTGTTATTGACCCACATTCCTTTTCCCACTCTGTTGAAAACATTTTCCATATCAGCTTCTTGGTACGAGATGGTGTGGTCAAGGTTGATAAAGGTAAGTGATACGTAAAATGTTGTACTTTAGAGAGGGTAGACATGTGGATATTTTTTATTATAAAAGTAGTGCTTATATTCGTTCTGTGCACTTGGCAGACAATAAAGTTGACTTCCATCCTTAAATGTGTTGTAGAATTAGGAGCTGTTAAAATTAAATGAAAAGATATAGGCTGCACTGTGATACCTGAGTAATTATAGTCGACTCTCAATGTATCGTTATTGCTTGTACTGATAAATCGCATCCACCAACAATTCTTTGTGGTCCTGCTGAAATTCCTATTTAAATAATGTTAACATAACCCACTTGTATCTTTTATAGCATGTTGCGTCGATCAAAGTATATTTTGGGTCCCGTCACCTAAGATTTATAGCAACTGTCGTTTTTAAACTGGTGGTTTATGCAAACATCTAGTAACTGGATGTGAAAAAGATCATGCATGCCGCTGTTTAGCACTGCTCACGGTGCATTGTCTGTCTTCCCAAAACGTCTTGTCGTGTCCTTCCTCCCCTAACATGCCATCAAGATGGGAAGCTCTTGTCTATCAATAGGAAAAAGCAAGCCTCTTGGCCGCACATGCTTGCCTTATGCCGTCACATGCCGGCAGCAGAGCAAATAAAGTGCGCCTGGCGAACGTAAAAAAGTTTATCAATATTATTCGTCGCTTAAAATAGTTACACCAATCATTACTTGTATTTCAAAGAAAATGGTTTCGTCCTAAAATGTTATGCTTTGTAACAAGGAATTATTATTTGCAAAGATGTTTTCTTTTGTGATTAAAGGTTATTTTTTTCCCCCCGTAAGGTTAGTGTTTCCTGGTATCTGACGTAAAATTAACATTACTTAGAACAATACAACAATACCTAGAATTGTCGATAGAATGAGAGAGAGAGAGAAAGAGAGTGTGCATGTGTGTGTGCGTGCGTTCGCGCACACACACAAAAATACTCATCCATATTTGATTGATACACAGCAAATTATTGCCTAAATAAAAAGTGTTGTATAAACATTAGAGAATGAATTAAAAATAGTATCCCTTTTTGGTAGAAGATTTAGTTAGAAATACTGGAATATGAATAATTAGAAAATACCACATATAATGAGTGGTTATGTCAAAGCAAATTTAAATTATCATGTACTCCAAAAAGGTTTTAACATTTTTTTAAGAAATAAAATAAACAAATAAATTTAAAAAACATAGGTTTCATTACACTAATATAAAAAAAGGTGGTGGATTCCATGGTCTTTTAGGCTCAGTGGATGAAAATGTGTTTACCACGTGGTCGCAAATGATGTGGCCGTAAAACAATTAAATATGACAAAACTCTAAAAATATGCACGTACAATGTTACCCTCAATATTGCCTGTAGCAATTAAGCAGAATTTACAATAGAAATACCCTTAACATGGGCTGATGTCGCCTGATTTACAAACTGTGCAGGCCGCGTGGCCCCTCCGCCATTCTCTCTCATCTCCGTTAAAATTCAAAAAGCCACAAGGGTGTAAAATAATTTATTAAGCGGAAGCATATTGCTGGGGATGTCTGGCAAAACGTATGCAAAGTAAAGGTTAACCGGTATACTACATGAAAACTATGGAAATCTAACTCGGTGTAAAAAATATGAAGTGTTATGTGACAGCATCTTATCTTGCCAGCTCTCTTAGAACGACTGCCCAGAGGCAGGGCTCGCATGGACCTACCATGACTGCCTACGGGATTCACACAAGCGGAAATGCTATGCACGCCGAGCAAAAATATTATGTGAAAATAAATGGCACAAAAATTATTTTTAATACAAAATTATTAAAGCAATTTTAAATCAGAAATATTGTTATTAAAGAACTGTCTTTTGAAGGCATTCATGCCTGAATATCAGTGTCCAGCTCTTCAGTGCAGCACACATTTTAAATTTCAAAAGTCAACATGGCCCAATATTAGAAAAAGAACATTTTTACTCTCTATAACATATTTTGCCCTGAAAAAGACATACATGATATACTTGCAACACATTTGGACCCTGATATAAAAATACATAACACTGAGATAATTTCCCACTGGAAAAGTCGGTGTTCGTGGCAGGCTGTGCGCACATGCTACCCACGTGTCATTAGCGGTGAGTGCCGTCATGGTCTAACTGCCGCTGGCTCTTAGCCGGCGTCAATTTCAACATAACTTTGTATGCTGGCAATATCTATTCTAACAATCCAATTTGGCTATAGAGTCTCATTTCTGCCATTTTGTAAAATAACCACACATGAAAAAAAGAAAACTTTTATATATCTTAGGAAACAATCAACAGATTCCAACCTAATTTTGCAAAGAAGTTGTACTGTTGTAGGCTATATTAATCCTTTAGCTTTGTGTGCTATACCCATGAAACTATGTAACCAATTTGAACTTCACTTTGTATATTGTTACATTTCAGTACAATGAATAAATATTCCCTTTGATATGTTGGGCACTGGTTGTTACAGTTCAGTTTAAATTATAAAGTTATAATTTGCATCTTTTCATATATTTTATTTTACTTTTTTCTTCTCCTCAATGGGACACAGTTCAGTGAAGACATGATTTTGAGTAGCTCTAGATGATAAGTGTAGGGCTGGAGGAGCCCTGGAGGAAAGCATTGGGATGTAGGTCCAAGTTAAGTAGCATTTTAGGTTTGTTTGAGTCAGTTACATGATTGTTCGAGCCAGAACCTCAGCTGGTAGCATTATTGGATCAATAACTAATTGATTTATGGTTAGACATTAAGATGTCTAGGAAAACCAAGTAATTAAATGAGGGGTGAATGAAGTCATTAGAATAGTGCGCTCTGGTCCTCCTGCCGGCGAAGTGAAACATGTAGAGTGGAGGTGGCCGTCTGGTGACCTTGATTCTCTCTCTCTTTTTCGGTTGGCGCCCTTCTCTGCCCCTCGCCCTGGTTATCGGAATTTTGCTGATGCAGCGAGTATGTGTATTCCCCCCGTGTTGCAAATATTACGGGCCAGGAAGCCGCTCGTGTCTAGTGTTCCACCGGCCTACATTTTATATGCGACCTGAAACGACCTGAATGAAAAATTATAAAAATAATGGCGCGTCAGAACAATGGGATTAAAGTAAAAATAATTATATTATGTACGAGACTTACTCGCGGAAGGCGGGGAAACGCCTCTACTATCCTGAAGCTTGCTGCAGTGAGTTAAGAAATCAAAAGGAAAATCTTTCCAGGGAACCTTTGTATCTGTCAGTAAGCTAAACAGTTACATGTGACAGACTGCGAACAAGTTAACCACAGGTCCTTAAATATCTGGGTTGACCGGCTAAATGAATACAAATCGAGTACACTACATGTATGACTATCACGGCAAATTGTGCGCACATTGGTCACTGAATACAATACACATAAACACTCAAATTTTGAAATTAAAAATATCTTGCACCAGATTAGGATAGCCTTAATACTCAGACTGTTTGATTGATAACTGAGTAGGTGCACAAGATATTGCAAATAAAGGCCGTACAAATAAAAACATACACATAAAAATACCTTCCTACAGAACTGCATTCTTTCTTGTAGGCGATCTTCACATATACGCTTTCAAAACGTATTATGATATTTACTTATGTGCCTACACATAAATTAAGATTTAATACTGAAAAGCATAAAAAAAACTAATCTACCTATTCCTTGCGTGAGTCCATCTTATATTGTAGGTCTAACAGCTAGTATGGACACTGTATCTTCGTTGGAATGTTCATGGTGAGTTCCTAAGGAATGTTCACTTTTGTCTGTGCTAAAAACACACTCTTACACGACTGCATTCTTCGTGTAAGCGATCTTCACATTAACCCTTTCAAAACGTATTATGACATTTATACGTTTACCTACACATCAAGTCAGATTTAATGATCATCATTATAAAATATAAAAAGTTAAAATGTTATTGTAAAGTCGAAGTCTCTGTCTTCAACTTAATCACTGGCACTGTGGAGAGCGTCTTTACGTGAGTCATTTGTGGTAACTGAATTTTTAATTTCATTTCCCGTGTCCTGCCTCCATGCAAAATCTACAGTCCACCCTGGTGGCTGTAGCACCTTTCCTTGTGGAAACAGTTCTCATACACCACGGAGAAATCATCCATTTAGGAGTGCGCAAGTTGAGTTACATGCTGGGGGAATCACCCACCGGAACTGGCTAGTCACATCCGAGGTTAACCATTTAATATTCATTCTGGCACAATGTGTAACTGAAGCACAGTAAAATTAATCTTCCCAATGTAAATTTTTGTATCTTTGTAACGTCAGAACCCCGCTTCTACTCCATTTAAGTGCAATGTTTAGTATTGGAAAGTGTTTGTAAGAACACATGGGTGAGACGAACGCACGAGAACCCACAGCATCCCTAACATCCCTGAGTCTCAGAGTGCGGTGCGTAGGAACCACCGCTGGTGCCCACCCACCAGTAAGAAATAGTGTATTTGTTCATCGTGTCTCACCCGACAGCATCAATTACCATTCCCAAGTAGGGCCAGTGTGTTCATCTGTGCCGCATCAACTGCGTCATCCATTACAAAATGATGGACACTATGCCAAGGCAACTGCAAGAAGACATCTAGACGTCCGCGTTGGCATCCACGACACCCGCGATCGTGAATAGTTGGGACATACCAATGAATGATGCATGCATTGTGGCCTGCAAAGTGAAGTGAACCTGTTTGGTGAGAATGTGGGGACATCT
Organism: Dryococelus australis; assembly: GCA_029891345.1. Classification (NCBI taxonomy): domain Eukaryota; kingdom Metazoa; phylum Arthropoda; class Insecta; order Phasmatodea; family Phasmatidae; genus Dryococelus; species Dryococelus australis. The sequence continues at coordinate 41,549,250 of CM056997.1, forward strand.
ATATGCCAATGCATGTCCGAAACCATGTCAAGCCGTCAGAACAACGCCTGTGCACACGCACCGGATGTGAAGGGGCGGGAACAAAATGGGCTGTGTGTCAGAAATGTAAACAGATCTTTCACCTAAGATGTATAGGGCCGGAGGAGTATGTGACTTTCCGCGATGGCGTGATATACTGTACAAAGTGCCGAGAAGAACTGTGTGGAGAATGCGCCGCCAGAAACTCCGGAAAACAAGCCCACCGCCACCGGTTGTTGTGACATATACACCACAGGGTTTGACAGATTCCGACCATAACGTGCTGTTGCCAACTTTTGCGGGACATGATGCTGAAGACCCAGGCACGTTCTAAGCTGTGTGGAAGGAAAGTTACACCGACATCGTGTACACAGGGACGATTGGATTGAGGTCACTGCAAACAGGTTAAGGGGAACTGCCGCATGTGGTGGAATTTCGTATTTGACTACCAGTTCACCAGGGAGGAGTTTTGCGAAAGTGTGTTAGGCAGATTTTACAGACGATGATGCCGTACAGGCACAAGCCAGACTCTATCATGAACAGCAACGTGAGCTGGAGGGAATTGAAGAGTTTATCCAGAGAAAGTTAGGATTGTACAAATGCTTGCACCCAGGGCAACCAACCTGCGGAGTACTAGAAATCAGTCGCATTGTCTACACCGGACATTAGGCCGTACCTGCACAGGGCAACAAGTGCAAATTTAGAACAATTTACGAGAGAAGCATGCCTTATGAGAGAGATGTACGTGCAGGGCAGGAGTACCAATCGCCAAGGCAAAATTACTGCATGCCAACACTCGTGGTCATGGTAGATGTAATGCGACCACCACCATCCTTTACGCCAGTGTGAACGACACATGGACAGAGGCAGAACTTTGACAACAACAGTGAGAACTACTACCAGGAAAACATTGGGAAACTGAGGAGGGAGGTTAGTGAGACAGCACCTGCACCAATCTCACCACCAGACCAGAACAGTCAGCCTAATGTAGGTACTAAAGTGTTTCAAGTCAGTGATAGTACGGTACGTGTATAACATATCAATGTAGAACTTGAAGGGAAAAATGTAATTGCTGTTGTGGACACTGCTGCCAGTCACAGTTTTGTACAGGAGGGACTGATTAAGGCTATTACCACCAGTGTCGCTGCGTCACTTACAATTTGCCACCACGACTGTGGGAATTTGTGACCTCCGTACAAAGTGCAACGTATACATTGTGCCTAATCTCTGCGATGAAATGATTTTGGGACTACCATGGTTAATCGACAACCAAGCTGTTTTCGAGCCACATCTCGACCATCTTCACGTGGGGACATGTGGGAGATGGATGCTGTACACCATGGGAGCAACGCCGGCGACATTAGCTGTCGTGCCGCTCGACAAGTTCTCGCACGAGGTGTCGGAACACGACAAGGGGAGAATGCAGCACCTGCTGGACCAGTATGCCGGTGTGTTCCACACCAAGGGGAAGTTGCAGCGTACTGACGTCACCGAACATGCCATCATCACAACACACGAGGACCCTGTGTACTCCAAGCCACAAGACCCAGGTATCTTCTTCAAAAGGGTGATAACCAGTAGGTATGTAAGATGTTAACGATATCATAATTGAACCTACACAAAGTCTCTACAATTCTGGTATCACACTAGCTCGTAAAAAAGACTGCGAATGGAGGTTTTGTGTGGATTTTCGCCCGTTAAATAAGATTGCAGTAAACATGCCACCGCCAGTAATAACGTCAAGGACACTTTGTCAACACTAGGGCCCGCTGCTGTGTTCATGTCACTAGAACTCAAGTCTGGATATTGGTAAGTGCCTATCTGTCCCCAAGACCATTAAAAAACAGTATTCACAACACCTAATGGGAGACAATTCCAATTTGTTGCAATGCCCTTTGGCTTAAAATGTACCGCCGCTACCTTTCAAAACCTCATGGTCAATGTCTTGGACGGCTACTTAAGAGACTTTGCGATGGCGTATCTCTATGAAGTACTAGTGTGGTCTAGTAGTTTGGGAAGAACACTTACACCATTTATGTCTTGTGTTCAAGCGACGGGAACATAACAAGTTGATGTGCAAAATTGACAAATGTAAAAGGGGCAGGAGTAGGATGGAATTTCTAGGTCACTATATATCAGGGTCAGACACAAACCGGAAATACAACACGTAAAACAAATTCAGGAAAAACCTACACCCAGGTCGTGAAAGCAAGTGCAAAAAATTTTTGGGTTGATAAATTGGTTGCGGGAATTTATTCCCAATTTCTCTGTTATTACCGCACCACCAACCACACTTGTCAGAATAAAGTTTCTATGGTCACCTCAAGTGGAAAAATCCTTTCAGGAAATTAAAAGTGCTTTTGTCAACTGTCAGCCACTAGCACGGTTTAACCCAGAACTTCCGGTTGTTGTGCAAACAGATGCCAGCCAGGAGGGAATTAGAGCGGTACTCTATCAAGTGGGCGAACAGGGACAGAGACACATAATAAACTATCACAGTGCAAAATTTGAGCATACCAAAAGGAAATACCATGTAAACGAACAGGAATGCTTGGCAATCATTCACGCACTACAAAAGTACAGGCTGTACTTACTGGGATGCAAAAACGGACAACAGATGTTTGTTTTGGTTAGAGGGAATGCACAACGGGAAGAGCATGTAGCTGTGGAAACCAATGAACTCGCATATGCGCTGTCTAGAAACCCGTGCCAGCAAGTAACGGTAACTGACGATGCCGAGTGGGAGGAGGCACTGCCACCCTGCCACAACACCCCTTGTTTTGCAGAACATTGTTGTCAAATCTCCATCCAAGTTGGTCTCTTTAAATGTCCTGACGTTTTGAGGAAAGTGCACACCGCACGAGAAAATTCCCCAGTTGCTGCACAATGTCGGCAACACTGCGCCGAGGTACATGGAACACTAGACCGGGAGATACAAGTTCGACCACCTGGAAATGGCGGACGTATGTACCAAGGGAAGCGCTTGAACTATTACTGAAATACAGACATGACAGCTTAGAGCATGGTCAGTCACCCAGGTTCTGAACAACCGCGGAGAAATGTTCTGAAGTATTTTCATTGGCCAGGTGTACAGCGAGATATACGTCAGTACATCAAGGATTGCATCAATTGCAACACAAGAAAGCCGCAGAAAACAGACGGTTACGCACCACAATAACCACACCTACCAACTGAACCTTTTAAAACTGTCGCTTCGGATATTATGGGCTCGTACCCCCGTACCAAAAGCGGGATACGGTTTTTGATCTCAGTGACAAGATTTGTTTATGAGGTGGACCTAGGCATTTCCCATTAACAATGTCCGTGCACACAGTGGTGCAAGCCCTGCAGCATGAGTTATTCCCGAGGTGGGGACACCCTGAATTTTTGTTAACTGACAACGGCACCCAGTTTGTGGGAAAGAAATGGAGAGAGTATTGCACCAAGTGGGGAGCAGAACACCATACTACCCCGGCTTACCACCTCAGGGCAAATCCAACTGAGCACCGAAATCAGGACATAAAAATACAGTTACGAGTGCGGTTAGGCGCGAACTATACACTGTGGGCCGAACTCATCCCCGAAGTCATGTTTTGTTTGAAAAACAGAGTTAATGCATCGGTACTGCCGGACAATATTGCCGGACACCAACAACAGATACATACACAGGCAAGGGAGAATCAGGAGAGGTATTGTAACACATGGATACCGGAGAGTAAGAAACAACCACCTGAATTAAAGCCCAGAATGTACGTGTATGTAAGGGAGAACCCGCTGTCCGCCGGAATGAAGGAACATTGTACAGGGCTGGCACCCAGATGGACTGGGCCAGTAAGAGTAGTCAAGGAGATGGGAAATTCTACGTTTCTAGTGAAGTTGGGACCGAGACGTGTGACAATACGGCACCATGATGACCTGTGTGTAGTCAGCACACCTATAGGGAAGAGAAGCAAGGAGATGCCATTAAGCCCAGTGCCTCGGCGATCACGGCGTAGCATACCAGGAAGCACACACTGTGAAGTCAGCAACACATGCACGAATGTAAACAACGCTAGCTGCGGAACCCCATGTCCAACCAATGTAAACAACAGCTTCTGTAATGCTACGTCATTCAGGAGCTTCATGCCGCCAGAACTCTCCTCACCAAACAGGGAGGGGGATGACAGTAGAAATGGCAACACAAATGTCAGTCTATTGAATGATAGTAATTCACCGTTTCAGGGTTTCCTCGTAACAGTAGGGTAAAGCATAGCAGAGTAGAGTATCTTTAAGGGGTTTCAAAACACCAATGGAGGTGATGAGAGCAACCAAAGTGTAAACCTCAATAATAGCATAACAAGTGCAAATGGAACACCATTCAGAGGTTTTTCGGCACCCGTAAGGGAAAGCATAGCAGAGCAAATCAGTTTCAAAGGGTTTGGGGAGAACAGTGGGGAGGTGTGTGCAACAGGAAGTGTAAAATGCAATGTATACAAACCACGTCACAGCACTCGCAATAGGAGAAGCGATCCACTGCCTAGCCCCAACAACATGGTTACAGCCAATGCCCCACCCCCCTAAAAGCGTCACCGAATAAGAAGACCTCTGAGGTCATGCCTCATCTGCCCTCAATCTGTGGTCCTGATTCATACCCGGGCGGAGACCGGCAGAGTCGAGTTCAGCTGCTCGCACCATCTTGGCCTTCGAGGGAGGGGTTGACGCAGGATTAAAGCCAGCTGCAGTTACACCATGACTGCACTCGCCGCTAATGACACAGAGATAGCACGTGCTTACAGCCCACCACGACCACCGACTTTCCCAGCAGGAAATTATCTCAGTGTTATGTATTTTTAATTTAGGGTCCAAATTGGTTGCAAGTATATTATGTATGTCTTTTTCAGGGCAAAATATGTTATAGAAAGTAAAAATATTATTTTTCTAATATTGTGCCATGTTGGTTTTTGAAATTTAAAGTGTGCGCTGCACTGAAGAGCTGGGCACTGATATTTAGGCATGAATGTCTTCAAAAGACAGTTCTTTAATAACAATATTTCTGATTTAAAATTGCTTTAATAATTTTGTATTAAAAATAATTTTTGACATGTATTTTCACATGATATTTTTGCTCGGCGTGCATAGCATTTCCGCTTGTGTGAACCCCGTAGGCAGCCATGGTAGGTCCATGCGAGCCCTGCCTCTGGGCAGTCATTCTAGGAGAGCTGGCAAAGTAAGATGCTGTCACGTACACACTTCATAATTTTTACTTTTTTTACACTGAGTTAGATTTCCATAGTTTTCTTGTAGTATACCGGTTAACCTTTACTTTGCGTACGTTTTGTCAGACATCCCCAGCAATATGCTTCCGGTTAACTAATTATTTTACGACCTTGTGGCTTTTGGAATTTTAACGGAGATGAGGAGAGAGAATGGCAGAGGGTGCCACGCGGCCCGGGCAGTTTGTAAATCAGGTGACATCAGCCTGTGTTAAGGGTATTTCTATTTTAACTTCTGGTTAATTGCTACGGGTAATATTGTACGTGCATATTTTTAGAGTTTTGTCATATTTAATTGTTTTACGGCCTCATCATTTGTGACCACGTGGTTAACAGTCATCAAGTCTGTACCTGCCCCATCCTTGCGCTTAAAGTGTTCTTTCTTGTAATTTTTCATGCTTGATGCTTTTGTGTATGACCACGCGGTCTTTCGCATATGATGGATTTTTCCGCCATCAGGTGCGCTAGAAGATTTTGTGTGCTTGAATGACACAAAGAATACTTCTCTGGAAGCCGTTGCCATTTTTTCCAGTAACAATTTTCCTATTTTCACAGGAAATATTGCGTTTTACATCTGCCTGCGTGGTCTGCTACGAACTTCATCCAGCGGCATCCGCGCCATATAAGATTGTTTTCACACGTCAGTGTGTTTATTCTGCCTGTTCATGTCGTGTCTCACCTTCATTAAGTGAAATTTTGTGTAGTTTGTACGGCAGTAATGTTTGATCCTAACCCACTATGTGTATTCACCGGCGCCACACATCATGTGGTTCGGAGACGAGTCCCGACGAGTAGGCGTTAGTGAGAGAATAAAAGGACATGATAACTTCATTTTTTCTTTCTTTCTTTTTTCCCACGTCCTGCCTCTGAGAAAAATCTACAGTCCACCCTAGCGGCTGTAGACCCCTTTCCTTGTGGAAACTGTTCTCATACACCACGGAGAAATCATCTATCTAGGAGTGCGCAAGGTGAGTTACGTGTTGGGGGAATCACCCACCGGAACTGGCTAGTCACATCCGAGGTTAGCCATTTAATATTCATTCTGGCACGATGTGTAACTGAAGCACAATAAAATCAATCTTCCCAGTGTAAATTTTTGTATCATAACGCAGCTTCTACGCCATTCAAGTGTAATGTTTAGTATTGGATAGTGTTTGTAAGAACGCACGGGTGAGATGAACGTACGAGAGCCCACAGCATCCCTGAGATTCCTGAGTCTCAAAGTGTGGTGCATAGGAACTACCGCTGGCGCCCACCCACCAGTAAGTAATACTGTATTTGTTCGTCATCGTGTCTCACCCGACTGCGCCAAAATTAGTTTTGTACTTTTGTAGATAAAACATACTGAGATAAAGTATATGGCTGCCATTTTTGAAAATGTGTCTCTGGCTCACTCAAAACATAGATTGCAGTAGTGCTACTTATTCACCATATTTGTTGGGAATCTGTTGGTTTTCCCTAAAAATATGACCTAAAAATTTTAATTTGTAATTTTATCCTTCTTACAAAATGGCTGACTACAGACTTTGTGTGGACCCATTTGATTCTTGTAAAATATGCTGCCAGCATACAAAGTTAAATTGGAGTTGATTACATGGTTTCGACAATATAACATACTAATTAAAATAGATGTATAGTCACCATTTTGAAAATAGGTTCTGACTCACTTATACCAGTTTACATCACCTGCCACAGTACAACTTATTGCCAATTTGGTAGGCATTTTTCAATTTTTTCCCTAAGATGTGACAAATATAAATACTTTATTTATTTGTGTGGTGCTATCTTACTTAATTGTGGATTAATGTGGTTATGTGCTGTTACATATGATGTTTCTATTAGATATTTTCAGCCTATACAGTTGGTCGAAAGTAATATAACAAAATATTTGTGTGTAGGCCATTTTGAAAGGTATTGCTTAATCTATTTAAATTTTATAAATTCAAATGGTCTACTAGACTATAGTAGTATTACTTGCCAAATTATGTGAGAATTGGTTTTGAGATATAACATAAAGGCTTCATTTTTTCATATGGTACCATCTTCTGGAATTGCGGACTAACAACAGTATTTGCAAAATTTGATTTAAATCAGTTGAATGGTTCCCAGGAAGTGACATTCACCCCCTAATTATAAAATGGCCACCGTTTTAAAAGTGAGCGCTTGGTGTGATCAAAAATGATGTCAGATATCCTTACTAGGTATAAAATGTGTACCAAATTTGGTGAAATTCAGTTCACATGTTCAGTATTTTTAAGGAGGAAACTCACACGTACACACATACAACACACAGGAAAGTATTCTCACAAGCTTTTCTTTCCTTCGAAAAGTAGACTAAAAACAAAAAAATTCTAAAATACCGGAAATTTGCATTGTGACATTCTGTGGCAATGCATTATGTATCCATTTGAACATATTCAGGCCCACTATAACATATTCGTAAATGTGATATCAGCCATTGAAAAACGTCTGCAAAGCTGTGTTGATTGCTGATAGTGCAAGTTTTGAACATTTCCAGTAGCACAACGTACATTCTGGACTTTGCGCCGTATCTTAACATCCTGACATGTAAAATTTGTTCGCCATAAGGACCACTAGTTTTGAAAGGCAATTACTCAGAGGGGAAGCTGAATTGAGTGTGGTTCAAGTGAACTGGTACAAGGAAATTGATCCAAAAGTTATCTTGGAAAGGAGATTTTTTGTGTGTGTGTGTGTGCGCACGCGTACATGTGCGCGCGTGCGTGCATGTTTTTTTATAGTTGAACTCTGTTCCTTTTATAATTTTTCTGCTTAAATTATTTTCCTGGTTAATACATTGACATCGATTTATAAAGTATAAATTGGTGTGTCCCTTCAGGAATGGTACAACTAGTCTGGTTACAACTTTTTTTTTATAAAGAATGTGACTTTTTTTTTACGTAAAAATATTGTTATTTTCGTAGAACATAACGAATGATTGTGTCTTTGAATGGATATCTTGTATATAACACTCAGGTTGGGAGCATGAGTCACAGTTCCTGTGAGTGTAAATGTAGTGTGTTAGTTTTTAATGACAGGTAGCTATACAGTATGTATTCCCAAAATATTGATACAATGTGTGTATGTTGAGCAGTGAGAGGTGACCTTTTGATATGAGCAAGTTGTCTAGTTTATTGTGGTTATAATTTTATGTGTAGATGAGGATGGAGAAATAGTGATCTCACCAGTTCCCCAGCACTTGGTGGATAATCAGTCAAGTGATATAGGGAACCGAAGGCAGTTCATTTTCAGCTTGTCCATGAAGACTTGGGAGGTGAATATCAAACTAGTAACATTTCATAAACAATTAATAAAGTTGTTTAAATTATTTTGTAGTTTTGTTGTTGAATTAATAGAAATGTCTTTTTTTATTGTTTATTTTGAAGCATATTAACTTTTTGAATCTGTGCTATATTTACCCCAGGTAGACCCTTGCATAAGTACCTAAAACTGGGAAAACTTATTTCAGATCAATGTCTCAAATCATAGCCTAACCTATTACACAATCCCTCACTTCCATGACTAATTCATTACTGAAAATGTGCATGTTAATGGAAATAGCATATTCTGAAGCATTGTTCTTAATATTGTTACACGCGGTAGCTCACACCGGCCACGAGTTCCCAATATGTGCAGGCCAGCGCGGTGGGAGGGCTGACCCCTCTCACCCTTTATCTTTCCCCTGTGGTCAGCCCGTTGCACTGCTCATCTCGTGGCTGGCGTCACAGCCCCTCCTTCACCCTGCTGGAGATGCCGACAAATGTAGAAAATGTTCAAGAATATTCGGGGAATTAGGATACTCTGTGCAACCAGGGAAGTAGCGAAGTTTCTAGATGATGGCCTACGACTCTATAAATACTGTAGCGGCCAGCAGTCTTTGGCGAAGACTATCTAGCTAAGTGTAGGTGTGAAGTGTAGTGCGGTACCTACGACTGCGGACGAGATGTGAATGGATAAGAGATCGTGAATCCCTAAAAGTGAAGCCTACTGTGCATGAGGGCGCTCAAAGAACTTTAGAACATTACAGACTGGTGGGACTGACTGGCCGTGAAATATGGATTTTAATGTAAATATGGGAATGGTCAAATATGGAGACAAAATTATGATACTAGCTGATCCCGGCGAATGTTGTTCCGTCTCTTTCACATCCTATTTTGTCTTCTCAATGTGTCCTCTCTATTATGCCTGATACGTCAACCAATATTTGACCTTGGTATCGCTGGCATTTTTGTCTTTTAGATCAACAAACATTTCCTGCAAGTATGAGCAAAATCGGCCCATAAATATAGAAGTTAGACTCCAGTGCCATCTATTAGAACTAGGGATGTCAAAATATCATTTTTTCTCAATTCTGATTTTCGATTCCAACTACAAAACCTTTCACTCTATTCTGATACCATAAATTAGGATATTGTGATTATTAATATGTGCCTACAGTCAATGTATCCTTCTGAAATTTTGTTTTATAGGTCAAATTGGACAGATACAAATATACCTGTATTTATGTAACATTCAGACTTATCTAATTAGGCCTAACAAGTTCATAGTAGAATTTTTTATAAGTCTATGATTTATTTGAAATTAATATAGACAAATTATTATACAAACAAGTTAAACAAAAGTTCTCAACTTCTCAATGCAATATTTTTGGTCAACTTATGGAGCTAACCAATATGTACACAAATATTGATGTTGTTCAGTAATGAAACCTTTCATTTAGCATAATTCTACTGGACATTTTAAGTTGCAGAGACACTGGATGACTTGCTCCTACACACATCTTTGCCCAAAATATCTTCGGAAACATCATTATTGGCAATTTTCTTGTACTCGTTTTGTTTACTTGAGTGTTTTCTTATGTTACTAGTTGTGCGACTAACCCCACCTAGTGAAATTTTTGACGAGCACAAACTGCAGAATGCGTAATTTGGGTCATTTACATAAACTGAAAAATAATTCCACAAATCGCAATACTTTTTTTTCAAGCAAATAGAATTCTCAGTACATTGAAAACTTAACACTACCCACTTTTAGAAAGAAAAAAAAAGACTGAAATCTTTGTTAAAGGTAAGCACCAAAAAAAATTGCTTTCAATCTCAAATACCTCAAAAATGAAAATGTCACAAACAGGAAATATGTATGGTATGAAAAATATACTTGTTCTTTATCTAATATGCCTTTAAATAATAGGTAAACAAAATCGAAAATCCGAAAAATAATACCAGGATCTTTATGTTCCCACTACTAATAACTATTGCACAACAGACTAAAAGCCAATGCATGTTCCACATCAGGTTCCACATCAGTCACCCGTAAATCTAGGAGCTTGCCCCTAGCGAGAGTTCTTATCTACAAATCACATCTTGTTGCAGACTGATGCCGACTTCTGGCGCGCGGCTTATCAACTAACGCTGATGGCAATACTTACGCACAACAAAGTGCTATCTCCAACAGTATCCGCATGTGCGGCGGTGGTCTTTCATCCGTGGCTGCCAGTTCGTTTTAGTGTTTCGTCTACGCTGACATCTATAGGTTTAGATATTGTGCTGTAGATTTTCACGTGCTTTTGTCTTTTATATTCAACTATCTCTTCCCCTGCATTATATGCGAATAATCAATGTTCTACAATTATCTTAATTCTTTCATACTCTAAACCATCATTGAATGCAATTTTTAGTGAGGGGAATGAATAATTTTTACAGCGCATAATTAAAAAAAACATTCAAAAATTGATATTAAAGCTGAAAACATCTGCTACTAAGTATGAATTTTGCAGGGGCCAGGAAAAGTATACATTAATTCCAGTCAACGCATGCGAGTTCGGTACAGGTTCAGCCTATTTGGAAAACCATAGACCTGTTACTGTGCAGCGTAACCTCAAAAATTTGTGTGAAGTGGGACAAGGATTTATAACAATTAACCGTTTGATTCTCGATTCTTCAATACCTATAATAATCGAGGGTATCAAGGTATTGTGGAATTTTCAGTAAAATACCTGGAAATCCTGTTGGGAAAAATTACAGTGCTGCTCCGAAAATTATTCTGGTTGCGTCTTAAGAGTACAAACGCGTCTGAGGCGCCTCATGGCGAGAAATCATACATGTGCGAAGACCACGTGGTCGTTTACAAAAGCATCAATCATGACAAAATTACAATGGAACAATTCATATTACCCTGAGAAAATTATGATGCACAAGAAATTACAAACAATAACATTTTAAGTGCAAGGATGGCGCAGATATGGACTTAGCGGCTGTTAACCACTTGGTCGCAAATGATGTGGCCGTAAAACAATTTAACATGACAATACCCTAAAATACATACATACAAGTTTACCCTTAATATTGCTCATGGCAATGAAGCAGAAATTATAATGCAAAAGCCATTAACGTAGGCGGGTGGCGCCTGATTCAAAGTTGCGCGGGCCGCTTGGCCTCCCCGACATCTTTCCTCCTTCCCTCAATTTAAGTTTAAAAAATCTGCAAGGATGCAAAATAATTATTTAAGCAGAAGCGTTATGCTGGAGATGTCTGGCAAACCTATGCAAAGCAAAAGTTAATCAGTAAACTAAATTGAACTAGGGAACTCTAACTCAGTGCAAAAAATATGAAGTGCGTATGTGACAGCGCCTTACCTCATCAGCTCTCCTAGGAAGGGACCAAAACAATAATGCTTATTAACCAGGAAATCTTCTTTAAAGGGTACGATTACACATGTGCAGATAAACAAAATGCACAATTATTAAACTTATTAAGCAAGAAAACTTCTTATGTTTTAACTTCTTAATAAAGAAAAGCTGTATGTGGGTGATATAAAAATCTTGTAAAACTCAAACACTAGTGGATATTCTTGGGCAATTAAAAATATCTTGATGAAGTACAAGATTGTGATTTGATGGTATATGTTATCTGACAAGTGTGCTCTCGTAAGTTTCTCCTTTCATCCTTATTGCTAAATATTTTTTTATGTTTTGCACTTAAATGTGTATACTGATTGAAATGAATGAATAACAAATTCCCTTTACTGTAGTTTGATTGGAATTGTTACAAAGACAACATATTCGTGTTCTAATAATAACTAATGAATTTTTTGTCATGAAATTTATTTGACGAATTGAAAAAGAAATTTGGCAATGGTAAAATTTTAATCACAAAATTAGCTCATTTTATTTACAGCAAAAGTGGGGCCCTAACCGTACTGTTTACGTTAGCAGATAAATCCTCACATTCTGGAGGGTCATACTTTTCCATGCACAAATGGTATGCCAACATCTATTTTCTCTTTGCAAACTACACGTTAAACTGAAACTCTCTTAGGATTACTCAGAGGGATTGTGTCAATTTCACTTCATCCTTGAAAGGAGATATCCCTACTGGGAAGGACTTGTGAGTGTACTCGCAGGTGTGATCAGGTTTCCTCTCACTCAAACACATCTCAGAGGGACGGTAAAAGACAACCCATCCTTGAGGAAAGAATAAGAACAAATTCTCCGGGAAAGATGGGAGGGTCTCCCCATGGACAATCTGTCTCTCGTTAACTGGAGTACAATTAGAGGGTTGGTTTGTGTGGAGAAAGGAATTCCTTTGATGAGAGAATTTAGTACTGCCCTGTTCTCTCATCTCAGTAAATACCAACGGACTAGCTCAGCGTGAGTTGGAGACTTTTGACTACATATAAATGAAAGTTTGTTGATACCAGGATTGTCAATAAATAAAAGAAGAAGTTAATGTTTGCTGGAGATGTATTGTCATCTCAGCAAAACAATTGACACTCGCAACTGACAAAAAAAAAGACAGAATTGCAACCTTTACAAAACAAAACTTCTCACTCCGAGAGTTACGAAGACGAGAGAGAATCGTTACTTTTCTCTCCCGGCGCCCTATTGACTCCTCGCACCGACAGAAAATAAATTTAATAGTTATTTGAAATGTTTGAAATAAAAAAGAAGGTTAATGTCGTGGGCGCTGGTCGGTGCAAGTCACGTGATCATACGTTGCAGGCTGTCTGACTGACAGCTGACAAACGATCGTGTTGCGACGAACTGTTGTAATACCTGAGAAAGGTCGTGCTTCCTTATATATTGGTAGAAAGTTTCCTCATTGAAAACATATTGTTTTCGAACAGTCAGTCACATCAGCCAAAGGTGATCTCTGTTATTTTCCTCGTTTCACCATGTTGTGCCTTGCGGTGGCGATGGTTTTAGTTTACTAACCCAGTGAAAAGGAAAGGATGTGCTATCAACGTCTGTTACTACTGATGAAATGAGGAAAGAAAAATAACAAATTTGGAAACACAAAAATATATGAAATACAAACAAGTTGTCATTGCCACGACCTTTCCCATATTACGTGAATTACTCTCCTTTACTGAAATATAGATAATTGAAATACTTCCCGAACATACCAATTATATATATATATCTAGCTGCAATGCTACGCTCTCAACAACAATATTTTTTCTCTCCCTGTTGTGCTTTTGTAGCGCTTGCTACTCTGTATGTTCCTGCTCTGCGCTCCTCACCCCCTGCTGAACTTGACCTGGGGAGGCGTGAGAAGGCCGGGTGGCGCAAGTGTGGAGTAACTCTTTTATTACCCTTTCTTAGAAATCTGCTGCGGCAGACGTTTTCTTCTCTCTCTGGTGCATGGCTATTGTTGACATCTCTTTTCATGCAGGAAAGGATGGGATTACAGCCGTGCCAAGCTGTGTGCGTTTGTCGTGTATATTTATCTCTGTGCGCATCACATTTCCTCGTGTTGTAGCTGTTGCGGTAGGTCGTGTCACGTTGGTAACCATATGGTATGCGTGCAGTCCAGCAATTGAACTTGTGTTTATTACCTCCAGTACTAGGCTGGGAAAGGAAAATAACCAGGTTTGCTGTGGCTTCATGCAGAATAGTACGGTGTGGGAATCATAAGTTATGATTATTTCAGTAAAATATTACTAAGCAAATAATAAAGAACTGCCACGTGAAAAAGACCGCACTGTTTCTGTCAAGTGATTTCTAAGCTCAGCTGTGGTCGTCTACGCGGTGATAATCTTGGCTTCTAGCTTTGCCCTTATGTGTCGCATAGCAGACCAAAATTATGTGTATTGAAGCTGAGGGAGATTGTCTGCTGAGTGCTTCCCAGACCCAGCAGCCAAGTAAAGCTCTGCAAAGGAGTGTTGTGGCTGAGAAGTTAACTATCTCAAATGTTGCATGGCATCACTTACAGACAAATAGAAGAGGAACAGCACATACATGTTGATGCGTGCCGCTTATATGAGTTATACCAAACGACTGCAACTTATTGGCAGGTGTCTTGAGGATAAGGGGATGCGTCGAGCGAGTGTTGGCAAAAGCATAGTTTCTCTAGCGTGACGTCACCGGCCGGCTGGAGGGGGAAGGAAGACAGCGCGAGACACACTGCAGACCTTATCTAGTGGCAGATAGTGGTACTTGGTGCCTTCGGCGCATAGCTTCAGTGGACCGGTGAATACTAAAATACCGCTCAGCAGGAACATTCATTCTTACTAGGGTAAACAGTACAATGCTAACCAACAATGTCAAACTCCGTTGTCATGGTAGCAACGCATGCTAACTGATGAGCTGAAGTCGAAAATGCTTATTGTTGCCAATGCATTATGCGTCAACGTATTTTTTCCCCCTAATTTTTGTGAGGAATCACTATTTTGCATGTAATTTTTAGTGAAACATGTATATATACTATTAATTTTTAAATTAAACTTTTTCATTACATCAAATTATTGTTAAAAAGCAAAAGCCAGATAAACCTAGTGCATGTTCTGACAGTATTTAAAACTTGCTGTGTCAATTTTTCCTTAACACCTGTTTGTGTACAATAGATTTTTTAATACACCACTAATTTGCTCTATCTTACTAGTTTCAGTATCCCAGTTCTGTACTGTTATTAGAAGGAGGTAAGGCCCTCACCACTGGTTATTTAGCAAGAGTCAGATTTCTGATTATGAGATGAGGCATTTGCCTCAGCTGTGGCTTGTTGATGTCCGCTCTATATTATTCTCTGTCTGAGAGTGTTGGTGGCAAGGCCTATGTATTCTACATTGCAGTGAATGCATAATTTTTTAGGAGTTGAAATTGGCAATTTTTGATTTTGCATTAATATTATTAGGAATCGTGAACAGTGGAAAATCAAGGGTCTAATTTAGTAGGGTTTTTATTTTATTTTTTCCAAAAAAATTTATTTTAGTGAATGTAAAATTTGGTAACATTTTTACTAACTCTGATATTTTGTATTTTGTTTAAATGTTCGAAAGTACATTGCTTATTAAGGTATACTAAAGCTGTAATACAGACTGTCCCAGAAGGATTACATGAATTAGAAATTTGAATTGTGCACCATTTGAGAATGTGCAAGTTCTATTGGGGAGCAAGTGCATTATGAGAAGCAGCCATCTTTACAGTTTTGTATTTCAGTGTGCTGGGGTGAATTGGTCAGTGGAGCATCACATGCTCTAGCGCTAAGGTAACAGTTTGTTGTGGGGTCAGCTTTATAAATCATTGGGCCCTAGGAGTGGTTGGGCAGAGAAATGTTATTTTGGGTGGGCTCGGACGGGTACTTACCTCATATTTTCGGGCATGTGCAATTTTGGTCGGGCGTTAAAACCAAAAAAGTGGATGAATTTTGAACACAAAATATTTTCTTACACAGTTTACATTGAGAAAAGTATAAAATACTTGTTTAAGAAATAGGCTGTAATATACTTGTTAAGAAATTTTCATTCAAGTGAAAACTAAAAAAGAAATGTGAGTATAAAATTGCATTTAGTATTTTGTTTGTCCATACGAGTGAAAAACTTCCAGACAGGTGTTTAATATGTATGTTACTACCTGAAGTTTCATGATCACGTTGGTTTTCACTGCTATGGAATTAACTACTTACTTGGTCTTCGTCTTTAAAAACACTACCACTGATATCCATTTTTGGTAAAAATTAAGTTACTTCAGATTAGTTTGAAACTATTCAGTTTCCATTATTCATACAAGTAATAACTAAGCGGTCTTGCAACAAACTTTGGTTACCTTATTGATGGCACAAACATTAAGTAGTATACACTTAATCAGAAAATGCAAACAACTGTCATTAATTACTACCATATTACTTAGTTTTTGGTTTGTTCTTTTGTCAGTCATTATTTTCCCGACATTGAGAAACGTTTCAATGTCTACTATACTGACTGAAATCCATACTATCACTGATTTTAATGTAGTTCATAAAAAAAACCCAATGATTTGCAACGTTACTGAAAATGTTTATTTTGTAATTCTCGTATTGGTACAAATAATAGTGTCACATTTATTGCGTTTTGTTCTTTTGGTGACGTTACAACTTTTTGATTAAATGTAGTAATTTGATTGTTTGTTTCTGGATGAACAAAATTTTCCACTGCATCATCAAAACAACGAGCATTTATAATTACTACTTTGTCATAAGAAGAGGTGCAGTTCAAAACAGCCTCATCTCGCAAAAGATGATAAATGTGATAAACTAAAGTTTCCCGCTCCACCAATAAAATAAACACAACCTTAACTAATATATTACTTGGTGAAAATAAAAATAAATTGCCACCAGATACAAGTTGTCCTCACATAACCATGATAATATGTTAACTTGTGTACATAAAATATAACACATAAAATTGGTAAGACATAGATATATGAATCTATGGAGCGTACTGTGTGCCTTCGCCGAATAAACGTGTAGCCAGTACCTAGTGGCAACAAAAAATTTTGTTACCATTTTTTAGAGAAATGTTTGATAATTTTTTCTATTTATCACATTTGTATACTACCAACGAAATTACATTAATTTTGCGATGAAAAAGTGGGAAAGGACAAAATGCAAACAAAATCAGTTTATTTTAGAAAGTCATAGTAATCAGTATATTTCTGAAACATAGTGGTATCCTGTAGGAGTAGATGCTCATTGACGATATCGCTTTGACAGTTCAATTTCGATACATTGATTGTGTCGACTTTCCGATCCCGACTATATATTGAAACAATTTATCGAATTAGCATCGTAAACATGATGATTCACAATGGAAATGTATTTCTTTAGCATATTTTTGTATGTTTTGTTGTTTTTCACGCGGTATGTCATTTTTCGCAAGAAACTGGGTTTTTCACTTGATGCATGCCAACGTGCTGCACTGTGCAAATGTGAACTCTACGGGCGACTTCGTCCCATCTACGAGTGACCTGTGCTCAGGGGGAAGTCATAACAGTGTCAAAATAAATAAACGTATCAAGCAAGGAGATTCCACAAGCCTCGACAGCCAATCAATTATGTAATTGTAATTCACCCACGTAATTACAATATGCATTGCCCACCCAGAATCCCTCATGCAAGAGTCACCCTCGTGAATAAAGTAAATAATTTTGATATTCCACTATTATTCGCTTAGTCATGGAAGAAGTTCCACCGCACCCCCGAGATGGCAGCACCCCTGTGACCTTGTGACATCACAAACCGCCAGCCTCAGGAGGTGTTTTAATTTGTTGTTGTCTGCAAGCGGGGAGATAAGAAATGAGTGGCACTCCATAACCCCAGATAAATATACCCCTGCGCTGGAATGCTATGTGCTAACCCCCGCACCCCGAAGAACTGCTGAGTGGAAGATTTTCAGTATAAATAGAGGTCCAGCACTCTGGTCCAGCAGATATGCCAGGCTCGCCAGCCAAATAGACTCGCGAGCCCTTCCCAGTCTGCAAAGACACTCTCATCTGTGAAGACTCTCTCCTCTCCGTCGCCTGCAATACGGCATGTTACCTAGAAGCCTGCAAGATGGCACGTTATCTGGAAGCCTGCAAGACGGCCTTACTCTACTCTGCAGACTGTGAAGACTGCAACATCCCCAACAGTATGTGTAAGGCTCATCCACTACTGCACTTGTTGACCGAGAAGCCAGCATTCCACACCTGAGGTAATCCTACTCCACACCCCTGGTAACCCTTTACCCAAGTTAACTTCAGTGATTCCGCGGTAACAGGCCGTCGCATCCTAGTTTACCTCTTGGATAACTTCTGGTAACGTTGGTTACGCTGTGGATAGCATATATTTACTGTGAATTTTGTCTAGTTAGATATTTTCAGTTTTTTAAATTAATCATTTTTCCTAGGCTCTTTTTTGTCTGTTTTTATTACATAATTGTTTACACAATTAACCAGTTAGCTATTTTGCTGTAATTAATTTAGCGGGAGTTTTCCCTTTTCTTTAATCACGTACTAAATCTTACGTCAAATTTATTTTCCATTTACCTTCGTTTGTAATTTAGTTCCCATTTCTTAAATATTGATCTGTCAATGTTTTAGTAAACTTGTGCCAGATAACTTCAATCTCGCTGGTGACGAATTTATGTGATGTCCCAATACCTACACCTCAAGGCCTTGGGTGTGATTGCAAAGTCCCCCCCCCCCCCCCCCCAGACTCTATGTTGTGGAAGGGATCACAGGAATGGACCAGATGTATAGCAGATAGGGAGGCTCACAGAGTAAGTAATGGTGCCGGGAATATCATGCTTCAGAGAGGACTTTAAAAGCAGATGCCCTTGAAGGGGACACGCAGGAGGTTGAACCTAAGACCCAGACTATTGAAGCCGTTCTTTAGCTGATCTCTCCACTCATCCGTCTAGAACACGAACGAAACCCCTTTGTACAAGTATTTAGGCACCTGTTGGCCCAGGTATGACCCTGAGGGAGAACGACTTGCCCAGCTAGAACAGTCACCGCCAATAGACAGTGCTATTCGTAGTGACCCCGTACCCAGCCAAGCACCCGGTATGTCAAGTATAATGAAACTCTCTTCCGGCAAACTCATTTGGTTTCAACACCCGGCGGAAGTAAAGCTACTCAATTTCTGTGTTATTAAGCTGGCATCGAGAAAGACAGTACGGGTTCGACTCCCGCCTAAGGTAGTTCCCAAACCACGTGCTGCACCACCCTCTTCATATTACGTACCCGCACATAGACTCACTCGTCCCGTTCGAATTACCCCAGCCAGGTCATACACCTCCACCCCCACTGTTGCTTAACCGCACCACCACTTCATTCCCTGGGACAACTGGCATCCCGATATTGGCAACCTTAATAGTGAGGAAGGTTGAACCCCCTGAACGGGAGACTCCTGCCGCCTCACTCTGCTCGAAATTTCAGGTACCTGACCACCCCTATTGGGCCCAACGTTTTAGAGGAAAATGATTGTACTGTGACAGTAACAGCAGTCTGTTATCACCAGATGCTTACTCTACTGGAGTTTCATAATGCAAACAAAGATGGTGAATTGTGGTTTCAACAGGACGGCACAACCGCAAACAAAGCTCAAACTGTAATTTACTGATGTATGTCACAAATGATTTTGTATGTAGAATACGTGAATGTGTTCAATGCCGGGGGTAGCCACTTAAGGTTTTTAATTGTGACACCTGTACACTTAATTGCTTATTGTATTGTTTTTATTTCATGCAACCTACTGTCTCATTATAGGCCATTAACAGTTACGTCCACTTTTCTGAAGCCCTCCTAAAGTTTTGCTTCCACGATATTCCTTCGCTTCATACAAATAAAGCTCAACTAAGTTTACAAAGGGGCCGTGGTGACTGAGCGGTTTACAAGTTTGCCTCCAACCATGGTGACCCAGGTTTATTCCCCGGCCGGGTCACTCTTGGATTTTTCCAAGTGGGAATCATGCTGGACAATGCCACTGGTCGGCAGGTTTTCTCAGGTATCTCACATTCTCCATACCCTTGCATTCTGGTGCTGCTCCGTCCTCGCCTCATTTCACCCTCATCGGCTCTCAAGACCTCGTTAAGAGCCTCTTAAATCTCTCGAATTATCTGAGTCTACTAAATTACACCAGAGGGACAATGCACTACATTTGTGTGCACTCAGTGTAATAATATTTTGCATAAGGACTACTTATTACTAGGCATTGCCAACATTATTAGTCCATGTTTATATTTGCAGTATATTTAAATTAAATATAATTTATAGGTAGAATATATGTGAGTGTACAATTTAACAAAAAATTAAGGTATTTTTATATTAAAGTATATAATGGTTGTAATACTGTACATGACATAGATATTTAAGAAACAACCACACACGTCATACATGGGGTAAATTTTGAAATTTTTCTTTCGAAAGCATGAATAAACTGCTAATAGACTACATATAAGTTTAAAAACAGTCATAGCCTACTGGCAAATTCTGTATAAATTAAGTTCTATGTATAGGTTTTAGCCATTAATTTGATCAGCAGTATTCCTGTTGTAACCATACTAGACAGATAACAATTATAGTGTATGGAATATAAATTAACACAAAAAAGTGGTTGAAGTTAACAGGATTTTGGGTGAAAAAGGGGGGTGGGAAGAGGCAACACATGGCACCTGTTTCTGCAACTTTGTGAACAAATATTTTCCTACCCACTCTTGCATTTCTGCCAAGATGTTATGCTAATAAAATTGGTCTGTCGGACAAAATATTTTCTCGTAAAATTGGTAAATCAAGTTATCTAGCATTTGTGCGTGTGTGTTTGTGTGCGTGCATGTGTGTGGGTCCCCCCCCCCCCCCCCCAAATTGGTTTTCGAATACTTTAAGACTTCATTTCACATGTTTCACAATATTTTATGATGCAACAACACACTTAAGCACATAGCAAAAATTATTTGAAGTGGTGGTTTAATGTTACAGGAAGCAGTGAAGAAACTCAAAATCAAAGAGCCTGTGCTGAAACATAATGTATCAACTGGAGATTCTTCTGTGCCCTGAGGTTGAGAAAATAAATCACCAGGTTAATGGAGAGAGAAAGTGATGATATAAATGTACAGTGTGTATATTCCATTTGTATAGGACATTTTTTAAGAAATAAAAATAATTATCATTGAACATACATTTTAACTTACAGATATCATTATTTCAGTTTAAACTTATTACCGTATTCCGTTGCATAATTTTAGCACATTTTTGCTTAAAGTGGGGAGGGCTATTAACCCTCCCCACTATTGTTTCTGTGGTTTCTATTAATAATATTTTTATGCCCATAGTAAATTTGTGTTCTGTGTAATTAGTTGAGTCGAAGTATACCACTTTCCTGCGAAAAAAAAAATTATTTTACAGAAAAGCCCCTATTCTGATAATTTAGGCCTACCTCAAATATTGTTTACTCAACACACTTCACATCTCTTATTTTCAGACTTACTTTTTCTGCTGTTAAAACTTTGTCAAAGTCTATAAGTTGCAAACTTTTGTATCTTAACATTATGTTCAATGCAAACAAATTTTTCTTGTGAACAGAGTTCTCTTATGATGTATTCATAACTTTCTTGATGTATATATGTTGTGATAACACTATACAATTTTAACTTTGTACATTTCCAATTCAAGAGTATAAGTTACAGTGCTTATAATTTCACATAAAGTGAATGCAAAGTTGTAACAATGAGGGGAAAATATTTACCCCACACAATAGGAAACTAGATTAAAAACAAAAAATACTCTTGTAGGGAAGCATTATATTGAACTGTAAAGAAACCATTGAAGCGAAAACAGGAATAACAAAAGAATGTTGGGAACAATGAAAACAGAAGTTGGCTGTCCAGTGATTTTGCTAACTTAGGCCTACCAGCATAATATGATTTTTTTAGTAGTTACATTTACTTTTTTATATAATATTGAACTGCCTTCTGAATCATCAAACACAGAAAAACTAATCCCTTCACAATTTGTAAAATTATAACTTATGCTTCAATTTAATTGGTTATCAATTAACCTCTTTAGGGCTTCAGAATGAAATTTATTGGTTAGGCTCAATTCCTATTACTCAATCAAATATTTCCAAAAGGGTTTTTAAAAGGACACCACTGTTTCGTGAGTACATATAATGTGCAAGAACAACATAATTCATGTCAATCCATCTGGATTAGGTTTGACACAACATACTATCAACTGCTTGGCTCCACAATATACCAATTTAAATACCTGTAAGTTTCTTTTCCCTTGGGTTATAATTATAATGCATCTGCTGCAAATATGTAATTATCAAAGATTTGTTTTCCACATAATCACGGATATGTGGGTAGCAACAATGTTTCTGTTTCAAAATGTACTGTTATAGTTTTTAACGCATTTCAAAAAGGTCACAAATAATCACTACCCATGAGTACACTGATGTACAATTTTCGACAGTATAATTCCCAGGACGTATGTTGTGGAAAGTAAAAGCTTGACGCATGCCAGCTTGCTGCGCACTCCACAGGTGACTTCGTCCCATCCACGAGCAGTCAGAGCTCGGGGCAAGTTATAACAGTGGCAAAAATAATTTAACATATTGAGCAAGGAGACTCCATAAGCGGGACAGCTGAATACGTAACCGTAATTAACATGCTTAATTACATTGCTTGCCCGGAATCTCGCACGCAAGCGCCACCCCGTGAATAAATCAAATATTTTTGATAATCCACTACCTTTCAGTTAGCCACGGAAGAGGGCCAACAAACTCCTCGTCGTGGCATCATCCTCAGATTACGTCCCCACACACCGTTCAACCAGGCCTATGAGTATCAATTCAGTCTCTCTAGCCAGGTCATCCACCCCCACCCCCGTAATCGCTTAATTACTGCTCACCGCATTCATCCCGAGACAACCGGTGTCCCAACTGTTGGCAACCGTAGTAGTGAGGAGGATAGAACTCCCTGGGCGGGAAATTAGCTCGTTCCACCTCACTCTGGGGTTTGACTCCCCTCTTTTTCGACGTGTCAGAGATGGTGGTCAGCGCCCTAACCTCTATTTGACTAATTTGAAAAGAGAGCGCACATCAAGCTTTGTAAAAAAAACATGTATAATAAATTCTTGGTTTATTTATAAAATATAATATTTAAGATAACAATCTGAACATGCAAATTAACAAATTGCAGCATGAAGTATAAATAGGTACTAAACTTCGATAAATTGCCAAAGACAATATTCAATGTTTTATTATTTCCTGACACATTCTACTTTTACCAAAATTGCCCACGCAAAGATTCTGCATTTTGAAATATTTACTTGAGAGTATCATTCTGTCGTAGTGAGGTAATGTTTTTGAAATAAGAGCAGTGAGATTCTGCATTTCGATTTAATATCGTAACAACTCAAAAATTGGCTCCCATGTTTGCAAATGAAAATGTGTGCAATGAAAACTAAATTTTCAGTGTTGTCTGTGGTGATGCCGCAGAACTAATGACTTTAATTAGAACGGAAAATGTTTGGTAAGAAGTATGTTCAGTACCTAAAATTGTGTATTGCTTTCGAGGTATTTATAAAATTAGCCTTCAGGTCACGAACACAAAAATTGAGATTATAATTTAAGTAATGCTTCAAAGCTAGCTAGTTTTTATGCTAGTAAGAATACTGGACAATCTTTTAGACATTGGAACCAGAATTGTATGTAATGTTTTATCATCAAAAATCTCACCACAAATGTGTGTTGCAATTGGTTTTTATAAGTAATTTTGCAATAAATGAGTTGTTCAGCATTATTATTCTATTTATGATTAAATCAAATAATGTTACTTTAAATTATGAAATTCACAATTTTGTTTTTATTTGCATAGTTAAAAACACGTTTGCTTTTAAAAAGTTGATGGCTGAATATAATAGTGGAATTGGCACATTCCTTCTGGTACAGATTCATTTGAAGCAGTCAGATTCATAATACAGAAAAGTCATGTTGATTCGCGGGCTTCTGAAATCAGTCTTTCCTCTTCCAGGTGCCTCTGTATCCACGGAACATAGTGAGACACACGAGTGTATATGTCCGGGAAACCAAGTGCACATGGAAGACCCCAGGAAACCAGCCCCACCACCTCGCCATCTCTGATCAGTGGACTGCCGGAATCTCCCTATAAACAGTAACCATCATCCATTAAAAATATATAGTACGATTCAATTACGTATTTTGGTAGTAACAAGTCAGCGCACAAAACACAGTAAGACACCTCAAAAGTGAGTTAATACTCCAGATGTGGTTTGTATGAATATTTGACATATACTGTTGTAACAAACACACACACGCATGCACACATGTGCAAGCACTTGTGTGCGCACACGCCACTCATGTACATGCTTGTGCATGTGCACACATGCACACACCTACCTCTCCAATTACTGCAGACACTAATATCCCTGTTATTAACACAAATATTGCGCAGTTTGTAATAAGAAACAGATGTATGCCGTTCAACTATGTGGAATGTCAGTATTTAAAAATTTTAAGTAGCACACACTTATTTTAAAAACAAAATTTTTTTATGTAGACATACAATATTTCACACAAGAAATAGCATTTAATTTCCCAGAGAAATGTTATTAGTGACTGCATATTGTAATTTGGCAATGAGCTACTTGACTTTGTGACATCAGGTGACATGGCAGTTTTGTTGATGTTTATCGCACACTTGGCTGATGTGTTTTGTATGATATGGCTATTTATTCTGACGCACACTACACTGCTGTGCAGCGTGCCTGCGCACCCTATGGGCGACTTCGCCCCATCAACCAGTAAGGAAGAGCTCAGGGGCAAGTCACAACAGTGGCAGACTACCATTCACGTGCCGACAGAGTTGACTCCACATACTGGACAATCTTGGACACACGTATTATTAACACGATTAATCATAAAATTGTACTGCCCACCCAGAATCCCGACATGCGGTCGTCACCCCCTCGAACCAGGATTGTTTTACCCAATGAGCCACTGAACGCAGATAGCACCCCATGGCATCACAACCGCAGAGCCTCAAGCGGAGGTTGTAAACCTGTTGCCAGCCTCAACTCAGGGTGATAAGGAATGCACGGCACCACCACTACCCTGTGATAAAACAGCTCCTGCGGAGAATGGCTATCATCCCCGCACCCCTGGAAGAGCCCTGAAGCACAGATCTTGGACTATATGAGGCTCAAAAGCGCCTCTAGCCAGAGTTAGCCGACCGCATAGGTCAGCAAGCTCTCCTTGGTCTGACCAAGATCTACTGCATAAATCCAGTCAGCCATCCTTCAATCCAATCATCCACTCATCTTGACAATCAGTAAGCAAGGCTATTCTAATTCCATGCTTACAGCCACATTTAAAACTAAGATGGCATCTCAAAACTTTAAATAATTAAGAAAGAAAATTCAAGATGTGTGCATCTGTGCTACAAAAAAATAAATTTTCGCTGCATTCATTCAGAATCAGCTCGTACTTTCAGCACACAACAGAGCTCAATGGGATGTGTTCTAATTTACTATACCTGGTGCGCACTCAGTGCGCCTTGTAGAATCATCATGTGACTGCTCAACAAAATGAGTGCTTGTTTATTTGTCATATTTGCACTCAATCAGCTGCATTGATTCTGGAGATAATGTTGAAATTATTGCCTTTGGTGCACATTTTTTCAGTGCAATTCATAATTGTAATATTGCAAACCATTGTTCTCGCACCAAGTAAAGCTGGAATACACTACATTTTGGTGGTACTACACTATGAATGCACACCACTGCATTAATTTTTTAATTGCCACATATGTACTTCGCTGCTTCCACATATTTCAAAACCCTGCATAATGATTGATTGGTTTGAAAGGGCCTGTAACATAGTGGCTCGGACACAATTACATGTGTATGCATAAGAATAGAGATAATTAGGTCCCATGTACTGCACCAGATGTAATAAAACTAATAGTTTCACTAACAATTGGGTGCCAGATGTAGCTTACTAACTCTGATGACTTACATGTGAGGATGTAGGTAGCTAGGCCCCTGTAGAGAGACACAGTGTAACATAGATGCAAAGAACTTATGTATGTGACAGAAGAATACTAACAAATAATACAGCAATAATTCAACTGCAAAACAACCAAAAATAGTTACTAGGAAAATATCTACTGCTACTTGAAATTAATTGTGACAGGAATAATGTAATCAATTTGCAGAATAGATTTTAGGTGTGGCTTCATCAATACTAGCCACTCTCCTGACTGATATGTTCCATTTTACCTTAGACTTGGCATTGAAAATTTCTAACTTCCAGTAAAATGAATTAATTTGTTTGTTTCTTTGCTCTAGACTAGCTCAGTGTTTTAAGAGTGTTATTCTGTGTTTCAAGATTTCAGTAGTTAAATTCATTTGGAGTTAGTTAAACTTGATAAAAAAATGTTCGTCTCTGGTTCTTAATAAAATAATTTTCAAACTTCGCTGAATATAATTTATAAAACTAAGAATTCTCTAAGTTCTAGGCGTTCCTGGCCATCGCATCCCCCTGGATGTAGCAGGACCTCTCATCACAGGCTTCCCTATTCAGGCTCTCATGGCTAGTGCCATTACAGTCTCAGTACATTTTAGCATACGCGGTAGTTCGAACTAATTATCTTGAAAATCTATGCGTGCGGCTACCAATACAGGTCTGCTTATTCCTTAGACTTGCCTCGCCTCTTCTGCTCCTTCGGGACAGCCTTTTTTCAGGTTCGAATTTGGGTCCTTTTAATACATATAAACTAATTTAAAACCCTGCATACCAGACCAATGCGGGCTAGCTTCCTGCCTTCGAACATCAAGTTTACTAAAAATTTGTTTCAAACACTTCATTAAATAATGCAGTCTGCCACTGACCAATCACTACAGAGCTAGAGGAAGAATTACAAAACACGTCACTTAGTTACCACTGCAGTGGATCAATAACTGCTCATATACTAGGGCCATTACAAAAATAATAGGCTGGAAAGACATATAAATGTAATTACAATAAAAATAAAATTTAAACAAGCAATGAAATTACATACCGATTAACATAATTAATGTACCAATTAAATTAATATCTGTGAAATCATATTCCGTAATATAAATTGTAGCATTTTAGCTAGATATATCTAACTGGTATATTCTGGAAGTATTTCATTGTCTATATCTATATTTCAGTCAAGGATAGTAATTCATGTAATATTTGAAAGGTCGTGGCAATGGCAACTTGTTTGAATTTCATATATTTTCGTTCTTCCAAATTTATTTATTTTTCCCCTCATTTCATCAATAGTAACAGACCTGGCGTGACCCACTGCTCGAAAACAGCCTGTAGCGTGTGATCGCGTGACTCGCACCAACCCCGAAAAACCCTAAGTGAATTGCATTTTAGGTTAGGTTCAGCTGTTACTTTTCACTAACAGAGGGTACTTTCAAATATTTGTATTTTTTGTGCCACTGCTGATACCACAACCACAGTAGCAAAGTATCATTTCGAAAGTGGGGGGTTAAATAGGAAAAAATATGGTTATATATTAGGTAAATTTGTTAGTGACAATGTTGAACAAAGTGCAAAATGTGTTAAAGTGCTGAACTTGTTTAAGATTCATGAGTTATTCAGAAAAGAAACTGTAAGTCAAGAAAGAGAAATAAAATCATGATTAGGGGGTAAAGAAGACTTATAAGAGAAAAGATAAATGTAGTTTCAGGTGTAAAGAAATGGTGAAATATGTTGTGAGGAAATTTGTTAGGAAGAAGAGAAAATTGTATAAAGTGAGAAAGATGAGATAGAGAAAGAAGAAACACAATATGGTCAGTGATTTCATATAGCCTAATATGATTAATTAGTGTCAATTTGTTAGTCATTATTATGTATAATATATATTTTTTATATAAAATATAGTTGAATCAATGGTAGGTTACTATGTATGTAAATACATAATGCCAACTGGCATGTCTCAAAATACATAAATATGTTATTAATGGCAATTTGCTTATGGCCCAATTTTATGGTATTACAAGCTTATTAATGTCCCCCAGATTTTTGTATCAAGGTTTATCGGGGGGATGGCTTTCAAACTAACTTATGACCTAACTTAAACACTTACGCCTTGCCAAGGATTTGAACCCAGGACCTCCCGTACCAATCGACTGTGGCAGGGGAGGTTGCCACCACGTAGTGTCTTCCAGTAGTAAATTATATAACGTGAATTATTTAAATAACCATGGGAAAAGTGAAGTAATATCCAGTAATGAAAATGCTTTCTTATACTATAACATCAATTTTGTTCATCAGCACTTTTTTGAATACCATTATTTTCCAAGGGGTATCTCTTAAACACCCATGGAAAGTGTTTTGTTGAGCCAACAAACAACTGTGAACAGAAACTTCAACCTACAAATATGTAAATAATGCTTTCCATTTCTTTAAATTGTATGATAATCTGAGTGGTAAAATGTTGCATCTGGTTATGTTTTACTAGCTCATAATTTTCACAGTTACTTTTTGTTTTTATATATATTTTATGTATACAAAAATTTTGTGCTAATTTTAGTTTGAATACAGTTTGTTAGTATTAAATATTATATTTCAAATACCTTGTCAAAATGTATTTTGTATTTCAAATCACTAATTTAATTTATATATATATATATATAATCAATTCTGTCTGCCTTTCTGCGCAATACTGTAGGACTGCTACACTAGCTATTTATACTTGAATAATGCAGTTGCTACTTACGTAACACATCCCTGTGCCGTTTATTCCTCCTGCACACATCTGCAGGTCATTGTATATTGTATCATTTAACGTTTTCAGCTTTGATTGACAGGTCTTGGTATCAACGGTTTTCAGGGTGACTTTCTGCAGTTGTTTCGGCAGCGTATAGTTTGGAGCCTTGCAAGAAGGATAAAAAAAGTTAAAATGTATCATTTGGTTTTGCTCACATCACAGGAATTTTGAGGGTCACAATCAATAACTTTTAACATTGATTCTACATTTCCTTGTTTCGCAAGTAAACCGATGGACAGTCTTTGATTATGATCCTCAAGATTCTCATGTGAACATTACATGAAGGGGATCTAATTACATCATAACACAGTAGTCATTTGTGTGTAGGCAACAGAACTATAATTTAGAATCTGTATGCTGACTCGTAAAATAGATTATTTATTTATCATAAATTTTAAAGGACTTTGCGGCCTTGGAATTTAAATAAGGAATTAATGTTAAATAAATTCCTCCTATATCCATTTATTTTAAAGATAACAATCTCAGTGCAAGGTGAGGAGCTGATGTTTTGAGAAGGGCTTTTGTTTATATATGTAAAATATCAGTTCGTAAGATAACTTGTTTTGTAACATATGCAGTGGACCCACGTAGAGGACATGGCCAGCGAATCATAAATGACGATCGAGCTGGTGCCGTACCATCACTAACTAACATTCTTCAACTTCTTTAAAACCGGGGAATAATACTGTATTATTGATTGAAATTTAGTACACTACGGCGAAGTAGGAAAATACTTAATTTTTATTATGCTAAATTTTAAAGGGATTTGTTATGCATTTTCTTCTTTATCAATGAAGGGTTTTGTGTAATTGTACTATGACCATGATGGAAGGGGGGGGGGGGGGTGTTTGAAGGGTGGCATACTCAGCAAGCAACTGCCACTGTGGCCAGTCCAGAAACAGTCGAGGAAAGGGCAAGCAAGATGTGTGTCGCGTGGGCAGCTTAATGTTGCTTAATTCTCTTAGTAGGTATACAGTTTTCTAGTAATGTTGCCACAGCAGTTTTATTCTCATCACTCCCATGTCACCTCATATTGCGGTGAATTCGTTTTGACGCCATCTGGTTAAGACACGAGACGAACGATGACACAAATACTTACTGGTAATATGGGTGCTGGCGCTGCTTCCCAACCACAGCACTATTGAGACTCAGGGTTCTCTGGGATGTTGTGGGTTCTGTGTGTCCATCATATCTGTGCGCACTTACAAACACACAGGGAATACTAAGCTTTTACTAAACATCACTTTGAAATAAACGCTTCATAAAATGTTGCTAGGACACTGTCACTTCTGAATAAGAGGTAAGTTCATTGTGAGACTTGTTTTTATTGTCATTATGCATACACATCAACGTACCAATGAAATTATGATTATCTCGGTCATGACTAGTCAATTCCGCTTGGGTGCTCCCCAGCCCGCAATTAATCTAGCAGTACGTCTAGATGGATGATCTCATTGAGGTGTGTGAAAGCACAGCCTTTACAAAGGAAGAGGGCCGACTGCCGCTAGTGTGGAATGGCGGTTTTTCCCTGAAGACAGGACACAGTGAATTACAAATGAAACCCTTGATACATTAACACGTGTGATTACTCAGCATCACTAACGCAAACATGTCGGGGCTCGTCCTTCAGTACGTGGGTAGTGTGGTGACGGCCTATACACAGAGCCGGCTAGAACAGGAATAATTGCACAGTACACAAATTACAAAATTACATAAACCCTTAAAAGATATATGAAACAAGATGGGGCATGAGATGAGTATTCACAATAAACACACACATGTGTGAAAACAAGTTTATATGGCGTGGATGCCGCTGGATGAAGTTCGTAGCGGACCACGTAGTGCAGGTGAAATTGCAATATTTCTGCGTGAAAATGGCAAGTTATATTCAGACAAAATATTATTCTTGTTGAGAAAATTATTCTCTTTACAATTGAAGTGGTTACAGGCTTGTAGCATGCCTGATGGCGGTAAAATCAAACATTACTGTAACCGCATAGGCAAGTACAAAAAGTGTTAATTTACATCAAATTACATGGAACCCTGACAAAAATTTAACATAGAGCCCTTAATAAAATATTCCACATACTATGTTACATAAATAGGCACTCAAAAAAATACAACTTGGCGTCAGTCGGCCATGTGGTTATGCGTGATGTTGCCGTAAAATATTCAAAAATGGAATATACCCTCAAATACATACATAAAAACCAAGCCCTTAAAATTGTGTGTAGCAATAATGCAGAAGTTATAATGAAACGCCATAAACATAGGCGGATAGCGCCTGATTCAAGTTGCGCAGGTCGCGTGACCTCTCTGACGTCTTTCAACTCCTCCTCAATTAAGTTAAAAATGCCACAAGGGCGCAATAAATTAATAATGCGGAAGCATAATGCTGGGGGAAATGTCTGGCAAAAACGTACGCAAACAAAGGTTAACCAGTAAACTAAATTGACTATGGAAACCTAAATCTGTGAACAAAAGTTGTAGTGCGTACGTGACAGTGTCTTACCTCGCAAGGACCTACCATGGTCACCTGCAGGATTCACATAAGCGGAAGTGCTATGCACGCAGAGTAAAATATTTTACAATGAAAATAAAATGGCACAAGTTAAATTAAATATTGTTTTACATTTTTATAATTTCTTATGAATTTTCGTATTATTTTAGTGTCTCTTTATGACTGCATTCATGCTGGAATATCATTATTCTTAATCTCGGTGCAGCGGGCACTTTGAATTTTACAACCAAACAATTTAAAAATAGTAACAAACACTTGAACACATTTTAAGACATATTAAACTCTGCAAATACAATGTAACACATTTTACACTTAAAAAAAAGACACTTATGTGAGAGTTCGAAATGATCGTTGGCCTCTGTGCGCACGTGCGTGGTGAGCGCTGTCATGGGCTCTAGCGCTGCTGGCTCTTAACCTGCGTCAGTTTAATAAGCTTATTTTTATTCCACCACTGTGTTATCGCGTGTGCGGGAGAATTAAGTTTTCCGGGATCGTCTGACTACATAGATCTCTGCCCTAGAACATCCCGACTAGCGAGACACTCGTGAGGAAAATGGTGTGGAGAGATTTGGGTGGTCCCTAACATCGGGGTCCTGAGAGCCGATGAGGGTGAAGTGAAGCGAGTATGGAGCAACACCAGGGTGCAAGGGCAGGGGAAATGGGATATCCCCGAGAAAACAGGCCTACTTAAGGCACACTTTCCACGTGTGAATATCTGGGAGCATTAACCCCTCGCCCCCCTTCGGAAATCGAACCCAATTCTCCTTGGTGAAGGGCGAGCGCCCTTCCCGCTACACCACAGTGGCCCTGTACTCGTGCTGGAAACATATCGTTTTCCGGATTAAAGGCTCTTCTAAAATATCAGTGTAAGCTATATTTCCATAATTATGTGTATGTATCAATGACTGCTCTAATGGGTGTAAGTACCACATGTACGAAGTGTACATTGTCTTGTGGGCAATAACTGGTGTGTAAAGTATGTTATATGATGTGTGTTTCGTATGCTGTGCAGAGAGATTATGTGTAGTGTGTCCCTGAAATAGCACTGCAATAAGGTAGCTGCGATGAATCCAAACTGGTGTCTTGGGTACGTTTGGGCACATTTGATGATTAGCATCATGCAAGACAGTCAGGAGATACTACTTTGGTGGGGACTGAACCCCAAGATAGCGTAAATACCTATTTGATCTATTGTACTTAGTAAGTGTTGTAAAACTACTTAAGTGAGTGATAATGCATTTATAAAAAAATTAAGTTAAAATCAAATAAACATTATGTTTGTTCAAAAACTTAAACATCAAGGCAGACATTTGTGATTTTGAAAAATTTTCTCATAATAAAATTAATAAATTTATTTTTACAATTGTTTATTACTTCGTGTTATTCACAGAGGGGCAGCCTAAAAGGAAATGTGCTGAATTTATCTTTTAATTGTAACTTTTATATTTCCTTGTTCAGATCGGCAAAATTTCTCCTCACAGAAGTTTTAACTTTACAGTACTTGATATATACTCAGTTTATTCTATATATAAAAATATTGTAATATGAAAACAATAATTTTATTGAACTGGCAGATAAAGTACTTACCAAAGCACTGTAACCCCAACCAATTGCTGTTACATCTTTCCCTCCAAGTACAAAATCACTTAATTTGGGTAGTGAAATGGGCTGTATCACATCACTGAATACAAATGGTTCCTTCACCTAAAACCACAAACAAAAATTTTACTTTAGTATTACCTAGGTCTGCCACAAGAAGGTGGAATACAAAGGGTGGTGGAAAGTGGTAATTCGCCCTCTCCTCCAAGCTCAACCTTACTCCAGAAATTGTATATACCTTTTGAATTTTAATACTGAACAGAAAATTTGTATTATGTTTAAAATTATTCACTTTTTATGAACATTCAAGTATGTATTTAATGAAGGTAGTAGTAATTATATATACTAGTAGCTTTTTGTCTGTGGCTTCATCTACTTGTACTACATGAAGCAGCTACCGAAGGACTTCTTTGTATACCAAATTAATAATAGGAGCCACTGTAATGTAAAGTCCACCTCCCACTGGCAAATTTTGCTGAGTTGGATTTTGTTGTTGGATATTGTAGCTATACGTGCCTAGATTGAAAAAACTTCGGAGTTAATTTTTTTTATTAATTTATTACCTATTTTTAAAACATAAACTCCAAGAAAACCATTTTTTTTATTCTTGAGTTTTTTGGCTAATTCTGTCTCATGCTTTATGTTTTTTGTTTCAGGAAAATGAAAATGGTATCAGATTTTGCATAAAAACAATCTATATTAATTCATAAATAACACTTTATATATATATATATATATATATATATATATATATATATATATATATATATATATATATATATATATATATATATTCCACGTGTATGTATATCATAGTTTTCTTTTAATGAGAAGAATGAATAAACCACCATAATAACAAAAGTCAAGCTAGTTTTAAATATTCCCAAGGGAAAATATCACAAAATCGAAATTCCCAATATATGTTAATACATCATTTACACAAAATTATTTTTTTTAAGACATGACTTTAAAAAAACTCATAGTCTTCCTGTTTGAAATATTATAAATAGTAGCACAAAGGTTATTTTTAAAAATATAAAATGGAAACGAAATAGTTGACAGGCGGGTATCTTGGTTTAACCTACTCTAGGAGGAGATAATTACAACATGGTGACGCGTGCCGCTTATACTACTAATTAACTACGATTACGACTTAACGCTCTTTACGTGAAGTATACCCTTACTTCAACCTAAATAAGAGTTGTCTACTTTAGTCACCCACGTCAGAATTGTGCACGCAATACTTTGTGTATAAGTTTTCGGCCACTGAGAATCTACCGGGCGGTCGAACACGTGTCTACAGGATTGTGCAACCAACGAGCACACAGCTTCTCCCCTCTCCCACGCTGAATGCCTACAAGCTATCAGGTACTTCGGGCACGGCCAGATGCCGCCAAAGATACACGAACCAAGGAACACTGACTTGAGTGTTGCCACCTCCCACGCCAGCGTCCACAGCAGTAGGACCTCACGTGACTTCCCCGCACCCCGCTGCAGCAACCTAGACTTGTGACTATATAAGTCTGTGCGCAGCGGGGCTCCAGCAGTCATTTGTAATTCTTCTCTTGAGTTCACCCCAAACACTCCGTAGTGCTGGAGCCTTCAACGAAACTTAGTCTTCTGTAGCCATCGCGGCTACCCTCTACGACAACAACAGTCTTCATCACCCATCAGATATGAATATACCTTGCTACTTAAACTTAACTTCTTTTGTCTCCTACAGACACTCGCATTAGACAGCTTTAGTTGAGTAGTTAAATATTCAGTTTTCTAGTTCACTTTCCCTCCAGCTTAGAACCAGGTGGCCTACACCTGGCTACCATAGTTTTCCTTCAGAACTCTGTTGTTTGCTTGGTAGAGATAGCACGAGTCACTATATTTATTGAGTCCTCAATCCTAACGCTTTTATTTCTAGAGTAATGTCTACTTCGCTCCCTAGGAATAAGTTGCATTGTGCACTTCCGACAGAAACAGGTACTTTTGTAAATCCGAACTAGCTTGACTGAGGCTCCCCCTCTGGGGACCTCTAGTCTGGAACACACCCATTAGACGGACGCCTGTTGCTTCCCATTACCCCCCAAGCTCCCAGGTGCTGGGAGGAAGGAACAGAGGAGCCACGACAATTAGGAATACCTTCCACCAAGGGGAGAGAGCAAACCTAAGTTGTATCACTTACCGGAGCACCTAGGTGTGGGGGGTGGTATTAACCTGGGTGTTGCGGCCTGGCCTTGGCTGGAAACTCACATCCAGTAGTAGTATTGGTGGCCCACATGGCTCAAAGTCTCCGATCCGCCCGCAGACGCGGGGGATCAGTGGATACACTTACTGAGCTTGTGCCACGAATCAGCTACTGGACCTACACTATCATAGGGTATAGTTTTTCGTCCAAAGTGCATGCACACCATATCTTGTTCAGCGGCGAAGCAAACTCTATGACTTACAAGATAAGACACGGCCGAAAGCGTAGGGAACAAAATATTGCTCATCTAGCTGCCCAGCAGCGGAGTACCTTAGCCCCTCCTACGCAGAAAAGACAGATGGAACGGGACCGCGCCGCCTCACTGAGATTATGTACAGTCTCGACTGTACACATGGTACGATATATTCATTTTCCACCACTCATCCGCACCAGTCCGTTCTATCACCCGGTAGTGAGGGGTTTAGTCTACCGGACTGAAGCTAGATACTGTCTAGCCAATCATAACTTCTGGAGTCAAGAGTCAGCGGACTGGAACTTGAAGTACAACGTAATTTAACTCAAGAACTGTAATAACAGTTTCACTCAGCCAGTTAATCCATGTTACCAACCGGCCGAAGACCTTCCGAGTAAGCCAGGTTGCTAACACCTCCCGTCAGCTACCTATAACCATGCACTTGGTCTAACGCATCAAATCTCGACGACCGTGCCACACAGTCATTAGCCGGGCACACGTCAATGGTTAGACTGAATTTTGGGAAGTGAGAATATTAAACATGAAGCAAGAACCTCAAAGTTAATCCTGGAGGTTCCTGCTTCATGTAATGGCTAATGCTTTGTTTACAATGCACTTGCAAAGAGTTGCACAGTCAACCAAGTTTTTAACAAACGAGCTGCTTCTTTTTTCAGACAAGGTTTTACACCTACATTTGACGCATGCTGCTTATACCACTATTAAATACAATTACAACGCATCACTCGTCACGTCAAGTATACCCTTACTTCAACCCATGTGAGGATAGATATCGCAAACCAATCACGGATGTTGCGCACCGCTTAAATCTACCAGGCGGCCGAACATGTGGTTTCAAGGTTGCGCAACCATCGAGCACACCGTCCCCCCCCCCTCGCAGAGTGCCTACAAGCTGTCAGCCACTTCGGGGTGCGGCAGAACGCCACAGAAGATCCACAAAGCAGAGCGCTGATGAGCTCACCTCCCATGCCAGCCTCACTGCAGAAGGACATCACAAGCCTTCCCGCTCTCCGCCGCGGCAGCCTACACTTCTGACTATATAAGTCCGTGCGCAGCGGGACTCCAGCAGTTATTTTTCACCTTGCTTCTCTTAGTAAAACCCGAACACTCCTTAGTGCTGGGGCCTCCAGTGAACCTCAAGTCCACAGCAGCCCTCATGACTGCGCCCTGCGATAACAACAGTCTTCGACAAACATTGAACACGATTACACCTTGCTACTACAGCAAAGGAACTTCAACATCTTTTTGTCTTTTCCAGACACCCGCAATTAGACAGTTTTAGTTCAATAGATATAAATTCGATTTTTCTAGTTCAATTGTTTCCTCCAGCCTAGGACCAGGTCGCCTACACCTGGCTAATGTAGGTTACCTTCAATACTCTGTCTGCTTGGTAGTAGATAGCATGGGTCACTGTGTTTATTGAGTCCTCAATAAATACAGCTTTGTTCTCAATCCGTACGCTTTCATTTCTAGAGTAACATCTATTTTGCCAGCTAGGAATAATTTGCACTGTGTACTGCCGACAGAAACCAGGTACGATTTTAATCCGAACTAGCTTGACTGAGGACCCCCTTCTGGAGTCCTCCAGTCTGATAACACACCCATTAGACGGCTGCCTGTTGCTTCCTACTACCCCGAGTACCCAGGTGCTGGAGGGAAGGAACAGAGGAACCACTAGGAATACTTTAAACCAAGGAGACACAGCAAGCCTAGGTTATTCCCCTACCAGAGCACCCAGGTGCTGGAGGAGGTATTGGCTTGAGTGTTTGGCCTTGCCTGAATATCACATCCAGTAGAAACATTGGTGGCTCACACAGCTCAACGTCTCTGATCTGGCCGCTACAGTGGGAGATCACCGGAGGCACCAAGCTCATGCTGCCAAGCGGCTATTGGACAACACTATTATAGGGAATAGTTTCTTGTCCGTGGTGCACAACATGAATTGTTCAGCTGCGAATCAAACGCTATGCCTTATAAGATAAGGCACGACTGATGACATAGGGAACAAAGATTACTTACCTAGCTACCAAGTAACGGTTTACATTAGTCACCTACGAAGGATAGACGTGGAACGGGACTGCACCGCCTCACTGGTTCTGGAGCCAGGAGTCAGCAGCCTGGAACCTGAAGTACAGTGCGAGACAACACAGTACAACCTAATCTCAACTAAAGGACTGCAGCACCAGCTTCGCTCAACCACTGTTACCAACCGGTTGAAGACCTTCAGATTAAATCAGGTTTACTAACACCTCCCGTCAGCTACTGATAGCCGCGCACTTGGTCTAGCGCAATAAAACCACATCGATTATGCCGAACAGTCACCGGGCACACGTCATATTTCACAAGTTCAATTACACTTAATGGAGCCAGAGGCTGCTGACACCTCACAGGTATTAGACCACCTTCCCCATCCATTTCCATCAAGAAGGGGTCTATCTGGTATAGCTTTCCTGTAGCCCTTCCAAATGATGTGTGATCTCCATACACGAGGCTTCAGATCTCCTGTCGTGTGGGGAAAGTTTCTCTCCTTCTACGTTTTGTGTTCTGGACAATTCCCAACGGAGCTCGGAAACAGTGGGAAACTGTGAGTCCTCTTCATTTAATCCGTACTGATAAATGTTTCAAATGCATGGAGATATATCAGTGGATCTATCTTTATATTATTGACAGCTCTGTTTGCAAGAAACCAATAAAATGTTGCAAACAAAGTTGTGAAGCTGGAATGGGTACTATATCCCAATGCACTCTTCAAAAATAATGTATAAAAACCGTGGTATTAAATGTGATTTAAACACTCCTAAGAAAAAAAAGTAACGTGTTGTATTTTACAGACCGCACAGACTACGAAAATAAGCTATTTAATTATTGAACCTGGTCAGTATTTCAGTATTTACAGCTTTTTGCTGCAACGCTAAGGGAAATTAAATTTTTTTTTTTTCTCAGTAAGATAGAGGTTTAATTTCTATTCCTCATTTGTTATTTTTAGTATTAGTTTTTGCAGAACGTGTTGTTTTTAAGTGTACAGTTAAGGAAACAATGTAATGTAGGTAACATATAATTGAAAACACATTCCAATCTTTTTCATCTTCTTAAGTACTCTAGAAAAATCCTGATGTTAATTTTTTAAGGATTTGCATATAAAATTTTTTTAAAGCAAAGAGCATAACGATATCTCATTGCGTTAATGATCTATTGAGGAGTCCTCAAAAAAAAAACACATTTTACTCATTTTATCCCCCTAATGGTTGAATTTCAAAAAATCCTGAAATCAGTTTTTAGGTATTTGCATCGGAAACCTTTTGTAGCTAAGAAGATAACTATATCTCATTGGGTTAATAAGCTATTGAGGAGTCCTCGGGTAATAAACCCCCCTTAATGGTTGAATTTCAAAAAAACCTTAATTTAGTTTTTGGTATTTTAATAGGCAACTTTTTGATGCTAAGAGCATAGTTAATGAGCTATAAGGAGTCTTCGAAAACTTTTTTTTTTTTTTTTTTTTTCGTGTTTCAAAACTATAAAAAAAATTTCTAAATATGTGTGCCTGTAATCTAAGCAGAAGTCATGCATGAATTTGCGTCTATCAGTTAGGACTGTCGATGAGTGAGTCATTTGAGTTGGTCTGTCCATTGACACCTCATTTAAATATAGAGTTTTACATGGTGAAATGCCAACATGATGCAGATTTTAATATTCACTACTAAGTCCAGCCCTCTACCCCTACTCCCAAGACTGACCCTGGCCTACCATCAATTTGTTTGATTGAGGAAATTCATCACCGTAATGATACTCTGTACACTACACAGTTCAAAGTTACTGGTGAAAATTTTCTGATCTCCAGGAACAAATTTTAATTTCCTGGACTTGGGTCATTAGTCATCATTGCTCAGATAAAAACTTATTGAACGTGGTAGTGTAAATATTTTAGGGGAAATTTGTTATAAATCGCTGTTCAAACACATGCTGTTTTCTCTCTCTTAGAATGGTCAATACCACAGGCATGTGCAAGTGGAAGGAATTGCAAAAGCTGTTCCCTGTAAATTTAAATGGTACTTTGTTGAATGTTTTCAACATGTTAATAAAAATAGTAATAAATCATCACTATTTCTTTGAAGTAATTAATTCCCATAATATTCTCTTACATTTAACTGCTTTTTTTTATAAAGTGTGTGTAAAGTTAAAATTTAACATAAAGCAACTACTACTTTTTTTAAAATCAAAATAGTAATTCTTTCCAATGGATTAAACAAGCATAGAACCAAATTTATGTAACAATTTATAAAAACTATTGCGAACATATAAAAACTATTTTTAAAAACAACACAAATTCATGCGGATTTACTATAATCTTGGCAGCAAATTATTGCGCATGTGTGATAAGTTAGCTTTACCTTTAAAAGACCAACATCATTCTTGATGTTATCAGTGCGGTTGAATCCTTCATGTAGTATCATCTTGGTGGTTGCATACCATTTCCCTTGCTCCTGCAGATTTGTCACTCCAGCCACAATGTACACATATTCTGACATGCTCCTAAATGGACATGAGTTTAAGAAGTCCAGACAATAATTCCAATCACGAAGAAAAAAATTATGCAAGACTATAAACAGACCTACTATTGCATGAGATTATTTTTATTTGCAAATAAATTTGTACTACTTTTAAAATACATTCCATGCTTAACATTACAGATTAATGGATGATAAATATAGGCTTATGACAGGACTATAACCACCTTCCAAGTAGACACAAAAATGAGCCAAAATTAACCTGATTTTTTTCAGCGTAATAATGAGTGGTTAAACAATAACATGTGATAAATGGCCACATTACTGAACACATCGGTCCCTGTACCTCTCAAGACATAATTTCACCGTACTTAAGTATTAATTTAATACCCAGCTATCAAGTAAGGAAATAATATTTATAGTGTTGCACAATGGATTCTATATACTGTGTATCTATCACAAAAAAAAAGTGCACAGTTGCTTCACTGAAAGTTTGTCTCCTGCAGTAAGGGCGTCATTAAAACCAACATTTAGCGCGCACAGGATGTTCGGCTCAGTATCAGCTGGCATTTCTTCCCCCACCTGTAGGCCATATGTGGACTGACATGCAGGAAATGAAAGGGAGAGCGGATGAGCTCCACGCCTCGCCTGATGTACTCAGTAGAGGTGCTGCTTATGCTCCGATCCGGCAGAAGTAGCATGGAGCTCCCAGACGAGTGATAACTAGTGGGAGCAAGGACGTTTGGGCCCATTTTACCTAAGGCATGTCTAGTAATAAGGTGTGTGTGTGTTTATATATATTAATACATACATACACACATATATAATCTGTGTGTGTGTGCGTGCATGCATGCATGCGCACGCACGCATAAAACTCATTCAACCAACCACTTCGCTAGTTGGGGAATTTTTGGATGACAGTAATTTGGCTTCCTTTGGGACAATTTAATCTCATTTTGTTTCCGGTCTTTTGCCGCAGGTTGAACTATGAAACTGCCAACTAGGAAATAATGCTGATCTGTTTGGTCTATCGACATGAGTTGTAGTTATTGTAATTTGTAATTGTCTAAATGTGTCATAAATACAGTTGGACATAGATTTAGGGAATGAATACGGTATTAAGGGAAAGGGAAGGTGTTGTAGTGATACTACTGTTGTGGTAATGTTGGGAGGTGCAGATTGGCAACAGACAGTTGATAGTGGACATGAGCCAAGGGTGGTCTTGTGGAGAGACACGAGGCAAATTAGATTGTATACCAGTATGTATTAAATAAAGTAATTGAAAAAGGAACAAACAAAACATGGCGCAGTCAACAGGGTGAAAATCTACGCTTCAAGATGGATCTGTGATAACCAGTAGATGTAAAGTGTGTCGTGCATCCGGTGGTGTACTTATTGCACAATGGCCGACACTAATAAACCAAGTGCGTTAGACTTGACGGGCAATGTGAGTGAACATTGGTGGAAGTTCAAACAAAATTTTGAGATTTATATGTTAGATGCTTTTCCTTAGGCGGCGATACTACTTAACCTTGTCTGCGAGTATGCCGTTGAAATGTTTAACACGTTTAACTTGTCTGATGCGGAGCAACAGGACTATAACAAAGTACTAGCAGCGTTTGAGCAGTATGCGGGTGCGTGGAAAAATGTACCATATGAACTTGTCATGTTGTATTCGCGGAAGCCAAAGGAGGGTTAGCCAATTTAGCAATTCATAACAGACCTTAAGAAATTGGTGCCTAGTGGTGAGTTTGGCAACTAGACAGATGACATATTGAGAGACTGTGTTTTTATGAGTGTACAGGACAAAACATCACAGAAGGAAATGTTACGAACCTAGGCTTAACCTTAGAAAAAGCATGTGAAATAGCTAAACTAGCAGAAATTAGCAATCAGCAGTTTCAGTGCCTTGTGTCAAGTGATCCACAAATATTGGAAAGCTCGAGTCGTACTGTAACAGTCAACGCACTAAATCGTCAAACAAAATACATCAGAATGGAAAAATCAACACACATGGGGAAACCAACCACTTAACTCAAGTCATCCAAGTGTCCTCAGTGCAACTACATACACAGTAAGAACAAATGCAGTGCATTTGGGAAAACTTGTTTGCAGTGTGGGAAACTCAATAATTTTGCCACCATGTGCAGAACGAGTAGTGATGTGAAAGTGGCACATCAAGAAGAGCCATTTGACAGTGGGGATGAAGAATACTACCTTGTTAGTGAAATACACCAAAGCAAGCATGAGAAAACGATGTGGCATGAAGTTGTGTCGGTGGAAGAAATGAAAGTAAGGTTTAAACTTGATTCTGGCTCTGAAGTTAATATCATTCCTGAAAAAAATTTTCAGAAGATAAATAAACAGTTTAATGCCAGAGACACCAAAGAAGTACTCGAGTGCTATGGGAGTTTCAAAGTCAAGCCTAAAGGTATTGTGAACCTTCAATGTGAATTCAAAAATGCTGTAGAATATTTGGACTTCAGAATAACTAATGCAGACAGTACACCTATAATGGGATTATCTGCGTATCTACTGCTCAACCTTACGAAAAGGGTTCAAATGATGGAACCAAAGACTGCTGACAAGTCAGGAGTTACCTAAAACTGAGGTAAGCTCTAAAGATGTGTTCATTGAAAATAATAGTGACATATTTACAGGATTGGGAAAATTTCCCTACCGGTGTAAGATAAGTGTAGAAGAGACAGTGAAACCAAAGTATTGCCCACCATGACGCCTTCCACAGAATGTTGCAGTGGAACTGAAAGAAACTCTCCAGGTGCTTGAAAAGAAGGGTATCATACAGAAAGTGTTTGAGCCAAATTCCTGGGTTAGTAGTCTGGTCATTGTGGAGAAACCCAATGGAGCACTGAGAATATGCCTTGATCCTCTAGATCTCAATCTCGAAATTAAAACGGAATATTACCAAATACCCGCATTTGAGCAACTCACTGGCAAACTTTCTGGGAAAAAATTGTTCTGAGTATTTGATCTTAAAGAAGGGTTCTGGCAAATTGAATTAGAAAAGGAGTCTTCTGATTTGTGCTCATTTGCTACACCATGGGGCTGATACAAGTTTGTACGTTTACCATTTGGAATATCCTGTGCACCTGAAAAGTTTCAGGAACTAAACGAATGTGTCTTTGGTGACATCCAGGGTATCATTGTTTATTTTAACGACATTCTTGTGGCGGATTCTGAAAAGGAACATGACGAGATTGTGACGCAACTTGCAAACCGGGCTAGAAGTATGAACATCAAGTTCAGTCAGGAAAAACTTCAGTACAAAGCACCAGAGGTTCTTGGGCACGTATTTACAGCAGACAGAGTCAAAACAGATCCGGACATAATTAAAGCTGTCCAGTCATTATCAGATCCATAAAACAAGAAGGAATTGCAAAAACTATTAGGAATTGTCAATTACCTAAGACCGTTTACTCCTCACGTGTCCACACTAACTGCACCGCTGCAGGAACTACTGAAGGCTGACGTTACCTGGCAGTGGCTGAAGCATCATTCTGACTGTGTTGCAAATATCAAAACTGCAGTTAGTAGTGCTCCAGCTGTAGGCATGTCACAAGAGGGACTTGGCTGTTGCTT
The DNA here is from genome assembly GCA_029891345.1 of Dryococelus australis. Classification (NCBI taxonomy): domain Eukaryota; kingdom Metazoa; phylum Arthropoda; class Insecta; order Phasmatodea; family Phasmatidae; genus Dryococelus; species Dryococelus australis. The sequence goes on from CM056997.1 coordinate 41,592,778, forward strand.
ACTACAAAATGGACAGCCCATTGTGTAGGGCTCCTGGAGTTTAACAAACACTGAAAAAAAATTGGGCCCAAATCGAAAAAGAGCTGTTGGCTATAGTTTATGCGACACAAAAGTTTCATTATTATGTATATGGGCGCAGCATTCAAATACTGACCAATCACAAACCCCTTGTCACTGTAATGGAAAAACCTGTTGCCACTGTGATGTCTTCCACACTCCAATGGCTGAAGCTGAAACTACTGAAATACCACCGTGATGTACAGTACTTCCCAGGCAAGATGATGTATATTGCTGATTTACTGTCATGGTCCTACATCACAGATGAAGTTGAAGATGATGCAGAAATGAAGGAAGTAGTACATAGTGTGAGTCAATATCTACCGATGAGTGAAAAATGGAAAGCAGAATTCCAAAGAGAACTGGCAGAAGATTCAGTGTTGAAGGATGTGGTTAACTTAGTAAAAGTAGGATGGCCTTATAAAAAGTGAATACTCCAGTGCACTGTCATCCATATTGGTCTGTTCAAAGCGACCTTTATGTTGAAGATGGTTTCCTGTTCCATAAGGATCGAATTGTAGTGCCCGTAAGCTTGCGAAAAAAAATTTGCAATTTCTTCATGAGGGCCACTTTGGAGTAGGTAAAACCAAATTTAGGGCTCACATGTTGTTCTTCTGGCCTGGTATGTCAACAGACGTGGAACGGTGTGTGGCTGAGTGCAACATGTGAGAAGCACAGGGCATCAAACAGGAAAGAACCACTTCTTCCCCACCCAGTGCCAACGTTACCATTTTGAAAGGTAGGTTTAGATATCTTGGAGTTTGCTGGTAGAAACTACCTTATAATATATGATTATTATTCAGAGTGGCTTGAAATTGTACAGTTATCTGCTAAGCAATCAAGCAATGTCATCAAAGGCATTTTTGATACTCATGGGATACCAAGAATTATAGTTTCTAACAACATGCTTTTTAATTCGTTTGAATATCAAAGTTTTGCTCGGAAATACAAGTTTGAATTCTACAAATCTAGCCCACACTACCTTCAGTCCAATGGTATGGCTGAGAAAGGTGTTGGAATTGCAAAGAACATGCTTTGCAAGAGCAAAGAGGCAGGAAAGGAATACCGCAACACCCCTGTAGCTGGTCTCGAGTACGCACCAGCACAGATTCTTATGAGTCGTCTCATAAGGATATGAATACTTGTTGCCACTAATAACCTAGTTTCGAAGGTAGTGCCAAATGTCAAAATGGAGTTTGCTTCAAAACAGCTACAGGTGAAAAGGTATTATGTTAAAGATGCAAAGAGAAAGACAATAAAATATGTGTGGGGACAACCAGTGGTAGTGAAAAAAGGTTGTGGGAACCAATCAGGTTTCAGTGAAAGGGGAAGGTGTTGTAGTTATTGTAATATGTAATTGTCTAAATGTGTCATATATGTAAATACAGTGGACATAGATTTAGAGAATGAATACGGTATCAAGGGAAAGGGAAGGTATTGTAGCGGTACTGCTGTTGTGGTAATGTTGGGAGATGCAGGTTGGCAACAAACAGTTGATAGTGGACATGAGCCAAGGGTGGTATTGTGGAGAGACACAACAAGGCAAATTAGATTGTATACCAGTATGTATTAAATAAAGTCATTGAAAAGGGATCAAACAAAACAGTAGTGTTATGTTACTCCAGATTTCAAAGTTTGTTTATGTTTTTATTTGCTCTGTTTATTTTGTGTGAGGTAAATAATTGTTTATAATAATTTCTTTGATTTTATTTTCATTAAAAAGAACGTAAACACTAGACCCGAGGTTAATTAACAATTTTAGTAAATATTTTGGTATCACCTCTCACTAAGGAAAAACAGATATCAAATGATGATAATTGTGACGCCGACGGGTGAGACACGAGATGAACGATGACACAAATACTTATTGGTAATTTGGGCACCAGCGGTGCTTCCCAATCACCGCACTATTGAGACTCAGGGTTCTCGGGGAACATCCCTGAGTTCTGGGTTCTGTGTGTCCATCTCACCCATGCATACTTACAAACACATAGGCAATACTAAACTTTGTACTAATCATCACTGGAATAAACACTGAATAAAACATATATGGCTAGGACTGTCACTCTTGAATAAGTTCACTATAGACTTGCTTTTATTGTAATTTTACATACACATCAACGTGCCAATGAAATTATTATCTCAGTCATGACTAGCAATTCTGCTTGGGTGCTCCCCAGCCCGCAATTACTCTAGCGCATGCCTAGATGGATGATCTCACTAAGGTGTATGAAAGCACAGCCTTCACAAGGGAAGAGGGCCAACTGACGATTTTTCCCTATAGACAGGACACTGAATTATCAATGAAACCCTTAATACATATTAACATGTGTGATTACTCGGCATCACTAACGCAAACTCGTCAGGGCTCGCTCTCCAGCACGTGGGTAGTGTGGTGACGGCCTATACACAGAGCCGGCTAGGACAGGAATAATTGCACCCACTACCTGTGGAGTCTGGTGCCCATATATATATATATATGGCATTAAAAAGTTATAAATGTGAGGAAAGGATAGAGCCGTTATAACTAAGGTAATATGCAAAACAAAGGATTGGTTAATCACCTGTCATACCAGATGTTTTGACAGAAATGGTAGGAAAGATTAACGAAGACAATGTTGTTGGTCCATGATCTGCTGTGAGACACTGTGGAAAAGGGAAAACAAGAACAACTTGGTACATGGGAAGATTTGGGACAATAGAGTACCTAATGTGTAAAGTTGCATACTAATGGTAAGACATAAGTATAGCCACAGCTGGGATGACAATGGATGAAGAACTGAACAAATGGATGAACAACTGAAAAAATGATGAGGTTTTAAAATAAAAGGAAGATTCAGTCATGTGGGAAGACGTTGCTGGCAAGTAGACAATACAGGACAAATTCAGGAATTAAAAGGGAAATAGAATGTGTTGGCGAGGGAAACGGTGCGGTGGAGGGAGCATCTCCTAAAAATGCTCTAAACAGACAAGTAACAGATGCACTGGCAGGGGAACTGGAATGCCTTGAAAAAAAAAAAAACTGAAAAAATTCTGGCGGTAATTGTGTTTCTCACATGCGAAAATTCTCTCGAATCTGCAGGTGATCTATTTCAAATAATAAAAGGGCGAGAGATAGAGGAGGAACTCCTCTAGCAGGGTCAGAGCAATCGCAACTGAGGTAGCATGCCTGTGTGAAAAGAAGAGAGAATATAAAGTTGCTGAAGAGGATGCTAGAGAAAAAAATTGAAGAGCAGAAGAGCATAAGGTGGGATAAAGTGAACAAGTGGTGGATGGATTGATAGATTGAGATCTCTCCTGCTGCATGCTGACCTTGCAACTTTATTTAACATCACTTTTGACATCCTCTCTCTTTATGCCGTGAAGGTAATCAGGGGTGGTCTACATTCTAAAACAATCTAAGATGACAGTCACACCCATGGACTTGTCTGGGTTTTTAATTGTTAACCTCATGACCAGAAACATATTTTATCGATTTCCACCATGGAAGATTTCACTAATAGTTCATTTACTGACAGCCGTACTGATTTCAAGTATTGATAGTAATTTTACTAAAAGTGTTTGATTAAGAATCAGAAATATGTGAGTATGAATAGAACTTATAGTATGTTTTATTTTGGGGGGGAGGGGGGGGAGTTTGTATGTGATTTAAGCTCTGATTTTTCACCAGACCATTGTCGGGATTTATTTTCTACATTTCAGACATTTTGCATCGGATTCCTCAAAAGAATCTCAAATGTGTAACTCTGCAATTTAACAATTTGTCATAACATGTTATTTTATTTTCCTGTATATATTCATAATTTTGATGCATATATAATTATTTTTATACAAAATACTCGCTAACAAAATATCTGCTCAGACCACAGTATCGTCATTTTAAGGCATTTAAAGTAAAACATAGTATTAGGTATTAGATATCTAATACTTCATATTTTGTGCATCACACTGATGGTATTAATTTTTTTTAACACTGCTACAAAATCCATTGTGATGCAGACCATTACTGGACACAATGATGCAAGCGAGCACAACTTGCTCGCTGTGATATGCAGGCTGTAAGAGTAGTTTACAAATATTGAATTCCATATTTGTTGACGTATAAAATTTTAATTTTTGTAATCTTGTATTTTCTTTTAATTACTTGTAACTTTTTCCCTTTAGTTAATCAGAACCACCCTTTAACTCTGGATAACACAATAGCGTGTCACAAATTTCTGCCATTTTGCACGTAGGCCCACAAGCTTTAAAGTAGCACCACTTTTTGTTTATACACATACAGTTAATTTTTGAGTAAGATGCTCTTATGACCTGAGTCAATGTTTAAGCTCACATATTTTCTATTCTCACCCTATAATGTGTAAATAATTAGACTATTCTCACTTATTTTGCCCTTTTTCGGAGATTGCTAGGAATGTTAGCATTAATAACTGGGTGTAACATAATATTACTTAAAAATATGAAACAATGAAATTTAGGAAGATTAGTGTTTGTGTTTACGTTGTGTGCACACACACACACCGAATATGTTAGTGCATTCTTACCCTTCTACACAGTGTCCTGCTGTCAGAACGAAGTTTTTACTGATTATGGCACCACCGCACATAACCTGGCTAGTGTCCATGCCTCTCATCGATACCTGTGTTAACAAGAAAACAAAGCAATTATGCGAAAACTAATGCTTAGTTAAAAAAAATAGTTTCTTTTAAGAAATATTTTTAAAAATAAAGCATTTCTTTAAAAAAAATTTTTTTTTTCCCCCTTTTAAAGCTTGGCGTTTTTATGCGCTCCTTCCCTCATGTCTTTAAAATTTATTTTGAGACAGTGAGTATGATTTCACTGATAACACATCCCCATTTACTAGTTAGTAATTACAATCTCTGAAATGGAATAAAGGTATCAGATTTTACAAATAAACAAATATCTAGTACACTTCAACCACAACTTTCCCGTAAGGAAGTTTTTTTTGTATAAATGAACTGACAAGCACTAGCAGTTTACATACACCCGAAAACATTTGTTCTCTGGAAGTATGCATCAGAAAAAGAAGTTATACTTCATCAAAGTTAAATAATTGTAATATTTGCTGGACATTTAATATTGTTCCAACTTTCAATATAGTGTTGCAGAACAGGTAATTCTTATTAATTACTTTACAACCCATGGATTACGTACAAGTGTCTGTCTTAGACTTTCTGAACTCTGTTTAATGCATTCATTACCATGAAAACTGCCGCACCCAGGAGGGGTACCGAAACGGAATGAAACTTGGCCCGGGCAACTGGGACAATGAAACAAATAACTGATTACAACATTAAGACAAATTGGTTGTATATCCAGATAATATTGTAGTCGAAAAGTATCTTTAGTTCATTGTTATGCCGCACATAAAATGGATAAATATGGTTATATAGCTCGGTATACAGAGATGTCTAATGCTGTCCTTTGGAAGATCGTTCTGTAGTTGTTACAACTGTCACTCCAGGTCCTGTGGAGCAATTGACTGCTGAAACCGCCGCCCTAGCTGTTTCCATACTTGTTCTATCAGCAACAAATGTAGATAATGGACTGGACAAGTGAAGTTCTAGAAAGGATGCATGTTTAACATTACCTAAGCTGTTTGGCCATTATTTATAGGATAGCCCCTAATGGCGGGAATAGAGATACGCCCAATTACTGCGGGTAATGGCAGGCTAACACAACAGTTGGCTACACCCGAAGGTGTACTCTCACGTGGCTTCCATATCCTTCTACAACACTCTGAGACCCTCGCACTCTGATGCACCTCTTGTCCGGCAAGGGTGCACTGACCCCTCCTGGCTTTCCAGGTCAGTGCCAGAGGAGTTTCGACTCACTACGTCGACTCTTCTCAGGGGACGGGAACCCTCCAGGTCTGTTTTGCCACCACTGCTACCATGAGTGTGCTTCTTGATCGGTGACAGGAATTAACCTCCTGTGGAACCAACTGATAGCCCGTGGTACTACTTAAATTCCAATGGCATTTGTGAGTGATAAGCAGCAGCCACACAATCTCCGTTCGGCAGTAGGAATGGCAGCCCACTTAAGTATCAGTAAGCGAGCCCTGATTGTCCCTTGTGGGAGGTTGAGATGGCCCAACGGGGTGCTATAAAACACCAAGACCCATTAGTCTCCATTCACAATGCAGCATCATTTGGCGGCGCTACACCGCCTGTCAAATATAGATGGTAGCCGGGCACGTTTGTTTTATAAACCTGTCCCACTTCGCCCGGCCATATAAGAGACCCAGCAGGGCAGTACCCCCCACCCAGAAGGCGATGAGACTACGACGTGTATTGAGTGTGTAACCACTGGCCAGAGGGGTTCTGAGGCTAACTGTCCAGAAGTTAAGGGTGAGCGTAATCGCGTAGCCGTAGGGACCAATGCTGGTATCGAGTCATTGTCACCATTCCCCATTGTAGTTCATTCTATCGGCAAGGATAGGGAATAGCTACGTCCTTAATGTCAGTGATTATTCATAGTGTAAATCAATATAGTAACTTCATCCTGTTATTCAGTGTAAAGTAAATGTATTGTGATTTATAAGTAATTGTTGTTTCATTAAAACAACAATTTTTATAATCTCTCTCACTGAACAAAATATGATTATGTGTAAATATCATACTGATTAAATCTGAGTTTAGCGTTAAATTTGACTATCGATTATCTGATATTCTTGGTTTTGAAAGAAATATAATTATTGAAAAAGTAAGTTATAGGTACTAAATTACCTAATTTTGATCCATTAAATAAAATAAATGTTCATTATAACTTGTCATATTGCATTTTTAAAAAAATATGATGAATCTTAGTATTTAGAAACACAAATAATCACCAGTTTTCCACCTAAAACGATGTTTGGATTTAGAGGTTGTATTATTTATTAGCCTTTGTACACAATTTTTTTTATCAAATTATTAATGAACATTTTAATCATATTGTTATAGAAATTAGAGACGAAAATGGTAAATTAATTACTTTTGATGTACTGATATTGACATTGTTTTGCAAATTAAAGAAGTTTACATTGTTCATTTAAATAATAGTGATAATTGACTCCGTAAATGTAGATATTGTCCATTTCAAGTAAGTGGGGTAAATTTTGACATTTTTATAAGAGTAGCATGGCCACAAGGTGTCTTCTACCACAGCTGTTTTGTCACTGAAGAAAATTACGTTTGTAAACAAGTGTTTTGAGTCCAATGCACACTTGCATTTTCCTCCTTCCTGATGGTAGCTAACTTCCGTCCAGTAATTAACGTAGAATATTATAGCTAGGTATGCATTCCAACTTGTTTTACTTTTGTAATTACCGAGTTAAATTTGTTGGGGCGTTGTTTATTTATTTCAAGAGAAAAGGAAACAATTAGACGAAAGGGGGGTGGGGATGCTTTAATTGTATGTCTTTCATGAGACTGCATTATTTTGATATTTTTACGCGAGTGTGGCATTTTGAGTTGCATATCGTTAGGACGGTGCAATAGAAAATTTTGCTCATATGGAAATAAATTTAAATATTTCGCTTAGAAAATTTTAACTTTAATGAAAAAACAACACGTGATACCTATGCTGCTCTTTGTATTTGTACAGATTCACCATTATATTGATGCACAAACTTTGACTGAAGTTAACCTTACACTGTTGAATTTACTATCTATACAAATGAACAAATATTAATCACTCACTACAAATGTGTGGAAAGTATGGCTGTTTCAGGCTAAGTGCATTTCAATAATAGTATTAACAATTTACAAATACATTTTAAAAACACACAAACTTAATGTTTCTAAAATTTGCAACCTCTTGAACACATGTTTTTTTACAGCAGTCCTTGCAAAGTTATCACTAAAATCACATTTGTTCGTCACTAGCATTAAATAATTTATTTGCAGAATCATTCAGAAAAATCAACACTGCACACTTTTCCTGATACAAACAAACTTAAACCTAGATACGTAAATTATATTTGTGTCACTTCTTTGTGGAAGGCGGTAAGGAAAATGGTGGAAGGAATGCGGTAAACACGTGCCGATAATGTTACATTTCACTCAAGAAAACGCACAACGGTACCTATAAACAACAATGCTTGAAAAAGCAAATAAAAAAATTATCTAACCACCGATTAAATATTCTGACAACACCAACAAGATTTTCGTATAGAAAGCACACACACAACGAATGTTTACCGGGCTGGAAACTGGAGAATAAACATGGCTAGCCATTGGCTGGAAACGTTTACTCTTTGTACATGTCGACATATGCTGTCATAAATGCTAAGCATGGTTTTTGAGAGCAGTCACTATTTGCCAAGAAAATGTAATATTTCTTTAGAAACATAATTTAAACCATAAATGTTGTAAGTATGATTAAGATTTTAAATTACATCTTTTAGTTCTGAGTACTATTTTCTTCCAAAGCCATCATAAAAATAGTCAACTTAACAACACAGATATCGCATTAGTTCATCAGCTGATACGATATATGAACGAGAGCATTTACTGTTTACACAGTGTGTAGTTTGGTCACATTATTTGTCAGATTTTACGCCACTTATATGAAATGGACAATATAAAAGATACTATAATATTATAAAATGAATTAAAATTATGCGATTAGATGCCCATATGGTTTTGTATCTGTTTTATTTTCTAGTGTAATCATTTTGTTATTGAAAGAACTCAGTGCTCTTTTATTAACTTCGACTGTTTATATTTTTTTTTTTTTTTTTTTTTTTTCACTCATTAAATTCATTGTTCTATATTGTATTTTCTATTCAAACACACATTTTTATAATCATTAAATGTAATTCTATTATTAACTACACATTTTTTTATTCCTTTAGATCTTTTATTTTCTTTATCATCAACTCGATATGCATACATTTTAGCTCTTAAACCAACAAATTCTTTCATTATTTTGCCATTACATTCATCTTTTATTTTATCCTATTCTTTCGTATTTATTTGAGGCATGTTATATATATTATCATTTGGATAATCACGTGTATCTAATTTATCTATCATTGTCTTCATATCTTTGTAAAATTCTGTTTTTATGTTATAAATGTATGAATCAGTAGCTTGATAGCATAAGTTAATTTTATCTCCATATTTAGGTTTCATCCATTTTTAATTAAAATCTTACATTAGTTTTTTTGATAAATCTAAAATTGACATACCAACATAAATAGGTTTATTAAATTGTGCGTTTGTTTTATTCATATGTATAGGCGCAAGATCCGTATTACATATACTTTTTTTTTTTTTTTTTTCGCTATTAATTTTTCACAAACTTCTTCACTTGAAACAAGTCTTATGTTTGCCCTGTTCCTAATATTTTCCATTGTTTTACCAAATGCATAATTACTCATCAATTTATAAAAAAAATTCAAATTCATTTTTAGCATTAGTTCTTATCTCTATATTTAAATCCATGTGTTTTTTCAACCAATCAGACTGATTAAACTTCAGTATTCTATGTATTTTAGTAAGTTTTAATCCATTATGTAGACACAGTTTCAAATTACAATTGTGTAGTACATACTTTTGTTTGTTATGTAAAGTTGTTAATAATTTAGATTGATTTGGTTCTGGAACTGCCTTATTTTCTGGACAAAGTGGAAGATCTTTATGTAATTTATGTAATTCATTTGGATTCTCCAAATTGATTTCTTATATGTACCCCCGAATGTGAATCGTCCTTTATATTTAATATAAATTCATGCCAGAAATCAAAATTAAATTCAGTATTTTTAAACCATTCATAATCTCCATATGGCAAATATTCAGACATTTGCCAACAATAACGATTATTTGCATCAAGATAAACTAAATAATTAGACTCTTGATTTGAATTAAAATGACCTAAATATTTATTATTTTCTTAACATATAATTTGCAACATTGTGATATCCCACCTCCAATTCCTTTTTGTAACATTAATATTATATAATAATTATGTAATAAATCTAAAGGTTGTTTTATTTTTAACATTGCATCCCATGATAAACCTGGTGCTGTAAAATACCATGCTGAATCTAAACTACTAGCCATAAATTTAAATGTGTTTATAAATCCCTTTTTTTAAATTATTTGTTTGTTTCTCAAAAGTAAGAAACTTTCTTCATTATTTTCAAGTAAAGCTATCTTTTTTAAATCATATCCTAGCACTTTAATAAATAAATGATCATCATACCCGGCTAAATTATGAAAATAAATAGAAACTAAATTGGGTAACTTTAATTGAATTTTACAATTGTTACATACTGGGTTAATGAATTTTCCAGTTTTTATATATATATATATATATATATATATATATATATATATTATAATGATGTACTTTTTTATTTTCTTTTGTATATTCACATTCATATACAGAACATCTTTTTTATTCATTATATAACGTTATTTCTTCATTTGTTAGTGTGTGCATTGCTTCAATTTGTAAATATATTTCACCAATTTTATCTACTTTTCCTTGCTTCTATATAATATTTATGTTCAAATGCACCTCCATATGCAGCTGGAGGTTTATAATCACCATAGCTAGATACAATATAATAAAAACGAGAAGCTTCATGTAACTGATATTTCATTGCATGTTATTCATCATTCAACTTTAAATCAGTTGTATTTATTTGTGCATTAGTAAGTTTATATCTTGCTTTAAGAACTTATATAAAAACTATTATCAATATCATCCCCGGTTAAAATTGGATATTTTTGGATTAATTTTAATTTTTTTTATTTCTCTAGGATAACGGGTTGTGGTTGATATTTTATAAGTTATAAGTTGAAAATGGTTCAATTCAATTTATAGTTTTGAATCATGTTTTACAACTATATTGTCCTTTACGGACTTTTATAACTTTATTATTATCAGTTAATGTTATAGTAGTGTTTATATTAGGTGTTACATATTCTATTTTAAAACTAATCAAAGCAATAGATTTATCTTTATTAATGATATCATAGTGAAGTTTCTTCTCTAGTATGGAACTATTATTTGTTAAATTAAATACTTTATTCTCCATTAATATAAAAATTTTATTATTAAATGAAAAAAAAAGTTGATTGGGCTTGGTGTTTTAATTTCTGCAGAAAATTATAAAAAAAATTAAAAATTAATATCCGACAATATAAGGACAATAATAGTGGGTAGAAGTAATTGTGTAAAAACTAATTTGATGATAAATTTTATGTATATGAATAGTTGGTTAAATTTTAATAAATTGTATGCTTGCTCAAAAAGTTTAAATCAACCAAAATATATTCACATCTATAGTCGTTAAGACCTAAATCGACGATACTGCTGAGCCTATGAAGAACTGGATACGTGGTGATGTAGAAATAGATTGGAACGATTTATTGAATGCACATTTGTTGCACAATAAAAAGTTATGGAAGAAAGTCTTCAAACCCAACACTCTGGTTCATCGCTACCTACGATAGTACACATCTCACAATAATAATACAACATACAGTACATACAGGCAAAATGATAAATGGTTCCTTGGGGCTAATGGAATAGTTTATATCTAGTGGGATCATCCAAATCTAGTAGGATCATCCAAATATGCAATTACAAGAAATGTGGAACTCCCGGGATTTAAGAAATTCTATTTCGCAAGTAGTGCAGAGAGTTTACAGAATCTGACATGCTAGAATACAAGATGTTACTGTAACTCATGCATGCACTTTACCAAGATAGCAATCCTATGACAGGTGTTTGTAAGGATGAAGATCACGAAAAAATATACATTTTCGTAGACCTCTTCAGTGGCCTAACACTGACAAGCGGCGAAGGTCTGGAGAAGTTAGACGACAACAAAAACACCGACTATGTATTCTTGGATGACCCGAACAAGCTGGTCGGTAGACTATGGCTACTGCTCACTTCGCAAAGGGTTGAAAATTACTACCACACTAATTAGATAAATTCAATCATTGAAAAACTGAAGGAGGGAGGCTACATGGAATGAGCCGATTGTGAATCTCCAATGAACTGTTTACATCTGCGAGATGCAACTACCGTCACCACAAGATCGTGATATGTGGGATGTACGACTTCTTTCAAGTCGAAGAATACCCATAATGTCACTGAGTCCATGGCTGATGTGCTGCATGAAGGACGTATCCCAACTAACCTACAAACGAACTGTGGAAAGGAATTCTACAATGCAAAGTTCAAGGCCGCCATGAAGAAACATAACGTAAATCATTATTCCACATACAGTAATCTCAAAACTTCTATAGTCGAAGGGTTCAACAGTACTCCGAAAGGCAAAAAGTGGAGGCATTTCGGTACGAATGGCAACTACAAGTGGTTGGGTATACTCCTAAAACTCGTAAGCAAGTACATTTCTACCATTCATTCTACCACCCACATGAAGCCCAAAGACATGGAAGACAACTCCGTGCTTCGAACATTGAATACTGACATGGGGAGTGAACTACACAAGCCTAATGCTAATGTTGGAGACCTGGTGCGCATCTCCAAACGGAAAGGCATCTTCAAGAAAGGATTTATAGCAAATTGGAGCCCTGAACTCTTTCGTGTTCGACGTATGCGCAACTATGCTCTGAGGACCTGAATAATGTTCCCATCCATGGAGGTTTCTATACCAAGGAGCTCCTGCCCACAAAGTTTGCAGATGCGTATTTATTTGAGAAGGTGCTGAAACAACATAATGGATGGTCGTATGTCAAGTGGTGGGGTTCCCAGCCCACTACAATTCTTGGGTCGTCGATGCGGACATCTAGCGGTGAACACCGAAGATTGCAATTAATATAAGGTACCTTTGAATTTATGTTTACTCATGTCATACTTTACTAAATAAATTAAGTGTAAAAAATTATGTGATTTATTTATTTTTAAAAACCTCCTGCTTTATATCATCAAGGCGAACCAGGTTCAACCCCCCGACCGGGTCACTGGATTTTCGCAAGTGGGAATCGTGCCAGACGATGCCATTGGTCGGCAGGTTTTCTCTGGGATCTTCCATTTCCCATGCCCCTTCATTCTGGCACCACTCCATTCTTCAATCACTCATCGGCTCTCAAGGCCTCTCTGTTAAGAGTCGCCCAAATGTCTTCACTAACTCTAGTGTTTGAAATATGAATTGCCAGTGTGCTCTAGTGGATGATACTAAAAATAAATGGACAGTATGTATGATGTGGAAGGGGTCGAGTGAGCAAGCATAATTGACTGATTAAATAACCTATTAAAAGAATTGACATGGGTCAGTCGTGGTAAGACCTCCGGAAATGTAATTTTTTTTAAATAAATTTTTCGATAATAATTTTTAATATTTTTTATAAATTTTTGGAATATATTTTTTATAAATATTTGGCAATTTTTTATAAACTATTTAAAGTTTTATATTTTTGGGGGATTTTTTTTTTTAGAATTTTTTGGCTTCTGTGACGATCTGATTATCTTCACCAGAAATGTTAAGGTTTTGGTAACCATAATGGTCAAACTTTTAGTAACCCGTTTTAGTTTGTATGGTTTTGGGTTAACTTTTGTGTCTTTTGGTAACTAGATTTTAGTATGAATTGTTTATTATTCATATATTATCAGTATTTATGATTGCATATTTGTGTATCACGTATATATTTTTAGTATGTAAGTATAATATAATTATGGTGATATGACTAATGTTTGTTGTTTTCAAACCAAATGTACGACTCTGTGTGAAAGATCGCAGTTAGGCTTCGCTCCTAGTGGGCGCGTGACATCACCTGACTGGCTGTGCTGGTGTAGCGCCAACCAGCGTGTGGTCGGAGAATCAGCTGAGAGTCGAGCAGCAGGCGAGTCACGGTCTAGATGCCGAGCGGGATACTTGTGCAGTGTAAGTCGGGCAGTCGTTATGCAGTGAGGCCGTGCGGCATGTGCTTAGTTGGATGGTGGCCCAGTAAAATGCAGACAGTGCCGACAGATTTGAAGTTGTTGTTCGTGAAATATTACAAGAACAAATAACGCCTACTAAACCCTCACGAATATGTGTTCTTGTGTTGGCATAAAGTTGTGGTACAAACCAATCACGTATTTTGCTAAATACAGTATAAAGCTACGGGCCGAATGCAGAGTAGTTTCCTGGACAGACGAACTAATGATTATGATATGCCTGATCTCTTTCTTTTTGCCACTGAAGTGACTGGCTACTTTGGTGTGTTCAGAGCGAGAGAATACTCGTTCGTTTGGTTAATAATATCGTAGCCGATATTGTGAAGTTCATGACGTTCGTTGCAAACTTTCCTTTTTAAGAAGATGTGCATGGGGCTTTGCTATGCACAAAAATGTTTAAGTTACGAGTATGTAATTATTCACGGGTGTAAATCGACCACCAGTGTGGAAGACCAGTTGCCGTGCAAGGCGATTATGCACAGTGGGGTGTAGTCAGGGAGTAGTGTTTCTGGCGAGTCTCTGGTTACATACGACGACTCAATTCTCCGAGGCTCTTCCTGAGTCGTCAGCATCTGGTTTTATGCACAAAGGCTACAGCTGGTTTATTCGCTGCCTTGTTCCTGCATGCACATTTTGACGTGCCTCTGCATCAGGGACGTTCTTCTTATGATGGAGTTGCTGGAACGATTTTTTACATTGTCATCGGGAAGTCGCAGTTCAGTGTAAATAATTGTGATCCCGCTATGAGCGAAGACCTCCGCGATTCCTATTGAACATAACTGTAGTAAAGTGATAGGTCAAAATATTAAAAGTATTATTAATGATGTCATAAATTCAAATAAACTCATCGGTGACTTTGATGGTGAAATATGTGCGAGCAAATTGAACACTGAATGTTGTGAGATCTTAACTGCGCAAATGTATTAAAAGGATTGTAGTAATATTACGTATGTATGGGCCACGGTATATGGGAAATTTTGAAATGAGATTGCTTTGTCCCATTGGGTATACAGTGTTTTGTAATTAATGGTGCGAGTAAGGCATGGCTGAAACTCCTAATGTCCTCGAGGGGCTGAGGGCATCTCACTTCAAGGTCACGGGTCAAGATCAAGGTCATCGACATCCAACATGGCTGACGATGGACACTGGTGGACCTGGTCGTGTCGGGACTAGTCTATCCACCTGTTAACGAACCCTGTAACTCCTACATGTACATGTATAATTTTTTTTTTTTATATATAATTTTTCAAATTTTTAATTATTTTTATAAATTTCTTTGGATTGTACTATTTTTCTACACTTATTTTGGATTTTTTTATTTCAATGTCATTCAAGGTTATGGGCGCAAGGTCATGGGCACCAGGTCAAGGCCAAGGTCAGCCAGATCCAACATGGCAGTTGGGTGATGTCACAACATGGCGGGCGGCCGGCACTGGTGCCAGGTGCCAATTTTGTCCGAATTAAAAAACATAATGCCAGACTCTTCATTGTCATTCTACTATACTTTCATTATTCCTGGTCACTGTTACCTGCCCGGTGACAAGGACTTCGGCCTGATAGTCTATGCCTCGATTTTTTTTATCTAAGAACTGTTACATATACTAAATTAAGAAAGGCTTTCCACTAAGGTATTCAATGTCATCGAACTCACTAAGTCCATGGCACGCGACTTCATTGTTTTGGGGAAGTCAATAACAAAGATATATTTAACTGGAGTCAACTTCAAGGATGGGAAGATTGTCGAATTTTCAGCTTCCTGCAAGTAATTCTTTTTCCATTCGTGCAAACAACAAATGAAGCAATCTAAAGATTATCTATCTTCGAAAACGGAATGACACTAACTATAACAGTGATAAATTTGATTTAGCAGTCCAAGAACTTCCACAGAAGTATGCTGCACCTTTGAAGCTGCAGGCAAACAAGCTTCAAGATATATGTGTATTAATGCTGTATGTGCCTCTCCATGGAAAAAGCATTTCGAAAAATGTCTTATTTCTGGTGATAGAAGGACTTCTTCTTTGGTGCAAGACAATCTGGAGAACTTACTTCAGGAGGAAGATTATCAACCTGACTATTTACTTAGGAAGTGCAATGTCAATACCTAGATTCAGTAATGCCCTACAAGTCTATTGTGTGGGAAAATTCTTGAAACTCGTTTTTGCTCCTAGTGATGTGGGATCTTCATAGCTTGACGATGTGGACAAATTGTAGCAAACTAAGACGATAATTCAGTTTCTATATGTTTGCCTCACATTTTAAAAATAGTTTTTTTTATCAATATTCTATAATACTAGGCCGGAATGTTATATAACAATATCACAATTTTGTATTTCGCTGTAATGCAGTGTTGAATCCAGTCAAAACTATATACAGGTTATTTCTATATTATATTACTGTTATACGTATTGTCCATAAAGTGAAAGACGAGTTCGCTCTTGATATCTGGAGTATCGCATAACTGATGATAACCACAGATGTCAATATTTCAATTGACAGTTGTCGAATCCTGTACTTTTCGTTTTCGCCCCTAATATCCACAACGCCTCATATAACAAAGGCTTGAAATGAAATGCATTTCAAAACAAAACGTTAATACTTATTTAAATAAGTATTAACGTTTTGTTAAGAGAACTAAAATTATGCTAATCCCTTTGAACAGTTATTCAGAATTTCATAAACTGGCCTCATTTTCCGCACTAGCCTCTTCGAAAAATGAATCTTGCGTCACACTTTTTGCTCACCAAAGAGCAGATTTCCCCTATACATATTGTTTGAAAGTACACCAACATATAGAAATTAATACATTTTGTTATTTTTAGAAATATAAAACAATGTTATACACACTTACAGATAGTAAAATCCGTACAAAAGCTTTTATACTTAAAACAGATAAAACACTGTAGTATCTAGTTCTTTGTCCATTACCTTCTTCAGAATATTATTAATAAAAATAGCGGGGAAAAATGTGTGTGTAAAATGTTACTATTCAAACAATTACTTGTCTTAAGAGATACTATAGTGTGTATACAAACTAATTAATTTTCTTCTAACTTCAAAATGAACAGTTGCATCATGACATCACAAATTGAGAGCCAGTCACAAACATCGTTACACCTCAATCCTAGTTCCAAATCAATATCAGTAGATCTATGATCCAAACTTGACCTTTGGTCTTAAAGTTTGCCGTAAAAATCTTGAAGCTAAAAGAGCATGATTTTTGATTTTTAGATTTATATTTCCACAGAGATAATCTGCAATTCTACAGAGCAGCAGGTGTCCATTCCGAAATTATTGGTCATCATGGAGCGTTCTACCACGCGAAAACTGACTGAGGAAGTCTACTTTGTCCAGAACAGTTGCCTTGCAAACTGTTAAAAACCTGACTTTACTGTTCATTTTAAAATAGTATTTGCTTCAATGGCGCTTTATAAATGAAATCTTAACTTGCATCTTACGTTCAATACAACAGTGCCCAACTCCCTAATATAGGTTGTCTCGCAAAAAACGTTTATAATCTAAATTACTAGTGTTGAAATTATTTTCGCCACACACTCCATTATATTCACAGGTATCTTCTTCTTTTTTTTTTTTTTTAAGACAAAACTAGGAAAAAAACGATTTTATTTATACTTTGCAAGCAGGATTAATTACATTTACGAGTAAATATAATTTTGTATTTTCTCTTATTTTCTTTACAACAACAACACTTATAAGACTGCACAATTACACTGTTTTCCATTAATTATTTGATACAAAATCAACTCCTTGGTTGAGACAAGGAAATCTCGCGAGTTCAAGGGGCGCAAGGACAGACTACAACCACTTGCACTTTCTTGTTACGTTTGTGGTCGGGCCACTGGCTTCCTGGCGCGCCCTGCAGGACTGCGACACACATGTAGAAAGAGACTGGGGAAATTACGTACAAACTAGTATACAGGGCGAAGTGCTTATCTTGAAGGCACTGGCTGATAAATATATCATATAATCTAATCACGGTTACTTCACACTTTTCTGAAGCCTTGCTAAAGTGCTATTTCCAGGATATCCCTCCGCCTAAGCTTAATTAAGTCTAGAAAACTACACCAAAGGGCATCGCGCCGTATTCGTGCGTACTCAGTTATATAATAATATTCTGCTTGAGAACTATTTCTTATTAGGCGCTACCAACCCACATGATTCTCACTGTTTCTATTCATATTTATTATAAATTAAATATAATTTATAAATAAGATATTGGTAAAACTTTAATTTAACGAAAAATAATATACTTTTATGTTAACAAATGTATAAAATATTTGTGATGCATGACGTATCTTACGTGGGTGATTTTTCAAAGGTTCTATTCAAAAAGTGTGAAGTAAAAGCGATTAGACTATAGTGTGTGGGGTGTACACAGAACTGTCGAGTTTAGGTTGGCCGTCAAATGAACTCGCAAACTCGACTCGCAGAATGGCCAGATTTTAAGATATATTTCAATTTTGTTATGGCATATGAAAATTAATTCATTTTGGTTTCGTATTCTTACATTATGGAGAAAATTAATTACAATATTTTACTGGGAATCTCTTACCATAAACGGAAACTCTCCACGTTTGCAATCTTCTCCATGGATAATACGGGACGTCTCACTCTCCAGATGTTTTGATTGAGCTGAAATCACATACTAAGTAATCCTTTTATTCCCCTTTCAATATTTATGTGTGTTGGTGTATGTGTATAGGAACAACCTCCAGATCCAGTAAAACTTAACTTGTTATTGCATCGTAAATTACATGGACTTGTTGCCATATAAAAACTACAAATAACTCCAAAGATTTCAAAAGAAATTTACAAATGAATCGTTGTTAATAAATTGGCAGTTTTATTATGTTATACAAGCAACTTTGTCAATGTACGCACTTTCCAGCTTTTCTTACGCAGTTACATACCCCTTTATTTCTGGTAAAAATGGCTGTAATGGCTTTTGCTGTAGTAAAAGTTTCAGTTGTAATGAATACAGTATCTGTGATATTATGTAGCTATAGGTAAGCATGGTGTTGTTTGTACCAGAGACTAAAGATGGGGTAGACCGATCTCCCTGGCTGCGCACAACCAATCCCCGTGTCCCAACATTGAACTGCTTTTCTGCCTACACTTCCTGCGAAAATGACGTGGTTTTGGATTTTAGGTTAGAAAACTGATTTGTAAACAAATGCTTTGAGATGAATGTATACTTCCTCTAACCAATTTGTATTGCAGTGTGATTATATTAAAACTGGTAAAATTATTTTATTTATGTAATAGTGCTTGTCATTTAAGAATTAAGATATAAACAAACACTTTCATCGCTGTTAACCATGTGACTCTGACAGTTGTGTAGGAGTTTTGTAGGATTGGGGTAGGCCAGTGTTGGGTACATGCACAGAAGACGAATAAGCGGTCTACCTCATATTTAGTCTATGGTTTGTACCTATACATAAGAATTTTCGACAAAGGGCCCTGTAGACAAAAGAACTCCCTAAACGAGGGGGTAATGCAGTGGACTCTCATTAGGAAAGATCTTGGTTCTAGTCCAGGTCCGACCGTCCTGATTTCGGTTTTCCATGGTTTTCCGAAATAACTCCAGACGAATTTAGAGATGGTTCCTTCATATAGACCTTGGCCGATTCCTTCCCCATTCCTGCTTTTCTGAGTAACTTTCTACGCCTCTAATGACCTCCCTGTCGACGATACTTTGGGCCTTGCTTACCTAACTACTTACCTCACAACTTTAAGAACGGTCTAGATTGATAAATAAGTGTAGGAGTTGGCCAACCAGTTGAGAAAATTTAAGTTATAAACAATGAAGATCAGTTTAGACTGTGGGTTCAAACAAAGGACGTGGACCGACATACACACATCAAGATACCCGAGGTTCAAATTGAGACCCTATTTGAAAGTTTAAGCTAAAGACCAGTGATCACCTGTGACTACTGCCCGAGATTCCAGATGTTAGCACCTGAGGAAGTATGAACTCTATGAGACTTGAACATTGATCGCAGCTGGCCAATTAACTTACAATGATGTAAGTGAGCGCTCCTATCTTATCCAAACATAAAATTGGAGATAACTTTCTCTCCACACACTTATAACCTGGTCAAAAATAATTTTATTTCAAACTCTCTCAGCCTGTATGTTGTGAAACAATTTATTCTCGGTGGCAGCTGCGTCGATTTGTCCTGCCATGGGCCACTTGTAGACAAACAAAGGAATGTGCCCAGCAGCACCAGGAGTGGCAAAGTTTTAAAAATCAAATGACATCCGAAAGTGGGGTCTTAGGAAATCTGATGATGCCAATCATGACAAGCGAACCTAGGAGGATAAAAGAACACAAGTTCCGAGCCAGTGTGATTAAGGTACCATTGAAGGAAAAGATGAAATCGTCCTGGTGCGAGACGATAACAAGAGAACTGAACATCTTGAAAGCACTGAGCGATACATCACATTCTTAGTCAAAATATGAACCTTTCACTATTGAAGACTCTGCTGGGCCAGGACGAGGTCGTGGAGGGCTTAGAATACGATTTTTTTGTGTTAGGAAATGACAAATTTGTGTTACATACCGGGATGACCAGGACAGGGAACTAGTTAGTTGTTCGTGATTTCATGTCGCCTTTTTAAGCTGTAGAGACAAATCCCGCAACATGTTTGACCTCTCATTTCGTTTTCTGAGCTGTCATTGTGATTCCAGCAACATGTCAGCAGCACAGTAAAATGGAAAACCGGAAATCTAGCAAAGTGCGGATGACAGTGATAACTCATCTGGACCTCCAAAATATTTTCCTGCCCAAGCTTCTCGGCAGAAATTATGTAGCCCTAGAAAAGTTTGTGAGGATATGTGAGGTGATGCTATCAATATCTTGGTTACACATGTCAATATCGCATTTTCGACACGACATGATGGCTGAAATTATCAGGGGACTTTAAAATGCCTTGGATTATTGTGAAATACATACATACATACATGTGGAAAAATACTGTTGTAACAATATGTGTGGCTGGGGCGGTTTTTTTTTAAACCTACTCTAATTATAAGTGTTAGATGTACGTCCGAGGTTGGGACGGGAACTACTGTGTCTCAGGGCTGAGCCCCTCACGCCTACAGGGGAGGGAATCCATGCTAGGAGGCATGCATCGCGGCAGAGAGGGATTGGGCAGTCATGGCCACCGTTTTGGGCCATGACCACCTCCCTTAGTGTACCTATAGTTAAAACTATAACTAAGAAGAGGCTGGGAAAAGCTGGCACAGGCGTCATAAAAACCCAGTTGACAGAAAATAATACAAAATTGTTACATGCATTATTAGAAAATGCTACAGGAAACAGATGAGTATGAACCATGTTCTTTATTAGTACGAAGATGAATTCTAGTAGAGAGAGGGGCGGGATCTTATTTTCCTTGGACTTGTCTGGCACTGGACTAACCAGAGTGGAGGGATGCACTCCGCTCTGGTGGGGGGAAAGGTGCAATGGGGCCTGTCCCCCCGAATCCCCAGTGGATTGCCTAAAAACTTAAAGAAAAATGAAATTAGCTGCGTACTTGTGTCAGCAGGGCCAACACTAGCCGGATTTTACTTATCCTAGAATGGAAGACAGTCTGCAAAGGAAAGGTGAATTAATTACTTATTCTAAGTTTCTTTTTACTAGTTTATGTCCTCGGGTACATAATATTAATTCTACTGCTGTGCTACCTCGCAACGGCCAATCTCTGTAGCCATAGGCTGTAACAAAGCATATCTACGGCCATGATGCTGCGAGTACACAGAGCTTCGCTAGAGGGGGCTCTCACCAGCTGCTGTAGAGAACACACCATCGCCACAGCCTCTGCAGATAGTTGCAGGTAAATCTGCCCAGAGACTGCCTTGGAATCGGCAGTAACGAACAGGCCATACATGCATACAGCTGGCTGGGGATGAGAGGGGTAGTAGCCTAATGTAATATTATAAAGTAAGATTAATTTATTTATAATTTCACCTGCCGAAATTATTTCTAGGCTGACTGTGCAGGGGCTGAGTATCGCGGGACAATGGCTTCACATGCAGGCCTATGCGCTAGAAGCTATTTTGGTCGCTTATAGCACTGGGTTTCCTCTGGCTCGTAGTCCCCGAGGGCAGTTATTAACGGGTTATTATGCTCTAGACACGAGTCATAAAACTGCTCGGCCATTTTTGAAAAGACGTCTCGTAAGAGCTCTTGCTTTAGTTCGGAGTATAAGTATTTAATGGGGATGTAACGTGGTGTACTGACGATCTGTCTGAGGAATTTATTTTGTACCACTTGTAGTTTCCGAGTGTGTGATTTAGCACAATAGGCCCAGACTGGGGCCCATTATGTAATTATGGGGCGAATCGTTGTGATATAGATTCGTATCCCATTGTGTCGCTGAAGGTCGGATCCGCGTTTTACTATAGAATATAAGGCTGACACTTACGAGCGTGGGCAAGATTTCTCTTGTTCTCCACATGGCGCTGCCATGTCAGCCTTTTAGGGTGACGTCTAAATATTTTACGTCTTCTCTGTACGAAATATTCTCCCCGAATAGAGAGAGCTGGGGGGAGTTTTTTTTTTTTTTTTTTTTTTTTTTTTTTTTTTTTTTTTTTTTTTTTTTTTTTGGAAAAAAGGGGGGGGGGGTGTCGTCGACTGAAGGCTACAGTCGCGCATTTGCCGACTTTAGTTTTAATTCGTCATAGGCGGAAATAATTTTACAGCTGATCAAGTTGTTCCTGTGCGCGCTGAACGGCACTTTCAGAACGACGCGAGCAAGTGAATACGACTGTCTCATCAGCATATACTCCTAGATTAATGTGCCAATTAGGGTCCTAGATTAATGTGCCAATTAGGGGGGCGTGGCAAATCATGGGTATATAGATTATACAGAACAGGACCTAGAATACTGCCCTGAGAGACTCCGGCCCTAATTTCTTTAGACTCAGATGTCGCCCCTTCGGCAGAGACTGCAAAGGAGCGACCAACTAAATAAGATGAAATTAATTTGACTTAACAGTCAGGAAAATATTTTTAGAATAATTTAAAAATTAGGCCTGCATGGAAAACCCTGTCAAAGGCTTTTTCAACATCGAGGAAAACTGCAGCTGTATAGTGTCGCCAGTTAAAGGTAGTAGTTATGTGCTCAGTGAGACGTACTAATTGATGGACTGAAGAATGGCTTTTCCTGAAGCCAAAGTGTTCATTAGGGGGAAAATAATAACTTTGACACATTTATAGGCGGCAGGGAAATGAGCAAGGGTGAAATTTGCATTTATGCACTCGGCTATAGCCTCGAACATGCTGTCAGGCAGCTGCTTAAGTACTACAGCCTGTAGGGAGTCGAACCCGGGTGCTTTACGGGGATTCATGTATTTAATTATACGTTAAACCTCGTCTGCATGCGTTAACTCTGGTTCGTCAGCTGTAGGCTGGCGAAGACGCACTCGGAGGTTCCTGTAAATATGAGTTGTATGAACAGGGTCGCTAGGATTTATGTTTAGCTGGAAAACTGTTTCTAAGTATGTAGCTACAGCCTCAGCCTTCTGCCGAGGCGTATAAGCTACCGCTGCGTTGCCTTGAAGAGTCGGGATTGTTTCACGCCATTTTAAAAGCGCCTTAGTCATATGCCATAAGCTGTTGTCTGCTGTATTTAATTAGGATAATTTCTTATCCCAGTAGTTAGTCTGCCATTGGGATATGTATATGTCAATTTGCTCTCTAATACCATTAATTTGAGTTCTAAGTTGCCTTGTAGGTACACGGGAATAGTGCCTGCGCAGTCTATTCTTCTGTGTGATTAGCTGCCTGATATTGTCAGGCAAGGAATCTGCACGAAGTTTCGGAGTTTTCTCCGGGATATAATTACTTGTCCCTGACTGAATTAGCTCTGTGATATGGTCAATCGCATTGTCTAATTTTTCAGGTGAGTCTATAGGGGCTGGCAGGTTCACCTGTTATTCTAAATAATCGCGAAAGCCTTGCCAGTTCGCATGCTTATAATCTTTAATTTTTCGTTCTGGTGTACTGTCAATATCCAGTGGATTAAACAGTATGTGGACAGGGTAATGGTCCGAGGCCAGTTCGTGGAGCACTTGGAAATTAAAAGTATAATTTAGTCCCTTGCTGAGCGCAATATCTAAAATATCTGGTTGGTAATTAATGTTAGAAGGCTCAAATGTCGGTTCCAAG
This sequence comes from Dryococelus australis, assembly GCA_029891345.1. NCBI lineage: Eukaryota > Metazoa > Arthropoda > Insecta > Phasmatodea > Phasmatidae > Dryococelus > Dryococelus australis. Next base: position 41,616,957 of record CM056997.1, read on the forward strand.
GGCGCATGAACATAGTAATTATGCTGCATCTGGTGTCTGAATAAAATGTTGCCATTGGTTGTTCGCGAGCTGCAAGCCCAAACGGGATGTTTTACATTTAAGTTGCCAACAGCCTATATTTCTGGGGAAGTGTAAGCAGCTCCCAGGCCTACTACCGCACCCCACCCGCGCCCTGGACACAGCCTAACCCTGCAGTCTGGGTGGTTGTGCTCAACAAGTCACAGTCCCGCACTCAGACACAAAACTTTGTGCCTGGGTTCGCTCAGAACGCCCCTATGCCTGTAGCGAACAGCTATGCAGTACTCGCGCATCAGGGTTATTCAGAAGTAGATTTCCCTGCCCTGGCCAATCCCTGGAGAAGACCACGCCAGCAATTCTCTCAACATGCGAATTAGGGAAAAAATGTTTTTTACTGCCACAGTCACTAAGTTGGTATTAGGAGTGTGTGTTCTGTGTAATTAAGTGATTTGTGCTGGGATGAGTAATGCAAATAGATTAACCTACGAGGGTATGGCAGTTTCAGGAGTCTGAATTAAGGTTTTTTTGACTGTACATTCTACATCTTCGGAAGAAAGGGCACAGACTTGTATCAGTCTTGTAATCATGTTAGCTGGGTAGGTGACAAGTAACTAGCAAGTGTTACATGGCTCTCTTTTAGTGTCTCCTTCGAGAGGCCAGTTCTCATATAGCTTCATTACCCAAGCTCCAGATACTTCAACAGTCAGTGCCCGTGAAGGTATGAACCCTGTATTTTTTGAACATCAATTATTCCTCTGGAAAATTATAATTCATGTAACACTGGTGATAGTGCGTGATGTTTCCATATCACCCACTCTCAAGTCAGATTTGGCCCATTTACCCTACACCCGACAAGAAGTGTGCAGAATAGAACTGTTTATATTCTGTCGTAGCTATATCACCATGCCCTGGCATACAGCCAATCGCCACAAATGGATAAACCTTGGAAATAAAAGTAATCCTCCCAGCAACACATGGTCCTAGTAGAGAATACCATACACAAATATAGCAACTAATATTATCTTCAAGGGATCACTTACCATATGCAATGGTTGATGCAATACCCACAATGAAAATCAGGGCCATAATCATGATGGATGGTTTAAATGTCTACTGTCAGCACTGAAGACTAACCAATTCAAATTTGTTTGCCTTACTTATACTATATTTGGAGAGATAGCATCCCATATGGGTATGAAGTACTGATTAGGCGAGACATTGATCATATCAGTGTAGATTGGTAACGGTACGGTTGTTAATAACTGAGATAATTTAGAATTCACCTTCGTCTGATAATTTCACATATCCGACATGAAAACTGCGCTATCACTTCACAGACCATGAGATAACAGCTACCTTGGTTATTTCATCAACCTAAATTACAGTGAGGTATAACTCGTCTAACACTTGAAGACAATGAGAAATATTTTTTAGGTTTTTGTGTCAAGGCAAATTAATTAAGAGTGCCATATTATGATTGAATAAAAGAGGTTGATCATTGCACACTTGAATATGAAACATCTGTATTAATTACGACACAGCTAATTATGCCTTAGTCTTTAAAATAGCATACTTGTGCATAAGATAGCATAACAGTGATTTAGCGGTGTTCATTTCACTTAATTCAGTCTGCCTTGTTGGGATCCTTTGGTAGTGCTTTAAAAACGTTTTTACAAGTTCCTGCAGCACACAATTTATATCAACTATCCACTCACATTTGTGTTCCCTGTTCCTGCAGTGCAATTATTAGACGTCTGTCATGCCAATCTAGTTATATTGCTTCTGAGTAATTATTTATTTCTAGTAGTTAAAAAAAAAATTACTGAAGGAACTAATTTTTATTCGACAATGTCTGCTATGCCATGTTTACCAAATCTTACCAAATAATTTGCAATACTCTCTATGTTTACATTTAGCTAGCTGTAAACATCCTTACTTATAATTATTTTACAATTTCAATTATCTGCTCTTTGGTCAAGCTAAAATCTTCAGGTCTTCACGATTCACGATTGTTAAATAGACACTGAATAGTTCTGTTATTTTCTCTCTCTCTCTGCATATATGTGTAAATATATACATATTACACACACTCTGATATGCCATATTCCGCAAGTGATTCCTACTTAGACCATATTTTCTCCGTAATGTCTTCCCCTCCGAGCCAGTGCATTCGGTTTACTGGCCTTACCAACTGAATAAGTCTCTTCTTTGACCCGAGACGTTTTCAAGTGTATACACTACATGGTGTAAATGGGTTTTTATTTTAATATTTTTTCTCCGTCGATGGCTCTATTATTGCATTGCCACTGAATAACTATTGTTTTAACTCCTCATGCGCAGCGGATGCGAAAGGACGTGTAGAGGATGAGCACGTGCTGAGCGTCTTCTACGGGTTTTTCCTTGACCTCTGTTTACTGCTTTCTGTTTTCTGCTTTCAGGTGCCGCCATACGCTGTGTTCCAGGGGAGTTATAGCCGCCTTCAACGGATAGGTGGCGACACCGTTCCTCCCGCCTGGGGCGCTGCGGCGCGCCACAGCTTCTAGACCTTCGCCGCTGGAGGGGAGCTGCTTCGCCGAGGAGATTCCGGCAATTAAAATATAGTGTGCTCTCTTTTGTTTTTATTTTTCAGGTTCGCCGACGACAGGAGTGCCGTGCAGCGTGGTTCCGTGGGACGTTCCCGTTAATTTCTATTTAGGTGAACCCCCGCAGCACTGCTTACTGGACTCGGGCGAGGGGGAGGTCTGGAATGGACCCCCCACCCGTGACCCCGAGCCAGGGCGTAAACAGGATGTCGTCCTCCGGGACAGGCATCCACCCCCCTCCTGCTAGTATTATAAATTTGCAGGGGGACAGCCGCGCCCTGATTTTGGCGATGCGAGAGATCGCGTCGTCCACCGCCGCCACCGCCCCCTTGGCGGGTGGGGCGGAGGGAGGGGGGAACCCTTCCTTCGGCGTCGCTTCCTCGGGGGACGGGGGCGTCGTTCCTCCCTCCCCCCACAACCCACTTCCTTCACGCCACCGCACCCTCTCACCATGCTACACCCGCACCCCGCGCACTTGCGCCCCCTTCACCATAGGTTCGTCGTCGCTGCCGACGCATTCCTCCGCCGCCACGACGGCCAGCGTGGTTACCACGCTCGCCTGCTCCGCCACGACTACCGTCACCTCGTCGTTGCCCCGGACGACCATCGCCGCCACAACATCCCGCAGTTCCGGTCGCGCCAGCCAGCCCGCGCGACCGTGTCACGCGCTGCGCCTCGCGTGACGCGTCGTTGGAATTCCCCGAACTCCCGATGCGTCACACGCACCAGTCCCAACCGGCCGAGGCCGGCCAACCGCTCTCATCATCCTCGCACCTTTCAACCTCCCTGCCCCACATGCCGCCCCTCGATTCACCGCCTCCATCCCTCTATCCCACAGTCACCGTCACCTCACACCCCTCGACTAATATTTCTTCTTCTTCCCACAGGCTCGCCGGCCCCTCGACGCCTATGGACCAGGACGGTTTCGTCGTCCCCAAGAGGACGTCCAAGCGCTCCCGCGTCGTCCGCCCCACCGCCCAACTTCCGCTGACCAACAAGTACTCGTCACTGGACTCCATCGTCGCGGACACGGATGACGCCATATCCGAACGCTCGCCATCACCTTCGCCACCGGACCGCCGCAAGCCGGCCACTCTACGTGTCCCGGCCGCCACCGCCGCTACCGACGCCGCCCCCACCATCACCCCTCCGACACCGAAATCAACGACGCCTCGTATGCCGCCCATCGCCTGCCTCGTGGCTATCGAGAAACAGCCGTTTCTCAACGCCAAGCAGCTTCAGTCCCTTCTCACCGGTCCCCTCTCCATGACCACCGTACGCGATCGCACGTCGTTCTACACCACGAACGCGCGCGATCACGAGTTTCTTTTCAATCACCTTTCATCTCTCGGCTTCTCGCCCTACACGTCGCGTCGTCCTGATGAACGACAGGACCGCGTCGTTCTGAAGCGACTCCCCCTCACCACATCACCCGAGGAAGTCCAGGCGGAATTGACCGCCCTCAAGCTGCCTGTATCCTCAGTCACCCGCCTCCGCTCTTCAGACACCGCCGCCACCGCATCATTCCTAATCACTACGACACGGGTAGGAGAAGCCTCACTCTTTTACCCGCTTCGCTCCATCGGCTGCTGGGTCGTCTCCATCGAGCCATATCCGCGGCTCATCACGTACCCCACAGTGCTACAGATGCCAAGGCCTTGGACACTCGTCACTGCGCTGCGCCCGCCGTCTCGCCTGCTTCCGCTGCGCCGGGGAACACTGGTCCCGGGACTGCGCCTCCAAGGACGCCGCCCCCAAGTGCTGCCTCTGCGACGGCCCTCACAAGGCCACCGATCCCGCCTGTCCCAACCACGTCCGCTACGCCCTTCGTCATCCCCGCCGCACACCCGCCGCCGCCATCCCGCCCCTTCTCCCGCCTCCAGACCTCACGTCCTTGCGTGAATTCCCCGCCGCCCCCAAGGTCAACCCTTGGCTCGCCCGCGCGCAAGCGCGCGCCCAACCCCCCGCCCCCGGCTCAACATCCTCCGCACGAGTCCCGTTACCGTTACCTCGCCCGTCCGCTGACCACGTCCCGTTACCTGCTCCCCTCGCCAACCCGTCCTCGGCTCCCGGTCAACCCCGCGCGCCTGCTGCAGCTTGCGTTCCCGACGCGCCCGTTTCCTGCCTTACAGACTCCCTGCACGATATCATCGCATTCATCCGCCAATTCCTCCCGCTAATACGCTCCACCATCACCGCCCTTTCCCGTGCCCGCTCCCCAACCGAAAAACTGGACATTCTCCTGAACGTGTTCCTCCAGTTTTTCGATGGACCCCCCTCCCCCCCCCTTAAGTTCCTACTCTGGAATACGTGCTCTCTCCTTCCCAAACTCTCCGACCTTCATTCCCTTCTCCGCGATCACCGCCCCGACGTCGTGTTCCTTACCGAAACCTGGCTCACCCCCGCCCTCCCCCTTCACGTTCCGGGGTACGCCGTCCACCGCTGTGACCGCGAAACCGGTCACGGGGGTGGGGTGGCCCTCCTCCTCAAGTCCGCCATCGCCCATCACCGCCGTATCGTTCCTACCTCGCCCGCGGTTGAGGCGGTAGCCGTGCGTCTGCACGGCCGCCCCTACCCGATCACCCTCGTCTCTCTCTACCTCCCGCCCAATTTTCCTTTCCCGACCGACGCCGTCGCGGCCCTCGGCAGGATCGACGTACACGTCGTTCTCGCCGGGGACTTCAACGCATCCCACCCGTCCTGGGGGTGCCCTTCCACCAACCGCCGGGGCACCTCGTTACGTCAGCTACTCCGCCGCTCCAAACTCCAGCTCACCGCCCCACCCACCCCCACCTATCATCCCGCCCACCGCAACCGCCGCCCTTCTACCCTCGATTTCACAATATCCACGCACCGTCCTATCGTCTCCGACGTCCGCTCCATAGCCGCCGGCCCGTCCGACCATTCTCCCGTCCTCGGCCTCATCCATTACCGCCCTCACGCCCGGCCTATTTTCCCGCGCTTCAACTTCCGTTCCGCCGACTGGTACGCCTACCAAACCTCCCTTCACGATTCCCTCGACCTCGCCGCCCCCTTCGCCACCCCCGACGACATCGATCGCAACACCTCCCTCCTTTCCGACGCCATCACCGCCGCCGCCAACGCCCACATTCCCCTCCTCCGCCCGGCCTCCGGCCCCCACCCCTCCCGGAGCGCATTCGCAACGCACTGTCCCTGCGGAACCGCTTCCGCGGCCGCTGGCAGGCATCCCGCCTCCCGCAGGATAGGAGCTCATACCTCCTCCTGCGGGGCTGGTGCCGCCGGCTGGTCCGGAAGTGGAAAGCCGATCAGGAGACTTTGCGCTTGCAATCGCTCACGCACTCAGACGGTTCCCTCTGGACCCACCTCCGCCGACTGAAATCCGCCCCCACAACCTTCCCGCCACTCGCCACTCCCCCTACCCTCGCCGAGACGGCCGCGGAGAAATCCGAGGCCATCTCGGCGTTCCTTCACACCACCTTCGCCTCCGTCCCGCTTCCCGCGCTTTCCTCCGACTCTTCCGAGGACGAGGAACACCCCTACACCCTCTCCGATCACGTCACCCTTCCCCTCCTGCCCGCCCGCCCGCCTTTCCGTCTCGCGACCCCGCGGGAAATTTTCCTCATCCTCTCTCGCCTTCGCCTATCCGCCGCCCCCGGCCCGGACTCCATCCCGGCCCCCCTCCTTCGCGCTCTCCCGCGCACCGCCACCGTCTTCCTTACCCGCCTCGTTAACGCCATCCTCCTCCAGTGTCATTACCCCACCCCCTGGAAATCCGCGATCGTTGTCCCGATACCAAAACCCGGCAACCCCCCCGAACTCCCCTCATCCTACCGGCCCATTTCTCTCCTCTCCATCCTCTCCAAGGTGGCCGAAAAAGTCATCTACAACCGCCTCCTCCTCGCCGTCTCCGCAGCCGACATCCTCCCAAACCACCAGTTTGGCTTCCGCCCCCTCCACTCCACCTCCCACGCCATCGCCCGGGTGGGACGCGTAGCGGTGACTGGATTCGCCCGGCGCCAACACACGGGCATGGTGCTCCTCGACCTCGCGAAAGCGTTCGATTCCGTTCCGCACCAGCAACTCATTTCCCGCCTCTCCTCCATGGCCATCCCGCCTCACCTCACCCGCCTGCTCTGCTCGTTCCTGGGAGATCGCTCCTACCGGGTGCGGGTGGAGGGCGCCCTTTCCGCCCCCCGGCGCATTCCCGCCGGGGTCCCGCAAGGCTCCATTCTCAGCCCCCTCCTCTTCTCCCTCCACATATCCGACCTTAAAGTTCCTCCGGTACCCACATGATCCAGTACGCTGACGACACCTGCCTCCTCTCCTCCTCCGTCCACGAGCACATGCTCGGGGACCGCCTCAGCCGCGGCCTCACCTCCATCCAGACCCAGCTCCTAGCCCACGGCATCGGACTCAATCCTTCCAAGTCCGAGGCCGTTCTCTTTTCCCGCCTCCACCCCGCCGAGGATCACCCACCCCGCCTTTCCGCCTCCGTCATTCCTTGGAAACCCCAAGCCCGCTACCTCGGCGTCCTTTTCGATTCCCGTTTCAACTTCATCTCCCACCTCGACTCCGTCACCACCAAAGCCCGCACCGCCATGATCCACCTCGCCCCCGTCCTCCGCCCTTCCGCAGGAACCCCGTCCTCCATCCGCACGACCGTCTTCCGCACCTTCGTCATCCCCATTCTCACCTACGCCTGCCCGCCTGGTCCCACGTCACCACCCACGCGCTCCGCCCGCCCACCACATCTCTTCCGATCCCTTCGCTCATCCACCGCCTCCCCTCCCCGTCACCCGAGACCAGGTCCTCGCCACGCCCGCGTCCCGCACTTCCACACCATCCTCGCCACCCTCACCGACCGTTTCCGGCGTTCCTGCACCCGCCACCTCACCAACCCCTCATCGTCACTTTCCAACCGCTACCGCCTACCCCGTATCTCGTCGTCCGCTCCTCTCAACGCAGCACTTGGTTCCGCCGCGAGACGAAGAGGACGCCGAGGACCATGGACCACCGCCGGACACCTGACGAAGGCCAAGGCCAAGGCTGACTTAGCGCTGCCCCATCACCCCCGTCCTTTCTCGCCCCACTTGACGTCCCATCACCTTCTCCCCCAATTAACTGACATCATTTCCGCCCCGAATTCAAAATGAAATAATCTCCCCTTCATGCGTGCCCAGTCTCCAAGGTAAGCACGCTCCCCAATAACTTGGTAAGATTTTTCCTCCCCAGCAGCCCCGCCCTTACACTTCTCGCCACCTCATCCTCATTCAAGCCCATATGTACCTCCCGGTCGGAGGGGCTTTTCCCACACGAACACTCCAGGGCTCACAACAACAACACATTACACTAAAAAAAAAAAAAAAAAACTCTTTATTCTGAGCACTACTCTTGAGTATTTTATAGTGTTTAGCGAATCCGCGAGCACTCACCATCATTGCTAAAATAACATATTGCTATATATGTGAAACAATATTCCGCCCCACCAGGCATGCATAAAATTTTCCGCCTCGTCACGGGAAAGGTGGACCTTTTTCCATATAGTTACTTGTGAATCTTCTGATGGAATGAACTTGGTGAAATGGCAGCGCCCAGCTTGGTAAAGATATTCACTGACGTGCCAGAACAACTGGAATGACCTCCAGCTCCAACACAGCAATGCGTCAAGTATCGAGTTCATTAACTACGCGTGTGTGTGTGTGTGTGTGTGTGTGTGTGTGTATATATATATATATATATATATATATAATATATATATATATAATAATAAGCCACATACAGCTATGTAAGTCTCTTTATCGGATGCGCTCAGCTTAAATCATTGCCTAATATAAGGTTTAGGACAGTTGAATTATAATTTTGAGTCGATTGTTATTTCTAGAACATAATTAGCAATGTGCCTGGAGTCTGTAAAGTTTTCCCTGGAAGGTTGAAGCTAAGGAAGTCATTCAGCAAAGATAATCTTTTTCTATCTGATCTTCTTCGGAAGCAAGTTGTGCCACAAGCACTTGCCATCACGGCTACTTTCCTTATCACATTCCCAGTATCTCGCGACTACCACGTGAAATCCACATGATTATTCGCAGTTTTCAGTGTGGTCGATGCAAGGCCAGTGCGTGATCACGAATTTGGAGATTTTAATCTTTTTACGTAAACGTGCTCTCTATTCCTCATGCCAGGTCGCGAAAGCACGTTTGGATTTATTGATATTTTTCGTCCCATTTGTCCATTTCCGCATTCCGTAGAACATAATCTTCATTACTTAATATAAGTAAACTTAAAACAAGAGCAAATTCAATATTATTTTATGATTGTGGGAGACTGAAATTTTACTGCAGGTCCTTGTAGTTGTAACTACGAGTGTAACTCAATTTCCTCAACGTGTAATACTGCGCTTCTGAAAGTTCGTGCTTCAGCTATTATCTTTAACACGGGGAAAGTTTCTTTTGCAGTATTTCTGGAGTAATACGCAGATTCTGCTTGTCTTAGCCTGCATTGTATAAGGTCAGGTGTTCCAGTAAACCAAGATTGTTGTAATACTTCATTTTTGGAGCCAGTGTTAAAGAAAACCCTCTTTTATAATCCTAGGGGATATCACAATCCTATTTTACTAAAAGGATTATGTGGTCTAAGTTTTCCGAATTCGCCTTTATCATTGAGTTAAGATTGATCGTACAGGCAAGTCTCGATGGAAATTTTCCAGTTTTATGAGGAAGTGATATTTTACGTTCGAATTCACTTAAGGCGCCCACCTACCTGTAGAAAAATTGACAATCTGGTTCACGAGAAAGGGCTGGATGGCTGACTGAATGTGGAGGAATGTGAAACCAGCGTGAAGCTGTCCCCTCCCCAACAGCTAGCTCTACTACCGGCGGTGGATCTCAGTATAGGTCGTGGCGTGGAAGGAAGCAAAGACGCAGTAGAAACAAACTCTTGTCTTGCGCGGCCATAAAAACTTCTAAAGTTAACGCACATATTTCTGTAAGCCTAACTATTCATTCTGAAGACTTCAAATTTTCACCGTAAACAAATAAACTTTTCTGCCTGTAATTCAATATTTTTTTTTTCTTTTATTATTTGAAATACCGCTACCCTATTATTTTATTGGTGTAAAGTCTGAAGTGAAGTTCAGTGCAAGTTTATATCGTGGTTTCGCAGGAATATTGTTATTCGTATTTCAGATATCATAAAGCTTTTTTTAAAGCCATTTTTAGGAGATCCAAAATTACATTTGCATTAAAAGTAATATAAAGAATCTGCCGTTCAGACACTCTCTGAAGTGTGTGTTCTTTTATATTGAGTACACATTGAATAGTTTTGGGGGGGGGGGGAAGTGTATTTATAACACGCTGCAAACCACAATACATAAGTACATAGCAGTGAAATGACATGACGGTCCCTTTGATAAAAGCGAATTCGCTCTCTCATCGGCTGCCCGGAACTACAACATTAATTCTTTATTCTCTGTGAGCTTTTAGTAACTAATGTTGATGTAATGTACTGTTAATCTACTAATGTTACTGTAACATTAAGTACTTTTGTGACAACCTCCTTACTGTACTGGCAAAATTAAGGTGGTGTAATTATATGTAATTCGATGTTTCAGTTGTACAAAGATAGCCTCCATATTCCTCCCTTGGCATGGAGTATCAGTAATACAAATAAACGATACTAAAATTATTTCTTAATTAATTTAGAGAATATTTAATATGTCAGGAATATTATTAATCTGTTACTTTATACTACGAAGATCATAATTCGTTTGAGAAAGTGAAATTATTTTATTTGCGGCACTCGATGTTATATTGCTTTAAGCAATATTTTGTTCTCTTTACAAAAGTGAGAAAAAAAAGCCTTTCATATACAAAAATATCTTATTTAACTAAATTCTTACCTTGTACTTTCGAAATAGCTTACTCTTCCTTTGCTCCATTTGTCTTTGATTCGGTTTGCGGACAGTCTCGATATTTTCTTATTTCCCGTTCTCCTTGCATCATTGTCGAAAATGTTCATCTTCCAATGGCTGAGATACACAATTCTACTATTCTAATATGTACATGCGATTGTTCCTGTGTCCGCCAACAGTGGTGGCTGTGCTTAATCCTAATGGTTGTGGTGTCATTTATGAAGCATCTGTGCACTGAATGGAAAAGGGGGGGTGAAGGTCCCAGCGCTTCCCACCACCGGGACACCGGCCTGCCGGACTACTTGCGGAGATGGCAGCACACTACAGAAGCGACAGACGTGCGAACATGGTTTCGAACATCGTTCGCCATTAAAAATTTAAAGCGGCGACCCTATCATCTTAATAGCGCAATGTCTGAGGCAAAGTTAAATGCGTGTTTATCTGGTAATTTCACTTGTGTCTAATTCATATCTTTTTAGTTACAGCACATTAGAAAAGCCGTTTTTAGACATTTTGAGAGGCTCCGAAATCATATTTCTAGTAAACGTGATAACTTGAATCGACCACAAAAACGTCTGAAGTGTGTGTTCTTTTCGTAGCTAGTCACAGTGGGTGCACGTTTTATAGTTTCATAGAAAAACGTGTTCTTTTAAAATACTGTAACACAGTTCACTAGCCGAGTAGGCGGGCGCCTTAAGTGTTAATGTCGCTTCAAAAAACTTTCTATTAAATAACTAATAAATAAACAATATAATAAAGTGGCATTAATGGTATTAATGTTGAACGCGAAGCAGAATAATTTTGTTATTTATAATAACTACTGTCAAAAGAAAGAGGGCAGGTGGGGCAGTTAGTTGGGAGACGGTGGTAACATTTCACTTGACTGCAAGAGGTGGAGAGCTTTAGGCGCCTCCACCATTTGTTGTTTTTAATATTTCTATGCTAGTGTCTAAGGATTATGGTATTATGAGGGAAAAACTGAAGTTAATTATGAAGACATAACAGATATATAATACAAGTTCTAGGAGTTACAGTAAAAAAACGCTATTGGCGAGGGAGGCCCTAATCAGTCTGAATGATATCGTCGCCGTAGGCTGAGTGTTGAGTTTCTGGTGGCGTAATTGTCCCAAATACCGTGCCACCAGGAGGGGAGATCAGCTGGCGCTTCGCTGATATATTTTAATAAACTGTTATTGCTGTAATGTGTGTTTTGGGTTCTTCGTCTGGCCTGGGCACCGACTCGTCGCTGCAGTTCGCTAGGCTTGGCCGACTTTACTGAATCATATAGGCTGTTCGCGGTAAAATGAGCACTTCTGAAAGAACTGCTTAAGGTCTGCTTCTATACACGTTGTGCAGCCTGCCTGCCCTGCCTGGCCTGCCTGCTGCTGCCCTGCCTGCCTGCCTGCCTGTGTCCTGCCTGCCTGCCTGCCCTGCCTGCCTGCCTGCCTGCCTGCCTGCCTGCCTGCCTGCCTGCGCTCCTGCCTGCCTGCCTGCGCCTGCCTGCTGCCTGCCTGCCTGCCTGCCTGCCTGCCTGCCTGCCTGCCTGCCTGCCTGCGCCTGCCTGCCTGCCTGCCTGCCTGCCTGCCTGCCTGCCTGCCTGCCTGCCTGCCTGCCTGCCTGCCTGCCTGCCTGCCCCTGCCTCTGCCTGCCTGCCTGCCTGCCTGCCTGCCTGCCTGCCTGCCTGGCCTGCCTGCCTGCCTGCTGCCTGCCTGCCTGCCTGCCTGCCTGCTGTGCCTGCCTGCCTGCCTGCCTGCCTGCCTGCCTGGCCTGCCCTGCCTGCCTGCGCCTGCTGCCTGCCTGCCTGCCTGCCTGCCTGCCTGCCTGCCTGCTGCCTGCCTGCTGCCTGCCTGCCTGCCTGCCTGCCTGCCTGCCTTGCCTGCCTGCCTGCTGCTGCCTGCCCGCCTGCCTGCCTGCCTGCCTGCCTGCCTGCCTGCCTGCCTGGCCTGCCTGCTGCCTGCCTGCCTGCCTGCCTGCCTGCCTGCCTGCTGCCTGCCTGCCTGCCTGCCTGCCTGCCTGCCTGCCTGCCTGCTGCTCTGCCTGCCTGCCCTCTGCCTGCCTGGCCTGCCTGCCTGCCTGCCTGCCTGCCTGCTGCTGTGCCTGCCTGCCTGCCTGCCTGCTGCCTGCCTGCCTGCCTGCCTGCCTGCCTGCTGCCTGCCTGCCTGCCTGCCTGCCTGCCTGCTGCCTGCCTGCCTGCCTGCCTGCCTGCCTGCCGTGCCTGCCTGCCGCCTGCCTGCCTGCCTGCCTGCCTGCCTGCCTGCCTGCCTGCCTGCCTCTGCCTGCCTGCCTGCCTGCCTGCCTGCCTGCCTGCCTGCGCCTGCCTGCCCTGCCTGCCTGCGCCTGCTGCCTGCCTGCCTTTGCCTGCCTGCTGCCTGCCTGCCTGCCTGCCTGTGCTCTGCCTGCCTGCGCTCGTGCCTGCCTGCCTGCCTGCCTGCTGCCTGCCTGCCTGCCCTGCTGCCTGCCTTGCCTGCTGCCTGCCTGCCTGCCTGCCTGCCTGCCTGCTCCTGCCTGCCTGCCTGCCTGCCTGCCTGCCTGCCTGCCTGCCTGCCGCCTGCCTTGCCTGCTCTTGCCTGCCTGCCTGCTGCCTGCCTGCCTGCCTGCTGCCTGCCTGCCTGCCTGCCTGCCTGCCTGCCTGCCTGCCTGCCTGCCTGCCTGCCTGCCTCTGCCTGCTCTGCTGCCTGCCTGCCTGCCTGCCTGCTGCCTGCCTGCCTGCCTGCTGCCTGCCTGCCTGCCTGCCTGCCTGCCTGCCTGCCTGCCTGCCTGCTGCCTGCCTGCCTGCCTGCCTGCCTGCCTGCCTGCCTGCCTGCCTGCCTGCCTGCCTGCCTGCCTGCCTGCCTGCCTGCGCCTGCCTGCTGCCTGCCTGCCTGCCTGCCTGCCTGCCTGCCTGCCTGCCCTGCCTGCCTGCTGCCTGCCTGCCTGGCCTGCCTGCCTGCCTGCCTGCCTGCCTTGCCTGCCTGCCTGCCTGCCTGCCTGCCTGCCTGCCCTGCCTGCCTGCCTGCCTGCCTGCTGCTGCCTGCCTGCCTGCCTGCCTGCCTGCCTGCCTGCCTGCCTGCTCTGCTGCCCTGCCTGCCTGCCTGCCTGCCTGCTGCCTGCCTGCGCCTGCCTGCCTGCCTGCTGGCCTGCTGCCTGCCTGCCTGCCTGCCTGCCTGCCTGCCTGCCTGCCTGCCTGCCTGCCTGCCTGCCTCGCCTGCCTGCCTGCCTGCCTGCCTGCCTGCCTGCCTGCCTGCTGCCTGCCTGCCTGCCTGCCTGCCTGCCTGCCTGCCTGCCTGCCTGCCTGCTGCCTGCCTGCCTGCCTGCCTGCCTGCTCCTGCCTGCCTGCCTGCCTGCCTGCCTGCCTGCCTGCCTGCCTGCCTGCCTGCCTGCCCTGCCTGCCTGCCTGCCTGCTCTGCCTGCCTGCCTGCCTGCCTGCCTGCCTGCCTGCCTGCCTGCCTGCCTGCCCTGCCTGCCTGCCTGCCTGCCTGCCTGCCTGCCTGCCTGCCTGCCTGCCTGCCTGCCTGCCTGCCTGCCTGCTGCCTGCCGCCTGCCTGCCTGCCTGCCTGCCTGCCTGCCTGCCTGCCTGCCTGCCTGCCTGCCTGCCTGCCTGCCTGCCTGCCTGCCTGCCTGCCTGCTCTGCCTGCCTGCCTGCCTGCCTGCCTGCCTGCCTGCCTGCCTGCCTGCCTGCCTGCCTGCCTGCCTGCCTGCCTGCCTGCCTGCTCCTGCCTGCCTGCCTGCCTGCCTGCCTGCCTGCCTGCCTGCCTGCCTGCCTGCCTGCCTGCCTCCTGCCTGCCTGCCTGCCTGCCTGCCTGCCTGCCTGCCTGCCTGCCTGCCTGCCTGCCTGCCTGCCTGCCTGCCTGCCTGCCTGCCTGCCTGCCTGCTCTGCCCTGCCTGCCTGCCTGCCTGCCTGCCTGCCTGCCTGCCTGCCTGCCTGCCTGCCTGCCTGCCTGCCTGCCTGCCTGCCTGCCTGCCTGCCTGCCTGCCTGCCCGCCTGCCTGCCTGCCTGCCTGCCTGCCTGCCTGCCTGCCTGCCTGCCTGCCTGCCTGCCTGCCTGCCTGCCTGCCTGCCTGCCTGCCTGCCTCTGCCTGCCTGCCTGCCTGCTGCTGCCTGCCTGCCTGCCTGCCTGCCTGCCTGCCTGCCTGCCTGCCTGCCTGCCTGCCTGCCTGCCTGCCTGCCTGCCTGCCTGCCTGCCTGCCTGCCTGCCTGCCTGCTCCTGCCTGCCTGCCTGCCTGCCTGCCTGCCTGCCTGCCTGCCTGCCTGCCTGCCTGCCTGCCTGCCTGCCTGCCTGCCTGCCTGCCTGCCTGCCTGCCTGCCTGCTGCCTGCCTGCCTGCCCCTGCCTGCCTGCCTGCTGCCTGCCTGCCTGCCCTGCTGCCTGCCTGCCTGCCTGCCTGCTGCCTGCCTGCCTGCCTGCCTGCCTGGCCTGCCTGCCTGCCTGCCGTGCCTGCCTGCCTGCCTGCCTGCCTTGCCTGCCTGCTGCCTGCCTGCCTGCCTGCCTGCCTGCCTGCCTGCCTGCCTGCCTGCCTGCCTGCCTGCCTGCCTGCCTGCCTGCCTGCCTGCCTGCCTGCCTGCCTGCCGGGCCTGCCTGCCTGCCTGCCTGCCTGCCTGCCTGCCTGCTGCCTGCCTGCCTGCCTGCCTGCCTCTGCCCCTGCTGCCTGCCTGCTGCCTGCCTGCCTGCCTGCCTCCCTGCCTGCCTGCCTGCCTGCCTCTGCCTGCCTGCCTGCCTGCTGCCTGCCTGCCTGCCTGCCTGCCTGCCTGCCTGCCTGCCTGCCTGCCTGCCTGCCTGCCTGCCTGCCTTGCCTGCCTGCCTGCTGCCTGCCTGCCTCGCCTGCCTGCCTCCTGCCTGCCTGCCTGCCTGCCTGCCTCGGGAGGGGGCGGAGCTTCAGGGCACATGTGCCCTTCAGGTGGAAACTGCTGGCCATGTTCCTGCGCAGTCTGCTTGCACAACAACATTGACAGCACCATTTGAATGCAGGGCGTCCCTGATTCTCGTTGAGTGTGTCAAAAATCTGGGCAGCTCAGTAATGGCCCGGCTCCTTCTTCTCTCTTCCACATCGATGCCAGGATCTCCTCGCCATGGGTGGAGGTGGGGAGAATCGCAGTCGGGGAACCATCCCGTTCCCCTCTTCCAAGATGGTCCTTTCAGTCGAAGGTAAGCTGTGCTCGGCGAGACGTCCCAGAACCCACCAGTGATAGCTGCGAACCGCTGGTCCAGGTGTGGAGGCTGACATCGGGGCGCTGCCAAGGTCCAATGCTCTTCAAATCCATCCTTCACACGTCCGCAGTTGATAGTCCACATATTCCAGCAGAAGAGAGGTTCACCACATTTCGCTTGTTTCAGCAAATCGGGATTCCTCCCGCCTTGATCATTGGGTCGCCTTCAGCTGACGTGCTACTGCCATATTCAACTGAGCTACCAAGGTTCTTGACGCCATCGACGACGGCGCTTACGAGCCGTCCTCTTGGTCCACAAGGTGGTATCCGAATATTCCCAGCCATCCCAGATTCTGGGAATCTCTGATCCGCCACCTGGGGACGCGACTATAAGATAGGTGCGGCATCTGAGCTGCAAATAGTCCCACCACGCCCACAGACACACTTCGCCTTCACTGGTCCCATGGGGCGTGTAGATCCCGGAGAGTGAGCGACTACGAGTGCAATGTTCATCCCACAGTAGCTCAGTTAGTGAGGAACGACAATTTTTTCCCTTAACCTAACTTAATTCTAAGTGTTAGATGTACATCCAAGGTAGGATCGGGAGACTAATTGCGTCTCAGGGTGAACCCCTTACGCCTTCAAGGGAAAGAAATCATGCAAGGATAGATGCATCGTGGCAGAGGGGGTTTGGGCAGCCATGGCCAGCAATTTTGGCCATGACTACCTCCTTAAGTATGCCTATAGTTAAACTATATCTATGAAGATACTGGGGAAAACCGGCATAGACACCGTAAAAACCCAGTCGACAGGAAAGAATTCAAAATTGTTGCATATATTAATCAGAAATGTTTCAGGAGAATGTGTGTGGAAACCTGCTCTTGTGAGTAGAGATAGAAAACTAGTAGAGGGGACAGGAACTTTATTTTCCAGTTGTCTTGGTTTTGCGGGAGGGTACGCTGGCTTTAACCAGAGTGGTGCTTAAGATAACTCACTAAGATTAATTGTTAACCTAAGCTGAGCTGTCCCTTAGGGCAGCTCATACTAATATACCGCAATTATTTTTAATAGTGCGTGCGGGCGCTCACACCAACTGCTGCAGAGAGCACATCACCACAGCCTCTGCAGATATTTGCAGATTGTCTGGCCAGAGGCCGTCTTGGAATCGGCAATGGCGAACGGGCTGTACATGCATGCAGCTGGCTGGGAATGAGAGGTGTATTGTTGTCTAATTAAAAATAGAAAATAAAGAGGAACAACAGCTGTGCACTGTCTTTTAAAGTGTGCTGGTCAGGTCAACGCCGGGACCAGAGTGGGAGGTGTGACACCTCTCTAGTGGGAGGCCGGGTGGGGTTAACTCCCTCTCTGCCCAGAACTCGGCTTCTGCAAGGTTCGGCCGCCATCAGGCTGCTTCGTGGCAGATGGTGGCTTGGTGACTCTCGTAATTGGGGGGGGGGGGGTGGGGTGTTTCTTGGTCACTTGCGTAACGTCTCATTCACATGTCTACGACCGCCGTCCAAGATACTGGCAATCTAAATGGTACTCGTGAATGGTGTTGCCGGGTTCGACCCTTCCTCGGGTTACGTATAAATACATGAGTTTGACGAGTCATAGTCAATCCGTAATAATATTGAAAAGCGGCACGCATCAATACATGGCATCGTCATGATCTGGGATTCAACTGAGGTCAATCTCATCTACTTTCTCAACAACCTTAACTCGCATAGCATGCTTAAGTTCCTAGTTTACAAATAAATAGGCAAACCACTTCAACCACAGGTTCTTAAACAAATATCAGTAACTCAGATATCCCTCTGGTTGTCCCCCATCATGAGGGCATGGCCAAACTCAGAACCATTCTCAACTGTGGACACAAAAATTCTGGCCTCATCACCACTCACTCAAAACTTGTTCCCCAAATCACACAGATTGGTCTTCATGTGACCACCCTCCCCTCCTATCAAAACAAATTGGTGCACCCCAGATTCCCACTCAGTTCAACAGTTGGTAATATCGCCACCCCTAGGCGTTCTCATCCTTGCAACAGCCCACGATGTAGCTCTTGTGCTATACAGCAGACTACCTCCCTTCTCCTCTAACAGCAGACTCACCAATCAGAATTACACTATCCATGGCTGCTACAACTGTGCAACAGAAAATCTTGTCTACCAGCTACAGTGCATTCACTGCAACACAGAGTACATTGGCCTTAATATCAACACACTCAGAGAATATATAGCCATAGAGTGGGCACCAAACAAGCCATAGCTGGCGCTAATGTAAATTTACAGAAGGCAGTTGCAGCATATGCAGCATCTCACAACCAGAACTTTGGCTCCTGTTACACAACCATCATAGTGAGGGGCCTACCACTTTCTAATATTGCAGAACTGCGATGCTGGGGATTGGCCCACCAATACATCACCAAATCCAGATACACACCTGACAAACGTAAGTTAACTCCTCCGCCACATTTTAAATTTCCTGCCTCACCCTAGTTCACCTTCTGGTCGCTAGGTTCACTGTTTGCCAACCACCGCTCACCAGACTGCAGTGTGAAGCTGGCCTAGCCAGCAAAACGTTTCGTGACCGTGCATCTGCGTGGAAAATGTGTTCATCTGACTTTTGTTAGTTTGTGTCTTCATGAGTACCACCCTGTGAGTAGGCCTACTTGTGCATTCTGTCTACTTTTTACAATGTAATCAGTAGGCTAGTGGCCTATTCCTGCCATTTATTTTACAAAAACAGTTTATATTTGGAAGATGTGTCTCTATTGAAATAAATACTTCAGTAACAAATTCCCTAATTTTATCGCAAGAAGCCACTGAATATGGACTTCGCACTCGTGTCATATTTAAACTTTTTGAAGGCAAGGGGAGGTCAAATACACATGTCTAGGGTATTTATTCGGATGATATCAAATTATTAATTATAATTAATACCTCATGCAAAAATTATGTTGATTCTACGCCAGAGACAACAAATATGGGCTTACAATGCTTGGTAAAACCTCGCTGCACTCAATAATTTTATCATCGGGAATGCTAAGTATATGCCTCTCCGTTATCATTGTTTACCAGAAAATATCTGGCCATTAAAATAAAATTTAAACGTAATTTCAAAAACATGTAATTTTAGCACCAGAGACAAATAAACACCGACTTCATGGGGGAAAAAAAAAAAAAAAAAAAAAAAAAAAAAAAACAGAAACCTTTGATGTATAAGTGT
Organism: Dryococelus australis; assembly: GCA_029891345.1. Lineage (NCBI taxonomy): Eukaryota > Metazoa > Arthropoda > Insecta > Phasmatodea > Phasmatidae > Dryococelus > Dryococelus australis. The sequence continues at coordinate 41,635,795 of CM056997.1, forward strand.
TGCAGGCAGGTCAAAATTGATCTAAATTTTCCCACAATATTTTTTATAATGACCGTATTTACTGAAACCACGAGAGGTTTTTTTTTTTAAAAAGATTCAATTGTATTAATCTTAAAACTTGGAAATGCTACACACTAACAAAAAAAAAAAATTGTATTAACTGAAAGAAAATTTACTGTTAGTATTTTGATGCATTTTACAATAAGACCTATTGAACAATGGTGCCATGATGCAGTTAATACTGATTTGATAGGAACATTGTTAATTATCTTTTGATTTTGTAAGGGAATGTAGTTGTTCAGCATTTCAGACATTTTGGTTGTGTTATTAAGTGTATTTTTCATTAATTTGTTTTTTCTAAAGTCATAGTTGAAGTTGTCAGGGATTAGAGATAAGGGCCATTAGGATGTTCTTAACATCCTAATGGCCCTTATCATAAGAACATAAATGTTCTTTCTTTTCGAGAATATTTTGTAAATACAGGTGTTTATTTTGACACATGTTGCTCAACTATCAAAGTAAAAGTGTCATTTGGTTGGCGTTAGATCAGTTGTGCACTATGCTGTTTCTAGGTTACTTAACTGAACCTCTTACTGGATACTAACACTGGCCACATTGGCTGTCTGTTAGGCACAAAGTCCGATTCAACCGTTCTGGCAATATGGCGAACAGGAACACTAGCCCGCTTGGGCATGTCAACTTACCAGGGTTCTGAGCGGTCTGTTTCTGTGGAGCAGAGGTGCTGCAAGAGGGCCGGTTGAACTCTGTCACATTTCTTGTCTCGCTGATCGTGGAGCTGCTGTAGTGTTTGGGCAGGTACAGACGATTCCACTGGGTGCCTTCCTAACTGCCAAATTATGGTTGGCGATCCCGATCCTGTCACTTCCATTACCTGACTCACTGGATGATACTAATTGCTCGCCCTAGTGAGGTTCAGGAAGTAAACAAAAGTCCCAAAGGGAGGAGTCAGTTTCCCGCGTGATGAGCGGCTTGAGTTAGGCCCCGTGGAGTTTCAAGACTCTGAACGAAAAGGTTAGCAGCACACACCTGCTTGGCAACAGTAAACTCTGTCTTCTTTACTCTCTCCGAGTCCCGTGCCTGATGTTGAATGGCATAAAGGCAGAACAACACTAAATATCCCCTTGTTAGCGACAAGCAATTGATGATTACCCTGGCTATAGTGTAAGCAGACAGTGGTTTGACGGTGTGCTCCCTAACTCCAATCAGTGCAGGTAACTGGTACTCAAACCTGGAGCTGCGGGTCGTAAGACCACCTTCCTACCACTGCCAGGTGTAGTCCACAAAGGTAGAGCCTCCAGACCCAGGCAAATACCCCTGCCAGCACCACTTGGCACTCTTGGCACCAATACAACTGAGGTGGCTGTCCCGCCTCGGTGAGGTGTGTACTTAGTGGTTGAGGCTCAGCCATTCTGTATACTGGGGTATACAGAATGGGTGGCCGTCGAACGATGAGGTTGTGTGTGTGGTGACAGGCAGGCTCCTGAAGGGGGTCTGTCGTCCCACTCTGAATTCGTAACAGTAAACAGCCCGGTCCCTTGCCTGCCCCTCTCGAAGTCAGAATTCAGTGAGAAGAAGGGTTTTACCTCTAAGGCAAAAGTACTTTACAATGGTAACTAGTATTTATTCTGAAAATAAATACTGGGGGACTTGTACTATAACCAAGCAGAGCATATACAGAAGTAACGCTACACAAAAAACGGCTGGAGGTGACCTGCTCCTAAAGCTTACTTAAGATACAAAGGACATCAAAACTAAATACTATGCAACTAAACCTTTCGGGTTGTCTAGAAGAGACACTAACTTACTGGGGGCACTACCAACAAGTAGTGGTGGCTGTCGGCAACAGAAGTGTTAAGTATGGTCATAGTCTTCTGGTAGACTAAGAGCTTCTGGTCGCTGGTGATTGCAGTTGAAGCCTATGGAAGGTGGTGGCTGCAGCCACTGGCAGTAGTCTAAGAACTAGAAGTTCTTGGAGAGGACCATGAGGGCTTAAATCAGTAGAGAGCCCCAGAATTCTTAGTGTTGAGGCGAGCTACTTGAGATGATTATCTCCAACCTGGATCGCGCACTGCCTTATATATGGCTCAATGACAGGTGCGCACCTGGCTGGAGTGGGTGTGACATGCCTCTGAGACATCTGCCTAGAGCAAGCAGGGTGGGAGAACTACCCTCGTGTGCTCGGTATATGGCCTCGGGTGCTCGGCCACCTTCTGCAGGTGTGGCGAGACACTGTCTGCCGGGTGCTTCAGGGAGGCTGATGTGTTATGTGGCCGCTTTGAATACTATTGGTTTCACGTGCAGGAATCATCTGCTCGGGTTGATATGATTCTCTATGCACTTGTGAAACGTACTGGGTTTGACCCTTCCTCTGGTTTTAATACTAAGTAGTAAAGAGAGAAGGCAGGTCAGGAACAATTCAGAAACCAAGTAGCGTCAATGTCTCTCCATGGGATCACATCTTGTAGACTGGCAAGCACCCACGATCGTCTTTCAACCTCATTTTTTCTGCTGGTGTGGGAGGTCATACGGTGCCAGAGGTAAAGTTACCTCCTGCCTTACTAAGTTTCTCATGATGCAAGATTTAGTAAAGTGAATTAGTAATAAACTTTGCAATGCTGTTCTCATAGTCCAGCTGGCTTATATCACAAACTGTTTTGTGTCTGCTGTGTGAAGTATGTGAAATGTATAAACTCGAATAAATCTTGGAGGAAATTATTATTATTATTATTATTATTATTATTTTTTTTTTGTCTCGTGCTTCTACCAAGTAAGTGACTCAAGCTGCAAGTTTGATGTCCATTTTTCTTGGCTGCAACATAAACTGTATCTACTGCGAATACAGAAAAGGGATGAATCCTGAAATTTCTAGAGCTACACAACACATCAATAATAAAAATTAAGCCAATAAAGTTTGAAAAAATTTAGATATATTAATTTTCATCACAGAATACAGTCATCAGTCATAATGTGGAAGCACATGTCTTTGGTTTGTGGTACAAATGTTGAAGATGGTGGTCAACACACAGAGAATTGGCCACCACATGCATAATGACCTGTAACATAGTGGTAAAGCTGCCGCTCTATATCTGTGAGCAGTCCTGATGCTCCGATGCGAAACAAGTCTTGCGTGAGCCAATCAGTTCCCAGCATCTCCTTCACCAGGATCAACCATGAAAGTGCATCCTTGGCAGTGCGAATACCCCCTGCTGGCTTTAGACCCACCTAGCAAACAGTACAAACATGATCACACAAAGATTCAACATAACTACAGTTCCCAATCTTAACACAATAGAAAAGGTTTAAGAACTCCACGAAAATCCATATGTGCATACTTTAAGTGCACCCTAAATTTAAAATGTCAAAATTTTCTCCAAGAATATAACTTAAAATGTGCTGCAAGTATTTCATAATTTTAATGCAATTTGTAATGAGATCTATATGCATACATCAGTGATAGTCTACTCCAATAAACCAGACGGAACCTTTCTTTAAAGAGGTAGGATGTACCACAGGTGTTTAGTAGTGGAATTACCTATGCGCCTCTCACCAAGGCAAACTAGGATTCAATTACTGGCATGGTCATCCTGGTGTTTGTGTGTGGCAACATGGCGGACATTTCTATTGGCCTGCGGTTTTTTTTTGGGGCCTTTCCTTTTCTCCTGCCCTTAAATTTTGCCACTACCCCATACAGGATATTGTGCCATGCCATGGCATTCTCTCTCTTACCTAATTTTTTTTTCCTTTTCTTAAATTGCTTTTGTAGCAAATTACTTCCCTTTGGAAAGCCATTTATATAATCTTTCCTTGTTTCTTTTGAAGATACTTTTTTTTTTCCAATTCGATTTTGCAAGTTGGTTAATTCTGGTTGTCATATTATGTCAAATATTCATATTATATTGAGTTACTAGTGTGTTTTGTAATGTCTGTAATGTGATTTGTAAATGTCGTAACACTATTAATATTATCTTTAATTAATTTCTTAGTCTTTTGGTAAGATCTCTACTGTACCTCGGTTTTGTAATTCATTTTTGGCCTGATAGATGTTAAAGGCATTGTTATTAGCAATTCCCTTGTTTTTTCAGTGTAATACTTTATATTTAACTTTGACGCTCTCTCTTGTCAGCTACTTCAGTCAATGGTTCAATCAATCGATACCCTGCCCTGAGCAGCAGCTGCTGCAGGACAAGGGCTGACTAGAGGGTGCCTTGGGCACCCAGATTCTGTTGGTATTGCGAGCACCAATTCCCTTCTGGTGAATGTGGTGGCCCCTTCGGCGGTGATACTTTGTAACTGCAATGCCTGGCGGGTTGTGGTCTGCCCATGTTGGGGTTCACGGTAGGGGACCGCCTATCGGAAGGGTGCGATCAGGGTAGAGGGGAATCGAACCTCAGGGTGAGCTTCAAAGTATGTGTGTCTCTCTCCTAGAGAGCACGATCTTACTCACTGTGATGGTTGCCAAAAATCTGGATGCCAGTTGGACAGGGGTGGGGGAGCAGTAACTGAAAATGATATTGAGGTGAGAACAAGATGGGGATATGGTGGTTGTTACTATCTTTATTCTGCGTTGACTTGACACTGGCATCTCCCGAGAGGAGAGGGCCTGGTGGTTCATCGCACAGGGACGTAAGTAGGGAGCGAAATCACGACCCTATGCCTTGGGATGGGTGGTAGAATTACCACCTTGATTACCTTTCCAGCGGTGGTGCGTACGGTACACATCGTGGTACTTGGCCTCCCCACGGTCTGGGTTGGAGCAGGTGGTTTAGTGACTGGGTTACGCAGGGGTGCACATAGATAACTGATATCATAGTAACTTGGCCATGGCCAGCAAATCCTTAACCAGGAGTCTAGCTCTGATTCATGCGAGACAAGTACTCCGGTGAGATCGGCCATGGTATAGGTGGAGTGGTCTCGGGTACGGTCGCCTGGGGAATACTCTCATTAGGGGGTCAGTCACCGGAGGAGTAGCCGGTCGCTCCACTTCGCGTTGTAATATACTCCGAGCTATGCATTGTAGTCTACTAGGACGGCCTCCGCTTTTTCTGGTCATCTGAATTTATTTAATTTAAGCAATTACGATTGACACAAGTAAATATAATTAGTCTAGGCTCGTGAATTGTGACACTGGTCATAACCTCTCCAGCTGTCTCCCGGTATTCCTGTTTTGAGTGTCTTTTCAGTCACTCGAAGGCGTTACCGGATGACCACAGTCGGAGGTGGCGTGAGTCCGTGGAAGGTGTGGGATTTCTGGGGTTCCCAATTGCTAGAGCATGTCTTTGCAGACTAGATCCCATGAGGGACCCTCCAACTCTGGGATACTCGGTACGCTCACACCTGTCCGACAGAGTAGATTTTAGACTTAGTTTTGAGCCGAATTATGCAACAAGTAAACTCTTAATATTACGTGAATAAGGAACAATGAAATAATTAATTATGCAAATAATTACAGTTTCAAACAATGCATATTTATTTTATGCGAATAGGAAATTTTTCCCTCGTCAGTTACGTTAAATTCAGGTGAAGGCAAACCTGGGAATTACCAAACCATGCTAGCACTAATTTCCAACTCCTAGGTCGCAATTTACAGTGACGGCTTCTGAGGGGGGACCTAAGACGTCGCGACGGCTTGCTACTGTGCAGTCAGGGATGACTGGGGTAGAGAATGCAGGATGCGGTCATAGAGGTTACCTCGGCAGAGCTGCAGGAGCGTGTTAAACTATAACATGGTCCAGGTTGCTAGTGGTTGGAGGTCGCGCCTTGGGTAGGCTGCTGGAGCTGGAGAGAAAGCCTTCTTCAAGCTGGTGAGGAAAGGAGGAGTCCTTCCGGACCCCAGGAGAGCTCGCTGACCAGTGCGATCGGCAAGCAGACGAACTCTGGCAAGGGCGGTTTGACTCTTCCTTATATAATCCCCGTTTCAGCTTTGTGGCTGTCCAAGGGGCGCGGAGGTTGTAAGCCTCTCGACACGGGGGTAGGTTATCTCTGGTAGTGGGCGACATAGCGTATTTTCGTATTGCCCATGATTGAGGCTGATGACAGTTTTACCTCCTCAGACTGAGGCTCTGCATCTCTGATGTCACTGGGCGGGTCTGCAGCTCGGTGGATAAAACAATCTTGGGTTGACGGGGTGGCGACTGCATGTCGGAATTTGGGCGGGCAGTAAAATTTTGATAATTAATCTTCTAATTATAATTGGGACCCGGTTGTCCAGGCTCGTGGAATCTACTCTCTCGGTATGTGAAATTAGTACGCCACTGTTGTCACTTGCTCAGAGCTCTCTGTTGCTCGTTGATGGGGCAAAGTTGCTTGTAGAGCTCACAGGCACGCTGCGCAGCAGTGTAGCATGCGTCAACTTTTTCATTTGTATGTTTACCTAATTAATTTTGTATTTAATTTAAACCTCTTTAAAATCTAGAGAAATAGTACTGTGAATTGATACTTTTCATATTGATGTTTTGGTCACCGCGATATGGTCATTCAATATATTTATCAACTGGTCGTGTCGCATGTCTATGGAGTTTTCAAGTTTGTCTTAGTGGCAGAACAAACAGAACAAAAATGTCTACTCCGTCCTTTTGCTCCGATTCTGCCATGTGAAGTGCCTAATGTTTCCTGTTGCTGAGTTTTCATCACTTCATGATGCTATAATAGCTGTTTGACCGCCGTCGGCGAGTAAATTTGATGGAGTTTTTAACCCTGTTTTTTATTAATGTTTGTATGTTTGTTAATCGCCCCTTACTGTTTTTATTTTACATTGTGTGCACAGTGTGGTCGTTTAGCTGCCAAAGGATTGCCATGCTTACTATGTGAGCCCATCTGTTTAACTGCATGGCTGTTCTGTGCCTGGGGCTTAGCTGTATCATGGATCCCATTGTCTGAAATCCGAATACTTCTGCTAAAATTTTAGTCAGCCTATTCTTTTTATTATTTGGCATGAAGTAGACGGTTTAGTGTTCTCTGACTTCTCGCTGCGCAGCAAGGCATCCTGTTGGCTTTAGACCAAATTTATATTATATATATATATATATATAAATTTGGTGTCAGCTTATAATTTATATATAGTACCTGTCACTACTCACTAAAACTGTATTTATTGCAGAAATAAGAAATATTATGTCTAACATTTCTTAAGAAGATATGATTTATAAAATTATAAATTTGGAAATGAAAATAGTATACCACACATTGGATGTGGTGTTGATGCATGGCAGGGTATAAAACTTAGTGGCCACTGCTTTTAAAGTTTTTTTTTTATGGCTAATGCATTGGTAAAGTGACTGGAAACTGCCAAGGTTAGAGGATACTGACTCGGCCAATGTTTTAAATATATAAATTATGTTGGGGTCTGAAGAATCACACTTGTAGCGGTTAGCGTTTCAAGTTCTCCCATGGGGCACTTTGGTACTTGAATTGAAGATCTTCAAGTTGGCAATCTCCCTTTTCGAGATTTCTCTACCTTTTTCCTTCTTTTGAGGTTTCTGGTCTTGAGCACCAAGGAGTGACTCAATATCCACTGAAATTCCATTTAGAACTCCTTCACTTTAACCTGGCACTTTTTCCAGGCAGAATTTTGCCATTTTCCCTGATCTATTTTCATGACCGAAATTATCCAATATATTTTTTCCACCACTGACAGAACACATAAGCTATCAGTGAAGAGGAGTTAACATTACACTGCAACAGACCAAGCAAGTAAGGCCAACATTTTATTCAGCCCATCGATATTTCTTGTCGCGATAAATGCTATTGACTTCAAACAAGTGCCCATTACAAACATACAAATACTTTATTTTGTACATATAGGTCCTATGACACTTGACAAAGATGTATTATAACCAGGGCTGGGCAGTATTTTAATTACGTATTTCAAATACTCTTTGTATTTTGTAATTTATTTCAATTAAGCCCTGTATTTTAAATACATTTTTGAGGTATTTTCAATCTGGAAATACAAAATACTTTTGAAAATAATTATAAGTTATGTGCTCACTTAAATAAGAATGAGGCTTTATAAATAACTCTCTTTTAATCTTGGGAGTGTCAGTTTATTAACTTTGATTACATAATATATAATATTTTAGTCTATTAATCACCGGTGCTACCTGGTGGCAATAGTTTCTGTGCGCAAGTGTACCAAATTAATAAAAGTGCTCTTCCCAACAATCTCAATTGTAATCTTTATGGCACTTAATTACGAATGTGATTATCGGCTCTCAAGACCTCGCGGTTAAAGGGCCGTTAAACTCTTCCAACTACAACGAATGTTATTACCCAATGACAATATCTTTGGTGTTCTGTGTTGACAATATGATGTGTATTATATCCTTTCCCTACTCTGTGGTAAGTGTAGTGTTTCTACTCGAGTGGGGCATTCATTGCTAAAACAGAATATTTGGATGATAAATATTCTACTGTGAATAAAAAAAAATAAAGAAGGTAAAGTGGAAGCGACTTGCAAGAAATCCATGAGAAATAAGGACAGTACGATTTGTGGATCACTCAAGACTCATTTGAAGGAAAGGTTAATTTTTGTGTGTGTTCATTACCTATGCCCACGCTTGATTATTTGTGAGACTTGGTAGGCCTAAGGCCCCAGTCCAAATTGAACGGTCGAGCAGTCAGCAGCCTTATCGAGCATAACCTAAAATAAACAATTCTCAAAAAGTGTTTTTTTGTATTCATACTCATTAATCAAGTAAAAAATACAGCGCAGCAACACATTTTCATTACTATTGATACTTCTTTTTGTTGGGTAAAAATATTTTATTACATCTGCTTACAACCACCATTCTACATTTATTTTTACGACAGCTCGTTGTGAATAGTACTCGGTCTACTGCAATGTTGGCTGTTTCCGAATTCCTAGGATTGGTCCTTTGATACTTCAATCCTTGTAGCCTTAACAAAAATGTGTCCTTTACAGCCAAGGGTACTGCAGAATATTTTCCGAATTCTCAATGTGTTCTTAGTCTAGCGCTGTGTAAAAACCTGGGGTTATCATGGCGTACCATACGTGAAAGAGGGAACATGAAATGCCATCTTGGGTTATGTTTTGTTATATTTCTATTTATTGTTTTAGTTCTCTATTTTCAATTAGTCCTTGTTAGTGTGTATAAAATATATTTAAAGAGTAAAGAAATTATAATTGTCTGACTGCTAACACCGTCTAACACGTGGAAAATAATGCAGAAACTTGCACATTTTTTCACATTCTCTTCTTTTAATTTTATTACTGTATATATTTGTTTAAATAAATTACTGTAGTTAAATTTATGATTTGAGTTTCAGAGAATCCATGAAGATGTTCTTTGCGAGTATGAAATTCATAAAAACACAATTAAACTGGCAAGCAACTCTCTGAAAAGTGTCTGTGATGGCAAAAGTGATGCTCCACCAGTAAGGCTAAAACAAACAAACGTTTTGATATAAACATAAACAAAAAATCAAACAACAGCAATTCAATGAAAATGTAATAAATTACATTGTTCAAAGCATGAAACCATTATCAACTGTTGAAGATACCAACTTCATAAAAATATGCAAAGGTAAGCCTTATATTTCTGTTTTATATGTCATATTGTCTTTAGTAAGATTGCTTTTAAAAATGTGTTTTGTGTGCCATGCCTCCACCTAAGACAAACAAGCACTTTCTTAGAATGCAAATGATAAACTCGTGCAGTTTCTTAAAACGTATGAAAGTGACAATTTTCTACAAACTTTGTAAATACACAATGGAATAACTATATACTACAGCATGTTACAAATATTTAAAAGCATTTTTATTTAATTTATTATTGCATAGCATACTAAAGTTCTGTGTAACGAAACTGTTTTGCATTCGTTTTAGACCTTGACGAAGGTGCTGAAATCATGCCGAGATGTACTCTTGGCAGAAAAATTGAAGAACATTGCTCGTCAATAAAAGAACAACTAAGACAAGAACTTATTACTGTAAAAAACGTGTCAACTACAGTAGATATTTGGCCTATCAAACATAGAAGTTTCCTTGGAGTAACAGTACACTCGGTATGCCTGAAAAGATTCTTTACAATATTTTTCTTTGAGCCTTTATTGCTGTATTGAAGTACTACGTCTTGTCTATTTTTTGTTTTGTTTTCAGATTAATGAAAGACCACCAAAATCCTCTGAAGTGATTACTAATATTCTTGACTGCAGTCTAATTTATCCATGTCTTACAAGGTGGAATTCACTTTATAATTCCATAGTTGCACTGATGAAAAATCAAAATAAGTTACCCGAAGTTATTGAAAAATTAGGGCTGGCTTGTAATTTCAAGGAAGCTGAAGTAGAATATTTACAGGAGTATATTGAAGTGATGAGGCCAATTGCGCTGGCCCTTGACTGTCTTCAATCTGAAACAAACTGTTTTTATGGTCAGCTGCTACCAACATTATTCTCATTGAAATATAAGCTTCAGTTTGTGGCAGTGAAACATCTGCGTTATTGCGCTCAAATTTTACAGAATTTAACAGCAGCTTTAACAAAAAGATTTGACAAATTTTCCAACCTATCTCCAACAGTAAATAATGACATTTTAGCATCATGTTTCCATCCCATGTTCAAGTTGAGATGGATTCCTCAAGATTTGAATGACCAGGACAGGAAAAGAATTCACAACATGTGCATACTTGCTGCAGAACAGGAACAGATTGCATCCAGTGATGAAGCTGATGCTGACACACACATTTCAACACAGAATGAAGACCATAAACTAGAAAATATTTACGTCTTCTCAAGCCCAAATACTGAAGTCGAAAAGCAATCCACTATTGAGCTGGAAATGGAGTCTTACTTAAATAATAAATCAACATCCATGGCAAGTCTGAATCAGTACCAAACAGTGAAGATTCTCTTCATGCGCTATATCACCAGCCTATGTTCTTCAGCACCAGTTGAGACTGTTTTCATTTGCAGGATTCATTTTGAATCCTACAAGATCATCACTGTCGTATCACAGTTTTGAAAAGCTAATTTTTTACAAAGGGAATGAAGAATTTATGAAAGTAAAGATGTAGTAAGCTATGTAGTGTGTTTGGTTTAAAGTAGTCGTGATTTTTTAAAATTTTTATTGTAAGGCTAGCCACTAGTGGCCAATTTCCCGCAATTTTTGTATTTTGTGATGTATTTTTAATACTACTTTCTATTTAAAATATAATTTGTAAAGTATTTTGTATTTGGTATTTTAAATACAGATTCTATTGTATTTTGTATATCAAATACAGATTTGCAAGTATTTTGCCCAACCCTGATTATAACCCGTTCACAAACCTAATTTATATTTTAAAACACATATGCTCATAATTACATTACCTACTCTGTATTCGCACAATAAACAAATTGCGCAGAGTAGCAATTATTTACATTTTCCCTGAACCAAATGAAAATTTGCTGTTTCTTCCCTGAATTTTCCCCGTTACATGAAATTCCCTGTTTTCCCTGTGGGTGAACAACCTGTCCATACCATAACATCTTAACTAAAATTTAAAGGGAGGAACTGTGATTATAAGAATCAAGTCTATCCAACCAAGTGTTTGAGAAACCAATCTGGGTAAAGATTAGGTTCCAGATCAGCAAACAAGTGTTTTAAGAGCTGATATCTATAGTCCTCAAGTAGACCACCAGAAGAGGAAACAACTGGCTAATTCTTGATGCTAATTGGGGGAAGGCTATGGTGGTGTAGTGTCAAACTACTCACCTCCCACCTAGGCGAACCAGGTTCAATTCACAGCGAAGAATTGTAAATGGAAATCATGCCAAATGATGCCTCTGATCTGCAAATTCCCTCCCACTGCATTCTGGAGCTACTCCATACCTCAATTCACCCTTATCGGCTCTGAAGACCTGTATGTTAAGAACCGCCCAAATTTGTCCACTCAATGCTAATGGACCTAAACTTGCAAGAAGCTTTCTACAATGTTTTTTGTCAGATGAAATGGACTACAGTACATTCCAACTGTATAGCCAACTCGCATAATGGTGGCAGGCCTCCAGTGCGAGTAATATTTAAAATACAGTGTAACTCACCAATACACACAATATTCACAAATTACACTGACAAACTCCAGAAAGTGATTCCTCATAAAAAAAATATACGCAAAATGCATATAGTTGATATGTAAGCTACCGTGGTTCAAAGATGCATTAATAGAATTGTTTAGTGTTAAGAAGTACGTGAAAACCGCATTTTCAAAAGAGATTTTTAGCATTTTGAGAAGGTATTTTTAGCATTTTGTACCATATGTAATAAACATTGGTAACAAATTACATAAAGGAATTGGTTCATTCATAAATTTCATTCCAATAAGAAATATGCAGTCAATATATTTGCTTAATGAAATCATTAATGTTAATACACAGGATGTATATTTCATTAGTGTAAGATGAATTTTAGAAACTTTATGTCAAAATTAACTGGCAGGGCTTCATAATCAGAAAAACATTCACAAGTGAAGGAAGGAAATGTGAGTTCCTTCACTTTTACTGCTTTTGAAGTGCAGCACACAAAATAAGTTATCACTAACAACTGTGCAGAACAGAGTTTAAATATTTTTTCCCTGAATAGGGAAAGAGTATTTTACGAAGATGAGGAGGGGGGGTAAGGAAGGGGGGAGAGAGGAGAGGAGGGGAGAAAAGAGGGGGAAAGAGAGGAATGAGAGGAGGGGTTTACAATAAATTAAACAATGATGATAAAATACATTATTACCTTGTATCCTACTCGTTGATGGAAATCTCTTATGGCTCGGCACATAACAATGCCAACAGGTAGAGTTGCATTGACTGCTTCCTTGCCTGGAAACATCAAATATTAAACACACTGCACACAAAATGGTTCCTTCTTAAATGGCTACCTGAATCATACATCCATTTCAGAAATTACTTTCTACTTCTATGTAAACGCACCAAAAATTACTATACACTTAAAATCTTAACAAAAATATATAAATGGATAGGAATTCAGGTATTCACAGTCTAGTACTTGTTGAACTTGTTGACAGGCACACATACAAAGAAGGATGACACATTTTTCACGCGGTAATGCAATTGCATGAAAAATGTGACGTCCTTTGTGTGAGCCTGTCAATAAGTACTAGAATGTGAGAACTTGAATTCCTGGCCTTTAAAATATTACTGGTAGCCTAGCAGCCTACTTGTAACCTTAACTCATGCGTTTTAACATCTTCACATTTTGAATTTCCCATGTGTTATACATGACATTATTAAAAATTATTTTCTATATTTTAGAGTAAAATAACTGAGCTTGTGCTACGTCAAAAAAAGGAGGGGTGGTGGAACGAGAACAGGCGTAAGATAGAGGTAGAGAGGGATTAAGGTGAAACACTGTTAGACTATGTACAAAAACGTAGAAAACATTTACTGCTAACAATTTACATATGCTGTACTACATCAATGCTACCAATGTCATCCACTGCTCCTGCCACTGAGTCTGTTGCACTAGCTTCACTGCTATCACTGTCAGCACCACCTACATTTACTGTACAGCTCATTTATTTAATGTCAATGTATATTTATACTGAAATAATCATTCCTCAGTTTTTTCAGACAATTGCAAAGAGGTTGTAATATAATAATATTACTGGATAGGTATTTATTAGGGTACAGAACTTTCATTTAATTTTTTCAACATAAATTTTATTTGAGTTCAAGTTTTTAACATTTGAGATTATTTCAGTTTTGCTTTTATAGTATTTCAATAACTGTAAATACAAGGTTAGGCCATCCTTCCATTTATACAAATCATTGAATAAATTCTCTTTGGAGCTACGTTTATTTACTTGGTTTTCTAGGGCAACATTAAACACCTGTTACAATAAGCATGATATTAAATTTCTACAATACTCTCATGTTCCTTACTAAAAAGAAGCCAGACATTTTAAAGCTTTTACTTGGCAGAAATGACTACATGGGTCTTCCTAAAGTTGGATAAATCATTATACAGTACCAGGAAATGTTGGTAGAATTGTCACGGGAAGCAGATCACTGAAGAAATTTCACGAGGCGCAGGAAATTGTAATTTTCTAATTTTCTTTGGAGTGACCAGAAGCAGCCAACATCACCAGGGAAAGAGGCTTTCCTGGCGCTGGGAATGACACCTTCGACAAAGTCCACCTTCCCTGCCTACCATCCTGCAGCAGACTGTAAGGTGACCACGTCCAGTTACTTCCATAGTCATTTGAACTGTCTCGGCCAAGTTGTGTGTTATTCAAAATTTTAACTTTTCGTCCTGCTTCCAGTGGCCACAAAGAATCAAAGTGCTTACCAATGAAGCTGCAGTGTATAAATTAAAATATATTTCATTTAAACTTTGTTTCTTTCATCTAAAGAGCATACAAGATTCAAAACATGATGCAAATTAATGAACTATTTACAAGTGTGAAGGTATTACCATGACAGTTATAGCTTTTCCCTATTTCTCCTTAATCAAATTTTGTAAGGCAGAATGTCGACATTGCAAAAACATTTAATTTATTTAGACTAAATCAAATGAGCACCATATATTTTATTTCATTCACCATTATTTAATGTGTTCACTGCATCGTACATTTCATTTGATTAAAAATCATTCCCTTTTCTCCTTGTTTTATTCAAAATTGAATATTGCTTATTTGAAAGTCTGTTTGAAGGTTTTGAATGATAAAATTTTTAAGGGTTTATATGTATGTATTGTAAAGGTCACATTTAAGTACTCAATGTTACTCTTGGCACCCAAATACCATTTTTATATCTATTCATTTATTTATTTCACTTCCCGTAACTTTATTTAACAAACGAACAATTTGTTAAAAGGTATCCAAAAATTTGACCCCATTTCACAGTAGTAAAATTAGATGTGAATTGTGAAGCTTCCAACTTACTTATGTAAAATTGACAAAAAACAAATACAAATTACGTCAATAACAAATCTGTATTCTTTGAAAAGCAGTGTATAGTCGACTATCGATGTATCATTGCATGTATCGAAAAATAGCATCCACCAACAATTTTTTGTGGTCCCAGCGAAATTCCTATGTAAATAATGTTAACGTAAACAGCTTGTATAGTTCATCACATGGAGTATTGATCAAAGTATATTCGGGTCCCTTCGCCTAATATTTCCTGCAACTGTAGTTTCTAAGTTAGTTGTTTACGCCAATTTCTAGTAACTGGATGTGAAATAAGTTACGTGCATCACCGTTTATAACTGCTCTGTGGCACGCTGTCTAGTATCTTCACTTCCCATCACGTCTGCCAACACTGCGGCATGGTGCGGCGAGCGAGTCTGGCTTGATACTTCCCCTGATGAGAGAGGAAGTGGTTACCCATAGCAACGACGAGCATGGCGACTTAGCATCCTCTCACACTTCTTTCTGCCTCTCTCAGCTGCACACCTTCCTTCCTCCCCTCACAAGCCTAGCCACTGAGAGGGAAAGTTGTCGAGCAAAAGATAAAGCATGCCCTCTCTCTCTTGGCCATGCCCGAATTGCTTGCCTTCCACACGTTGCCTGCTGGCAGCAGAGCAAATAAAGTGCACCTGGCGAATGTTATTTTATTAAGATTATGCATCTATCAAAATAGTTGCACCTACCAATACTTGTATTTCAAAGCAAATGGTTTCATCTGAAAATATTGCGCAAAACATTTTAACGAGGAATTATTATTTGAAAAGATGTTTACTTCTGTGATTAAAGGTGGTTTTTTCCCTGTAAGGTTGGTGTTTTATTGTATGTGGCGTAAAATTAACATGATTTTAAAATGTAATGTTTATTTAACTCAAGGGGCAGCATCTTCACAAATAAAATTATATGCCCAGAAGCATATACTTGAACTTCATTTGCCACCAAAAATTGTTTGAACATCAACATCAAGTGGATTGTATTATACATAAGTGCAAAGTTAATTTCCAGTAACTTCTTGGGAGAAAATTGGAGGATTTATATTAATTTATTTCAATAGGCATGCTTCTGTTGAATGAACCGATAAAATGTGAAAATGTGAGGACCTATTAGACACCGTTTGCCACCTAATAATGGGTAGGTAAACACTGAGCCGAGTACAGTGTACCTTACGATAGGGAAAGTCAGAAGACGTGGTTTTAAATGATTAATTATTAGACATGGAAGAAATCAATTATAATCACCTTATATATTTATTTATTTTGTATCTAAATTACTAAAAGTTTTCTTTGCAGTAAAATATAATTAATTATTTTAAAAGACAGACATTTACTACGTGTGCAAGGTGTTGGCACTTGGAAAGTAGCGACGTAGAGGGGTAATCCTCCCGCCACATCCATCCTCCATCCAACTGCTGTGAACACATGGCCCGATCGATAACTTCTCTGTGCCCTCTTAGCTGAACTAGTGGTGGACAAAATCGAACTATTCTAGAAATCGATTTTTAATCTAATAGTCTCGTCTGAAATAGAATCAATCATTCAGATTCTGAATATTCAGTTTTCTTCTCTGTTTGCATCATTGCGTCTTAATGGAAAGAAATAAATGTTAATGCTGCCACAAGTTAACAGTTCGAAAGTACTTTTTTGACGATAGTAAATTAATGGCGTAATTGAATGAAGTTATGAAAATTGTGTTCATAAGAAGTTACAATATTTATTTGTTTTTGGAAGAAGTAACATTTTAAATTCTTGATAACGGATTGAAAAACAATTCCACATGACCAAGAATATGCATGTCACAAGTAGTACCAACTAATTTCCGATACAACCAAATCTTATCACCAAGTTCCATCTTCATCTTCTTGCGTGAATACATAGACGCATTTCCAAAAACACTAATTACAGCAGTATTGTCACATACAACACACAGGATGTTGCTATCAGTTGCAATAGCGCATTGCGCTTGATTGTAACCGAAATTTGTTTATCGCCCAGAAGTGGCGGCTTGGTGAGGCCCGGAAGTACATAGGATAATAAGGCCCCAGCACGTAGCGGCAGCGTTAGAGATACGGAGTGCTGCCGCGGAGTTTCACCATTCACATGTTAAATGCTGAGCAAGTAGGTTAAATTATTAGGTGCGGGCTGATCCTGAATTTTTCTGTTTTTGGTTTTTTGTGTTCTTACCATGTTTTGAGGAATGTATCTGTGTTGTATTAATAGTTTAATTCCATTTTGCATATTATATTAATTTTTATGATTATTTACACTATTGATTATGTGTTTTTACAGATTTCATCCTGACATGAATCTGAGGTGAATTCGTGCTTCTGGTTATTACCTGAGGAAGGTTTACCATAATATTGTGTCTTTTACTAAGGATGTCGATAAAGATGATAGGTCTTGGACAATTAAGATATTTTATATAGAAGACAGTTATATTTTGTCTTTTTTGTATCGTTTCAGTCTTCAAGGAATAACTGCTAAAGCTGGTAGTGGTTTGTTGGAAATGTGTTTCTTCAGAAGGTCTCGTGTCGAGAAGGAGCCTGCACCAAAGGATAGTGAGATTGATCCAAACAGGATAATCTGTTGGAAGACTTTTCCAGTTCACGAGGGCAAGGCAGACAATACTGCTGTAATTTGTGTTTTTGGTAACGCGTCTATGTATTCACGTAAGAAGATTAAGATGGAACTTGGTGATCAGATTTGGTTGATTCAGAAATTAGTTGGTACTACTGGTGACATGCATATTCTTGGTCATGTGGAATTGTTTTTCAATCCGTGATTATGTGTTATGTATTTTTTATTTTGTAAATAAATGTTTTGTTGGTACGAAATGTACTGCTGCGTTTTTTGTATTTTTCATTTGTATTAAAAAGGAAGATGTATTGAGGGGAGAATATTTGGACATTTATTTTTTGCTATTAAATATACAGAGTGATATAAATACACGTCAAAAAGTGCACCCTTCGAAAATCCTATTATTAAATGAATAGCGAAATTTATGGAGCTTCCTTAGGGAAACGTCCAACATGGTATGCAGGCACAGACAGACACACAGACACACATATAACATTAGATTGACAAAAGACATGCAAGAAGAGTTGAATTCATTCCCTCTTATTTTCCTCTCAATGTAATCCCTTTAACATGCTAAAAGGCGTAATTATGTTTGTTAAGTTGGTGGATCAAATGTTTATGGTGGCCAACATGTTTGCACTTGTGTGTGTGTTGCATGTAACAGGATATTGTTATCAGTTGTGATAGTACACTGCGCTTGATTGTAAGAGGAAATTGTTTATCGCCCGGAACTGGCAGCTTGGTGGGACCGGGAAGTACATCCGGTTATAAGGTCCCAGCACATAGCGGCAGCGTTACAGGGTGGAATGAATTTAACTCTTCTTGCATGTCTTTTGTCAATCTACGGTTTATATATATATATATATATATATATATATATATATATATATATATATATATATATATATATATATATATATATATATAAAAAAATATAAACACACACACACACCATGTTGGACGTTTCCTTAAGGAAGCTCCACAAATTTCGCTATTAATTTTAATAATAGGAATTTTGAAGGGTGCACTTTTTGACGTGTATTTATATCACTCCGTATATTTTATAGCATAAAATAAATGTTCACATATTCCCCCCTCAGTACACCTTCCTTTTTAATACAAAGGAAAGAAATATAAAAAATACGAAAAAAATGCAGTAGTACATTTCATACCTACAAAACATTTATTTACAAAATAAAAAACACATAATCACGGATTGAAAGACAATTCCACATGACCAAGAATATTCATGTCACCAGTAGTACCAACTAATTTCCGATACAACCAAAACTGATCACCAAGTTCTATCTTCATCTTCTTGCGTGAATACATAGACGCATTACCGAAACACTAATTACAGCAGTAGTGTCTGCCTTGCCCTCATGAACTGGAAAAGTCTTCCAACAAATTATCCTGTTTGGATCACTCTCATTAATATCCTTTGGTACAGGCTCCTTCTCGACATGAGACCATATGAAGAAACATTTCCAACAAACCACTGCCAGCTTTAGCAGTTATTCTTTGAAGACCAAAACTGTACAAAAAAGGCAGCAAAATATAACTCTCTTCTATGTCAAGGATCTCAACTGTCCAAGAACTATCATCTTTATTGACATCCTTAGTAAAAGACACAATATTACGATGAACCTTCTTCGGGTAATAACCAGTAGAATGAATTTGCCTCCGATTCATGTCCGGTAGAAATCTGCAAAAACACATAATAGTGTAAACAATCATAAAAATTAATATAATATGCAAAAAGGAATTAAACTATTAATACAACACAGATACATTCCTCAAAACATGGTAAGAACACAAAAAAATAGTTTTAATGATAAATAAATTTTCTCAAAGTATTTTGATGAGTTAAAAGCTCTTTGCAATTCACAAGTTAAAAACTAAAAACAATTGTTAAAATTTATTTTCAGAAACAGAATTATTGCAATAGCTGCCATTCACTTCCCTGATATTCAAATGAAACATTCACAAAGTGAATTTCGGGTGGAATTTTGCTTCCCTTAAGTAGAATATTAGTTATAAACTATGTTTAAAGAAAAATGCAAAGATAAAATTTTAACTCTTTGTACAAAAATGGCGAAAAAGTAAATTCATATTGCTGATGACCTTAAAAAATTACGTAAAATGTGTAGTGCAGCTGCTGCCATCTGTTGTAGAGAAGGAAAACTTCAAACCAAATAATTAATTCAAATACCACACACAAAAATTGACAATTTGATTATACAGCAGCAATTAAATATTCTAATTGTTTTCATTCGATTTTGCCCATCCCTAAGCTGAAAGAGTGCGCGTGGGGCATTCAAAATTTGACTTGCATTGTGTCATATTATTTTTATTTTTGAGGGTTTGAAAGTTTAAGGTCAGCTTGCATTGTGTGTCGGATTACAATCAGTTATATACAGTATTTTGAGAAGTTATTTTTTTATTTAAATGAGTTTAGGAGAAATGTTTTTTAATGTATTATTTACAACAATATATTTTTTTTATAAAATTCCCATTTTTATTGTGTTAATTAGCTAAACTGTATTCACAGATACTGTACAGCTCCTACTATACATACCAAAATTTTATAAGGTTATAAGTTGTCTTTTATTGTAGTACATGTCAGAAACTGCTGAAATCATGCAGGTATGGGCATTTTTTGACAGTCCCCTTAATAATGATAAATTGAGCGTTGACTGTATACTGAAATGTTTTCATCCCAATAACCAATTTATTTTGCACTTTAATGGTAAGTACAGTACTGTGAAATTGTAGTATCTGATAGTTTTTAATCTATTGCGAAATACTGTTTTTCATGACATGCAAGAAAGTATTCGAAGATATGGAAACTAAGCAAATCCCAGTTCTCAATAGCATTTTTTCAAGTGGCATACGGAATATATAGATTCTTCCTTCTTGCTTCAGTACCCATAAACTGCAAATGATGTAACAATTTCTTGCATTGGAAAACGCAATTTCTTGCATTTCAATTTCAACAAAATTGGAGGCACTTTTGAAAATATAATGTTATCTAATATCAAAAGTTTAGAGCAACGTGTTTAATAAATAATGTAGACTTATGCAAACTTTATATCTCAAGCCCACCGAAGAGACTACAAATTTCCATCCAGAATAGTAGCATGAATTCTTGCTGGTGCACATTTGTATTATCGCTCTGCCCCCCTTCTATTGTAACCCAACACTATTTCTTGCCTTCTAGTTATAATAGCCATCCAGGCACTGAGTTATTCTGTTCATTGTGTAAGTTTCTATTCACTGGCAATTTATATAAGAAAACTACTAAACCCATACCAGAAATTTGAAATAAATATAAAACTTATACAGACTTCCACTATTCAATTTCATCTTTCATTAAAATACACATCACTTTTAATATTAAAATAATTTTCATTAATAAATACATGTTTACATACTACTGTCTCAGAGATGTTGTAATGGTGGTGATGCTTACACACCTGTGGAGGTCTTGATAAAGTCAGAACCGGCCATCATGGCAACCAAAGATGCCTTGTACACATTACAGAGGGAGCCACACTCGCCCACTGCAAGGATAGTCTTCATGTGAGCATTTGAACCACAAGCTTCCTTCATCTGCTGCAGCTGCTGATACAGGAGGCCCCACTGGTGGGTCAGCACCAGCCCTCGGTCAACCACCACGTCTATCTCCCGAGCCCCAGCCTCCACTGCAGCACGGATTTCCGCCAGCCGGTTGTCCAGGGGGTACTGTCCACTGGGAAAGCCTGTTGCCACTGTACACACAAACACCACCACCACTCTTACTGCTGATACAACTGGCTAACCACCAAACAAGTAACTACAGGCCACAACAAACTTCAAAAACTTCCCTGCTCCTTACCTACCATCTGCATAATGTGGGCTGTAACACTTCCATCAAAGTTTTGTACCCAGTTGTGTTACAGAAATACTCAACTAAAGTCAGCAATACACACAACCCAGGCAATGAATTTTCCTTATAGATCTCTACAAATGCAGCACTGTCTCAAAGTGTCCCTTGTGCATAAATAGAATCATTTCAGTTGCAAACGAGGTTAGACATATATTCTTGTTAAGTTTATACAGTAGCAGTGGTCTGCACGTACATTATGACCAGACCACCACACAAGGTAACATAAAGGGAATTAACAATTACAAACAGGACAATAACACAGTGTTTCTTCAGTTTTTAATTTAATTCAGCTTCAGTTTTCAATTTCAATACGAAAACTAGTTGCTGAAAGTCTAAAAGAAATGAAAATTTTTAACTTAACTCGGTACTTATCAAATGTTTGTATAGTTGAATGTGTTCCTGTGTATCCATTTATCCATTATAGAGCTAATAAAATAACTACACACAAATAAAAGATAAATACATACAATAAATTAGAAATGTTAGCAGAACACACTTGAAACATTTGCTGTGACTGAGAAAGAAATTATTCATAATTTTTGTTTCAGTTTTACTAATTTCACGCACATATATTTCAATTATGTTTTTTGAAACAGAATGTCACAGTCAAGCCATTTTGCACCTCAAGTGGAAAGAAAATTAAGGTTAGAAATGTGTAGTAACATATGTGTGTTAAAGCCCTTTGTATGTTAGTCTTAGGTAACAAAACACAATATAATTCTTCAAAATGAGTACGTGTTATATATTTTTTATCAAGCAGCTGCGCTACCCACTAAAATTATTCACAATTGATGCGTGACAGTCCCGGTTGACAGACTCTACTAGTCCTGAGTGACTTACTCGATGCTAGGTGAGTCGGGGCTCAAGGTGGTTTATTCAGGTCTAGGCACGGGGGCCCGCCCAGTGTACAGCACGGGCCTGGTGGTATCCTTCTGCAACCTTGGTGGGTGATTCAAACAAGTCCACGGGCATGACAGTGGGTGCCGGAACGGTGAGAAGTCTCAGCAATGCAGCTTGCTCGCGTGGACTAAGCAGCCCGAACCTGCTGGGACGAATATTTGGAGATAACTCTCGCCTTCTTGGCCTGTCTCTCAACCCCACCCCTACTGCTGTAAGGCATTAGGCATAAATTACTGCCGCCAACACCCTCACTCTCGACTCCTCCCTCAGGTAGGTAAGGTGCAAGTTGCAGGGTGATGGTTGTCCCGTGGGGGTAGGTTTCCCTGCACCAAAATGCAACCCTCTCTGCACCACCAGCGAGCGGTGAGAGTTGAGCACCCTGACCGGCAAGCCAATCCCACCAGCAGAGTGCCTAGTGTCGTGGCTCTACTGTTCCTCCCACTTATGCAAGAAACAGGTGGCCTTCCAATACTGGTGAGGTGAGTGTTCAATGGTCACTGGTTTCCTCGGACTCCAAGAATATCCCATCCTTGGCACCAGGAAGTGAGCAGTGAGGTGGAGGGTGACTTTGAGCTGGCAAACCAACTTCCAAGGGACGGTATCCTAGTGTCGTGGCTCTACCATTCACTGCTGGGGCAGAGAATGGGTGGCCTTCCAAGGGTGTGCTGGTGTGTTGTGTGTGTAAGTTCGGTACAGCAAAACCTGGTCTCCTGCTGGGTCCTCCAGCTCCAATATGACACAAGGAAGCTCGGAATGAAAGTCGAGATATCTGGTAAGATTGGTGTTTATTGACTACGGAAATAAACAAAGATGGCAGAGATGCTATCTCCTAATTCCACACAGGCTAGGCGGAAGATAAACCCTATCTTAAAACAGGGGAAGGCGCCCTGTGCAAAACTACTAGGTGTGTGTAGCGTAATGTTAAACTTCAGGGCGAGCTCTACTCTCAGGTTGTCCGTAAGGGACCGAGCATGTCTTAGTGTGAAAATGTTGGCGCCATTGGTTCTTCCTTAGGTTGTGCTGGAGAGAATCTTCGGCCCCACGAGGTGAGTGATAGTACTAGAAGAGGTTTGAGCCTCAGCACCAATAGCTGGAGCGATGAAAGCAGCTGAGGACTGGTAGGGTTTGAATTTGAAGGGGGGTGGTTAGCAGCAAGGACAGCAGCTTTCCTCCAGGTGTTCCTGTTGCTTTCTCATTGATGGGCAAACGTGAGTTGGAAGGTTACTAATGTTAACCCCTGAAGAGGGTGACAGGCAAAAATCCCCTAGCTACAGTGTATACCAGAAGTACCTGGGTCAGTCCTTGTATGGCCTTGCACCCCCCCACCGGCGAGTTAATATGCTCTGGAGGGAGAGAGATAGCTGACTTGGGTGGCCCAGATGCTTCATCTATTTTCTTTTTATTGGTTGGGGCTCTACTGTACATACGTCCCTAGCACCGAGGTACCAGGTTCACAGAATGGGTGACCACTGAATCTGTAGTGTATGTGACATATATGCAGTCCTGGTTAGGGGCTTTCTGCAGTCCTACTCTAGATCGGTAAACAATTGCCATATATGTGGTTCCCTACCACTCCATACAGGATGAAGCTTACTAGGTTGGGGAGAGGCACACATTCACTTCAGAGCAAAAAAATAGAAGAATGCTGGAAAACATGTGTTATTCCCACGAGAATAGTACTCGGTGACCCATACTATCTCACCTCCTGACACACACTACGTAGTCAACGGATTATGTAAAAGGGCAAGACAGGTGAAGGGGCCTGTCAGCTGGAAGAGCCTGGCTTGAAGAGCGGATGAGAGCAACAACTAAGTAGCCATGGAAACAACTAAACCCTAATTGTTGCTATTAGTCCTGAGAGGACTTGGGGCACCACGTGTGGTGTGTCAGGTGTGGTGAATTCTGATGGATGTCAGGGGTAGTGACGACTCTTTGGCTGCACTGAAGTTAAGGCTTCAGAGACTGATGGCGCTCTTAGACCTCTGGAAGGTCTCTGAAGAGTCCTCAGGAGGACTTGTGCTATGGTGAGCTACCAGAACAACTTGCGGTGTTGGCTCCTGAGGGAGGAGCAGGCAGAGAGCCCGAGTACTGGATGGTGCTGAGATGAACTAACCAGGCACTTCGGGTGTCTTCAGCCGCCATCCTTCAGGTTCCAGTCGAACAGCGACTCTGCTGCCACCACTTGGGTGGTGTAGTGGCAAGGTAGATCAGTAGCTATACAGTATTTTGATTGATGCACTATCCAATAAAAAATAAAGCAGGTAATGTTATAATTATTTATTTCCAAATTTTGTCAGGACCACTAAAGATTAACTGTGGCTACAGTTTATGGGTACATATGTTTTCGGTACATCAAAAATCTACTTTATTATATACTGTTGCTTTTTTTTTTTATGAAGTTAACACAATTTTATGAGCAATTAAGAAAAACATTACAAGAAATTATTATGCTACCATTTACTGTACATTTATGTGTGTGACAAAAGCATATGCATTATTATGAGCTAAAAGGAGATATTATGTAGGGTTTTCAAAATTACCTAACTATGTAATAGCAAACCAAATATAAAGGATAACATTTTCTAATTTTCCCCCAGCAAAAAAATGTTACCAATTTATAAGACAACTGCTGTAGTAAGAAAAAAAACTTTTTGCCATAATTAGAAAATACATGTGTCTGTCCTTTTGAATATACAAAGTAGGACAGTTATAATTCAGATGTATTCTACCTACACAAGATGTAAAAGGGAGGACAGGAGAAAATGGATTGATAAGTATGGTGAGGATTCAGTCATGTCAACAACTGCAGCTACTGACGATAGGTACCTGCTGCCACAGGAATATTGGCTGCCCCAAGCTGGGCCAGTTGGTCTACTGCATCCTTCACTCTGGCAGGGTACACGCACACTGCACCTGTGGTGAGGGGCCCTTCCCATTCCAATGCTGCCAGTATGTCTGACGACAAGGGTTCTGCTGCCTGCAACAACCCAAATAGGTTTAATCCAAGATGCTTTCTTCTATATTCTCTCACAGCTTCTATTCTATTGTCCAACATTTTGAACTGAACACACATATACACAAAAAGATTCATAATACAATAACAACACAAGCTTAATTACACAAACCAGCAGAATAATCTACTGGCCTGTCTACTATCAAAAGTACCAGCAGAAGGAAAACAGAATGAGTAATAACCAATCCCAGAGTCCCAAAATTAAAGGCTCATTTTTCCAATAAATCTGTTAAAGCCATGATGCAGGACGTCTATTCAACATTATTAAATTGACTTCTACTCATCAGTGTGAGCCACTCAGCCGCACACCCCAACGGAGTTTAATTGGCAGTACAATTTACCTACCTCAATAAATTGTACTGTTTGCCCAATGGTAAAAAAAGGCACATTCTCATCCTGAAGAATTGTACTGTTCACCGGCTGAGCCACCAAGACTATGCATCAAGGTCACTTAGTAATACAGCAAGCCAAAGGATGGCACTACTAGTATGAATCACAGAAACATGCAGCTGCTGGATCCTTAGCCGGCCAGTGATATCACACGCCCAGAGGATGTAAAGCCACCCCCCGCTCACCTATTTGACCAAAGGCGAGCCAGGAATATTATAAATACCGGGGCACTGCCCTTGGAATGCCAGTCTGTCCTGTTCCTTCACTGCACTCCTGGTGCCAAGGGAACCATCAGCTCTGCCTGATCTATACCGCGCTTCTGGTGCCAAAGTCCAGGTATTGAGAAACCCTCTTCGCCTTCGAATATCTTTGCCAGTTTAAGTCGTCGAACACTTAAGACACCTTCCAGTCCTTTCAGGACATACAGCGTAGCGTTAGCTAGTTGAATTATTTTCATAGCAGCTTTTCCTACCTACCTCGTTAGTTTAGAAACATGTCGCCTTCACCTGTCTAGCATAGCAAGCTTCCAATAAGCTCTCATTGATAAGAGGTAGTGCCAAAACGCCTTGTTTATTTCTGTACCGAAATAAACATTTTAATTCCACTTAAGGATATAATTCCCATAGCACTAGTTCCTTACCCTGTAGACATTAGTCCCGTTGAGGGACAGCAGGTGACCAGGAATTTTATTCTAACTGCCAAACTCACCAGTACACACATCCATATTGGTCGGCCACCCTTTCTATGCAATCAGGTGTATAGAATGGTAGAGTCCCGACATTAGGTACTCATCCCCTTGGGGTTACTGTCAGTCATGGAATTTGCTCTTTCCACCGCGCTTCTGGTGCTGGAAGGAGTATTTCCTTGGGTCTGAGGGGACTGACCCCTCAGGGGAGCTCACCCACGTATTGGGATTGCCAGCCAGATTGTAACCTGACTCTCACCGCCCATCACATAACTGGCGCCAGGTGCTGAGATAGGGGGTGGCCTTGACCTAGTAATTACGATACGTGGAAGTACACCTGAGTAGAGACCACATGTTACCTGCTCCACCTCCACAAGTCTGACATTAGTGTTTCTTTCCTCATGCCCTCCTCCCGTCGAAGTGGTATCCATAAGACATATAAAAAGATTGACTATTTCTAAGTATCAACAGGAGCTTAGCCCCCTCCCAGCAGAACTCGCGAACCTCAGTCCCCGGGAGAAAGCTCAAACCATCCGCCACCTAGAGACCACCTCCTCAACACCAGTACCAGAATGCTTCACTCCTCCGATCAAGCTTGAGGAAGTTACACACCTGTATTTGTAGCTTACTTGAGTGGTCGAGAAACATTTTACGGTATAGCTAACCCGTGGCTTTGGGGGATCCTGATCCGACTCTACCCAGATAACCAGCACCAACGATCGCCTGCCCGCCTGCACACCAAGTTCTGGAGCCAACCATAGCATAGACCCCACAGCCTTAGCAGATCACCCGTTGCCCAGGTATCCCTGTGAGAGTGGTCCCGCCTAAATGAAAGATTGTACTAGCTGCCCCGACTGTCCGCAGCTGGAAAGTTACAGTGCCAGTTCTTTGTACTGGCCGGCTCCAGTTTCGCGCAGTGACTAAAGATATCCACTCTCAACCTGGGTGGGTTTGCCCTCGCTCACACACCAAAACACTTGTGCTGTGATGTACCTCCTTTGCCCATAGGACATCATGCGTCAACCACATGGCTAAAACTCCTAGTTAGCACAACTGTTTACATTAATATACACTATATTTA
Source organism: Dryococelus australis (assembly GCA_029891345.1). NCBI lineage: Eukaryota > Metazoa > Arthropoda > Insecta > Phasmatodea > Phasmatidae > Dryococelus > Dryococelus australis. Next base: position 41,663,301 of record CM056997.1, read on the forward strand.
GGAAGTATATTACACAACCTCTAGCCAATGTTTGTCATGAGCATTCATTTATCTATGTAAAATAAGAGTAGGTTTTGCTACTGCTGTCATTATTAGTTATGGGTAACTCACAGCCTACTGCACCGCTGAATCGTGAGTTACACATTTTCAATTAAGTGAGTTGGCACACCATCTACAGGGAACTAAGTTAGCGGCATAGTACCTACTGTGTTTCCCATCTCTAGTCATTATTTGCTAGGCTTCTGAGCTTGAGCAACATCAAAAGGTCTTCAGACATTCTTGACAATTAAATATTTGTGCCTAGCTGGTATTTGAAATGGTTTATAAAATTAACTTCCTTAAAACTAGATGCCAAAACCCACAGCTAAGAAATAATTCACTTTCTTCAAACATTTGCTCCCTCTATTGCTCCTGTCCATCAACTATACGAAGACAGTGTCTTTGTACATTTAAATAATTTGTTTATCACAAAGACTCAAAATTACTAGCGGAGACAGCTTTGAGCGCAAATGTTAAGTGCTAATTTGAAACATAAACTTAAAATTAAATCAAGTTTTAAAAAAATCACAAAACAAGCCTCATGAATAACGTCCAAAATTTACAACAGAGCCAAGAATGGTAATGCAAAAATTTCCCAATATTTCTTGATAATCTAAGCTTAGACATTACATAAAAAAATATTACATGTACATAAAAACATCTTATTCCCATTACTTTGGGCACAGCTTGAACATCTGGAAAGTTCAACTGTAATTTTGAATTCATGCCACATGAGGGCTATGATGCCAACTTACATTCTTGTGTTTTTACTGTGTTTCCCTTATTTCATAGCTACACCCAGAAGAAAATTTCTTAGACAATTGAATAAATAAAAAAAATAACATTTTAGGAAATAGTCAAAAGTAAAAATTAAAAAAAAATAAAACCGGTACATGTACATTTCAAAACCTTTGCACCATGACAGTTCATCGCATTGCATATGTGAATTTCAGTTTTAAAAATGATGGTCTGGTACAAAATGGGACTGAATTTGGGACTTTCCAGAAAAGGAAGATGAGTAACTGCTCACCTCATTAATGCTTGGCTTCACATGTCAAATTTAATTACTGGTTTATAGCTTATTTTGATTGTTTACGGACATTGTAAACATGTGTAATATAAGTAAAGGGGAAGGGTGTATGTATATGTGAATTATAAGTGAAAATAACTGTAATTCATATATTGGCTGCGATTGGTGTTAGCAAAAAGGGGTTTCCAGGTATGAGTAGATTGTAGCATGACATTTATCATAGACAACTGCACGTAAGCTGACTCCACTTAACACTATAGTCAGGATCAATCAACTGGAAGACAGCTAAAAAACCGAGCACAACACCAAAATATCTTTCACAAAAATTGAAACAACTAGGATTAATTAATAAGAATGACACTCTCAAATTAGATATCATACATAATTAATTTTATTGCAAGTAATTATTTCGGACCAATTTGTTCTTCTTACGAATTATATTATCTCTGAAATTATTTGCAACATTGAAATATTCAAGCAGAATTACATCTACATTGTATGTAATGGCTGTAACCAAAGTAGCATCCCTCAGTGATGTACACCTGATTAAATATCATGTAGCCCTTTGGATCAATTGCTTTCTCAAAATTAAATCTCACATCAATCTGATTGCCAGCAGGGCTCTGGACACGAGGGAGTTGTAGGTTTAAAATGTTAAGCAAGTTCACTTGTCGTCTACCCAAATTTAAAATGGCGTACTCTACTATATGACAAGAAAACTAAATCGGCGGCATCTCAAAATAAGCTTTACTTAGAATCGCAGAAACCTTAGAACTCGCACATTGAATTATGATGCAGTAGTATGTAGACTTGCAGACCCACAAGGCATCTCAATAACCATCTTCCCTGCTTTGGGCACTGGGCCTTGGTATAGTGATAATACCGTCTTTCAGGTACGGGACCACTCATTAGTCGTGGTAGGTGAACTAAATTACCATAACTTCAGGTTTACGACCCAAACAGACTCTCCTATGTTCTTGAAAATGTCCTGGGTATGCTTCTAGTTGGTCTGTTATATCACTGCAGCACTCGGGTCACTTTCCCTACCAACTGCAAATAAAATCCTACCGAGCGCGTAACACAAGTCACGCCCCACCTAGTCGTAGTATCAACTCCTATATGGCTGCGCAAGGACTTGGCTAATATTAAGGTGAAGCTATAATTGGGCCAATCAGTGAGCCGCTACTTCATTAACCTGTCAACAACTAAGTTTCCCTGCCAACTAGCCTAAAAACCTTCCCTAGCTAAATAATCATTATACATGGTATACTGGAAACAGTGATGATTAGAAAACTCTTTAACACATGAATGACTGAATAAATATTCTGAATTTATGCAAATTATTAAAAACACACCCATCTGATTCATATGCAAAAATACATAAATCATCATGTATCCCAAATCTGAATAAGTATATTAGTTCATACAGTCTTTCGCGTGCCCGGTTAAGGTCTGCTTGACACGATCACCTAGGATTTGTATGCTATACCAATAGTGTGGTTTTATACAGGTTTATTATACCACGGGAGCAGTCGCTACTGCCTGGCCTGCCTTTACTGCGTAGGAGGGGGAAGTGCAGACCACTGTCTGGCAGCAACAAATGCTAGGTTTTGCTCCCTACGCCTTTTGCCGTGTCTCATCTTGAAAGGCATAGTGTGTCGCTGCTTGAACTACATGCGTAGTGCACCTTGACGAGAAACAATTTAACAGTGTCAGTCCAGTAGTTGCTTGCTGGCACGAGCTCAGTAAAAGGCTCCACTAATCCCCCACGCTTGGCGTGCTGATCAGCGATGGGGAGCCATTTGAACCACCAATGCCTCTACTTTATGTGATTTCAGGCAAAGTTGAACGGCAAGACTCAGGCTATAGTCACTTCCGCACTATCAATGCTCGAAGCAAGGGAATAACCTGGGCTTGCTGCCCCAGCAAGCCCAGGTTATTCCCTTGGGGAAGGCATGGACATCCTTCTGCCCTAGCGTGGGAGTTGAAAATTTCTGGTCAGCAGTAATCAGCAATTCTGCTTCATTCATCTTCAGTAGCTCTCTGCCTTGCCCGGTGGTGGGCGGCTTGTAGGCTCTCAGCGTGGGGAGGGGGGGAGGTGGCGTGCCCGCTGGTTGGGCAATCCTGTAGCCACGTGCTCGACCGTACTGTAGATTATCGGCAGCCAAGAATGTATGTGCAAAGTATTTCAGTAACAACTCTTGCATAGGTTAAAGTAAGGGTATACTTCACGTAAAGAGCAATGAGTTGTAATCGTAGTTAATTAGTAGTATAAGCGGCATGCGTCAAGTCTTTCTGTGCATAAATCATGTGGCCAAATCCCAGTCGTTACACCACACAGTTTAAAATTACAACCACACCTCTCTGTAGAACAAATATAACCACAGATGCGGGCTCAGAGGTCACCCCGTGCTCCTCCTTCCTTTCTATGGCACTTATGGGTTCTCCAGAGATCCGGTGAGCTGGTAACCATGAGCGCCAAGTCCCCGTGGAAAGTACGGCCCACACAATCAATCCCCTGCCCACCTCGCTTCTCGTCCATTTCCATTGTCTTTTGGGTTCGTCACTAAAACCCAGACATTGGGCCCCAGCAGCCTGACCGTAAAGGAGTCGACCGGCTCACCAACAATCCAGACCACTATTCACTGCCAGTAATAAACCTTTCCTATTGATAGATACTCTTCTCCACCCGAGTGGCCCAGATGAGGCACAGGGAATGCCCAGGTTACCGACGTTTGCCAACCCCCAATTAAGGGAGTTGCCCAGTGGTACCACGAGGAGGTGTGGGTCCCCATAGACGCTGTTGTCTGGAGCCTTCCAGGAGTTCAGACAGAGGCCTCCCGTCTTCTACTCCCTTCCAGTACCATCCACCAGAGAGGGAACTACTCTAATCCAAGGGCCATCGTAGTCCCCACCGGTAGGTCAGGTGATCCCATGTCACTCCTTACACGTTACACCTCTATACAGGCTGGTCCCATGGCTTCAGGCTCTGTTCTATCACACCTTGGGAGAGCCATAGCTACTCCCGCCTACCAACCAACACAACTATTATTACTCTATTTTTATTCATTTTAATTATAAATGAAGCCTAATAGAAAGTTAATTATCCGAACATTAGTTATACGAATGGCCAGTTATCGGGACTCGTTTTAAAAATAAAGAGAATAGAAAAAACATAAACGTCTCTTTTGTCACAGTTTCCCTTACCCGCAGAGGAGAGACACACTTGTGTCGGCTCTTGTGATGTGTCCTTTGTGTTGGTCACAATAAACACCTCCGGGAGGGGATGGGTATTTAACTGATATAATTTTTTTATTTTATATACAGTTTCTGTTTTGGGCAAGCTTATTATGTTCTATGCATGTGTAATAAATTTTATGTTGTATGAAAATAATTTTTTTACAAATGGTTTTATTTTAATTTTCAACATATTTCTGTTATCTAGATTTTTGATTATCCAAATTACCTTTAGACCCTATTCGTCTGGATAATCGATTTTCCACTGTATTATAATTTGTTGATAAAACACAAGTAAACTTTTGGTTAAACCAAAAATAAGGTACTTTTATGAAGTATAACATGCTTGTGATATTTAATATTTAGGAAACAAACAAGCACATCATTTATAGAGTGATTTTTCAAAGGTTTGATACAAAGTGTGAATAAAGCACAAATTTACTATAAATTAACGCAGCACCTTAGCACAGAGGCGTGCCACGTTGCCAGGTGTATCATCTCCACTCAGCGTGGTCAGGTCAATGCAAGTGATGGCACGCACCAGCCAAGCTGCCTGCCACTGCTGCTTGAGACCACGGTGGGTGCCTAGGCTGGCAGCTATGCGCTTCACTGCCCCCAGGTTAACTCGCACGCTGCTCACCCAACCCAGGTCTGCCAATACAACAATGTCAGTTACACAAATTGCAGCTGTAAATTTTACTGAGCTAAAGCATTTAAAAAAATTGAGATGTTAAAGATATACATTTACAGCAATGAAAGTTGAATTTTGAAATTATTTATAACAATAACTAGTGACACACAACCCAAGTCCCAAAACTCTATGCCATAAAGTATTTTTTTCCATTAAAAAAATGTAAATAAATTTCACCAATGTAGTACGTACTTTTATGGTCATGACAAATATTGCAATTTACATACACTTCCATTTATTTATTACACTGTACTCTGCTGACCCCTACATTTGGGATATGGAGAATGATGTCAAAATTATGTTTGCAACAAATACATTGCAGATATTACTAATACTACACATACATATCACACGTAATGTAGTACAAGCACAGTAGCATAAAATTACATCGCAAGACTGTTATGTATCTATCTTGGATGATTATATCTATGACCTGAAATAAAGTAGTTAGCAAGATGGTTGGCCAACAATATAGTTGTTGATTTTTATCATGTATCTAATCCTGCACAATCCAATATATAACATGGTGCTGCGGACAAAGTTTCTGTATTAATAGTAGCAGTAAACATGTGCTACATTAAGGAAATAACGAAGGTTCGGTTATGAGTACGGTAATTGATTAATCACAGAAGAAGACTGCAACAAGTATACACACATGGAGGGGTTAAAGCCACCAAAGCCTTTCAGCTTTGAATGTGACCTAGCCAACAATTGGAAGCGATGGAAGCAGCAATTTACAATATATCTTAAGGCCACCGGCAGAGAAAGAAAGGAGGATGCTGTAAAAATAGCTACATTGCTACACGTCCTCGGGGAAGAGGCGCAAGATTTGTTCTTCACGATGGATATCTCAGAAGAAGAGGGTAAAAAATATGATGGTCTAGTGAAGTGTTTAGAGTCGTGTTTTCTCCCACGCACAAATCAGAGTGTGGAACGGCATTAATTTAATTGTGTGCAGGAAGATGGTGAAAGTATTGATACATTTGTAACAGCACTCAGATGCCTCAGTACAAATTGTGGTTATGAGTCGCTACGTGATGACCTCATTACAGACCGAATTGTGTGCAGCGTGAGAGACACATGTCGAGACGGTCAAACTTAGCATTAAGATTGCCAAACTGATTAGTCATATAATCAAACTTAGCATTAATATCTGCTTTTAATTCAGCCTTTTGTTCCTTGAGTTGTGCACTAATCACGTTAAGTTGCGCAGTCAATGTTGACAATAAGCTGTTGTCCTCACTATTATTCCGGGTAGGATAATTTGCGGTATTTGTATAACTAGTTTTGGGTGTAGCCTCTACTCTACCACTAGCCTCAACACTTACAACAGTATTGCCCTGAAAAATATTATCACCCCCTACTACGTCTTCATCGCTTAATACAAGTGTTTCAACCAAACTCATAGTTTCAGATCCCTTTTCCCCGTTTCGCTAGCCATACTTTCTCTGCATTTTGTTTCTCTGGTCCAATATGTACTCATATTATTGTATCAACCAAATAACTTCACCTATATGTATGTGTGTGTGTAAACAGAAACCCAGTTTCATCGGCCACCATGTTAGAGCTACTTATTTCTACTGCGCCGAACATGTGTACACAGTCAACACTTGCAATAGACATACCTGCATACTAGATACATAGTTTCTTCGGGCCCCACACTTGGGAAAGCCACTCTTTAAGACTATGAGAGTGGGAGAAATAGAAAGTAAGTGACTTTCTTTCAGTTTACTGGGCAAGTGATTAACACTAATTGGGGCTAGTGCAATGTGCATAGTGTAGATGTTGTCATTTAAGTAACATAGCCTGCTTCGACACATCTGTGAAAAATATTCCCTTTAAATATCTCGGGGTTTGTGAGGTTTGTTTACATGGACTATTCACTCCCAACACCACAGTACTCTCACCAGAATTATGTAAAATACAAAAACACAGAAGCCTTACTGGGTTCGTCCAGAAATGCACATCAATACACATGCAGAAAAGTAGATGCTATACAAATCAATCGATAGGCACCAGGCTCTTAGTAGTGTGTAAGAGTAAGTATAGCCAAATATGGCATCAGTGTGCCACAACCTTTTTTTGTATTATCTGACGGAACTGTGTTTTGCAAATCATCAATACTCTCAAGCAGAATAAAGTTTCAAATAACTGTCTCTTAGATTCGGGCTCATAGCAGGCATGCAACAGACATGACCAAGAAAAATCATAGACTCAACTCAAGTATTTCAATGGATTTACTTAAAATTAAAAGAAAACAAATATGGTAACACTGCAAACGACACAATAAATTAAACCCTGGAAACACATGAACACTAGAAATATGAGAACAGAATTCCCTATTAAAATTTCAACTATATTTTGTTTACTCCAATCTCAGAGTTTCTTGTTATCAAAATTATCACCTTGTTACAAAATTAAGCAAAATGTATGAGATTCATGTTCAGTTAAAATTGTGTGGTGATTTAGAGAGTGTACAAATTGAATTCCAATAATTTAAGTGAGAGAATTTAGCAATCAGACTCTTTGCAGCAATACTGAATAAAATCTAGGATTCGGTAAGAGATTACTTCTTAATAAGCTTGCTTGAAGTTAACTGCGGCAGAATATGTAAAATTTCAAGTTAGCCAGTCTTTTGCAATTTACTGTGAATCGCAGCACTTCGCAAATTTAACTAAATGTTTGTTCAATGGGTGATTATGTCTCTCCATAAACACAACAGAACTTTGAAGAAACTGTGGTGAAGTTTCCCACTGCATGCGATGATACTAGTTCGGTTTTACCTCGAAGTTGCTGGTTCGAGTCCTGGTTAGAACTCGGAGTCGCAGCCCTAGGCGTTGTCGGGTCACATGTAGCACAATTATTACCCTAGCCTCGCAGCTCTTCTCAAATGATACTGAGGACTCCTGCATAAATAACTCACACAGTACAACCAAAATTAACTAGTAAGACCAATCATCGCAGCCCCAGAAAGTCCAAAGTTCGGGACCTTCTTCCAGAACATGCAGTTCCCATGGTGGACATCGACAAACAAGAGAAAGCATCTCTTTCCTTCCACCCATGCTTCCTGATAACAATGTTCTTAGATTAACAATGTATAAAACCAGAGCTCTTTGTTGGTCGTCTCAGTAATTTAAAAGCAGGATCCAATAGTAACATGCAAATTTCAACACGTTCGTATTCTCACTCTACGTGTAAGATAGATTTCTAAATCTACACTCGTCCACAGAACAGATTGAAATGAAATAAAGTTATTTCCACACTGAAAATTAAATGTTAACCAGTTTGAGGTTAATTTCGTTCAATTTTCAATTTTAGTTGTAAAAATCACTAACATGTTTTTATATAGCTTAGAAAATGCTGTCCGTACATAGACAATATTATGTGGTAACAAAATCAATATACAGACGAAATATTACAAAAATATAAACATTGGGTTTTTCAAGTGTAAACAAATGGACAACATGAACATAAACTCGTAATTTAAACAGAAAGTAATCAAACTGAGCTAGGTCTGCAATACCAAGTATTACATAGTTTTCTTTTTCGCAGAGAGCAGAGCATTTTTCATCCTGCTACAAAACTTTACAAGGAGGGTCGGTGGAAATTCCTTACTTCGGGATGGCATCCTGTGACAAGCATCAGTTTGTTGTAGTTCAATATCAACCCCCAGATGTTTGACAACAATCTCTGCAGGGTTTTCATCCTTACTGAAAGGGATACCATGAATCCCAAAATTATTAATTCTAGTGTACTGCTGAAGATTTTAGTTTTTCAACTTTAGCTCGCCAATCTCAGTCCTTAAGATTCTAACCTCACTTGGCAACCGTTCAACATCCATTTGTTTTATTCCATTAGAGTTAGCATGAAATTAAGAGACTCCTTTAAGTCTTTATTTTCAATGTGGGGCTCTCGCATTTCGCTCACAAAGTAGGTAAGTTAATTCATTATTTCTTGCAGAGTTGTAGAATCCTTATGGTTTGTGCTGGAAACCAACCCAGGTGAGCATGCCTTACAGCACCATTTGGAATGTTCATCTCCACATAGATTCTCATAGTTCTCGTCAGACATATTCACACAGTTAAGATGGAACCATGCCTTACACTCATCACATCCTATACTTTATCCACACCCCACATTTCACTTTGTCTTTCCCGCCCGCCATCTTGCTTGTGTGAGTGACGATAGTTCCATAAGGAGGGAGTGTAAGTGCGAGAGCAAGAGCAGATGCGTACGAGTACTGGCAATTTGGAACACAGCCATGGGATCGTGCAGTAAACTTGGGCAGATGGGTTCAAGTGTACTACCGGATACCAAATATGGTATAGCATAGTACACTTGGGCAGATGCGCTCAAGATGCACTTGATACCAATGTATATAAATTCTGAAAGTGCCCTCGCCCGAAAACCCCCACATTCCTAGGTTGCCCCGTTACACTGTGATGGTAAAGGAATGGGGCAACAGTAAAAACATGAAATCGGCGCCATATTGGTGACGTCATTGCTTATATGTAAACACATGGTATCGGGATGTACACAAAAACCCATCTTATAACTAACCTAATTTCAAACGAGAACCCAACTGCAAATCATTCCCTTTGGTGCTGGCGTAATGTAAAATTTTAGCCCATAGCATTGCCATAAACATGATTATTTTCAGAAACTGTTCAAAACTGATCATTTCATCATACCTAACTCACATCCTGGATTCCGCTCAGCCATTTTTTAAATTTGTCAGGAGATTTATTTTATATTATCAGTGTCAACATGAAAAGCACTTAACCAAGGAGCACTCTCTCTATAATCTTTAAACAAAAGAAGAGAAATGATAGTGATATATAAGGATGCTCGATTAAGATTCGATTAGTATAATAATCGATTATTTAAAAGAAATAAAAGATGATTAAAATCGATTACTAACATTTAGATTAATCAAAGGGCCGTATTAAAAATCGTGTTTCAGATCCTGAGACTCTTCTTGACAACATATACTATTTTTAACGCATCTTGAGACTAGTTTTGCTGTAGCTCTCACCTGAGGGTGTTTTCACTTAAAACTCGTTCTAGCTATTTATCAGTCGACTTTCAAGACTACATCTTAAAATCACAAACTAGTCTCTAGAGACAAAAAAATCACTTGAGAAACGAAATTGCGTACTGTTTAGATTATATTTAATATATGTTGAATACGAAAAAATGAATCGACATGTAATGTGCGTGAAAATATGTACATATTTTGCGAAGAATTAGATCATAACGATAATTATAAAAAAAAAATACAATCCACGACTTTCATTTCAGAAAAAAATCACCCTGAATAGCAGTAACAATTGATTTATTTGTTATTGGTTGGAAGTATGGTTACAACAGGTAGTCAAAACCAATTGTTATACTACCCTTCACGTTAAAGTGAGCACTTTTTCAAGCTGTTTCATCAGATACAATAACCAATAGATATATTACATTGTGACCTCGGCCTTTTGGTTTTGAGTATGGTGAAGGTATACATACTGTATATTACTCACAAGGCAGAGTTCACATTAACAAGTGGTGGAAGGATATAAATTGGTTGAAAGAAAAAGTAACTAAGACTTCAAAAGGTCTCACCTTACCATGAACGGCCTATAATGCTGTTTAAGAAGTAAAGGCCCTTACACAACTGAATACTTTAACATTTGTCTTTACACTTGCTTTCCGACATGACGTTTCTTATGCGCTTGACACACTGAAACTGGGGTCAAGCACTCTTGACTTTACGTTTTCGAAAAGTTGAAAATTAAAGTCAAGGTCAAGCAGCCAATTGTAGTGCGATTTTAATCGTGGTATATTAAACTAGTGATCGTTAAACAATAAACTTCTAACATAAATTCTAAGCCTGTTTTAAACAATGGTACGTAAAATGCATATTCCTGAATACTATTATAATTATTTTCATAACAAGATACACATTTATACGAAGCCCGCAGAACCAATGTTCAATCGTCTTAACTCTGAGTGTAAATGTTTACAAATCTACAGTGTGTGTGTTTGAGGGTTTCGTCAGGGGAAAGGAAAGGGGAAACTTTAAGTCAAATGTTATAGTTTTCTATTGTGTAAGGGCATGAAAGGATATAAATGTCTTAAGCAATAAGTGTGTATGTATGTATGTATGTATGTATGTATGTATGTATGTATGTATGTATGTATATATATATATATATATATATATATATATATATATATATATATATGTATGTGTGTGTGTGTGTGTGTGTGTCTATATATATATATATATATATATATATATATATATATATATATATATATATATATATATATATATATATATATATATATATTTATATATTTATATATTTTCTAATCACGCTTTCTTCGGGCTTTGGAATCAAACCTTCGAAAAATCACAGTAGGCGTAACATGTCAACCTACTGTGTTCAATCACTTGTATTCCACGTTTATGTGATTAACGTTACAGTACTGTGTTCTTGAATAGATTAATAATCTACTTAGTATCTTCTATACCTTGTAATATTCATTTCGTATTAATACGAATGAACAACAGTGAGAGCAGCGACTTGTTGGCAACGGCCGGTAAGAAATAGTTCGCAGTTACAATATATTTTAACCTCATTTTTATGTATACTGTTTGTAAATTAAACATTGCCAATTGATATATTTTTGTTGTTAGGTAGCACTGACGGAAACACATTTCATTGCTGCAGTTAAAAAATATCAGCAGAAATTGTCGTGCGTAGGCTCGCTTTAGTGAGACAGTGGTTTTTTTTGTCCGGAAAAAGTTCAATAAGCGAAGCAGATCATGTCGCTCTCTCTCTCTTGTTCTCTCTCTCTCTCTCTCCGGAAGTTAGAAACCACCTGTCTAGCAGGAAGATATAAATCTTGTTATTTCTAATTTCAGCACATTTCATACTAATTACAGCAACAATAATGATGTTTGAAATTGTAATTTACAGCAAATTGGCAGACGTGGTGTGGAAAGGAGAATCTAGAATTTCTTTAGCTTTCCCCTAGTCTCGTGCTTGTCCCAACATGGCGAGCGATTATTCTCAGTTTTTATTGTGCCTTACGACTGGCAGTGGTGTGGCGACATGTTAATGACACTGCGTATTTCTGAACGAAGCATCAAGTTCGTACTAGTGTTTTTGAAATATCCTAGTCAAGTTACAATGTGATAAATATGTTTTTCCACGGCAGGGTTAAATGTGTTGTGATCGCTACGTATCGTGTAAACAAGCGCGGTGTCTGCGTTGTAATCGTTACACCGGCTAGGTGTGTGTGGATTTCAAACATGTGCAAAGTTTATACGTTTTAACTATGAACTGATGTTATGACTAAGTCAGTTATTTATATTTACGTCTGTTTATCACAACGTTGTACTTTCGCCGCTAGGTGTTTGAAAAACAGTGTAGTAACGAGCTTACGTTTCTGTGATTTGAAAGTCTGCAACCATCGAAACGAAATACTAAGCCCACCCAGATGAAATAAAATAAATAATAAATCAAACCTACAAACTAGTAAGTACCAATGCATGTAAATATTAGCAGAATAAATGTTACAGTAAGACTGTGTGTTTGCATGTTCACCACTCTCTTTTATGTTTGTTGATGTACATTAAATAAGCGACACGAGTTGCGTGCTTGAATTTACTGCGTCGTTTCGTTGGACTGGTTGTCCCTTCGTTTTAATTTTTATTTCAAACACACATTAATAACAACAGGTTAAATACTATTTTTTTTTCCGCCGCAGTTATAACAAACAATGTCGTGGCAAAATATTGTGTATTATGGGTAACATGCTATATCGTGTGTAACATAGTTATAAGGCTGACCTAAATATTGTTATAGGCCTAAATTGTGAACATTCGTAGGAAATTGTTTCTGCAGTATGACATAATTCTTTGAACAGCTGTAAACAGCAACCAATGCATTAGACAGTTATAAAAGTAGAAGTCGCATGGAAGTGTTTATGTTTACGTGTAGCGGAAGGATACTTAATTAGTTACAAAAGTAGACATTTAGCAGGGCTTCAGAAAAGGCCAAAGTTATAGCAAATCAACTTTTTTTTTTAAACTGACGAGCCCCCAAGCCCCGCTTCGCCAGCGTGAGCACCTTCAAAGTTCTGTGTGCCCTTCGGCATGCATGTTAGTAGCTAAGACTGTCGGAGAATGGGATGCGTCTCAGGGCAAACCCTTTACGCCTTAGACCGGGTTTAATTAACAAAATGGGCGCATGCAACGCGGCTGAGCAGAGTTGTCTGGTGCCATGGCTGCAATTGTAGTCAATGACACACCCCGAAAGAAGAAGGGTATATTAAGGGGCATAGAAAACCAGGCAAAGCGGAGAGGGCATGAGAAAATTTAAGTGACAGTCGCGGAGGATAAAAATAATTCCCTTTATTGGATTAGGGCTGCAGAAAGTAGGGTTATTGTTAGTTCGCTTCGCTAAACTTTATAAGGTTAATTAAGGTGATATGAAATGTGTCGATCTGCTGCTGGAATGTATCCAGGGTCGTATCATAGTAGCACGGCCCTGGAGGTGGAGGACAGAACTGCGCCACCCTCCACAGGTGCCAGTCATCTCTATGGAAGCAGAAAAAAATGTTAGCTTCAAGGCATAAAAATGGGAATAAGTACGATGGAGAAGGGGGTGGTAGTGCAATGTAGTGAAATGGCATTACCTACAGTGAAAATTCGTTTGCAGCTAGTGTGGTGTTGTGTGTGGTGTTGGCAGTGTTGTGCGTGACCAGAGTAGTGTCGAAGAATTAGGTAATTAGTAATGAGGGGTATAAATAAAATAATCGCCAGCCTGGAGGACGCCATAGTGGGTATTAGGAAGGTGTATAAGGCCAACGCACAAGTCTACACCAGACCGAAACTCCAGGTAGGCTCCCTCGATACTGACACTCGGGTGCGCACATAGTGTAGCATAGAAAACAAATTGCAATGTAAAGCACAGAGTCATCAACGAGCCAGAAGCTGTACAGAGCCCGGTTTGCCTTGTTGTGTGTTCACATAGTGCTTCACATCATTGTATGTATTTGTAGGAATCATCATGCGACTTACTGGGGTAATTTAGGAGGGTTATGGCGGCATGTGAGCCAGGATGCTTTTCGTCCACTTACATATTTTTGAGTTTCCTCGAGGTCATAATCCCCGAGGCTGGCTATTTTCGCATTTGCACTGTTTGGGGAATCAGTGTAACATTTTTGTGCTAATTTCATGAAGTGCTCATCCAGTTTTTCAATTTTTAATTCTTGATGCAGATCTGCAATAGGGCAGTATCGGGGCTCATCTGTTGCTATTCGCAGACATTTATTTTGAATTATTTGGAGGCGCCTTGTGTGCATTTTAGCTGCATGTACCCAGGTAGGCTCAGCATAAGTTATAATTGGGCGTATTAACATAGTATACAGTAAGACAGCCTTGTTTCGGGTTAGAGCGCTTCGTGGGTTAAATATAGGATAGAGCGTGGATAGCGGGGCTTGGGCGCTGGCACATTTTGCATCTATATGCGCCTTCCAAGTGAGCTATCGGTCCATATGTATGCCTAAGTATTTCACCAAATCTTTATGAGGAATTTGTTCGTCAAATGCAGTTAATTCGGGGCGATTGTTCGCCTGGGGTAACTGTCTGAGAGTAAAGACAAAAGCTTCACATTTGCCAACATTAATTTTTATCTGCCGCTTTGTATAGAAATTTTGAATACCATTTAGGACATTTTGTAACCTTTGGGTTGCTAGTTCGAGATTGTGGGAGCGACTGAAAATAACTGTCATCCGCATAGCACCCAAATTGCACCAGTAGGTCATCAGGTTTCGGTAGGTCATTTATGTTTATATTAAATAATACCGGGCCTAAGATACTGTCTTGTAGCACTGCGGCACAAATAGTTTTTGCACCAGATTTAGCACCCTCGCATGAAACAGTAAAATTTTTGTGCGCCAAATAGCTGCTTATCAATTTGTCATAGCAGTCCGGTAGTTTAATATCATACAATTTATACACTAGGCCTGCGTGATATACACGGTGAAAGGCTTTTCGATATCAAGGAATACTGCTACAACATAATCTTTAAAGTTAAAGGCATTAGTAATGTATTCCATAACTCGTACAAGCTGATATGTTGTCGAGTGTTTCGATCGGAAGCCAAATTGTTCCGCATGTAGTAAGTTATTACTTTCCAGGTGATAATTTATTCGCCTTAATATAATATATACAACTACCTTTGAAAGTGTGTTGAGTAGCCTGATTGGCTTATAATTTTGGGGCAGTTCCTTGTCTTTTCTTGGCTTGTGAGAAACAATTACAATAGCTTTTTCCCATATTTTGGGAAAATATTCGAACTTGAGCATTGAATTCACACACAGTGCTAAATGTTCAAGAGCTAGATAGGGGAGTTTCTTCAATACAATTGCTTGTATGCCATCCACACCAGGTGCCTTTTTAGGATTCATATTGCGAATGGCAAGTTTAATTTCTTGCAATTGTGTATATTCTGGTTCGTGTTCTGTTGGCTGCCATTGTTTAATAATTAGTTCCTGGAAAATTTGGATGGTGAAAATTATATCACTGGGTACCTGATTTGGCTGAAAAGTGTTTTCCAGCACAATGGAAAAGGCCTGTGCTTTCGCTTCAGGGGTGAAGGCTACACCAGTGGACGTGGTTTAGGGCGGAACTATATGTTCTGTTTAATAGGTGCTTGGTTAGTCCCCACAGATTTCTCATGTTTGTATTTAACTTTGCAGTCTTCTGTCAGATTTTGAAGAAATCAATGTCCTGGCTACAATGACACCATCGGGTAAATTGCCAACTTCCTGCGTTGGTTCGATTATGTTCATTTGCCTGACAAATTTTCCCTGGCAACTGTCTGGAAAAAAAAAATCGCTAGAAGCAGGGACCACAGTTGACTGATTACACCTTACTGGGCAGCTCACTGGCGAAGATAAATCTCTTCATGTTGACACTGCCAACTCGGTATTACTTACACGCTACACCCGCAACCGAATATCAATACAGCATCCCAGTTTACGTAAAATACCTAGACACAAAATGCATTCATCCTCTATTTCTGCTATTTCATGCTGTAACTCAAGGTTGCGAGATGTAAGAGTACCCTTCTCTCGCCTTTGCCTGGTGTGGTCTCGCCCATTGTTAAATAGCAGTGATCCATGTGATTAACGGATGATCGCTGGAGGGAATGCACAAGAATGTCGGGTCTTACGACTGTTATAGTGGCTCCTGTGTAAACGACCATCTGGCCAGAATGATCCTCTAGGCACTCCTCCACCAATATGGCATTGAAGTCCTGTTTCATTGAGCGCACTTACCGAAGCATTGGGGCCTTCTATCCAGCAATCACCGACCTTTGTCCCTCAAGACCGGTGTTTACAAGTTTCCCGAAGACATTTTGCTCTCACCTGCTCCTTGGTGCCTCCTACCTGGATGTTGCAGCTGCTGCCTCTGCTGCTGAGGACAGTTGGCTCTCAGGTTCCCCGGCTTTCCACACGTCCAACATCCCGGCTGTTTGAGTGGGGGATGGCGAGTGTCCGTAGTGTGCACCCTGGAGGCGATGTCCCCTAATTGTCGTCTGAAAGTCTTTTAACATCCCCCTGACGCTGTCGTCCTCCCCTTCATCAACCATCACTGCCCGCACTGGACGTCGGCACCTTGATGACTGCTATGCTGACTCCACTTACAGTGCTCGGGTGAAGGCATCCTGCATGGTGTGAGGTGCAGCTAACCACACAGCTTGCTGCACATCGGTGTCAGCAATGGTGTCGACGAAGAAGACGGTGGTGATGACATCATGTTCTTCTTCCCAGCATCACTCCAAAGACAGATACAACAGCCTTACGATATCCTGCCACAGTGTGCCGTAGGTACCGGTCGCCGAATCGAAGCTCCAAATTGGACACCAGTGTGGAGTATTCTAGACAATGTCGTTCTGGGCAGCAACTGCAGTGTGCTCAATGCAGGGCCCCTCAGTACAGCCGGCAGGTAGTACGACCGCTGCTCTTCTGTCCAGCCATTCAGGGTGGCCAAGATCTCGAATTGATGCCGCTACTCGCACCAAGGTGTCTGTTCATCGTAGGGGCGGGCTTAATTGTAACTCCTTTACCCACCCCTGGTTGAGGTATTCCCACACTGCGGAATGGCTGCGCCACCTCTGTGATAGATCCACTGGGGGCCACCTCTACCTTCTTCTTACTGCCCGCACTCGTCGTCTCGATGGTGACCAATTTTGGCTCATCTTCTGCCCCTGCACCTCGTATTTCCTGCTGCTGCAAGAACTCCTGCCACTGCTTCTAGAGGGCGCTCACTTCGTGTTTCATTTCTCGTTCAACACTGTCAATTCTATCATTCATACTGTCCATTCTCTCGCTCACACTGTCGATCTTCTTGTCCACACAATCTTTCTTATTGTTCACCAACTCGATTACACATTCTATATTTCTGTCCATATTCTCATTCACACAGTCTATTTTCCTATTTACACTGTCAATTTATCTATCTAAATTTTCGTTTACACTGTCTATTTTCTTGGCTACTAACTATTTCAACAATACAACAAATTTGGCTATTTACAGATTCACTAACATTACTAATTTGAAAATTTACACTAACAATTTTACTAGTTACATATTCACTAACATTATCTATTTTACTATTTACATTTTCATTTACATTACTAATTTGGCCGCTTATTGCTTCAATTAAAGAGCGAAATTCTGCCATGTCTGCCGACATTTTCCTAGTCGGCATTCAAAAATTTCAAAACAATTTCTTGGCTAACTGCCATCAATATTGTGATATTTACAAATACTAATTACAAATATTTTATTATTCTATTTTTATAAAATGCCTCCATCCCACTTCTGACAAGTGTTACAATTCCTCACTCTAGAAATGAAGTGGTCTATACCAAGTTCGTTAAGGAATGGAGGTCTTAATCAAATAAAATCATTAATAATAATTTCTTAATTTTATTTACAATAACTACAGCAAAATTATCTGAACTCAAATTCTCACAATAAATTGAAATCACTTATTTTCACAATTGACAACAATAAATAAAAATTATAATTACGACAAAGAAATCAATGAAATAAAATAATTAAAGACCAGTCACAATATACAGTGTATAAACCTGTCGTGTGTTGCCCTCATCCTTATGCCATTTGTCATGCCGGCCTCTCCCAAGCGCAGGACACAAATGCTCTCGACAACTGATCACCAGCAAGCAGTGTAGTGTATTATGAGTGCAGAAGTGAGCAAGAGCAGTGTAGTGCATGGAGTGCAGCACCACGTGCGCCCACCAGCCCAACAAAACGGGCGGAAGAATACACAGTCACGTGTGTTACGGAAAAAGGGCCATAGCATTTCCACAAATACATTTCTGGTTACGTAATGGACACGTAACACACAAATGAGTGAAATGCTTAAAAACAATAACATTGGGCGGAAAGGATGTGTAAAGTGTTATAGTTTGTGTCATATATGTTTTTTTTTAACACCATCTATGTTACGTTCACCCCATGACATTTTAACCTCAATGTAAGCTGTAGAATGATTAATGATTTGAATTTTGTGCAATATTTCCACATATGATAACATGTAATGGTATGTTTGTCTATCCGTGTGTGCAAGTACTTCCCTCCTGCAGCACGCGTTCACGCCACCGTCAGCCCTCGTGCCACGGCAGGAAGTCAATCAGCAAGTCGGACCCAGAGGGGGAGGCACATGTGAAACAGCGTTTGTGCTTTTCCCGCCAGGACGGTATCCACTTTCATCACCGATCATCTTTGTAAGCAATAGTTAATTATCAAGAACGTTTTTCATTTAAGCAGTACGAGACACTCCCTCTCGCCACCCCAGAAATTGCATCGCCTAGGGAATTTTTTTACGTAATCAGCACATGTATCATTTGTGTTAGCCTAGGTCTTCTTTTTGTACTGTATAGCCTTCTCCGCAGGTTCAAAGCGAGCAAGTGTATCAGCTATTCCCCTGGAAGGAATTTTCAAGTTTGTAATAAACCGCATGAACTGATGATTGCGATAAATCGATTGCCACAAAGCGTTTCAGGGCAGAGATACCTTAAAACCTGCCATTCCCTGACAAGTGTCTGTGAATTTTTAATGATAAATATTGATTCGTATGTGTGCTGAAACCTAACCAAAGTCCTGCGAGTAGCATTTATGGACGTGTGGTTTGGAACTGACAATCCACGTGTACAGAATACTGTTTTGATTTCGTCGTCATACTAATTTGCAATACCAAGCGTTGATTGGACCGCCCAAAGAGTCCCTCATTTAGGAAACATGAGGCCTCCACAGCATGTGAACTACTGCAAGATCTGCGCGGTAATGTGGTCCGGGTGATCATCCCGCAGCACCCCGAGGTTACGAGGACTCGGCACTACCGCAATAGCATTAGTAATGCTGCCACAGCGACGTCTGATACCTACTGGGTATATAATTCCTAACCCCTCTTTCAAATTATGTTCACCACCTTTGTAAATCCCAATCAACCCCATATCCTCTGGTCAAGCCACATCGAACCTATTCAATTATTTTATAATTTATGCATCCATATTTGACAGTTCGAATATTTTCAATAAAATATGTTTTACACTTCCATTGAGTACCACTTCAGTTCAGTCCATGTCACGCTAGTCGCAACATTCTAGAGTCCTCCAAGCACCCTCATGCACAGTAGGCTTCACACATCGGTGTGACACCCACTCGTCAAATCACGCCACGAGCACCTCACTCGTCGCCGTCCCGCAATCTCCAGTCGTCGTCCACACTTCCCTTCGCTCTCGTACACTCGACCAGACGACCTCCACCAAATACTGCCGGCCGATGGGTTGCAGCAGTATATAGTGTTTTAGGCTGCCACCTAGAATCTTCCCCATCTCGCGCGATTCGACGCGGCAAGCTGAGGCACCAGACAGTCTCACCAGAACATTCTTGCATCTTGTCGCTAAACGTAACCGGTAACTCTAGCAGGCAAGAGGAGGTCTGTGATGCCAGCACGTATCGCCATTGTGTCATTCACAGGATTCCCAGAAGGTGGTTGACGAGGTCGCGGGTGCATCATCCAGGTAGAGGTGGGTCTCAGATTACCGCACGGGGCAGCTGAGTCGGGGCCAGCTGCAGCACGTAACATCGCGACGATCAGCGACATACATATATCACATTTTGTTTTTTCATTGAAGTTGGTATTTTCACTCATAAGAACATCAAAAGAATGCCGTATCACGAAAGACGTAAAACTAAAGACCCCCCATTCCATAATACACTCATTGTTACCTTTTTCGAACGAAATAAAATAGACAACACTAACAAACATAACTAGGCAAAAATAAATCTAGTTGGAATTCCCAGTTAATAGAGTCCTATAGAGATATATATGTATTTATGTATATAATTAAATGTATATAAGTAAATATATTTGAACAAAATTAGTTTATAGGTAAATACATTTAATAAATCCCAATATATTTAATATATATAAATGAATTATATGTAAATATGTTTATATATGTAAATATGTTTATATATGTAAATATGTTTATAAATGTAAAATATATGTACATATAAACGTTTTACATAGTTTTAGTTTTTTATAAGAATGTGTGTGTGTGTGTGTGTATATATATATATATATATATATATATATATATATATATATAATATATATGCTCTCGATATATATATATATATATATATATATATATATATATATATATATATATATATATATATATATATATATATATATATATATATTGGGCATATATATATATATATATATATATATATATATATATATATATATATATATATATATATATATATGCCCAAAAAATAAATATGCAATGGGACAATTAAAATGAATTTGAATTCCCCGCTGCCGGCCAGCATCTTGATTTTAATTCATGACCAGTCACAAAGCGCTTCGATCCCAGTGTGTCCTCGGTCAAAGATATTAACATATGAGATACTGATAAGGGGGTGGATAGGTCGTATACCATACCATGTAAACAAATAAAGCCAGGTAACACAGTGGTGTTAGATAGTTGTTTTCTGGTTTAAAAAAAAAAAAAAAAGTGACGTGTTTAACAGTTGCCTAAAACAATGTATCTGCTTATCTCTCATGTGTATTTTAATGATTATTAAAATCGACATAAATTAAACAACCGTTTTTGACCTAAATGACAATATACATAAAGAGTAAGTGACATTGTATCGTATAAATTGATATAAATTTCGGTATTAATATGTAAAGTTGACAATTAATTTCATTTAAATCGAAGTGTTGTATACTGAGTTTATGTTGATTTGCTTCCCATTCCTATATATTTGTCGAGAAAATATTCAGGAAAATAATTTTCTGACGACTAAAGGAGCTTTTAAAAGTTGTGTTAAACTTTAACCGTACCCATATTGAATATAATATGCTATTAAAGTCGTCTGTGAGACTTTTACAAGCGTATCAGCCATGCGGGAAAGAGACAACTTTTGTTTACATTGATATTAAACAGACTTGCGAGTGCTATACGAACTGACTAGTTGTTCTGAATTTTCTCATAATTTGCGTTATTCTTCAGTTTGTGGAATTTGAATTTGGCAAGTAAACACCCCTTAATATATGATCTATTTTTCATTTATTCGGCGACGAACGAAAACTAATATTAATGTATGAAAATACGTATGAGTCGAGCCATGCGAGTCTAGTGTTTAGTGTATTCGTATTGGCGCCGTCGGGTGAGACACGAGACGAACGATAACACAAATACTTTTTGGTAATATGGGCGCCAATGGTGCTTCCCCATCACCGCACTATTGAGACTCAGGGTTCTCAGGGATGCTGTGGGTTCTTTGTGTACGTCTCACCCGTGCATACTTACAAGCACGTAGGCAATACTAAACTTTTTACTAAAAATCACCGGAAATAAACACTTAATAAAATATATGTGGCTAGGACACTGTCACTACTGAATAAAAGAGTTAAGTTCACCATAGACTTGTTTTTATTGATATTATTCATACACTTCAAGGTGCCAATGAAATGATTCTCTCGTTCATGACTATCCAATTCCGCTCGGGTGTTCCCTAGCTCGTAATTAATCTTGCGCATGCCTAAATGGATGATCTCACGGAAGTGCGTGAAAGCACAGCCTTCACAAGAGAAAAGGGTCAACAGCTGCTAGAGTGGACTGTCTGTATTTCCCTGAAGACAGGACACAGTGAATTACAAATGAAAACCTTCAATATATATTAACGCGTGTAATTACTCGGCATCACTAATGCACACTCGTCCGGGCTCGCCCTCCAGCACGTGGTTAGTGTGGTGACGGCCTATACACAAAGCAGACTAGTACGGGAATTATTGCACATGCAATATTTACAAAATTTCATAGACCCTCGATTGATACATGAAATAAGTTTGGACACGAGATAAATATTCACAATAAACACACACGTGTGAAAATAAGCGTAGATGGTGTGGATGCTGCTGGATGAAGTTATGAGCGGACCACGTGGTGCAGGCGAAATTGCAACATTACTGCGAGGAAACGGCAAACCAAATTCAGATAAAATATTATTCTGGTTGAGAAAGTTATTTTCTTTACGATTAGAGTGGTTACAGGCTTGTAACCTACCTAATGGCGGAAAATAAAACATTAACATGTCTGCGTGGTCAAGGACAAAAGCATTAATTTACATGAAAATTACATTGTACTCTGAAATATATGCACGTCGAGTAAAATATTTTATTATTGAAAATAAAATGGCACAAATTAAATTAAGTATTGTTTTACATTTCTATAATTTTCTTATGAATTCGCATACTATGTTAGTGTTCTTCATGATGGCATTCATACCAGAATATTAAGTGTTCTTAATATCGGTGCTGTATGCACTTTTAATTTTATAAATAAACAATTAAAAATTAGTACAAACACTTAAAACATTTTAAGATATATTAAACACATGAAATACACGAGAACATATTTTACACTGGAATAATAACGTTTATAAGTAAGTTCAAAATTATTGGCCCCTCTGCGCAGGTGCGAAACACGTGAATCATGAGACCTGTCATGGGCTCTAGCGCCACTGGCTGTTAGCCGGCGTCAAACGACCCCTCTCTCGAAGGCAAAGACGGTGCGAACAATGCAACAATGCTCTAGTGGGATCTGTCTGTATGATTGCCGATTGAGGGCAAGAAAACATGGCATCGGAGGTTGTAGGTTTCTTCGGCGTTTGCCGTGGGTGCGGGTGTAGGCAGGAACATCAATGTGGGTAAGTGGTGGTGACTCGGCTCGCCTCTTGCGAGTGCTGTGTTGCGCTCTGTTGCCACTTGACGTGATACTCACTGCCCTACTAGTTTCCTCAAACCCTTTCAAACTCTCTTGCCCGACTAGGCTCTCTCGTGCGGGAACTGGAAAATCCTCTAAAACACGTTTCGCCTCCACAAGTGGTATCAATATTTACGTTTAGACTTTAGTTACGACCAAATTCAGCTGTACCCTGGGGGAACCCCTTAAAATTCAACTCACTGGCACTGGTTGTGTTGACATTTACATATATACTGATGTTACCACTTTCATTATGTACACTTGGAAACCACTTAAACTCGCTGATTCATTGTATTTTTACACGTATTAACAGAAAAACTCAGAAATGGTGTTGTGGATCCAGCTGTATTACTAGGTGTTGAGTGTTCAGTCGGTGCTAAATCCTTAAATAACAGTTCATTATTTTGGCTGGGTGTTCTCGTGCTAGTGTTGTTTTCCTGTGTACTCCCTGGTGAAATTCTCCGAACTCGCTGCGGTACTGGGCGTGACGTCGTCTCCTTGCATCACTTCCCTACAGGCAGTAGGGCTATTCGCAGGTCGTCACAGTGCAATCTCGTGACACGTTTGTGTCCCAACTTCACTAGATACCTGGAATTTTCCATCTTTCTCACCACTCTCACTGGCCCTGCCCATCTAGGTGCCAGTACAGCACAGAACGTCTTCACCATGGCCGATAATGGGTTTTCTATTATATACACGTACACCGCGGGTACAAGTTCAGGGGGTCGGCTCCTGCTCTCTGTTACACATATATTACAATAACTGAGATGGTTCGCCTGGCTTCCTAATGTATTTGCACCCCGTGTTCTATAATTTGTTCAGGTGACCTGGGTGGGTATTCACGGGGTGTTCCAGGGGCATGGAGTTGGCGACCTTGTACCATCTCGGTGAGTATTTTACCGGTTGCCGCATTCACTTTATTCCATGGGCAAAACATGACCACCGGGATCAATTCGGCCCACCTAGTATGATCCTCGCCTAACCGAACACGTAATTGGATTTTTATGTCTTGGTTTCATCTCTTGGTTGGGTTAGCACTAGGATGGTACGGTGTTCTGTTCCCCAACTGGTACAGTACTGCCTCCATTTTCCCTCTCTACAAGCTGTTTCCATTGTCCGTCAACAAATACTCTCTCTCCACCTCGGGAAAACACGTTCTGCATTATTTGTGCAACTGTGTTCGCACGAACATTGCTGATGGGAAATGCTTCGGTCCAATGGGAAAACAAATCAGTGGCAATAACAAGAAATCTTTTCCCAGTTCTTGTACTCCGGTACAGGCCCATGATGTCGATAGCTACGGTTTTGAATGGCTCGGTTGGCAGCCGTAGCTGTTGTGGAGCGTCGCCGTCTGCTCTCCATGGCTCAAGGGTGTTACACAAGAGACAGTTCTGTACATATTTACCGACATCTCCCCGATTCCGAGGACAGTTAAAATGTTTCTGCACGCTCCTTCGCGTTTGCTCGGATCACTATGGCCATATTCCAGACTGTCGTGAGCATATTTTAGTACAAGTTCCCGTTTAATCTTGGTGTCTTGGTTTGTATCTCCCTGTCCACTACCCTCCAATGTTGTGTGTAGCATGTGGCACAGTATTGTTGGTGTTATGCAGCATCTGGGTAGTTTTTCTTAACACGTCACGTACATTCAAGGAGAGGTTTGCCAGGTGGTGTGGCAACAATGTTTTGTACGAGGGTTTGTGTTTTTGCAGTTGGTATTTCACGGCAAGGTGGTAGCGCCTCTTCCTACTTCGCATCATCAGTTACCGTTAGATTTGGGCAAGGATTCCTGGACAAGGCGTCCGCGAGCTCATTGGTTTTTCCTACCACATGTTCTACCTTGAAATCATACTCCTGCAGTAACAGTGCCCAGCAAGCAAGTTTACTTTTCCCGTTATGCATTCCCTCTAATCATACAAGGTATCAGTTGTCAGTTTTGAGTGTGAACTGCCTACCAAGCAAGTACGGCAGGTACTTCCGCAATGCATGCACACTGGGCAAACATTCTTGTTCATTAACATGATATTTACGTTCTGCATCTCTGAACTTTGCACTGTAGTAAGTGATATGTTTTTCCAAGTGTGTTCCCTCCTGATACAGAATGCCCCCAATGCCTTCTTGACTGTCATTTTGTAAGACAATGGATAATTCTGGGTTGAATCTAGACAGTGGATCACAGTTCCGAAATGCTATTTTAATGTCTTTAAATACTTGATCGGCTTGAGGTGACCAGACAAATTTACACTTCTCACACAACAAAGCCGTCAACGGTGCAGTAATAACGGAAACATTTGGGACAAATTCCCTTAACCAATTAATTAAACCAAAAGAATTTCTGGCTTGTTTACACATGATCTGGGTATGTGTTGTTCTGGTTCGTGTCTACTGTTACATAATGCTCTAGAAACTCCATTCTACTCATACCCAACTTACACTTTTCCACTTTGCACGTAAGTTTATTACGTTCGAACCGTTCTAACGCAAGTCTCAAATGGTGGAAATGCTCTTTCCAACTGTTAGACCAAACAAGTACGTCATCCAAATACGCCATCGCAAAGTCTTCAATAATTCCATCCAATACATTAACCATTAAGTTCTGAAACGTTGCAGGGGCACACTTTAAACCAAATGGGCTACAAACTGAAATCTACGTCCATCTGGGGTAGTAAAGGCTGTTTTCTTTCTGTCCTGGGGGCTGATAGGCACTTGCTAATATCCAGACTTTAAATCAAGTGATGTGAATAATGAAGCTGGTCCTAATGTTGACGAAGTGTCTTTCATTTTTATGACTGGTGGCGGCAAGTTAACTGTGATTTTGTTAAGGGGTCGGAAGTCGACACAAAATCGCCATGTTTCTTTGGAGCAAGGGTAATACCGGAGTTGAAAAGGCTTTGTGTAGGTTCAATAATATTATTATTATTAAGCATCCCACATACCTGCTGATTGATTAGGCGGCAAAAGAAAATACCTGGATCTCGTGGCTTAGAGTAGACCGGGTCCTAGTGCGTTGTGACGATCGCATGCTCCGTGACGTCGGTGCGATGCAGCTTCCTCCTAGTGTGGAACACACTGGTATACTGATCCAGCAGACATTGCTGTTATGTGGCAAGCACCTCGTGCTTGAAATCAGCAAGCAGCACAGCAGTTGTTGTTATTGGTGGTGGTGCTCCCACGGCACAAACAGTCCATAGCCTACGTGTTCCTATGTTCAGACGATTCAGGTGTGGTTGTCAACAAGCCATGGCAGACCCAAAATAACTTCTTTGCACTAGACCGGCACAATGTAGACATCACATTTGGAACGCAGCTCTCTAATTCCTACAGTTACGTGCATAACACTTTTGCTTCTCCCTGGCGGTGTGTGGTAGCCAATTGCAGATGTCTCGGTGGCACACCAGTCGGTATTGCTTGTAATATATCCCCACGCACAAAGTTGTGACTAGCAGCAGTGTCAATAACAGCTGTGAAATTTTTCCGTTCAAACTCAACACATACTTTCAGCATTTTGATGGTACTGTCATATACTTGGAACACTTTTGCACCTTCATTAGGTGGTTTGATACGACTTGGTGGTTAGATTGGTGCAGGTGCAGTTTCACCAAACTCCCGACATAGTTTTTCTACCTGTTGCCCTGGTAACTATTTCCCTTGTTGAGGTGGTGGAAGTTTCTGTATCCCCGGTTCTGCCTCACGGGCGTAAACACTGGTGGCGATCGCGTAACATCTGGCAGCACTGTAGGTGTTGATGTGTGAAGGTTCGATCTCGCGGATTGGTAAGCCTGTCCCGCTCGCACGTCCTGTTCATACCAACTCTGTTCGACACTTGCCCTTGTTGTCCTCAGATACAGCCTAATGTCCGATGTTAAAAATGCCAGAATGATTTCTAGAACGCAGGTTCAAAGGCTTGAACAAGCCTAGCTTACGTTGTATAAATTCCTCAATACCTTCACATTTCCATTGCTGTTCATGGTACAGTTGCGCTTGTGCCTGTATAGCATCTCCATCAGTGTCGAATCGACCTAGCACTCTCTCACAGATCTCCTCCCACGTGACTCGATAGTACTTGACCAAGTTCCACCACGTGGCAGAGGTTCCCCTTAACCTGTTGGCAGTTGCAACGTAAATGCGAGTCTTTCTGTTGGCACTGCAGCCACTTGGTTCCCAGCCCATCACATCCTGTGCGTGCGCACAGACGTTGCTCTGACGGCTTAAAGACTTCGGACGTGCATTGACACAAGGGTTGCACCCACATACTACTTCCAAACAAGTTAATTTCACTCAATCTCTCACAATTAACAGATCGATCAGTGGGCAGGTCTAAGCAACTTGCAGTTGATGAGGCGTGGTGTCCGCCATCTTCTGTTTAACGCGATGCAGATGAACACACTTGGAAACGCCAATTGACGCCGTCGGGTGAGACACGAGACGAACAATGACAAATACTTACTGGTAATTTGGGCGCCAGCGGTGCTTCTAAATCACTGCATTATTGAGACTCAGGGTTCTCAGGAATGCTGTGGGTTCTGTGTGTCCGTCTAACACGCGCGTACTTACAAACACGTAGGCAATACTAAACTTTTACTAAACGTCACTGAAAATAAACATTGAATAAAATGTATTTGGCTAGGGCACTGTCACTACTGAATAAAATAATTGAGTTCACTGTGGACTTGTTTTTATTGATATTGTTTATACACATCAACATGCCATTGAAATGATTATCTCGATCGTGGCTAGCCAATTCCGCTTGGGTGTTCCCCAGCACGTAATCAATCTAGCGCATGCCTAAATGGATGATATCAACGAGGCGCGTGAAAGCACAGCCTTTACAAGGGAAGAGGGCCGATAGCCGCTAGGGTGGACTGACTGTTTTTCCCTGAAGACAGGACACTGTAACTTACAAATGAAAATCATTAATACATATTAACACGTGTGATTACTTAGCATGACTAAAGCAAACTCATAGAGGCTCGCCCTCCAGCACGTGGGTAGTGTGGTGACGGCCTATACACAGAGCCAGCTAGGACGGGAATAATTGCACCGTACACTAATTTCAAAATCACCCTTGAATGATACATGAAATGAGATGGGACACAAGATGAATATTCACAATAAACACACACGTGTGAAAACGAGCTTAGATGGCGCGGATGCCGTTGAATGACGTTTATAGCGGACCATGTGGTGCATGTGAAATTGCAATATTTCTGCGAGGAAATGGCAAACTGAATTCAGATAAAATATTATTCGTGTTGAGAAAAGATTCTCTTTACGATTAGCATTGTTAGAGGCTTGTAAATTGCCCGATGGTGGTAAAATCAATCATTAACATGACCACATGGTCAAGTACAAAAAGAATCAATTTATGTGAAGAATACATTGAATCCTGAATAAAATTGACATAGAACCCTGAAATAAATGGTTGCATATTCGATGTTACATAAATAATTTCTTAAATAGCAATGATGGTGTATACAAAAATTTGGCTTTGGTCAGCCATGTGGTTATAAGTGATGTTGCCATAAAATATTCAAACACATACATAAAAACAAAGCTCTTAAAATTGCGTGTAGCTATAACGCAGAAAATACAATCAAACACCATAAACATAGGCGGATGGCACCTGATTCAAGTTACGTGGGTAGCGTGACCTCTCCGACATATTTCTCCTCAATTAAGTTAAAACTGCCACGAGGGCGCAAGAAATTAATAAAGCAGAAGCATAATGCTTGGGAAAATGTCTGGTAAAAACATACGGAAGCTAATGTTGACCGGTAAACTAAATAAATAAGGAAACCTAAATCAGTGAACAAAAGTTGTAGTGCGTACCTAACTGTGTCTTACCTCGCCAGCTCTCCTCGACAGACTGCCCAGATACAAGCGTCGCACAGACCTACCATGGCCGCCTACGGGGTTCACATAAGCAGAAGTGCTATGCACGCCGAGTGAAATATTTTATATTGAAAATAAAATTGCACAAATTAAATTAGATATTGTTTTAGATTTCTGTAATTTTGTTATGAATTTCAATATTATTTTAATGTCTCTTTGTGATGGCGTTCATGCTGGAGTATTAAGTGTTCTTAAACTCGGCGCCGTAGGCATTTTGAATAATCATAACCACTATTAAAATTAGTACAACCCCCCCCCCCCCCCCCGTAAAGACAATATAACACACTTTACCCTGAAATTAACATTTATAAGAACGTTCAAAATTATCGGCCTCTTTATGCACATGCGGAACATCTGACACGTGAGCACCGTCATGGGCTCTAGCGCCGCTGGCTGCTAGCTGGCATCAATACAAGTAGGCCTATAATAATTGACATGTGCCACTCCTACTACTAATCAACTACGATTACGACTCATCACAAAGGTTCCTACTTCCACTGCTACAAACGTAAGTACATACAGAGAATTTTAAACATGAATTCTCGGCTGCCCACTGTACCAGGCAACAGGAACTTATAAGCGAATTTTCATCCCCTGAATGTTGCACAACCCAGCTGGCACGCAGCCACCCCTAACACCGCGCTGAGAGCCAACAAGCTGCCCGGAACTCGAGCAAGGCCGAGCGCTACCGATGAGGCACAAAGCAGAAACCCTGAATACTGCTGACCAGATTTTTTCGACTCCCACGTCAACCAGGGCAGGATGCTTGTCTCCCTCGCAGCCCGCACCGGCAGCCTACAAGCTTCACTTATATAAGCCCGGACGCTGCCGGGTTCGGGCAGACATTCTTGTTTCTTCTCTCGCGACATCCCAGAGCACTGCCTAGTGCTGGGACATCCAGAGAATTTCTAAGCTTTAAGTACGCCCCCAGCGGCTATTTTAACATCAATGATCAGTCAACCAGACAACCAGCGAACACACTCACCAACACACATTAAATTCACTTTGTCTCCTCTAGACACCTTTATTAGAACAGTTTAGTAGTGATATATATTTTACCATCCAGATTTAACTTTCCCCTTTATAACCTAGAAACAGTTTGCCTGCGCCTCGTCAGCATAGTTTCCTTCAGCACTCTACTGCTTGGTAGGAGGTAGCACACGACACATGTTTATTGACTCCTCAATAAACATAGTCTGTTTCCTATACTTCAGCTTTTTCTATCGTAGAGATTCTTACTGTTCGCTCGCTAGAGCAGTATAAGATGTGCACCAATGACAGGAACTAGGACTTTTTAAATAACCGAATTAGCTTATACTATGGGTGCCCTTCAGTTTTCTCACACACCCATTAGATGGCCATCTGTTGCTTTCCAACTGTTAGAGCACTGGCTAGAGCTCGCGAAGAGGAACAGAGGAGCCACAACCATAGGCGGAAACGGAAACGGGGGGGGGGGGGGGGGGGGGTGGCGGCGGCAGATGCAACCCTAATATTTTGTTCAAGGATAACAACAAATTTTCGTAATATTACAAACTTAGAAATACAAATTTTTCTTGCATGTTTTCCGTTGCTCTGCTTAATTTAGCTCAATGAAACACAATGATCGTTGCGAAAATATATACACAATATTGATAGAAATTGTTCAATTTTTAACACCCCCCCCCCCCCCCCAAATTCTAATAAAAATGTCGCTAATAAGTTCCGAAACAATTCTGACGGGCCACGGGCGGGCGCCGAACGCCACGGACTCCTACAACTAGTAAACAAAGCATTATGACTCATCCTCGACTCACCCGTGCTACCGTAGCAATTAGTCAGCAGTCAGCTCAGTGGTGTTTTAGTGAGGTTACAGTGTAGTTGGCTTGTGCATCTCATGTTCTTATATTTAATGGCGGTTGCTGCTTTCTTCAATATTTTAAGTAGCTATAGGTAAGCTACTGTTTTTATTTTCTTAGGTTTAATCTGTGCCAGTTTGCATTATGGGTGTTCAAGTGTGGAAAATTCATAATGTTATATTTGTACGAAATAGTGTTAGTTTTGTAGACGTTACTTGCGTCTACATTTACCTGTTAGGAATTTTTTTTAGCTCTAATAGTTTTCCCATAACAGCACATCAAAGTCTACAAAACTAACACTATTTCGTACAAATAAAAAATTATGAATTTTCCACACGAACACCTTTATGTGCCAGATTGCGATAATGTTTATTGCAACATGTTTATTGTGTTTAACAATTGAGGGCTTGGCCAGGAGCATTTACGCACTGAATCATGCGTAGAATCAGCTGTTTTTGTACAAACTATGCTGAAAAGCATACATGCTAGCATGGGTTTGAAACTTTGTGTACATTAATTAACACTTCTATACAATTGGAGTTAATAAGACCTAATAGTATGTAATTTGGTAACATTCCGTAGTAATTTCTAATACCTACACTCATTACAAATTTTGGGGGAATCCTTTCACACAAGTAAGGTAAACGCCAAATGGACCGTTGGTCGTTACAGGATAAGTGGTCGACGGTCAAAAAAAAAAAAAGATTCGTTGCATATATAGATTCTATCTATAGTGCATTAAAAGCTATTGAATCTGTGCTTTTGAGTGCATAAGGTGTTATCCCTGGCAAGAAATAACAGAAGAATGAAAAATGTCTTGTGAGGATGGCTGCAATGCTCCCTTATGGCTGAACATGGCCTTGAGGCTTGACAGATCTTACTAGGGACTCCACTGTCACCAGCCTGTCAATAGCAAGTTCATTTATTTGATTTAGCGCTGCATTAGTAGATGAGGGAAAGTTTATTGTATGATGAAAACAAATGATTTTAAAATAAAAAGGTTTATTTTTACATAGAAAATGAACCTGTTAAGGGTGAATGAACGCTTTAATTTTAGGTGTAAAATTTGGTATTAAATGGTTTCAAATAAACGCGTAAAAAAAACTTTGTTTAGATTAAATTTTTGTTCAAACATCCTTTTAAGTGGTTAATGTTAAGAATACTTGCTTAATTACATTTAGTTTATTTTGCTATGTTCAATGTTTTTTTCAGGCTCAGAAAAACAAAAAATGCCAGAGTTCTTTGCTATCTTGCCAAGCATAAAGCAACGGAGTTTGGAAGATGAACCACCAGGCTTGTCATCCACTCAGTCATCGACATCTGCCAATGACAATACTTTTTCTAAAGAAGAGAGTAGGTCTATTTCCAGCTGTTCCCCTCAAAGAAGTTCGTTAACAGTCAGTGACACCCTTGTTAGTACGGCGGGTGTCTGAAGTTCATCTGGCCCATCATCAATCAAAATGATTAATAAATGTGATCCTGGTCATGGTCCAGTTCTGGCTATAGCGCACCTTAAGGCTCATTTCAACCAATTGATTTGATATTCCCTGTGAAGGATGGAAGAAAATTTAGGCCAGAATGGTACAAAACGTTCCCTTGGTTAGAATACAATCCACTAACAATAAAATATATTGTTTTGTCTGTCATGCATTTTACCAGCCAGAAACACAAACGAAAGCACACGATGCTTTCACACTCAATGGGTTTTCCAAGTGGAAGAAAGCTGTAAGTGTGTTTCAAAAACATCAGAAGGGTAGCTCACATATGAGTAATAACGTTAAGCTTGCTTCTCTAAAAGAATCAGACTAAACTGGCACAGTTGCTGAAAAAGTATGTGTTCAGTATTCTGAAGACATACAGCAAGATACATTGTATCTATACGCTTTGCGCAAATTATTGGTATTTTGTGGCAGACAAACTATTGCACTAAGAGCCGTGATGAATCTACAGATTCATAGAAAGGAAACTTTTTGGAGCTGACAGAGCTTCGCTCCAAGGATAGTAAATTAATAAAGAAGTTCTATGTCGAACGTCAGAAGAATTTTCAATACACATTAGCGACTTTCCAGAATGAGCTATTATCCATTATTGGGGAACAAATTAAGCTGGAGATTGGCAACAAAGTTAGAGAAGCAAAATTTTTTGCCATTATTGCTGATGAGACTCAACACATAGCAAAGCACAAAGAAGTAGCGGTTGTCTTGAGGCATGACAATGAGAATTTAGAAGTTCATAATCATTTGTAGGGTTTTATCGTGCTGAAAAAACTGACGGTGAAACGTTTGTAAACCTACTTAAGAACGTTTTGGTTTCAATAGAATTGGACATTAAAATTTTGCGTGCTCAGTGCTATGACGGGGTTTCAAACAAAAGAGGCCTGCATAAAAGAGTTGCAGCTAGGATTCTGGAAGAAAACCCTACTGCAATGTACATTCATGGCAATGCACACGTATTGAACTTGTGCATTGTTACCTGTTGCACAGGTGTGACTTCAATAAGAAACACATTCTTTGTATTTCAAAGACTTTACAATTTCATTGAAAAGTCAACTAAATGACATACTGTTTTGAAAAAATTCAAATAAGTACAAAAAGTTTTGTGGTGGAACGGTAACACTGAAGTCCTCGAGTGATACCAGATGGGCTTGCTGTGTAGAACCTGTGCGTTCTTTGTTAGATAACTTTGAAGCTACTCTGTCGGCTCTACAGTGGTGGACAAGCCAATGCTCTGTTAAAAAGCATGGAGGATTTCAACCTTGTATTTGATTTACTTTTACTCCGAAGAGTTATAATGCAATGCAACTTATCACCAAAGACCCTATAGTCCAGAAGTATGACCTACGAAGTTGTGAAATCTTTGAAGAACAGCACGCTTGAACTTTTACGATCTTTTAGAACGGAAGAATATTTTACTCAATTGTGCAATTATTGCACAGAGGTAGCTGAGAAATGTGGATTTAGAGCAGCAGAGTTGCCAAAAAAAGGCAAAATTCCAGCACAAATTGGCTGTGGGAGCAAAGCTCCATTTGAAACAGTGCAACAGATGTACAAAATGACAATTCTGAATCCTGTTATTGACATACTTGAGCAAAAGATAGAAGCCATGCTTCAAGAAAATAATTTGGATGTTCTCAACCATTTAAGTAAGTTCTAAGTGGAAGCGAAGTAGATGTGGCCAGTGTAAAATATGTTTGTAAATTTTACACTTTGAAAAAGGAACTTCTTCTCTCTGAGCTGCAGCAGTGTTATTACAAAATGGAGGAATAAAAAAACAGAAATATCCAAGAAAGAGCTGCCATTTTTGTAGGAAAGTCTTTGAAAATTGTGTGCCCTCTAATTTTTGAATTTTTCCGTTTGTTCTTTACAGTTCCAATGAATTCAGGAGCCTGTGAGAGGTCTTTTTCATTCTTGCGGCGTTTAAAAACATACTGCAGAAACATGATCGGCCAGGTGAGGTTATCCTCTTTGGCTCTTCTGGCTATTGAAAGGAGAATTGATGTTGACATTTCAAAAGTAATTGATGACAAATTCAAATAGAAAAAGAATAATAATTTTGTGTAAAAATATGTGATCAGATTATGTAAAATAATCCAAAATGTTTTGTTTTTTGTCCATA
Organism: Dryococelus australis; assembly: GCA_029891345.1. Lineage (NCBI taxonomy): Eukaryota > Metazoa > Arthropoda > Insecta > Phasmatodea > Phasmatidae > Dryococelus > Dryococelus australis. The sequence goes on from CM056997.1 coordinate 41,698,023, forward strand.
TTGTCTGCTTGATTTTTACTGTTAAAGATTTAAAACCACGCAAAGTAACAAATAAATTTGAATTATGCCAACTTTTTAATTCCGTGTGAATGTTCTTTACTTAAAAGAGGTTTGGTTATTGTGATTAACATAAAATATTAAAAGGAAAATAGAAATTATTAGCAATAATTTTGTGCTCTCAAAGGTCTTTAAAATCCACCATTTTAATCATAATTTTCCAAGGGAGGACACCCCCCCCCCCCCCAAGCCTACAAGTCATAGACCTTCTGGTAATCCATGCCAACCCAATCAAAATGCTCAAATTACGCCCATGGCAACAACTACTAGCAACACCTTTCATTCAAGGAGGGGGGACAAACCCAAGTTACTTCTTTACACCAGAGCACTCTTAGTGCTGCGGTAACTGTACCTTGAGTCCTGCCGCTCGTTCGTGTATGAACGCACATCCAGTGGAGGCATTGGTGACCCACACAGCTCCCTGTCTCTGATCAGACAGCATAGCATGGGAGATCAGTGGAGACTATTAACGAGCCTGTGTCAGCAAGCCAAAACCGGACATACACTGTAACGTTGTTCCTCGTTAGGGTGCACCCTATACATTGAAATTTTAAAATACATATAGCAGGGTGTCCACTGAAATTCCTTGTTTTCCAGGCAGAATCTCACAATTTTTCCCTGACCTATTTTCAGGGCCAAAACCTTCCATTACCATATTTTTTCCATCACTGACAGATCAGTGAAGCAGAATTAAATTACATTGTCACAGACAAAGCAAGCAGGGCCAACATTTTATCCAGCCCATCTAAATTTATCACAACATACACTATAGACCTCACACAAAGAAATAAAAATATTTTCACATATAGACCCTATATGGCTCTATATTGCCAGCTCACAAATTTAAAATTTGAAATTTTTACTTTCATATGCTTATTGTTATGTCACAATGGCAAAATGGACTGTATTCGAAAATTCGAAAGGATACAAATTTAAAACACCAAAAGAAAGCGAGGCTGCCCGACTGACACTACTCACCACAATGATGCTTTACAAACAACTGACCGAGCCTCTTGGTAGTCTCGGGTTGCCAACTCTGTGGTCCAGTACTGGAGGTAAGGCTGCCAACCTTGCAAATCACGAGAGGTGGCAGAGCAGGAAATTCAAAACTTAATGTGTCCAGTACACACACACACAGTAACTAACACAATAAAAATTAAGTATTCACATATTTATAGATTCAAACATTCCCCCCACCTTGAAATGTTCCATTTCAACAATTAAATGGCAATGGGCAAAGTTTCACTACAGGACGCTTGAGTTGTCCAGTGGAGATGCACACAGTTGCCACTCTTGTCACACCATCCTTTCCTGGGTGGATCTCCAGGACTCGTCCCAAACGCCACAGTAGGGGCGGAAGCCTTTCTTCCTTGAGTAGAACAACTTAATTGGCATCAAGCTCAGGTCCTTTGGCTGGCCACTTCTGCCGCTGTTGGAGAGTATGCAGGTAATTGTGGTGCCAGCGATGCCAAAAAACCTGTTGCAGCCGCTCTACAAGCTGCCATCGGTGCAGGCGATTAAAGGGAACGTCCCTGAGGCCAGGTTCAGGTATAGTGACCAAGGGTTCAAATGTCAGAAAATGGCCAGGTGTAAGGGCACTAAGATCATTAGGGTCACAACTTAATATTCTCACATTAATGCAACGAGGATTTGCATATTTCAAGATTCTTTTTAAGAGATTAATAGTGATTGAAATACAACTGGCCAGTGTCATCTGGCTGTGGCTGCCACCAAAGTACCTATATGAAGAACATGATCTGCAATCACAATTTATAGATAAAATACTGGGTAACTCAACTTACTCACTCATCGTCAAATGCATCTCAGTGTAGATACACTCTTTAGAATAAAAAGACTGTGGACCATTCTTGTACCCAAGATGACGACGTGGTGCTTTTCAGAGAGCAACACTACAAATTTCTATCCAATTAATGATTCATGAATATGTTGTAGCTCACTGTCAGTGATTTTCTGATTTATAACAAAATGTAAAGACATACGTCACCAAAAAAAGTAAATCTTTTATGTGTTTATGAATTAATTATATGTTTATTGAACTTAAAAGTTTAAAGCAACTCTGAATTACACACACAGTGAGATGAATGTAACAAATTTATCTCATGATGCAACAGATTTCAACACGTGTACCATTCAGAATACTGGGTAACTTGAGAAACAGCTAGTTAAAATTACTTACTCACAACTTCTATTTTAAATTCTAAATTTATTATTTTTGTGCACATAGCCGTTTTTGCATTTATTACATTAAAAAACAATGCCATTTTTAATACAAACAACTTGACTAGCTATAAAAATTAAATTGACTAGCAGTAAAACAAAATTTCACAGACATGTATACTGTTACAAACAGAAGCAAATTAAACAATGTTGCTTCAATAAGCAACAGCAATACTCTTCATGGTGAATGTTTACGATCGTGAATTACTATACAATCATTAAAAGAACTACAAATGTTAACAACCATAACATCTAACACAGATGATATAAAAAAAATTGGAGTGAATACTGAAATACTGTACCTAATTGTACATGTCATTATTTTTTTTATATTTTTTCTATGGATGGGACAAACCCAGATTTTGGAAATGAACCGAACTAGAACTTAACCCAGAATATATTTATCAAACCGAACCTGAACCGAACTTTTAAACTTGTACACGAACCGAACTCGAACCGAACATTGCTATAATTCGTCGAATTCGAACTGAACTCGATAGCGAACTTACAGTAATCAGTGTGTGCACACATGCATATCTGCAAATTAAGTACTTATTAATTACAGTGGTCCCGCGAATCATTTTAGCAGTGTTGCCCACTCAAGTAATGAGTTTTCTTACTGGACCTTTGGACTTGGCTATGAGGTGCAAAGCAAAAACAAAATATATACATACAGCCTTCATAGTCGGCCCCTATTTGTTCAAGCCTAAAACACAAACAAATACAACCACATTCACAATTTCATGTCCAATTCTTTAAACCCGTGGGAATAAAATAAGAGTAAACACATACAAAAACTGCACAGTTTCACCACTTATAGTTCCAGAATGTAAAGGCCAAATATTATCTAGAGTGGAAAAATGGTACAAAATTAACACAATATTAACTTTTGGTTTTTATAAATTTGGTTGATATAATTTATCATAACACTGGGAAATGTATCCTTCTAGGCCCTCTAGACGTGGCATGTGAAAACCACAAATTAACAACAAAAAGAAAAATGTTAATTGAAAATGTAATTTCCCAAAAACTCAAGCAAATCACTTATTTTGTGTATAATCATTTAAATCAAGAATTGCACCTGGTTTTAAATACTATAGAGTTCAAGATATAATGCTGTCATCACTGCTACAAAAACAATAATCAAATACGACTTGTTCGGTAATATTTGTTTTGTTGCATTGTTATTTTTCAAATTCTTTGAAGTGAAATACCATATTTAGTTGTGTATAGTGCACACCATGATTATTGCAACATGTCCTAGGAAAAAAAATAAATATATTTTTTTACTAAAATTGCATCAACAATTTGTGGCGCCTTGTTAGTAAGTATGTAACAAATTATTCTTTTATTTTAAATTAACTTGTGGCGATTGCATAATATTTGGAAAATATTTTAATTAAATAACTCTTGGGGCTAAAAGCCAAAATATTGTGGCATTCTATAAGGTCACGGTGACCTTATGGTCATTATAAGAAGAATGTCAACAACTGAGGTGGACAACTTTTTTTCCCCTTCTTTTATGCAGTGCTAGTCTTTTTCTTTTAATGGGTATTTTTTTGTCATGCTAGTTCTTTTTTTTGCAGCTCCATTTTGTTGGGGTGGAATGTGTGACACTACCCTTCTCTAACGAAAATGTGTTGGCTCGTCCCTTTTCACCCAGGTAGTAATCCTCTATACTCTTCCACTACAATTTCCTTTAAACATCATGGGACAGTTTAGGAGTGGATAATTTACAACCACCACTCTACAGAAATGTTTTCCTTTATTTTGGGTAAAAAAAAAAGGGCATGCTGTACATGAGTAAATACTTAAGTTCATTTCAAAGTTCGTTAATGATGTTCCTTTCTAGCACACTTTCGAATGGCGGAACTCCTGTAAATTTTTCGAACTGAACTAGAACAGATCTTTGGCATGGCAATAAAATTTGAACGGAACTCTAACATAACTTTAAAGTTTGGGTTTGGTTCGAAATTCGAACGATCAATCCATCTCTAATTTTTTCCCTATCAGGCATTAAATTATGTAATGGAATTCTGAACTTTCCAAACTCACTACTATCCTAAACTCATACTGAAATTAATCAGTAAAATTTATAGTCATTGTTAGGATACTCATAATCAAGATATTAATATCCAACAGCAAAGTATCCATAGCAATGTTAAAATAAATATCACATTCTGAAAGGATAAGATTAAAATGAGATTCACTGAATTAAAAACTACCTTTTTAATTATACTGTAAGTGTTTAGTTTTTAATATAACATGCTCAGTAATTACCGACTAATAAAGGAGAGAACTAAGAGTGGAGATTGTATAAATAAATTACAGACACAAGAAAAAATTAAATTTTGTGATGGTATATACACTATAGTATTTCTGGGCCTACAAATTTTCCAGCTTACTAAAAAGCGTTCAAGTTTTAAAAAGCTTCCCAGTTTCCTCTTGTTCTTTTCTAATTTTGTTATGCTAATTTGGGTAATTTTTATTCTGAATTCGCAATGTTATAGACACACTTGACTCGCATAAATGTTGAAAATACACATCTGATTTAACTGTTATATTTAACCCATATGACTAGTCCTATCATTACCTGAAAATACTTTTTGTATCTTAACTATAAAAATGGTTTCTATAGACACCAACTCGTGACATTACTCTGTATGTCTGTACACGTCTATCTAATTTAAGTTTTTCAGAACTTAAAGCTAATTACCAGTAACATCCTTTGGCATGGAAATCGCTAACAAACAAGAGATCAGAGAGATGTCTCATGAAGGGCCCTTTGAGAGGACGCAAAGTGGTTGGAAAGCTGGAGGGAATCTGTGAAGGCTTTCTCCTCAGGGAGGGCCTCCTGGGAGGATTCAAAGTGGCTGCAGAGCTTAAAGGACTCTGTGACATGCTTTTTCCTGGGAAGAACCTCTTGGGAGGAAGCAAAATGGTTACTGAGTCGGAGGGATTCCGTCAGACCCTCTTCCCTGGGATGAATCTCTTCCTTGGACGAGTCATAGTCATCAGTGCGGCTAGAAAAGCTGAGATCAACAGGGCTGGCAGTAAGCACGCTGCGGCTGAGCAGATATGAGCGGAACACGCTAGTCAGAGATCCCCCGCAGGTGCTACAGCTGCCATCGGCAGTGGAAGCATCCACGCTACCAGAATCTGCGCAGCACAGCCTACGTCTGCCACACTCAAACTTGACCAAACTTGTGCCACCTGAGTCTTCATCCTCCACTATGCCTTCACCACTCTCTATCAAGTCAGGACTACCCGAGTTCTCTCCCTCAGTTACATCAGCACCACCAGAGTCCTTGCAGCCAGCACCACCTGAGCTCTCCCCTTCAGCCAGCCGACAGATGTTGGAGCCAGACACCAGCAGCACTGGCTTGCGACAGCGTGGTGTCATCATTGTCTCCTGCAACACAGACACACTGCCACTGCACAGTTTGTTCACTACTGCTGTGGTGGTGAATTATTCACTTCGAAACAGGAAACAAAAAAAAAATTAATTACTGCCAAGCCAGTATAATTTAACTGTTATACAAAGTATAAACTGTTAAGTTTATTTATTTGGCATACATATTGAGAATTATCTTTGCCATAAATATAGGTACAGTTATGTTAATAGAATGGTATTAAAGTAAAACTGTTAATTTAAAATTTTATGTTAAATTGAAGTTGTTGTTAGCCCTTAATAAAAGAACGGGATTTTACACATAACGCCTCCTTGGCAAGTGAGGCTTTGAGCTAATTTTTTATTTTTATTTTATATTTTAGGTAATCTATTTTCATATATAATCATTCCCCAAGGGTCACATTTTATTCAGTGTGCCGGTCATCATGTCTTGCTTCTTTCCACACGTTAATCTCAAGCCATATGTACATAACAGAGCCTCACAGATGTTAATGTATGTCGGGACACTAAAATCAAGGGGGCCTCCCGTATCACAGACACTGGAAACCACACACGACTCTCATATTACACGAAACGAAGAACTCTACTTCCTCACACAGACTAACCAGCTGAGGAGGGGGGAGAAAAAGAAGATTAGCACGCACCACGTCACCGAGAGCAACAGTATCGTCTAGCAGCTACCAGACTCCACTGTGCCTCGAGCGAATGACACCCGGCCACTTGCCAAGACAAGCCTGTTCTTATGCCGTTGAATTAGTGGGACCACGGTGATTCTGGCACAAACCTAAGACCTTAACAGACGACGATGGAGACCTGTTCTTCTTTGCTACAGATGAGTCAACACCGCCAAAGAGGAGGAGGTGAATTAATGCATGATGTCTTTTTGAAGATGAATGTCATCATTCTCAGTTATTATTAATCACCTTCTACTCATCAGTACCAATGAACATGGGACAGTTGCAGTGGAGTTTCAACTTGCCGCCGCCGCCACCACCAGCGAGGCACACGTGATTGTTTTATCTACTAAGAAAGAGGGCGGATGCTCCATGCTGTAATAATTATTCACCGGCCTAGCCACCGTAGCCATGCGCCACGGTTCACCAAGTACCGCAGCGTGCTGCAAGATGCCACTACTAGCACCAAGACTTGAACCTGGATCCTGCGTCGGTCTGTCGTGACGCTCACAGAGGATCTATGGCTCGCTTGTCACACATGCTACCCCTCCCCAGGACTAACCTCCTATGCTATATGAATGGGGATGCCGCTGGAGAGTTAAATACAGAGATGCTCCAGCACTTGGGATCAGTCGCTGCCAGTTGATGACCTGTGTACAAGGGACCTATGCCTGACTATCTCTGGCTACCGCAGAACCATTGTCTTCAAGCTAACACTTGACTCGTTCAGTCCCTTCTGGACAACCACTAGAGCTAGGGAAGTTAGTCAGCTAGCCTCATTATTATACTGCCTTGCCCTTCAGCTTTCTGCAGGTCGCGTCCACCTGCTTCTCGTAGGGTGTTAACCTTTTACCAGCCCTTGGGGGATAGGAGGTAGTGCCATCACCATCACTGTTAATTTCCGTTCAAGGAATAACACTGGGAAGCTCACTTTGGAATATCACTTCTGTATCTGTGTACCCTTTCCTTGTAGAAACCAGACCTAACCGGCGGATGGCAAGAGACAGAGGGTTGAGCTTTCCCATACCATCTCTTAACACCTACAAAATCACCTTGGACAACCACCCTATTGCAGCACCCATGCGGTGAACGGTAGAGCCTAACGTATGACACTTATACCAGTTACCATAATAATTGACTCATCTCACTGCAACCCTAGTGTACACATTTACACTCGTGAGATTTAAACCCCGCACCATTTCGTACACATGCCACAATCCTGGAGGGCGGCCAGACACATGGATACATAGGGTTGCGAAAGACAGCGGCGCATCACCCCCTTCCCCGCGCTGAGAGCCAACAAGCAATCAGCCACCTCGGGCCATGCACGAGTGCCACCGAGGATACGCGAAGGCCAAGAGATGACCAGTGTGTGCTACCCCCAATCCGGCCTTGCACCTGAGGGACGTCACACGACATCCCCCGCGGCCGCTGCGACATGCGCTGCCTCGCTATATAAGGCTGTGCGCGGTGGCCCTCGCCAGTTCTTCCTGCAGTCTTCTCTGAGCACCTGGGTGCTGGAGTCTAAGACTACTATGAGCCTTTCAACAGCCCTTCCAGAGGCTGTCACCAACGACCTAACCGTCTTCAGCAGCCACCAGAGGCTGCCACCATTGACGTCGCCGTTAGAGCTCTGCAACCCCACTACCAGATGCTCCAGCAACACCAATAGCTACCAGAAGCTTTCTGTACATAATACATACCACACGTAATTCTATTTGTCTCCTACAGACACCCCCTATATAGAGTTAGGTTTGTACTTAAGTCACCTACACCTGGATTCCGTAGGATTACTTTCAACCACCAGTCTGCCTAGCAAGAGAGTACGTGCAACCGTGTTTAATAAGTATTTAATATACACTGCTTTGTTTCTCTTACCCTCGAGTCTCAATCATAGGGTAATCTGTCCCCAATTACTGGGAGAACTTCGAATTGAGCACCGCAGATGGGAAAGTATTCTTATTTCCACAATTAGCTACAACTGGAGACTCTCCTTCAGGTGGCTCCAAGTTGAAAACACACCCATTAGACGAGCAGCTATTCTATTCCTACCAAGTATACAGGTACTGGAGGAATAGAATAGACGAGCCACGACCAGTAGCAACACTTCTCAATCAGGGAGAGATGGTACATCTGAGTTGTATCCCTACCAGAACAACTGAGTGCTATTTGCTTAGGTGCTACGGCCTGGCTTTGGTTGGGAAACTCACACCCAGTGATAGACTTGGCAACCCACACTGCTCCAATGCTTCTGATCAGCCCGCAACAGTGGGGGATCTTCTGAAGCAACGGAGCTCGTGTTGGTAAGACTGTCGCCAGGCAAAACTAAATTAGGGATACCTGCGTCCGTGGTGCTTATTTCGAGTTCTTCCTAATTACACCCACTCTATGCCATTCAAGGTGAGGCATGGCGCCAAGAGAGAGGAGCAAAGAGTTGCGCGCTTTGCTGCCAGACAGCTGGCTGGTCTAACCCTGCTTCCAGCTAGCCGATGAACCAAACGAGATTGTGCCGCTCTACTTTGTTCATCGGCACCACCTACAACGACTGCCGTAAACCCCGCTCTTTTCCCGTCAGCACCTCTACGCACACACCCTGCCTGTCATCCTGTGGTAACAGGGTTACTGAGCAAAACTGAGGACTGGCTATGCATGTCGAACAGTAACTTCTGGAGCAAGGCATCAGAGGACTGGAACGGCGAGTTCTGAATCGTGTCACGCCGTGCCCTTGCTACCACCCGAGCTGAAAACGAGCGACGTAATAAACGATATTCCACTACTCCTCGCCCCCAAACCACTAAGGCACCAACCCCTAGCACCTCCCGTCCATCACCGACTATGGCTAGTTCTGAATCAAGTCGCAAGCCAGACCCCTCCAAGGGGCTAGAGAGTCGTATAATCGAGAACGTCGTTCCAGCTCGTAAAGCCAAATACCCGACTGTGATATCTAGCCGTAATTAAGCCTTAAACCAAACCTGCACGCACAACTGACGTAAGTGCGACGAAAGCCACACAACCGTGATCCAGCATTAACTATAGAACATGCGTCAAGCCTACACTAAGATATCGCTCCACAGGAGTTGGGACTGCCAGTCTGGGGTCGACCCTTCTCAATACATACTAGTGGTGCCAAGAGGGGTACTTCCTTGGTTCTGGGGGGACCAGAGTCCATGGGGCACTCACCGCACCAGTGAACACATCCCAGGTGGGAGCGGCTTGTCAGCTTGGAGGTTGCCTTTCTCAATGCACTACTGGTGCCGAGAGGGGTAGCCTGGGACTGGGGAGATCACCCTGGCATGACACACAGCATCAAAACCACAGTCAGCATCACGCAGCTTGACTGGCCCTTCACCATGGTGATGGAGTCAAGAGTGATACGGAGTGGTCAGTGGCCCCGTCACCTACACCGTCAAACACATGTTCACTACCCCATTCCAACCAGGTCTGGTCATAGATTTTGTCCAAATGCCATTCACCTACAGTGGTGGTGTTCAAAAGAGGGTGAAATGGGCAAGGGTTGCCTCTTGATCTCCCAGGAGTCTGCAATTCCTTCCTGACGAGTACAAACTGTTGAGTCCATGGGAGCAAGCTGCCGTACTCTGAAGACTCACTGTACCAGCTTGACCCAAGCCACCAACCAGGATTGCCGAGGGGTATCATCTAGTAATACACGCCATCCTCTGCGGCGCTAACAATCCCATCAGCTACCGTAGCTATTGACACCAACCAGCCAACGGAGATAGCTCCACCCAAGTCAGACGATCAGCATAAACTTGAACCATCCCAGGGAACACAAGGCCCAGGTATACCTACACGAGCCCAAACCGTCACCTGCTGAGTGGTTCAAACAGGTCAACTTTGAGCCCAGCAGTCGGCCTACGAGGAAGAAATTATACATGGGTCAAGCACACACCACTCATACAGAGTAACTCTCCACCTATAAGATGCGACTAGCCTAGCGTCTGCATTAAGTCACTTTGGGTCAGTGACCAGACTCACCACCAGTGTCTGTCACGCTTCATTGTAAATGGAATATGGAATGAGGTTATATCCGTGGCGGTGTTTCGACGGGTATGGTTATTATTGGATATTATCGGCTGCTGGTTTGGTTAGAATCCTAAAGGTTTGAAAAAGACTGCAAGAAATGTTATGCAAAAATTGTCGAAAATGGATCAGTAGTGGTAATTTTAACTGAGGGACTGAGTATGGCTCGGCCAACAAAGGAACACTGGGCAAAATAATATAAATAAATATTTAATTTAGCTAAATTTTCAAGAATTGAAGTATTTAATTTAGACTGAATTTTAATAATAAATTGACAAAGTTTTTTAATGACATCTTTAGGTTGTTGAGGTAAAGAAACATGAATTTTGAGGTTATGCACAATATTTCTCAGGTCTAAAATCGAATTCCGCACCCATTGTTTTCACACGCGCTTAGTTTTTTCTTGTTAGTCCAATGAAAAACTAATTATTGAGAATGCACTGTATATAACCACTGATGGTACTACACCAGTTAGATTTCATATTGTAATCCGGATTGATTAGGTGTCACTGCATCTTAAAAATACACATTGAGAAATTTATAAATTTTAGTTAATTGTTTGAGTAACATTTTTTTTTCTTTAATTTTGTAAATGCAAGGGTCACAATTGCACATTATTTACTCAATACATAAAATATTTTGGTAAGTCATGACAAGTAATTAAGTCACTAACCAAAATATTTCACACACTTAATAGTATTTTTTTTTGACTAAGTCTATTTGTGCATGTGTGTGTACACGTGCATGTGTGTGACATGAACATAAAGAACCACCACTTACTGCAAACATTTGAAACGGGGCCAGCATAGTTAGCAATGTAAGTCTGAAAATACATTTCTTACATTTATGGCATATATTAACATATTTTTGAAAGTTCTTTCAAATTTTAAGGTTATTCATTTTCCTCTCAATAGAAGTAATCCCAGAAATACTGTATACGGAAAGATCAAGGGAAAGTCAGAATTCTACATCTCACCCCCTCCCCCCTCAAGAAACACAACACTCACCTAGAAAACTGATTGACTCTATTTATGTAAATAAACAAGTAAAACAGCAAAATAACTAAATTTTTTTTGAAGAGTAGAAACTAAAACTATCTCAGAAAACTTCTCTATAAAATTTATACAGATGGTGCACGAAACAACCACCACACCCACTACAAAATATGTAACCTAATTCTACAGGTTGTCAGGTGACAGATACACTACAGCAAATACAGTACTCAGGAAGAATGCAGCTACCAAATGTGTGTATTCTCAGCAACTCCTGCACTATCTACACCAGCAGACAACAATGATACAACATGCCAATAAATACATAGCAAAAATTTTGATTGGAGTCATACACAAGGAAGAGGCCTGCAATGCAGTGATTGGCAAGTCAACAAATGGTGAGGAATTGGACTTGTGGGGCCATTGCAATGTTCTAACAGTAAAACATGTAAAGGAAATTCTATCACATTTCAACTGTTTGTAAATAATGAAGGTGTGTAATATTAAAAGACTCCAGAGACTTGGCCTAACGTCAGCTCTGTACAGAAAATTGTCTGTCAGGAAACCTCTGGTAAACAAAAAATTACCAAGATAGAAGTAACATTGGAACAATATCCTTTTCAATGTCTAATCCATTAGAAATGCACAAGTAGCTATACTCTGAGCCCCACTTTTATGGTAAATAAAATGAGCTGAGTTAGACATAAAAATTTCACCATTTCGCCAAAAAATTTTTCATTTCATTAAATAAATTTTAAAGGAAAAAATGCAGGCATTGTTATCAGAACATGAATTTGTGGTTTTTGTAATGATTTCATGCAAACTAATGTAATTTCTTGTTCATTCTTTCAATCAGTGGAAATCATTCAAGAATATTTGACGGTAAGGATAAAAGAACACAATTGTCATGTAACACACAATGTTACACCGCAGTAATTTTTGTGCAATAGATCATGCACTTATCGAAACATTTAAAACTGCCCAATAACATTCACTGGCGCTTGTGTTTTACATGATTTTTACATCACCTACATACAGATTTAGTTCATCTGTAGTGACGTGTAGCGTTTACTGGCTATTGAGAATAAACGACTTCGCTTCATCTACAAGCAACAATGAACGTGGCTTGGAAGGTGTAATTTCTAATGGATCGTCCACAGGATTTCCCATGGACCGGGCATATTTACGGACGTGTCAGAATTATACAGCCAGCCAGTTAACAATGCATAGCTCGGCCTCCCCTCGAGAAGATGCTAGCAATCAATTGTCAGTAATTGACTCTTCACTACTGAGCCATTTTAAATACATCACTCATTTTTTAATGCACCTATTATATTTTTAAAGTATGTCACTACATTTTTATTACAATGTCACTGATATGAATTATTTTTAAACTCTTTTGAAAATTTAATTTTCACTATTTTGGTCAGTTACTGCTATTGCGAGTATTATAATTAATTCTCTCCCTAGTGAGAACATTATTTTAGTATTTAAGCAACTTACCACTTTACGAATATTATATTTATGCATATTTCCAATTATCTAACACTCGTATAGTTATTGTTTGAAGTCAATTTGTCCACTAAAGAATACTTTTATCATCAGTTTAAAAATATTTGAGATTTAGGTAATTTGTAATGGAAGTTTATTGTCAGTTTTCATTTCAGTAAATATTTTATATATTTTGATATTTGGTTTATTTGGCTATGTCATTTTTATTTAAATATTTTGGGCTAATTAAGTATTGTTTACTAATATTCTATCATTTGAATATTCTGTTCACGAGTTTTAATTCAATGCTGTTCAGAGTTTCTACTTCCTGTGCTTAATTCGTAAGCTTGTAAGATGCCTTAATGGCCGGCAATTCGCACTTTCGTTTCTTGTCTTGCAGGATGTACACTGCAATGTTAGCATATTCTTTTGTGTTGGCAAATTCTTTGTGTGATTACAAGTTTGCAGTGTGACTTAATAGAAAAAAACACCTTTTGCCCACATGATATTGGCCTGTTTTAGCTTATTTCTAACGCGTTCAAGTAATTATGGTCGCCTGGCTGTTTCCCTGGTGACTTGGCACACGTTCCTGTTGAGAGTTTTGCTAAATGGATAAAATATCAGTTTTCCTTAATGAATGTCCTTCAAATACATTTAATTTGCCTATTTATTTCTTGTACCAGTTTAATATTTTATAACTGTATTGATTTTTGATTATTTGTCACGTGCAAATATTTTTTGTCAATGTTATTTTCTATAGTAATTTGGTAATGCACTTATGTAAATTAATTCTGATTTGTATTCAAAGTGATGTTTCTAAATTTAAATTGCATATTGACATGATGTACAGGTTTTAATTTTTTATATATATAGACACACACACACACAGGCACACACACACACGCACACACACACGCACACACATAAATATATATAGACGCATACACACAGTAGACTCTCGATTATCCGAGAGCGGATTATCTGCATATTCAGAAAGATAAAAATAAAATTTGGAAACTAATTCAAACACTGCCAGAACTGAGTTATTTAATAAAACGCCCATCTTAACCAATGAAATTCGTAACAGGTACTCACTGAAAATAACTGTGAAATGAAATATCTTTATTTATCTATGCAAATGCACGTCCAAATGTGTTCCAGATGGCGCAATGAGCTTAGTTACATCGCAAGACAGCGAGATGACAACACCGCACAACTCGCTAGCCTAGCTGCCGCCTGCCAGGTATAGCCGGAACCCAGCGCAACCGCTGCATTCCTCCTGCGTATCGCATTCCCATGGTCAGTGTCAGTTTTATCTCACCATTCAGTAGTTACATTCAATTTTGTTTTTGCACATTTTCAGCTCGGAAATGTCTGCAAAACGTAAATGCGTGGTTTTAAATTTTAAAGCAGAAGCTGGAAATTATTAACAAATTGAAGGAGGAAGTGTAATAAAACAACTTTCATTTATGTATGGAGTGGGTGAAACAACAATTCGGGATATATGAAACAATAAATTCAAACTTATTGAGTATACGAGCAGCGCAGAATCGACAAGTGGATTGGCGAATAGGAAAACTATGAAACTATGGACGTACGTAGAACTAGGTAAGACTATGCTGGAGTTGTTTAACCAGAAACGTGCTGCGGGAACGCCAGTGTCAGACTTAGTGTGTGTGAAACAAGCCCAATATTTTTTTTGAAGAACTGGGAATGGATAGCGAAACTTGTTTCCTACATTAAATACTGTTTCCCACACCGCTGAAACAGCTGGCTGTATGCCGCACGCACTGGACAGCGTGGGAGGTGTGTGTGCGTGTGTGTGTGTGACACGGGTGACATGCAGTTCGCTTTGCATGTCTGTTTTCCCTCTCTTAGAGGGGGGGGGGAAGGGTGTGGCCAGTCCTAGCAACCGAGTGATGTCAGCCTGCCTTACCGCTTACGCAACTTCATATTCCAGTATCACTGTGCAATAAACACCACTCGCATTCCGCTGTGTTGTTTGTATTAACTGTAGGTGTGAATATCTTGTAATGATCGTGAAAGAATTGCTGTGATTACCTGCATATTTTACACACTTTATATTCCGGTTTCGTAAGTTACAAATCAGGGGTGCATAAATTATGCATTTTTTAAAATTTCTTGGTTTGTTAATAAATAATAGGGTATGGAAATAAGGTGAGGCCGTAAAATATGCGGGCAAATACAGTAGTATGTCAAGGATAGGCTAGGTTTCACACTGAAACACCCAGTATTCAGTTACGAC
Source organism: Dryococelus australis (assembly GCA_029891345.1). Lineage (NCBI taxonomy): Eukaryota > Metazoa > Arthropoda > Insecta > Phasmatodea > Phasmatidae > Dryococelus > Dryococelus australis. The sequence goes on from CM056997.1 coordinate 41,713,194, forward strand.
CATACGAAACTTAGTGTTGGAAAAACTGAAGTTTTTCTCTCTTAGTATGCGGATTATCCGCAATTTTGGGTTATCCACGGCAATCACCCCCTCAACTCATTACAGATGCGTGATGCACCACCACAAATCTTCCATCTTATTAGGTATTTAAAATTTATTAAAATTTTATCCACTGGGTCTATTTTGATTACTATATATATTATGTTTTTTATAAGGGTTTTTTAACCTTTTTCGTTTCCTCCGTAACCATGTGCGATCACCCAGCATTCAATTAATGCATTTGGTCACTTCCTTATCTTTTACCATTTCTTTTCATATTTGCTTGTGCAGTCCTTGGGTAAATCTAATATAGTTGCATATAGATTAGTAACCATATTGATTATTTTATTTGTGGTTCTTAACATTTTATTGTACCAAGGACTGACTATTCACATTTGATGAAGTGGATACCTTTAATCTATAATTTTGTCTCGTGGTCATACATGGCTACACTACAACCCCGAGAAAGTTCAAGGACACACCAAGAGATGTCACATGCTGACAATGGCCATCCTTAGTTTCACCCAAGAAGAGTACGTATAGCACCCTCCACTACCAGGGCCGGCGAGCCTGCAGCAGAAGCAGGATATATTCCCGTGCAAATACTTGCATCGTCAGTTGATCGTCGGCCCTCTTCAGGGCCACACCAGCTGGGCGGCTCACTCCACCGTGCTCTTTCGCCGGAACTCCTTAACCTACAACACTGAAGTTGATCATCTGCTCTTCTGAGAGCCCACCATCTGGACAGTCTGCTCTCCACAGTGCTAGTTTGCCAGAGCTTTCCAACCACCACCGCCTAGATATCTTCAGCTCACCGCCGCCTAATGCAGAACTTCAGAAGCCCTCCCCATGGGAAATATTCCAGAAGTCATCTGCAACCAAGACGCATGCCCCTGGCGACGGCTACCCCATGCGCCCCTCCGAAAGTGGGCACCCTAAAACACTTAAGGACATGAGACACAGACAGGGAAAGTTGTCATTAGTTACCTAGTCGATACTGCACCCAGCTAGTTTACAACCAGGTCCCTTCACCTGGACAGCGTAGTTTACTACTTTCAGTCAACTCTGGGTAAACAGGAGATAGTATGGGCCACCACATTCTGATCTCTCATTTTCCCTTGAGTACTTCCAGAACTCCATAGTAAACAACTACATCCTGAAAAAAGGAGCAGTAGATCTGGTTTTGAGCACACCAGTTTACTGCCTAGTGTAGGACTGCGAGCTACCCTCAGGGATTCGTACCTCGCAAGCGCACACACCATTCGACAGCCACCCACTTGGAGCACCACGTGTGTCAAATGGTAGAGCCACAACCACTAGTAATACCTCTGCTTAAGAGGATAAATCACTAGACCAGCTTGCACCTGTCCACCGCATCGTTTGTGTTGCCGGAGAGTGTGTTTGGTTGGCTTTGGGTCGGACCAGTCCACTCAAAGGGCTCACCCGTCAAAGCTACTGGAGCGCCTCGGGGGAATCAGTTCTTCAACCAGGGGACAGTTTGTGTTGCTGGTTGAGGTATAAAGTTGTAATCTGCGCTGGTCCGGTGTGCCTAGACAACAGAACACTTCAGATAGAGAACGAAGATCGTCTGCTCCTATCTCCTGGGGTAACGTTCTAGCATCTGATGCCCTTCACCAAGAGAGGTAGGAAGGACTTTTGACGCTGAGATTGCCTTCTACCCACAATGGGTATTCTTCTGGGCCGGTGCGTACAGGGTCGTTGAATAAGTCCCTCTGTGTCTCAGGATCCTTCAGGTGCTTAAATACCTGGGCCTGCTCCCTGGAGTTGAGCTTTGCTATGGAGGTGACAGGTACAGGGGATAGCTCGTGCAAGCGACCAGAGGCAAGTAAAGTCAGCTTCACTTTCTCCTTAAGACTCCGGCATCTGGAGTAGGTCATCAGGATCTACAAACACCCTCTCTGTCAGAGAGATGGAAGGCAGGCTCCCTGTATAGCGATTTACATGTAAGACCATGAGAGAACCGTAGAATGAGTGGACACCCTATTCCAGCACTATCTCGGGTCGCACATGTGGATGTTGCCCCGACAGTTAAACTGCTAAGTAAAAGGTGCCTAGAGGAGACAAAGTGAAGGTACGCAGCACTAAGGTAGTGCTGGATGTCACGAGAGAAAATGCGAAAGAATGACTCAGAGGCCGGCAACGCCTGGACATATATAAAGGAAGCTCGTAGGCTGCCAGCACATGGTGCCTGGGAGATGTGACGTCCTCCTGCCCTGGTTGGAGTGGGAAAACTCTGGTCAGCGTTTCTGCTTGGTGCCTTGTCGGTGACGCTCGGCCTTGCCCGAGGTCTGGGCAGCTTGGAGGCTCTCAGTATGGGGTAGGGGAGCAGCGTGACTGCTGATTTGCATATCCTCCAGGTGAGGATTCACTTATAAGTTCTTGTTGCGTGTAGGGTAGGCAACATATCACTCAAATCTGTAGTGGTGGAAGATGTACTCTTGACGATGAGTCGTGATCGTATTAGATTAGTTGTATAAGCGGCACGTGTCAGGACCAACACCACCTCCACACTTGGTGGAGAAACCCCACGGGAACGTACTCAGTCTGCACATCACCTGAAGAGGCAGTCCTCTTCAGACAGCACTCCCGTTTATTTCCCCCCACACACCAGGCTTGGCATCTAAGCCACATCCTGCAGTACGAGCACTAGTCACTGAACATAACTCGAGATTGGGTATATCCAACTCATTTTGTGGAAGCAATGTAGCAGTCACCTGGAGCCAGAGATACTTAATCTTTCTGTACAGCACCTCATCAACTAGAACCAACCGGGCAACTGCTGGGCCCAGCTGGTCTACCTCTACATGAGAACCTAGAAGATCGGTGAGTGAGTACCCTGGTAAGTCAGCCCTGCCTCAATGGGATAAGGTGATTGTAAGAAATATTGAGGTACTGTCCATGGCATACTTTGTACCAAGTCGCCAGCCTACTCAAACAGTGCTAGTCTCTAGTAGAAAGCAGACTCATTCACAGTAATTGAGTACCTGAGCGCACCTGATCTAGCGCTCACCACAAGTAACATTGACTAGTCTAAATTATACGAGTCAGATGTATCTTTTTTTTTTGTGATTAAAAGTCGTTTTTTCCCCTAAGGTTGGTGTTTTATTGTATCCGACATAAAATTATATGCCCAAAAGCATATTCTCTACCACTTGCCAACAAAAATTGTTTGAACATCGAGCAACTTGTATTTCCAAGCGTGAAGTTCAGTTTTAGTAACTTCTTGCAGGCAAATCAAAGGATTTATATTAATTCATTTCAATACACACGTCTTTTTAATAACTTGATCAAATGTAAGGGCATATTACACAGTTTGCCATTTAATAATGAGTAGGTAAGTACCGAGCCAAGTGCAGTGTAACTTAAGACAGGGAATATCCGAGGATATGGTATTAAATGATTTATTATTAAAGACAGTGATGAAATCAATTATAACCACCTTGTTTATTAATTTCTGTCCTAAAATTACAAGTTTTCTTTGCAGTAAAATATAATTAATTACTTCAAATGACAGACATTTGCCATGGTGGCAACATGTAGTAATGTGGTGGGGTAATCCTCCTGCGACCACCCCTCCTCCGCCCCCCGCCGCCATGAACACACTGCCTGAACTTCTCAGCACTCTCTCAGTTGACAGAGTCAGTGCCAGACATTCAAAATTTGACTTTCATTCTGCGTCATATTATTTTCATTTTCAGAGGATTTGAAAGTTTTTGGCCAGCTTCCATTTGATGTCAGATTACAATCAATTATATACAGTATTTGAGGCGTTATTTTATTTATTTAAATGAGTTTAGATGAAATGATTTTTAATGTATTATTTACAATACTACTTTTTCTAAAATTGCCATTTTAATAGTGTTTACTATCTAAACTTTATGTTGAATATAGTAAGAGCTGTACATTGTCTGTGAATAAAGTTTTATAAGGTTAGAAGTTTTATCTTATTGCAACATCTATTGAAATTCCATCGCGCATGTATGAAAATTTTTTGGCAGTCCCCTGAGTAACGATACATTGAGAGTAAACTGTGTATACGTACTGTTTATTTTTGTTCTACCACCAACAGTTTTGGTAAAAGATGCTCGTTCATAAATAAAATACACATAGACCTGTGAACTAGAGCCTTCATGCATACCGTTGTTCCACTATATAGGCTTCTAATGACTGTTACAGTCCACAGTGTGTATCTGTCAACTCTATTGAATGTTTTTTCAAAGTCAACAAATGCGATATGAGTCTCAAGATTAAATTCTCAACGTTTTTCAATTATCTATTTCAAAATAAAAACATTGTCTGTGCAAGATCGTACCTTCTCAAAACCATTTTGTATGTCAATTGCCATAGCAATTCGACCCTACATATCGAATCGTCGGTGCAATGATAATCTATCGACCTTGCCATCAATCTATTTTTTAATTTGTTGTGACGTAACGTTACATTTCTTTTAATGTTTTTATAGTCAATGTATTTACCATGTAAATAGTTTTATCAGCATGTATGTGAAATAAAAGAGATAAAGCTGTTTAACAAATGGAAAATTGTAAAACTTAATGTTTGCAAGAGTTTTCATGGTAAAAGCAACTCATACTGTGGTTTTAGATACACTTAAACCAAGCACTTTATATGTTTTGCGAAAATGGAAATTACAGAATTACATGATTAAACATAGTTTCTCAGTACAGTATTTCACATTATTTTACTGTTTGCGAAAATTTCTAGGCCCTAGCTATTCTCCACTCAGTGAATAAATTTCAGCTCCTTTTAATTGCACTATTTGTAAAATGTGTCTTAAGTGCACAATTCTGACTTGCACAAAATTAAATGTATGGTCTGTACACTCCCGTACTGCAGAATACACTAACAATAATTCCTTCAACTTTTCTAGGAGGGAAAGGGGAGGATGAAGAAATTGCATATCACCACACCCACTTTGCATACACCTGAATTAAATGAAAATGCAGATCCACAACACAAAGACAATAAAATAAACTTTTTTTTGTGGAATTGTAGTTTTTTTTGGAAATTTCTGGAACGTGGGTGTGTCACATAATTCAACATAAAGATCACTTTTATGAGCTGTTTATTACAGTGGCAAAGTATCAGATGAAAAATTCCTTTCAGACCACTTTTTCAAAATTATGTTAATGTTCCTAGAAAGTCCAGGCATGAAACTATTTCAAGACCTGCAGAAAATTTTTGATGACCACGAAGAAGAAAACTTGTGCGAGGCATGGCTGTGCAGGTGATGCTACAGGAGGAAGCTCTACGACCAGCACCGGCTAGGCACAGGAATGTGTTCTGCGAGATGAACTTACTTGCATGGCCCGGGGCATCCTGTGTGCGGACCACGTGATGGGGGACATGGATGAACTGTCGCCCGGGGTGACCGCCCTTCCCCCTGCGGGGGTGCTGGTGGTCCAGGCCACGCTAGGGGAGGTTCTACTCACGCTTGCCTCCTCCTGGTACGTGAGGCTGGTCACCCTGGGTCGTGGCCGCCGCTGCCGCACCACTGACTGTGACCGCCGGGACCGGAGCAATGACCCACACAGCGGCACGCTGCAGTCATCAGAGCTGGATGGTTCCTGACTGGGGCTGCTTGGCATCTGAAAAGCATGCATAAACAAATGCTCTTCATAAAGTACTTTCAAATACACACACGCATACAGCTTTTGTTAGTTTATTGATAGTATTTTTATTAAATCTCGTTCAGTCCAATATTACTTTTACACATCAACACCCTAAAAACAAAATACTCAATATTTTATTATTGATAAAATAAAAATACTCCTTACATAGTAAAAATGTTTCTGCAAAGAAGTGACTGAAACCTGTTTTCTTTGGCAGTATGAAAAGCACACTAATTTACTTCCAATTAATTTGTCTAATTTCTAATGCCCTCCATTATCACTAAATTTCTGTGCATACAGCATGGCCAGTGTTTAAGCACGTCTTTTTCCGTGCACTAAATGTTTACATTTTGCACCTTGGTTGGTATAAACAACTTTACTTTTAAACTCCCGGGCATGACGTAAAACAGTAACTATTTTTGGCATTCTTAACTGGTTTTGCTATGCAAGCAGCCGACTACAATAACCACCCACGCTTAATACAGTGGAACCTAGTTAGTAAAAGTTTGGTTAATGCAAATAACTTGTTTTTGCAAAGTGATTTTGTTGTCCCTTGAATCTGTGGTATGCAATTCCAAGGTGTAAAAGCTGCTTAAAACAAAATACGGATAATACATATAACAAAGCATTTTTTATGTCCTACGTAATTATTAGCCTCTAATTCCATACGTTTAATACAAATACATTAAAGCACTACATTAACCAACTTTGGTTCACATAACAGTTCAGTACAATGAACCTCCACATTGACGCATGCCAATATGCTGCGTGCAAGAAAGAGCGCTCTACGGACGACTTTGTCCTATCTACCACACACAGGTGCTCCGGGGTGAAATATATAAGCGGCAAACAAAATTAAATATATTGAGCTAAAAAAGGCCACGAGCCGGTATTATATCATTGTAAATTACGTGCGTAATAACAATCCCCATTGCCCGCCCAGATTTATGCATGCAAAAGGCACCCCCACAATTACATTAGATTTCTACTACTCAACGCTTAGCCCTGGAAGAAGTTCCTCTGACCTCGAGAGATGGCAGCACCTCCGTGGCCTTGTGATATCATGCCCGGGCTGCCTCAGGAAATGGGGGTTTAAATTTTTCGTTACCTCCATGCGGGGCAATAAGAAATGAGCTGCACTCTTGCACCCCCGATAAACCAGCCCCCGTGTTGGAAGGCTATGTTATCCGTGCACCCCGAAGAACTGCTGATATGAGAAAAATTAGTGTAAAAGGAAGTGTAAAAGCCTGCACCAGCAAATGTGCCGGGCTAGGTGACTGAAGAAGATGCGAGCCACCCTGAGTCTGCCCAAGAATTCCACTTACCTGGCGTCTGCTAAAGACTCCTACCTATCCTACGTCTGCCCACCACTTTCTGCTACTTTAGTCTGTTAAAGACTCTCCGCTATCTCAGTCTGATAAAGAATTTCCTGTCTAGTCCGACAAAGGACACACTAACCCTACCTTAACACCTCCTACTGCTCTTAAGACTCCAAAGAAGTCTGCGAAGGACTCTCTCCTCTCCGCAACCTCCAGTAAAGATCAGCCTACTTTAGCTGCTTGAGAGCCAGCTACGCCTTCGACAGGTAACCCTATTCTTAACACCGGTATCCTCATACCCCAGTAAAATTCCTGTGACTCCGCAGTAACGAGCCGGCGCGTTGTTGAGTACCTTTCCTGAGTAACTTCTATAAATTCTTGACCCGAGAATTTTATTCCTCTCTTCCCAGGTTCGCCTTTGCCTGAAATATTTTTTGTTTTTACGTTCACATAATTCACATAATTATTGAAAGCGTTTAGTAATGCAGAATTAATTGATTATCCTTTTGTAATTTTTCTTGGAATAGCCGGGACTCTCCAGGGCGAAAGCCTCGCAATAAAACATCACATCCCATTTATTTGTGTTCCCTTATTCTTAGTAAATCATCCGTTAAACCAGAGAGACTCAACAGCTGCGTTTTTAATCAGCAGTTGGTGTATATGCCAAGTATTAAATTGACATATATATATATATATATATATATATATATATGCTGCCACAACAATGTGGCCGCCTTCTGTGACGGGCACTTTAGGAGATAATCATCTACAGCTTGAATTGCGGGTCACCGATTTACCAGCTTTGCAGGGGCCACACTTCAGTGTTACACCCTATAAGTATTTAAAATCTTTTAAAAGCAATGATTCTGACATTCGTAACCCACGAACTCTGTTCAATTTTACTCTCAGTAAAATATGGGAGTGCTGAATTTAAAAACTACACATATTAATCATTCTTAATTTTCTGAATATGAACACAGCTAAATTATGCTGAGAAATGTGATATACAACCATGTAGATTTAATATTTTAATTTTATTTGTTTAGAATATAAATTGCTTAAATTACCACGACATTAATTTAAAAATAAATTACTTAAAAGCAATATTCTAAATGTACTTAATTTCTGATTTTGAAGCATTCATGTGAAATTTATATTCCTAATGTTTTATATGTTTACTTAAAGCATATAATAGTACATTGTGTGAGACAGACTTTAACACAGATTTTCATAAGCTTCCCAAAATAATTTTAGTGCTAGTAGAAGGCTTTCAGTCCATTACTCTTATGTCTATTGTATCGGTATTGGATAACAGATGTATCTGCAGGAAGTATTGGTTCGTACTGGTATCTGTAAAAACCTGTAACGGCTCAGCACTACTAAAAACTATATCAGCAGTAAAGTCCTGTGTGTAAAGCCACTTCGGGTGACATCAACCTAAAATATCTCAGTGACTATTCATGTATTGTTGCTCGTAGATCTTGTGCTGACCCTGTCTGCTCATACTGCAGATTGTGGCGGATTCTCGCTCTATTGGCTATCTGGCTGCATCCTACCCTTGGAGTAGCCTTCCAGCCCAGGGTACCGGATGCCCATCCCACTCGCATAGCTGGGCAAGAAGCTCTCCCCTCCGCCCCTCATTCACATTGGCTGAATATAAATATAAGAAATAACTGCCCCATTGGGGCAGTTAATTTCCCCCACCTAGCTGATTTACCAGCTCACATCGCAGCCCAGTATAGTTCGTCATGTTAGAGACCTTCCACCGTGCTCCATGCACTATCCCGTTTCTATCTCGACGTCTATTCTTAGCATAAAGTTACGCGTGTCCTACCTGCGTGTCCTACCTCGCCAGGCAGGGGAGGACAGCTGATTACCATCTCAAAACACTAGATGAGACTACCGCGGCGATAATTAAAAATTTTCTGGGCCCGGCGGGACGTGGGAGTTTAGTACGGTTTAGTAAACCTTACAACCAGGTGGCACGATGGGTGAATGCGAAAGCAAGGTGACAAGAAGATTACTGTTACCGCAGCAGGCGCTACTGCTTGGCGTCTTAAGTTGGGCAAAGCGGTCACATTCCGCCTGCCTGTCCTGCATAGGAAGTGGTAAAACTATCCATGGTTTGATAGCAGCATGAGCTAGGTATTGTTCTCTACGCCTCTTGCCACTCCTTAACCTTGTAAGGCATAGAGCACAACAATCTGACAGCCTACGCAATGCACTTAGACAGGAACGGTATTACAGTGTAAAAAAATAGTGACTTGCCGGCATGAGCTCAATAGGAGTCCCCACTGATCCCCCACGCATGCGGAAAGATCAGGGACGTGGAGCCGTGTCGGCCACAAAGCCTCTACTGGTTATGCGTTCGCACCAGGTTGGGCGGCGACCCTAGGCTAGGGTCACTTCAGCACTAACTTAGTGCTCAAAGTGAAAGACTTTTAACCCCTCCCTGTACGAAGGTGTTTCTAGTGGTTGGGGCATCGCTGTTTCTCCCCATCAGCAATGACTTAGTGCTCGGGGGTTGGGACGAAACAGGTAGTCACCTAATGTGGAAGTCAATTATCTCTTGGTTTCTGTTGGGGGTGCACGTCGTACTCTGTCCCTGACAGTAAACACACACAGGTACCATGTAAATGAAAAACAGAAAGGTAGTGAACAATGGGTGTTTATTGGAGACTCAATAAACACGTGACCCGTGCTCTCTCCTACCAAGTTGTGGAGAGCTGAAGGTAACTGCGGTTCTTGGTGTACGCGATCTGGTTATATGAAAAAGGGGAAGAGCTGGTTCTAGACGAATATAAAGTTCGTCAAAGTTAAACTGAGCTAAGAAAATGGTGTTGAAGAGACAAAGTGAAGTTAATTACGCATGTACGTGTTCAATGGATGTCGATGCAAGGTAAGTAGCAGCTGGGGGAATACGTGAAGCTTACGAGATTCCCGGAGGTTGCAGCACTGAATTAGTGCTCTGGGATATCACAAGAGAGTTTGCGAAAGAATGACTGCCCAAGCCTGGCAGCATCCAGACTTGTATAGGTGAAGTTTGTAGGCTGCTGGCACGGACTGCGGAGAGGGCGAGTCTCCTGCCCTGGTTGGCGTGGGAATAAAAAAACACTCGGGTCAGCGTTTCTGCTTCGTGACTCTTCGGCGGTGCTTGGCCTTGCCCTGTGGCAGGCGGCTTGTAGGCTCTCAGTGCGGGGTAGGGTGGACAGTGTGCCTGCTGGGTTGTGTAACCTTCAGGTAAAGAGAATCCTCTCATAAGTTCCTGTTACCTGGTGAAGTCGGCCGAGAATTCACGTGGAAAATTTTCTTGTCTCCTTTCGTAGCAGTGAAAGTAGGAACATTTAGAGATGAGTCGTAATTGTGGTTAATTAGTGGGTTGAGCGACACGCGTCAACACGTAATTTACAATGAAGTATTCTGCTACCCAGGCTTGTGGGTTTTCCTTGCTCAATACTTGTTATTCAATTTGCCGCTTATATATTTTTCCCCTGAGTGCGGGTGTCTCATAGATGGGGCGAATTCATCTGTAGAGTGCACATTTGCACAGCGCAGCCCATTGGCATGAATCAAAAGCTATCGATTCTGCTGGACCTTCCTGGCACGACTGCGCTGGGCACCAAGAGGTTTTGCTGTAAGGGTCACCCTCGCCCCACCATTTCCCTCCCGACAAATAGACCTTCTTGGTAGTCAGGCTATCCCTGCCCTTCTAGCGTCCTGGGCACAGACTGGAGTTGCATGTGGTTTATTCAGAATAAACCCCCCGTAAACCATACCTCAAGCTTTTGTCATTCTGTTCATCTGGTTTCTACCCAGTAACCCACCACAACACCAGAGTCCCTTACGCCTTTCAGGATAAACCAACTACACAGGGATCCACTCTCTGCCTGGAGTTTGGCATCTGGTTACCAGAGATAAAGACAGCCTTCCTGGGCACCACTGGAGCTGACAGCAATCCTTACTACGAAACCTACTCGAAGGAGTCTTGGTTACCAGTAATACTACCACCCCTCTGGTCTCTCTGGAGAGTGGGTGTAGCAAGGTATCCTCGAGTTGTAAAGGCTTCGGATCAGCTGAGCTTCCAGCTACTAGCGATATTGGGACCCTTCTCTGGGCATCACTGAGTCACAAAGCGGGGCTCGCCACCGCCAGGTGGAGAAACGTCTTGCATTGGGAAGACAAAATAATTCCGGGCACAGGGACCTGAGAACGACTCTGGCTCTCTGGAAAATGCACCCTGCTGCATACTACACCAAAGGGCAGGCAGGGAACCGATTTCCTAAAATGGCTTACTGTTTACGAGAGGAAGCTACTCAATTATGGTCAGGTACCAGTACCACTGCTCCCATTACATGGCAGAATCCACCTAAAACCTGCAGCACTAGCTCAGCAGAGACAGCATAATGCAAAAGGGGTCTTCACATCCCAAGGCCCATCTCACCCTTGCCGCAGACACCACCCAAGTGCTACCCCAAGTACTGTCTACCTTCAACAACCTCCACTGGGAAACTTTAGTTAACATACCCTGGACCATCGCCATCTGTCAAGCCCACTACCACAGCTGCTACTTCCGCCCAAACTCGTGCCACTACGCGCCCTGCTACCCTCTCTGCAACTCCTTGCCACGTAATAGAGTTACCAGGAAAGGGCTCCCACGATCAGGCCAGCTTTTCACTGGTCTGAGGAGAATAACGGATACCTACCTGGCCACACTGAACACCTTAGCAGTCCCACTCCCTAATGGTAGGCATTGTAAACTGCATAACTTATTGAAGCAAAAACTACACTATGGTGGTTCTGTCTGTCAAAATGTGACCTTTATAAGAGAGATAGAATAAAAATTGCTCTGAATAAAATTTTCATACAATGAATTGACCCCATCAAACACCAGCTGAGGACACATCAAAACAAGACAGTCAGGCACTATGGCTTACAGCAGTAGACTTTAGGAAATCCTCTTAAAACACCACTGCTTTTGGCAAGCTGGTGGTAAAGCAGGAATACTCACATTCAGAGTGTGCACTGCCGAAATTCCCTCCTGGAACCTGCGCTTGGCTCGACTGAATATGTGCCTCTGAAACACATACCACACCACACATTACCACATCTAGTTACTATAAAGCAAGATTTTTGAATATCCACAACTTCCTGGGAAAAGACAAAGATGATTAAGAAAATGAAAAGAATAGGGTTGTGCGAATATTTGGTTATACTGAAACTATAATAAAAAATCAAGAGATTTCAATTCAGATTTTGTTAACAAAACTGGTTGCTGAAAGTATAAATTAAATAAAAATTTCCATTTTTACTAAATATTCAAGTGCTTATAAAATGCTTTTGTAATTGAATAACAATGAAGACCTGTGTCTAAGTATTAATTTGTTTTCATTTACTTGTTTGTCATAATATTATAGTACTAAATACAAATAATTAGCACAGTAATTTAAGGTCTTTTTTTACAGCATTTATTTCTTGCTTGTGCATTACACATGTCAGTTATTTGTGTATGTACTTAAAAATAAATAGCTTAGAAATACTGTTTAAATGTATTACTGTTATTAGTGCTGTGCAAGTTTGATTTCTCATTTTAATTTGTTCTTTACAAGGCAGTGTGTGTTTGATATACACAGTGAAAACTAGATGATCAAATGTTAACATTTCCAATAAATGTTTGATGTAGCTGAGTTATCGTGAAATTACTTTTCACTTTTGGGCAGTGTAAATTTGATACATGGATTGTGTCGACTTTCTAATCCCGAGTAAATATTGAAACAATATATTGAATTGGTGTCGTAAACATGAGGATTCACAACGCAATTGCATTTTTTTAGCATATTTTTCATGTGTTTTGTTGTTTTTTGCGAGGTACGTTATTTTTCATAAGAAACTGCATTTCATGCTTATTTCGCATGCAACAGAAAAAAAAGTGTGTCTATGGATTAATATTGAAAGGAATGTTGGCCCGATATTTTTGGGCAGACACAATAGCTGTCCAGAATTTTAGGTATTTCCATTAACCGACCACCTCTAGTTTTATTTCCTTCTAAGGGAAACCACCCGTGATGACATACTACCTCCTATGAATTGAAGAGCATCTGCCATGAATCTGACTACGCAATGCCGGCAGAGGTGACCAGTTCTAAACTAACAAAAAGGATAGGATATGCTAGCGCTGTGAGAACTTATAACTAGCTATCGCTGGATCCTATTGTTCCCAAAGGGGGCCGCCGAGTCTAGTGCGTAGACGACAGAACTGCATATATTGGCACAGTGCTAGGTTGACTAAGCACGATGATGACAGGAGAAGTCCAGGTTAGGGACTAAAGGAACTGGAGTTTCCTTCTGACACAAAGGCGCAATGAAGGAAGGAAGGTAAACGAGGATAAGCTAGAGTACCTCTGGCAGCTAACACGGTGGGTGTAATCAAAGCTAGGCATAAGCAAATGCTATCATTCTTTGAGGGGCGGTGGTTAGCTACGCTGACTACCTGGAATATATTTTTCTTATTGGAATACTTAGCTTATTCTTCTTATAAGCTGGGTTTGTTCTATACATGACCACTAGATAGCACTGTAGTATTATTTTTAAACACTGTGAAGTATTTATTATGTTACAACAATATCAGTCTCAGCAATCATGTTTTCTAAGACCAGTGATTTCAATCGTTTCCAATTTTTGTTTTCAGACTGTTTTCTTGGTGTTTGTTTTCCTAGCATATCTAGATATATTCTAACCACTAAGTATAAATAAAAACAGTGTTCATATAGACTGTTTTGGAGTAATTTGTTGAAATTTGGTGGTATTGTCAGCTAACCACCGCCCAATGAAGTATGGCTTCGGCTTCAAAACATAACCTCTTATTGTGCGAGTGTTGTGACCTGTCGAGTAGAGAAGGGTCAAATGTTCAAATTTTGAACCGAACCTGAACTTTAAGGTTATGTTCGGGTTCGATTCAAAATTTATTGCCATGTCAAAGATAGGTTCTTTTGGCTCTAAAAATTTACACCAGTTCGTATTGGGTTCAAAAATGTACTAGAAAGGAACATCATTAACGAACTTTGAAACGAACTTAAGTATTTACTCATGTACAGCAACCCCCTTCCCCCCCAAATCCAGAAAAACATGTCTGAGGAGTGGTGGAGTGGTAGTCTTACATTATCCACTCCTAAACTGTCCTGCGATGTTAAAGGGAAGTGTAGTACAAGAGTCTAGAGGATTGCTATCACATTCCACCACTGGGAGGGGGGAAGCGGGGTGGGGGGAGGACCAGCACAAAAAAAAGAACCAGTACAACAAAAAGAACCAGAAAACAAAAAAAAAAAGACCAGCATGCCACTGCCTAAAAGAAGCAAAAAAAATAAATAAATAAATAAAGCAGGCTGACCATGGCAGTTGAAGTTTTTAATGACTGGTACTGATAAAAAAGGGGGGGGGGGGGGGGGGGATACCCATTCTCCCCTCCGGCCAGAGTAAAAATGTCCACATGCAAGGTATATATGGCACGTGAGACCTGCCTTATATACATTTCAAAATAAAACCTGATTTTCTCGCATTAAGTCAATGAAAATGGACTACGCACTGCCTAAAAGTCACAAGTTGCACTGTGTTTAAGACTTATTTTGCTGACAAAGAGCCGTCCAACATGGCCTTCTAGAGTATTATTTTTTCTTGGATGATGTCAGCTTAATAAAATTAATATATATATATATATATATATATATATAAATAAAGAAACTCATGTTCATGCCACAGATGATGGAACATGGAGTTAATGCAAAAAATTGAATATTTTGACACACAGGGGTCACAGATGAGTCAAAATTGATACAAAATTTCCCAAAATATCTTTCATAACAACCTTATTTCTGGAAACTGTGAGGGTTCTACTCTGTACACAGTTCTGAATCATGATTTCATTACAAATTTATTTCTTGAAAAAGAATGAAAACAATAAATTGAATTGAAGTTATTTTTTTATTCACATATTTGTTAATATGCACCATAAATGAATTATATTTCAATCATATTAAATAGTGCTGAGCAGATACAGGTTTTTACTGGTATAAACAGATACTTCCTGCAGATATAACCGATATCCGAGACCTATACAATGGATATATGAGTAATGGACTGAAATATTTCTACTAGCACTGAAAGTATTTTGGAAAGCTGATGAAAAAAGGTTGTGTATCACATTTCTCAGCATAATTCAACTTTGTTCATAGTCAGAAAATTAAAAATTATTACAGCACACCCTTATTTTACTGAGAGTAAAATTGAAGCGCTGTCAGTTCCCGGAATATGAATGTCAGAAGCATTACTTTAAAAAAATTTTAAATACTGATATGACAAGGTGTAGCAGAGTGTGGCGCCTCAGAAGCTGGTAATTTGAGGACCTACAAAACGGACTGTAGATGATTATCTCCTAAAGTGCCTGTCACAGCAGGCCGCCACAGGAGTGGGAGCTGCATTTCTCTCTCTCCATCATATAGATGATTATCTCACAGCAGGGAGACATGTCCCTTCCTCCCTTTGCCATCCTGGAGTGACAATCTGTCAGTTTAGTACTTGAAATAAGAATAGCAACTGCTAACTCAATATTGCAGCAATTGAGCCCCTCTTACTCCAACATTGCCACCCAATCATTGGGTCTTAATATTAGTTAAAAAAATCGGTTCGGGCAGGCCAATATTACTAATATCGGCAGATGTTTGACATTGGGTATCGGTATCGGCTCAGCACTAATATTAAAATCACGCCAGTTTTTTACACTGGTGCATACAGGCAGCTTAATTGAAAGGACTCACCTTGATGCAACTGGCGAGGCTAGAGGACAGTGCTGGCTGGCGGTGGTGAAACTGCTTCAGCAGGCGCCGCTTGTGGCCCGACTCTGGCAAGGCCTGAACGTGAGCGTACAGCTCTGCTAGGGCCACCTGTGTAGGGTTGACATCACCATTCTCCACGGAGCGTTCCCGATCCACGAACGAGAACACTGTGCTGGCTTCTGCCCCATCCCCCTACCAATACACATACTGCACACTTCCCCCTTATACTACCTTCAACAGATATGTGATACGTAGGAGCTGGAAAAATTACCTTATATTTCAATAAAAACAAGCATCTTTTTTTTTTTTTAAATAAAAATTAACATATGATTTTTAGAACTTTGTTAAATGTGAGAAATATCATGCATGCAAATCACATAATTATTTTTTATGAGTGCATGCTTCGATAAACTAGCATATTTCTCAAAAGAAAGATTTTTATTTCCATGATACAGTACAATAATTACAAAAAAAACGCATTTCTGTCACTAGCATATAACTTGTAGACTTTAATACTGTTTGACACTTTCTAGGCTGATAATATATATGTAAAAAGAAAACGCCCACCCAGGTGAACAGTACAGTATTGAAGAAATGAACAATAACACTAACAGAATGACTGGAACATGTTAAACTACAGAACAAAACAAATATTTGTTTACTTCTATAGCACTATAACTATAAATAAGAATTAGTTAATTTTGTTAATTTTATAATGGGAAAGTAAAATTAATAAGTAACAAAACCGAGGGGACTAAATTATAATAGGTTTATTACAGAGGAGTTCTTTTGTCAAGGGGTAAAATTTTTTACCGAAATAAATGCAAATGTTTTTCAAAGAAATTTACAGAACTGGCAACAAGTTGAGACCCAAAATACGTTACTTCATCTTATCAGTGACTATACGAAAGTGCCAAAATTCCGAAATTGGAGATAGGCAGACTATTCACTTGCCAGAGGGTAAATGTAATTTCCAAGAATTTCCTTTAAATATCCGGAAACAATTCTGGTTTAGAGATGAAGCGGGTTTCGCTGTTTGGTGAAAAGGGATGGAGTTCGACGGACGCTGGGGTGAAACACAATTAAAGGGTTTGGATCGTAGCGCAATGGGCATTGGTGACTTGGGATACTGGCCCAGATGAATACCTGGAATTTAAATGTACTCTCATACACTGTACGTGTGTGAGTGGTTCGAGTGGCCTTCAATCTCTTAAAAGAGAGCTTCACATAGAACATGCCCAGGGGCAAAATTAAACACACTTTGGCAAGGTGCCAGCATAGATTGTATGCCTGGTAGGTTTACGCAAAGGAACAAGTTTTCAACAGTGGGCAGAACACCACATCAACGGGTCACCTCAGGATACACAGGCTAGGGAGCTCTTCTCTGCTCCGTAAGAGCTGCTGCAGAGGCCGGCTATGAAACTGCAGCTAACTCAGGTTGTGGCTGAGTGGTGCTCTGGCTGCTGATGAAAGTGATGTGTTGTTAAAGGAGGGATAACTGTGTATTCAGGGGAGAGTAATGATGACTATATACCTAATAACTCTATACCACTATGCCAGGCTAATAAGTGCTCAAAAGAAATGTGTGCCGGTATACGAGCCTTCTTGTGGCTCAGTACTGTACTCTGATTAAGTGGTTCTCTTTCCATCTGATGCAGTTCCCAGTTAAGGATGTTCTTGGTCTCTGATTTCAATGCTTTCGGCATAAGGCAAACCTAGTAATGTAAACTGATGTGTGCCGCTCATACTACTACTCAACTACGATTACGACTCATCACTATTTACATGGAGTATACCCTTACTTCAACCTACACAAGAGTTGTTTACTTCAACCACCCACGAGAGAGTTGTGCACGCAACACTTTTACATAAATTCTTGGCTGCTTAAATCTCCTGGGCGGCTGAGCATGTGTCTACAAGTTTACGCAACCAGCGGGCACGCTGCCTCCCCCCTGTGCTGAGTACCCACAAGCTTCAGCCACTTCGGGTGCAGCCGGGTGCTGCCCAAGATGCACAAACCAAGGAACACTGACAAGAGGGTTCTCACCTCCCAAGCCAGCTCCACGGCAGGACGTCACGTGCCTTCTCCGCTCCCCGCTGCAGCAGCCTAGACTTCAGCACTATATAAGTCCATGCACAAAGGGGCTCCAGGAGTCATTTTTGATTTTTCTCTCGTGACATCCGAAGCACTGCCCAGAGCTGGGACCTTCGGAGATCTTCCAAGTCTTAAGTACGACGACCAGTCATCCAAGAACAGTGAACACGCTAACAATCGTTAACTTCACTTTGTCTCTTCTAGACACACACTTCCTTTAATAGAGTTTAGTAGTAAAGTATTTTTCACGTCTAGAACAATCTTTCGCTTTTAAACCTCTGGCCAGGTCGCCTACACCTGGCTAATGTAGGTAACCTTCAGCACTCCACTGTTCGGTAGGAGGTAGCACGAGTCACGTGTTTAGTGAT
This sequence comes from Dryococelus australis, assembly GCA_029891345.1. Lineage (NCBI taxonomy): Eukaryota > Metazoa > Arthropoda > Insecta > Phasmatodea > Phasmatidae > Dryococelus > Dryococelus australis. Next base: position 41,731,491 of record CM056997.1, read on the forward strand.
TTCTCAATAAACATAACTTTGTTCTCTATCCTTACGCTTTTTCATTTAGAGAGTATCTTTCTGTTTTGCCAGCTAGAAACAATTCACGTTGTGCACTGCCAACAGAAACAGAGTATTGTCCTAAACCTAATTAACACACCCATTAGACAGCCGCCTTTTTCTTCTCACAACCCGAGCACTTATAGTGCTGGAGGGGAGAAACAGAGGAGCCACAACTACTAGGAATACCTTCATTCAAGGATGGGCAGTAGGCCCAGGTTACTCCCTTGCTCCGAGCACTAATAATGCTGAAGTGACCATAGCCTGAGTCTTGTCTATCAACCTTGCCTGAAATCACATCCAGCATAGGCATTGGTAGTCGAAACTGCTCCCAGTCTTTGATCAGCCTGCCAATCATGGAGGATCAGTGGAGACTTTTACCGATCTCGTACCAGCAAGCAGTTACTGGACTGACACTATTAAATTGTTTCTTGTAAGGTGCACTACGTGGGTTGTTCAAGCAGCGACACACTATGCCTTTCAAGGTAAGGCGGCAAAAGGCGTAGGGAACAAAACCTAGCATTTCAGTGGTTTACCCTTCCCCCTCCTACGGAGGAAAGTCAGGCGGAACGGGACAGCGCCGCCGCACTCAGGCGTCAAGCAGTCGCGACTGCTGTGGTGTTTGTATATTTTCCACCGCATATTAGCACCAGCCAAGAGTATCACCCTGTTCCGAGAGGAATGGTTTACAGGACCGAGGCTAGGTACGGTGTGGCCAATCCCAGGTTCTAGAACTGGGAATCAGTTGCCTGGAACCATCAATACAGCGTGTGGAAAACCAGCACCCATTAAGTTGAGACCAAGGATCGAAACCTCAACTTCATCAGCATCACGGAGGTCATCTGAGTAAGTCAGTAGCTAACACCTCTTGCCAGCCACTGATAAACCTGTATACAACACGCAATTGGTATAACGTACAAATCCTAGGCGATCGTGACAAGCAGACCTTAGTGGGGCACACATCAAACTCCAATAATATTTGAAATACCCATACAAGAAAATATGTACATGCCGTGAAGCCGGTTATAAGGACTGTCCTACAGTGTATGACTGGGCAAACAACTAGAACCAATGTATCTTTAACGCTTAACCCCTCTGGCCATTCAGTAGCCCGAAGTGTTATGCAGCAGATCACGTGAGCAGCCAAAATACCAGGGTGTACTCAGTTCCTAGTGAAGGACGTCCCTCAAGATTAGCCACTGCAATACCCTGAGTATTACCTTGGCTAAACTCTGAATAAAGCTTGATGTTACTTATATTTGCCGTATAGTTATACGCAATACCGGCATTACTTCACGTACATAAATTTTAAAATGCAAAGTCAGTTGAGAAATTACTTGTGGCTTACTATGATTCAAATACACAAGGAATACAGAAGTTAATAAAATACAGTTAGTTGTAAAAAGCCCAAAACTTCAATGGTTTTAATATATCTACATAAGAAATTGCAATAAAGCAAAAAAATAGTAATACAATAATGGTTTCTACCATAAAAATACTAAACCGTTGAATAATATTACTATACAAATTATCTGCGGAAGTTAACCGTATATATTTAATGCAAATCAGGCGACGGCTACCTGTTACATTTACGTTAAGTCGATTGCTTGGTGAAATAATTAAATTCAAAGAAATTTAACTAACAGATAATCCAGCCGAAGACCCTAGCTGAGCTATACGTGGTATGTCCAGAAGGGACCTCACAATAAGTAACTGGATTACTCTACTCAAGTGGTAGAGTGACTACGTCGCTGTGACCTTGGGGTTACCTGGACGGCACATGATTAAGGAAAGGTTAGGTTGCTGTAAGAGGTGCTCGAGATCGATGACGCCTGGAGGCAGTGCTGAATAAGTCTTTCAGGAAAAGATGGCCTCTAGGAGAGTGTCGTCGTCGTGGTAGGCGGCATAGGCGTAGGACTGCTGGTCCTAAGTCACGTGCCCTCAAAGCCTAGAGGACGATGCAAGGATAGGTTACCGCCGCTGTATCCAACTCTGGCCTTCTCCGCCTGTTTGCACTTGTAAATATGTGAATACTTAATTTTTCGTGTGTTAGTGACTGTGTGTGTGTGTATACTAGACACAGTCAAGTTTTGAATTTCCCGGTCTGCAACCTCTGGTGGTCTTCAAAGTTGCCAGACCTGCATCCAGCGCTGGACCACAGAGTTAGCAACCCTGGACTGCCGAGAGGAGGCAGTCAGTTGTTCGTGAAGCATCATGGTGGTGAGTAGTGCTATTCGAGCAGCCTCACTTTCTATCAGTGTTTTTTCGCTTCCTAAGTAATTTTCGAATGCAGTCTATTTTGCCATTCTGACAATAACACCGCCTCTTCAGGAGTGGATATGTGACTCTGGCGAAACACCCCGAGCAACTGCTACGGCGTGGGCTGACTTGTCTTTTAAAGTGCTCTCTGTAAATCATTGGTGCTTCGAGGAGTGCAGGGGACTTGGCCCCGCCTCCAAGGGCTGGAGCTTGTGACTTATATGCATGGACCAGTGAATGCCTTTTCTAACCTCTTCGCTCAGCACCTGGGGTGCAGAGCTTCCAAGCTAAGGAAGCTCATGTAGGCAGTGACGCTCTGTGATTGGGACGCGTCTTTGGCATCATCAAATTCAAACTGATCCGCTCTTCTGCTGACAAGAGCGCTGAAGTAAATAACTGTTGTGGGAAAGGCAATGACGTCATGGTTTTCTGCATACACAGGGGACACATTCAAGCTAGAAGCACGGGGTCGAAGCTCTGTCAACATCGTGGAGTTCCCCATGTCCTGCCTCCAGTACTGGGAGTAGACTTACCTATGAAACTAACCATCTTGGATGGGGCAAAGTCGTGATTTTGTAATGTGCTTTATCTAGCGCGCGTTTCGTCATGCATCAGAGAAAAACATTAAGGCAGAGTAGCTCAAGGGCAGCTACTATTCTTATAATTGCTCCCCTGAATAATTATAGTTTTGACAACTACGTCAAGTCATCTTATCAGTGACAATATGCATTTAATACAAGCATATCTTTCAAAATGTACTTTGACCAGAATATATTAATTTTTACCACAGTTGCTAATAGTAAAATAATTGGCACACAAAGAAATATAAACATATGTACTCATGATCCGGATAGGTGCACATCAACAAAGCTGATTTCCTTAATATGGGTTTTCATCCGAAACATGTAAAATTCTAAACTCCAATTTCATATCTACCAAAAAGAATTGGCGTGTTCTTTCATCCATTTGTGGATAAAATTTATACTTCACACATACCCACCAACCAACTTAGCCACTCTGCTGAACACGTTTTAATGGATGACATCTTCATGATCTGAGATTCAACTGAGGACAATCTCATCCACTTCCTCGACAACAACTTGCACAGCCTGCTTAAGTAAACCTGAAATTACTTTAAATCACACAACATATATCTGGATGTGGAACTAGCCCTTCACAATGGCAAAATTGAAACAGCTGTTCACATTAAACCCACCAAACCTCTTCAGTACCCACAATCTGACAGCTACCATCCATTCCATGCCAAGAATTCTCTGCCATACAGTCTTACCACCAGAGCTAAATGCTTCTGCTCCACCCAAAATGACTTAAACAAGCAATGTGATATACTGTAATAGCCAAATGCATTCCTTGATAGAGACTACTCCAAATCCCTGGTTCACAAATAAATGCAGCATGCCACTTCAACATCAGAGCCTCAAAGTAAGATCAGTAACTCTGATATCCCTCTGGTTGTTCCCTACCACGAAGGCATGGACAAAAGAACCGTTCCCAACTGTGGACACAAAATTCTGGCCTCATCACCACTCACTCAAAACTTGTTCCCCAAACCACCCAGTTTGGTCTGCAAGACCCCTCCAAACTTAGAAACAAACTGGTGCACCCCAAATTGCCACCCAATTCCACAGACAGTTATATCACCACCCCCAGGGGATCTCATCCTTGCAATAGCACACGTTGTAGCTCTTGTGCTGTACATCAATCTTCCACCTCCTTCAACAGCAGGCTCATCAATGAAACTTATCCCATCCAGGGTTGCTACAACTGTGCAACAAAAAATCTTATCTACCAGCTACAGTATGTTCACTGCAATGCACAGAACATTGGCCTTACTACCAACACACTCAGACAATGGATGGCCATAGAGTGGACACCACACAAGCCATAGCTGGGACAGATGTAAATACAGGAAAAGCCAGTTGCAGCACATTGAGCATCTCACAACCAGAACTTTGATTCCTGTTACACAACCAGTGTGGTAAGGGCCCTACCTCCTCCTAATAGTGTAGAACTGTGATGCTGGGAACTGGCCCGCCAATACATTACCAAATCTGTACAGATATCTAGCTTAAACATAAATAACCACTCTGCCACATTTCAAATTTCACACCTCACCTTAGTTCACCTCCTGGCCACTGAGTTTACTGTTTTCCAACCACCACTCGCCAGACTGCAGTGTGCCACTGCTCGCTGCCTGATGAAGCTGGCCTAGCAAGCGAAATATTGCGCGACCGTGAATCAGCGAGGAAAATGTATTCCTCTGACTTTTATTTGTGCTTGTCTATCTACTACAAGTATCACCCTGAGAGTACTTGTGCATTCAGTCTACCTTTGTAATGTAAACATTAAGACTACAGTGTATGAAACAGCTGTAAAACCAAATGTCAACAGTGCCAAGACTCTTCTTTATGTAGCCATCCATATTAGGTTAGTTTATTTCCAAAACTCACCTAAGTATATCAAACATACAGAGTTAGCTTGCCCTTAATGGTACGTGAAAATAGTTGGCCAAATCACTTGAGAATTTTTTAAACTGATAAATATTCCTGAACTTCCAAGATGCGGATATCAATAAAAATTACAGTACCCAGCCCCTCACAAATTGAATGTGTACAATTTACATGTAATGCCACAAAGAATGCTGTTGTGCGTGACAGTTTATGTACAGGAACACATCAGCACCTCAAAAGAAGTTTTTAGTTTGTGCTAGATCAGGTGCATAGGTAAAAAGGGTTTACAGACCCTAATGCAACAGGGTCCAACAAAATCTGGCGCTTAGTCTTTATGGTGCCTTTATAGAGCGTTGGGTAGGTAGGCTGCCTGCTTGGCACGAAGTCGATCTGCGTTTGAGCTTGTTTGTGATTACAGGGTGTTGGCTGAGTCACTGGCTTACCTTGCACAGCAAGTTGATGGGTGCTCGTCGACGTTGGTCCAATGGTGGGCCTCCTGGCCCGGCTGGGCAGTGGCGACAGCATCTGCCAGATGGCTTGACAGGGCAACGTGTTCGGCTGCAGTAGGCTGGCTGTCAGCACACTAGTGCTGGTTGGTGGAGCTGCGTCTAAGTTGATGCGCTCGACACCTAGGTCTAAGGGTAGGCCTAGGCGGGGGATTTCAATAACTGGGTGTACAGCCCCGGGGAGCTTTACCAGGGTTTCAAACAGATGACTAGGGGTAACTGCAAGGTGAGGCCTCAATAACTGGTGGGCGGCGTGAGATGGTTCCCAGGGAGCAAGGTAGATGAAGGCTAGGTCAGGTTGTTTAATAAACACTTGCTTACCAGTGAGGATGGCAGCTGCCTTCCTGTCTCTTCATTTACTACCCCTCGTGTGGGTGAATGGCATTTACCAAGGAATTAGGTTCTAAGGATCACGTCCGCAACGGGGTGGCAGCCAACAGTCCTAGCTAGTGTGTGATTTGGAAGGGGTAGATCCTTTCTTGCCAGACCTGGTACTCCCTCTGGTAAGTTTATATGCTGTGGAGGTAGAAGGTTAGCTGACAAGAGGAATCCAGCCTCTTTGTCGCGTGTCTTACTAATGGTTGTGGCTCTACCGTACGTGTGCACCAAGTACCTTTACTTGACTGGTCAACAGTACGGGTAGCATTCTAATGGGTTGTCTTGTGACGTACGTAGAGTCCTTTTTTAGGGGACAAGCCGCAATCCTACACTAAGATTGGTAAAATCAGTATAAATCATAGGTTCCCTACCTCTCTTTTGTGGGGTGATGCTTACATGGGGATGACTAAGCCCAGTTCACCCAAGAAAGTGCAGATGGTGGTTAAACTGGAAATGTCTTTTATTCTCTCCAGAATAAGACACGGTGACCTGTACTCTCCTACTAATACTGTATTTATCCGAAAGGAAGATGACCCTGAATCTAAGACTAACCCTTCCTAAAAAATTATTTTTTAGGGAAAAATATTTAAACCTGAATTTAAGACTACCCCTGTGAAGTGCTGGAAAAAATTATTTAGGTTGAAGTATTTTTACATTAATTTATGACAAACCATTCAAGAAATGCTATTATATAAATAATATGATATATTTGATTTACTTTTAAAGAAAAGCTAATCACAATGAAATAGGGGTGTCTAACCTGACTGTATGGTAGCAACATTTTTCTTAAATTGTAAAACTTTTGTGGGTGCTAAACTATATCTAGTCATGACTTGAGCCATTTTGCTTCCCAGCAAAGAGCTTCCTCTTTATGGCTGGGCGACATCAGATAATGGGGCCTTGCCTAAATTGACAAGTACAGTCTCAGCACTACAAAAATAAGTACAACTATAGGACACAAGGTATTTATGCATGAAAAGCCTTTGTCAAAATCGCCTAGGTTTTGAATTGAAGACTATTCCCAAATTGTAGATGACCCCTCATTTTTTCTGTTCCTTTTCTGTCAAAAAACCCTGCCTTCCTTTCAGGTAAATACGGTATCAAGCACAGATTAATTCTGGGAAGGTAATTAAAGACACGTGAAGATGCCTGTCGGTTTGAAGAGCCTGGCCTGAAGGGCGAGCAAAAAAATACGGAACTACTAGGTAGCCGTGATAACATAACAACTAAACCCTAACTGAAACTAAGTGTGTATCCTGAAGGAATTTAGGGCGAAGTATGGGGTGTGGGTGTTGACGGCAATGTTAATTGTTAGTAGGGGACGACAACTCTTCAGGGGAAGCAGCACGTGCAGGAAAAATTCCGACATTGGTAGCTGAAGAACAACTGTTGGTCTCTCGTGAGAAAAGCAGTAGAGCACAAACAGATCAGAGAGCCCTGGCACGACTTGTGCAAAGGTGAGCTGCTGATATGAAATGCCGTTCTGTGGCGGTGCAGGGACCTGCGCTTGGGGTGGCGCGATTAACTGCTCCCTCTATAGGCAGAGCCAAACTCTGCTGCAATCTCATGAGGAGGGGGTAGCAGGGAAGTAGGTTTAACTACTATGAGGAGTTGAGTTGGCTGCGCGAGCTCAGGCACAGTTTCTCTGGCATGGTTTACTAGTATATTTACATTTCAATGGGTTTTATTTAAGGTGGAGGCAATTTAATATATTCTTCCTTCCGGGGTGTATTATGGTCTCCAGGCATTCACCTTATTATAAGAGAGGTAATGTTGGCTTGGTTAGCTGCCTTTCAGGGTTGCATCACTTGTAGGCACATGGTGTGCACATGATAATACGTAAATGCAGCAAAAAAAGTAATCTGTATACCCATCATGCGTCAGCTGGATAGAGAGAAGTTCCAATGAAAAAATGATCTTCGCACAGCTTTGAGGGTGGGAAATCCCATGCTGCTGTTGCTGGTGTTACAAATACCAACTCGTACCATCGCTCTATGGTACCACACTGTTACCGTAAATACAGTCATGTTTTTTTTCTAAATATAATATCCGCACGTGGAGATACTCTCACCTAAGAGTATTTGGTCACTTTCACTATTGAACTGAACAATTCCACCCCTTTGCGTGGTGGTAATGGACTCTCCCAACTTGCATTGTACATTTTCGACTTCTGCACATTATTTTCTCATTTGGATTTCACTGTACCTTAATCCTTGGAGACCAACATCCACTTGGCTGCACTGGATGTGCAGGCCCTGAAAACTAAAGAGGTGAAATTATTGCACGATTGCCTGAAGCAAGTGCTCATTTGTCGGCCATATTTGCAGTCAAACTGCCGCACTGACTCTTGGAGGCAGTGCGCAAAATTTCTACTCAGCGCACACTTTTTCAGTGCAATAAAACACTGTAAAAGTTGGAAATGACTGCACTCAGTGCAAGAGAAAACAAACTGGAACACGTGGCACTCTGCCAGTGTACATATAGTGCAATTCAGTGCAGAGCTAAGGAGGAAGAGGAGGAAAAACTATTTCAATAAATATTAAGTATTGTACTGCTACAGTTCGCAAGCTAACTGTATGCTGTAATAACTTGTACAATTACAATCGCAAAACACACTGAATTTGAATATGAGAAACTAATTCCACAAAAGGGTACATACCTGTTGAGAGAGACGCCTTTTGTGGCGCTCCAACCAGTAAGCGCGCACATCCAATGCCAGAGGGGCAGGGATTTGGAAGAGTGCAGGGCCCTGCTGGATCATGAATGCCACCACCCGGGACATGGTCTGCGCACTTAAGTGGAACTCCTCTGGAGATAGCTGCACATACAATCACCACACTGTCCAAGAACAAACACTTGTATTACTCTAGCTATTGCAAATATATGTAGATACTGATATGGCAAGACTAGATTCCTAGACTACTAATTACATTTTTAAAAAGGAACCAAAATGCAATCCTGGCAGGGGATTGAACCCGGATCACCTTGGTGGGAGGTGAGAGAGCTAATCGCTTGGCCACAGTGGCCCTACCAATTTAGTTAGGCGTATTTATTTTCAATCACTTACTAAAGGGAATTTTATATATACTGCACATACCCTCCGAAAATTCTGAATTTAGATCTGTCTCATCCGAAGTATGCAAAGCGAGACCGTGGTCTGTCTTGATGCAGTCAAACTTTCTCGACCTATGCACTGTATAGTTAAAAAACGGGGTCGTTCAACTGATAACGGGTGAATTTCTCATGGTCTAGCTGTGCTTCTTGGGATTGTATGTAAACTCCTTGTGAGCAGGCTTCCTGACTAGATGTTCAAGAGGTAGCATACACTCCCAGTCTACTTCTGCTTCCCCTTTGTTTTCGTCAGATGCACGGGATAGAGCGTCGGGGTGTTCATTAAGTCAGCCTGGGCAATGCTGATTTTCAAAAGTTAGCTCCTGCAGGAGCAACGTCCAATAGCCCAACTATGATTTTGTGGCGCTTGCGGTATGTACCCACGTTAATGCCTTGTCTGTATTAAATGAACGGGGCATCTTCCAGGAAATATCTTAACTTTTTAATAGTCCAAATGATAGCTATAATCCATTCCCCATTGGACGCAACTTTCTCTGAGCCCTGCTAAATATCTACTTCCAGTTCTGTTTCGTATCCTTCGGCCCGAAGGAAACAAACATTGCCATGAGACTGCCATGTAGAATATGTCAAACTCAATGTTTACATGCCATTGTGTGTTTACGTGTTTGTATACTTTTGCTACACCTAAAAATAAACATTGAAATGTGACTTCTACTGACATACCTGTCAAATGTGTTGTTTACTGTTTACAGATTTTCAAAGAATTCTGTCTTAGGTCTATTTCAAAAACTATTTCGTACAAATATTCACAGTTTAGGCCTGCAACATTATTTAGGTCAGCTTTATGACGTTTTAAAAATGCCTGAATTATTGATAGTTCTTACGGTTACGTTACAGTAACATATTTGTTTTTCACAACATAGCACATTACACGCAATGCACGTTAATATTGTGCCGCAACTGTGTTAAACACTGTTACAACTGTGGGGTAATGAACTGTAGTATTTACCTTTTTGTAATTGATATGTCTTGGGTTTTCTTTAAAAGGGGGACCTCAGTTTGAATAAGGACGGAATAGCCAGTGCAACAAAAAAGCGACATTAAAATCAAGCAAGCAACTAGTGTTGCTCATTTTTTGTTATAGAAACTTAAAATATAGCAGTGAACATGCACACAAATAAACCTACCGTAACTTTAATTTCCACTCATATTTATATGTATTGCTACTTACTGTGTATTAGGTTTATTGAAATTTATTGGGGCTGGGATTGGTAATTTTTTGATTGGTGGTAAATTATGTTACAAGACTGTTAGTGATGGTAAATATAGTTCACTAGAATGAATTATGTCGTTCCAAACTAGTCACATTTGAGATCAGTTCATTGGGAACAGTTTGTTTGAACTATATAGGTCACAGTCGAATGATCACGCATACTGCGAACTGCTGAGTGCAAGTGTAACCTCGGTCCGAGAACTAGATAGGTCTTTCTCTGTACCTTGGCCCGAGAACTGGATAGGTTTTTATCTGTTTCCCCTTTCACAGTTTCATTTCCCCTCCCCAGAAGAATCTAAGCAAGTGTGAAATGAAAGAGAAGCAAATAAGTGTTATTGGAAATTAATTGCTAAAGAATTAGTGCATTGTTGTGTGTAGATAAAAGTACTTATTTTTTATATGGAAGTAAGATAAATAAATAGTGAAAATATCTTTATATTGTGTTAGCCATGCTTATGTTGTGTAATATAACACCAAATTACTTTTGACACTGATAGTAACAACCACAATATTATAATAGTTTGTGTTGCGAGAGACAACCAGGCGTAAAGTCAATTTTCAAGTCAGGCATGTACAAACTCAACAAAAATAGTTCCGACACACTGGATTTATTCGTACCAGTATTAGAAACATTTTAACAGAACTTTAATTACAAAAATTACTTAATTTTAATATGATGCAAATAATGTCAAAAAGTTGTACCCGAATTATTGAGTGAATATACTAGAAAAAAGGAGTTTTTCACTTCTTTATTGCAAGAGTGTTAAACTTGACATTACATAAATGAGCGTTTTTTCTATATTTTACTGTCGTAGTTATACTTGTATTAGTGCAGCTATCAGATGTATTTTCTTACAGATACCGGAATTTCCATATGTCTGGCAACATCGTATTTATAGTACGAGTGAGTGAGAGGGTTTTACGCCACCGTAACAGTGAGGTCTTAGTGCCAATGAGGCTGAAACAAGTTAAATGGACGACAAACATCCATATCCTGACTGGGTTTTGAATCCGGAACCCCTCGCAACTCAGACCAGCAAGCAAACGACTACGCAATTGGGGTCGGCACGAGAAAATAAGCAAGAACGAAAGAGCGCTGCATGGCCATATGTCTGCCAACTGTCTTGTGCTGTGTGTCCTGCAGTTCCTGACGGATTTGCGACTCATGTCACTATTGAACTAGGTAGTTCTATGATCCCTACAGATCGAGGCAGTTACTGGTACTGAGAGAATGACTGACCAATATCACAAGAGACTAGTTCTTTTATATCGCTGTGAACTACGTACCTAGTTCTTTTTCAAGACCAGTTCAAAATGAACTGGTAGTTCGTGAACTAGCCATCACTAAAGACTGCGTTTCAAACACCCACCAGAGCAAAGGTACCACGTTGTGATAAATAAACAGATGTGGATGTAAATAAATAACTTTGTCATAAAAACAGTTCTATTTACAACGTATAAATAGTTAATATCAAATATTTGAAATCACGCGCACACAGGGCCAGCGTATCGACCACAATGCATAAAGGCACACCATTTCACAGACGCAATGATTAACAAAACACACGTCACAGTATATTTATTACTGCCATGGAAACACAGATTTATCACAACATCGTAACTTGCCTAGGTAGGTTTAATAAACACAACGTCTAAAAACATGATGTGGTAATTTGAAATATTTTTTGGAGTAAGTATAATTTACGCTTTGTTCGGTAAAACAGCAACACACCATGTCACGGCTCGCCACGTCTGCCAACTTCACTGTTTCTGCCCCACAATTGTATCTAAATATATTAAAATAAGTATTCAAACATTAAAATTTCTTTTCAGTTGTAAACTACAAATTAAAAAATCATTATTTTACTGTAATAAGTATGAAATATGCTACAGTTGGAAACCAGTACAATTATTTCTGCGTACTAGCGAAGTGAAACTGCCAGAGTGTGAAAGAGACAAAGACAGAGAGAGCGCCAAGCCTCGCTCAGCAGACCGTTGCTTCAAAGTTGCTCTCGTTCGATAAAAACAACACCTTACCATTACGGCCTACGCACAATATTTTCCGCTGTTATTTTAAACTGTAAAAATGAGATGTTGCCATCGGGGCTACTTAAATATTTTAAAAGCCACCATTTAATTTACAAATAGTATACTAAAAACCCAGGTTAAAATAATATTTTAACTGTGACCAAATTCTTACCGCCCGTAGTCAACAACAGGTCACTGCTCTCGCTGCTGTTAATTTATATTTAAAAAGAAATAAATATTACAAGTTATAGAAGATATTAAGGTAAAGTTTCATTTATTCAATAATACAGTACTCTAAAGTTAACCACAGTGTTATATATTTGTGGAACACATGTAATTGAAAAAAGGTTGATTATAATCCAATCGGGAATGGACTATAAACATTCTTGCTCATTGCTGTGGTACTGCTGCTGCATGTTGGATATCAGAGTACTTGCAGAAGCAATCAAACATTTATTGCCCCCTGCATCTTCCTGATACAGTGCAGCTCCAAATCTGACCCCACTTGCATTAGTCTGCAGAGATAGGGGCGTGTCGGCCGTTGGTCTATACATCACAAGCTCGGCAAACTGGGTTTTCAAAGCATTGAATTTAAATACCTGGTCAAGTTCAGGTGCCCATTTCCACACCTGGTCTTTTTGGAGCAGTTGATTAAGATGTCCCATTAAGTCTGCTATGTTTGGGACAAAATCCCTTAACCAGTTGCATGTGACTAGAAGCTGCCGTAACTGCATTCTGTTTTAGGGGATGTTAGTTTCACTAATCGCTTGGATTTTTTCTGTTTGCAGAAAGTTTCCCTCCGGTGTAACATGGTGCCCCAAGAATTTGACCTCGCATTCGCCAAAGTGGCATTTGCCTAGCCGGCTTGTCAGGCCATGTAACTCGAATCTCTAAGTACTAGTTGCAGGTGTCTCATGTGGTTCTCCCAGGAATCTGAATAAATTATCACTTTGTAAAGATATGAATGACAAATCATCTATATATCGTCACAACAGTCGCAGACATGAGTAGTTGAAACGTGGCATGGACATTTTTCAGCCCAAGCGGCATTACGTTAACTGGTACACTTCCCTGTCAGGGGCAGTAAAAACTGGGTACTTTAGTGATTTCTCTGGTATGGGGATTTGTCAATACCCATAGCACATCAAACATACTAAAATGTTTAGCTTTATCTAGAACATTTGTGTAACCCACATTGATAAGGGGTGCGGATATTGGTTGCATGATTTTATCAAGGTCGTGATAAATTACACAGAACCTCAATGTTTGATCTCAGGGAGTAACCGCAGCATGATCATTTTTATGTTGGCCTATTCGAATTGGCCTGGCTGTAAGCGCTGAAGTAGCAGTATCGTGTGCTGAATGAAAATTTCAGCTTCTTCCCCAGGTTTTTGGTATTGGCTGTACAGTTCTTCGACAAGTTGTGGCAGCACTGATTTCCCCAAAAAATGGGTCATTAGTCTCTCGGAGCATTGACCCCAGTGTGTATCAAATTCGCCATAGCAATTCCACCATTCGCAAGCCTTGCCCTACAGCTGGGCTTTGGCTTTAGTTATACATAACATCTTCGGGAGCTTGGTGCAGGTGAATTCGGCATTGAATGTCTCAAATGAATTGTTGCGGGTTTTCCTGTGCTTTTCCAGGCGCATTCGGTGACAGTTAATACCTCTTCCACCCTTGGTTGGTCTAGTTTCTCGAGGCGGGCTATACGCTCATGTGTGTCTCTGGGCTGTGCAACATACAGTGTACCTACATGTAAGCCCTTCCATGTTGCACGCTTGATCTGGCCAACCGAGGCGGGGGCAGTCATTACAAGAGACTTTGTACAGGCCTTCCCCAGTGCATTGGGCTGTATCGCAGCGAGCTATTCATTCCTGACACCTGGGGCAGCGGAATTCTAATCCGTTAGTGTCCTTTTCCTGTAGTGGTAAATGTCGCCACAGTGTGCACATTGGATGGTCAAATTCCCCTTTCCAGTACAGCTAGGCATGAGACATGGTGCTGTATCGAGGTTCTACTCATTTGGTGAGATATTCTGGCTGTTTTCAGTCGTCATACTAAAAGCACTGCTCTGAATATTGGCTGCCACAGAGTTCAACAATCTCCAAAGTGTTCTAGGTTTGCATGGAGCGGCGTTTGCTCTTCGCGATAATGAGGCTATCTGGATGTTCCCTGGTTTCACTAGCTCTGTCAGAGTTTCGTGAGCCCCAACGTTGGGCGCCAAGAAATAACTTGATGCCAATACCCTCAAAGTGGAAAAATTAATGTGTACTGGCCCAGTATCACTCTGGAAACTAGGTAAACCGAGTCTCCTTAATGAGGATTTTAAGGGGGCCGTATGGGCTGATGTGGTTACCGGACACTGAGGGTTAAGCTATCCCATTTATTGCCCGCCTGGTGATTGGGCATTTAGGAATAGCTGTGGGTACACAGCTATGCACTGTCAGTCATGTTACAATCAGTTCAGGTAAAAATAAAAGGAGAATGGAGTATTATAATTTAGTAGATTCAGTGGATGTCCTGTAGGTGCAGGCAGAAATGTAAAGGTAGTTTAAAATTACATAAAAGTGCAGGGGAGGGCAGGCTCTGGCGTGGTCTATCCAGGAAGGAATCTACTCTTCCTGGGGCTGGTGCCTTGGGGTGAAACCCTGCCGGAGTTCCATCGATTGATCGATCGGCGCTGCAGAGTGCGCTTTACAATGGACGGTACTTAGGCCTATAGCGACTTGGGAGAGGGCCCTCTGATCCCCCTCAGTGAGAAGTTGAGTGAGCAACATGACCAGCTACATACCTCAACAGCCTCTCTGGGTTCACAGCGTTCCTTACATAAGGACCCTACAGCTCTCAGTAACAGGTGTGACCAGCTTGTAACCTGAGAGTCGCAGTGACTTAACGTATTTGTTCTCCTCAAGCCTCAGGAGTCTCAGAGAAAGGTTCTCTCTCCTGTTGCCACAGTAGCGCTAGAGAGTGGCATGACTAGCTAGCACTAAGACACCAAACATTGACAAGAGGTGGGAGTGCCCTTCAGTGGAGACTTTGGTTCGAAATTTCATAATGGTGATCGTGCATGCACCAAGAAGTAGTTGAGTGGATATGCACACAGAAGGCAAAGCAGATAAGGGAGGCGAAAGTGAAAGAGAACGTTGGACCAAAAAGTGATTAACTAGTTGGGATGTTTTATTCTGTCAACAGGAGTTTGTGAGATACATTTCTGACCTGTGGCCGCTAACGTCTGATGGACAAGGAACCAAGTTTGCCCACCTGTTTGTCACAGGGCGACTATGAGATACTGATTGAAGTTCAGGGTGAGAGCGACCTCGGTACAACTACACCCGGCACGGATGAAGCATGTGGCCAACACCTGCCAGCAAGAAGGATCCACGACAACAGCATATATCTAGTGTGTTGAGAAACACAAGTACTGTCAATAGTAATGTATTAGGGCTACGTTTAACTGTTACTGCTGAAGGTAAGCGTGGCAAGGTAGCATGAGTTGCAGCGAGCTGATGTGAACTGCCCGCGTAATTGCCCTGATTAGAGGGCAAGCATAGGAATAAATACCCCAGAGAGATGTGGCGAACAAGGGTTGTCTGCAGCAGGTCACAAGAAGGGAAAACCTCCCCTGATGTGTGGCGAACATGCACGTTCGGTGCCTGCCAGTTAGGGCAAGGCAAGCTAGAGTGGTCCACTTACTCAAGACTGGAGTACGGCTTCGTGCTGATTGCCGGCCTCTCAGGCGGCAAGGGGTTGACTCGCTTGTGAATAGGAACAGAACAGAGGCAAAGTGAGCTGTGGCGTTCGGTGCTACAATATACTAAGGGGAGTACCAAAGGCAGAGAGTTGCATATGTATCAGACAGCACTCATGGCACGTCAAACTAATCTGGGCAGATTGCAGCGCAAGTCTAGTGTTAAAGGAGCACAGAAGAATAAGTATTTATTTGAAAATATAATTTCTAAAAGGAAACTTGTGGTTTCAATTGTCTTTTACACATTTAAATAATAGGTATAAATTATTATAAATTCTAATAAATCACTATTTTATAAAAAATGAAGTTAATGTCTAGTTTGATTGGTTGGTTTAAAACATAACAAGTGTAATCAAACCACATAGTTTTACAAACGTTCTATCCAGACTTCTCAATGCTCGCAGAACTTGTTTGAAAGAGGAAAAAATTGAAATGCGTAACAAACTAAGATTTAATGAGTGAAAATGTTAACTAGTATGAGTACTGAAAACAGTAAGTTGTTTACTTGTCAGTGTTTTTTCTCTAATTTTTTTCATTGAAATCTGGGACATGCGATAGTTACATAAAGTATATGAAAAATATGTTTTATGAGTAATTTATTGTTAACTAATGATAATACTGTAATTACCCGACTACTGTTTATGAAAATTTTATTGTATCTCGATGTGATTTTAACAAACCAGTTTGAAATTTGTTCCCTCCCCCTGGATAATAGTCCCTAGAAGCTAAGATCTAGGAACCTTGTCCCATCTCTCCTATCGGGTGAGATTAGGGGTCACTAACTTCAAGAGAACACTTAAAATTACTAATAAATAATGCCAGCTGGGTCTGGGTACCTCCCACATTTAATGATCATTAGATTTTAGTTATCTTAGGTTTAACAGTAGTGACAGAAGGGGGAAAATCCCTAAAGTAAGTTTAATTTGATACGACTGTGATATGAGGCTTTGGTTTTGCTTACAGTTAAGGCCACCAAAGTACGTGATACCAGCTTCATGGGTAACATGCAGATTAGGGGCCTAGACAGAACTTTCTGGCTTACTGTCTACCCAGCCTTGAAAGAGGATAGGACAAGTCGGTATGTGGGCAGGTACTCAGTCAGGATTTATTGGGGCCACCTTTGGACGACTATCTCCCTGCGGTGGTAAGCCAAGGTGAATAATCTTACCTGAGGGAGTATGTACCGTACACGTCCGCTGAGAAGTACTCGCCGGAGGCGGAGTTCGAGAGGTTGTAGGCATGGCTAACTCAACAGGAGGCATCAGAAACCTCTGTTATGCCATGGCAAGTACAAACCTATCAAACTATCGCCGTACTCTAAATTTGCTAGACACCGGGGATCTACTTTCGATGCGGGCCTGAAGTGAGGACCAAATAATAGATCGGGTTCTACCTCAGTCAAGGCGTGTTCACTAATGGTAAGAGTGTTGTCTATTGATGTTAATAGTAATAACTCTTCAACTTAGACTTGTAATGCCTTTCTCCTTAGATTACTCAATCTGCCTTTCATTGTGCAAGGCATTTAGCTGAATATAAAAACAAAATTGATGCATGCCAGAATGCTATGCAGCGCGACTGTGCACTCTACGGATAACTCCGCCCCATCAACGAGTGACATGCGCTCCAGGGCGGAATAAATAAGCAGCAATCCGAAATAAATGTATCACGCCAAGAAGCCCACAAGCCTGGGTAGCCGACCACATCATTGCATATTACGTGCGTAATTGCAATCCCCATTGCCCGTCCAGAATTATGCATGCAAAAGGCACCCCTGCGATTGAAATTATTATTATTGAAAATTCTACTACTCTTGTCTGGCCCCTGGAAGAAGTTCCTGCAATCACGAGAGATGGCAGCACCCCTGTGACCTTGTGATTTCACAGCCACCCCATCTCAGAGAAAGGGGTTTTAATTTGTCGTCGCCTCCACGCGGGGCGATAAGAAACTCGCAGCACATCTGCACCACAGATAAATTCGTCACAGTGTTGGAAGGCTACGCTACACCCCCGGCAGCCAGCACCAGTGAGTGGTGCTGGAGAAACACGTAATCCCCCGTAGGGATCCTGTAACCCCGAAAGGCGTTCCATTAACCCCCAACCCTTGAACTTACGCAGGATGCCTGTGCAACCGGTAATCCCAACAACTCACGACCTCAAATCGTCATTAGACAATAATGAGCGAGAGCAAGGGCTCGTTAGGGCCGGAGCCTCTGGCGGCAACCGAACCCCGAACACCAACAAGGCGGACGAAGCGTCCCCCTTCTCCACCGCACAGTACGCCATCATCGCCGGATGAAGAGAGGCCAGACAGCCCCCTTCTCAGGTGCATTCCTTCTGGGAACGACAAACCCCACCTGTTAATTTTTCACCCCCAGTATCCCCCCTTCTTGAGAGGAATCTCTTGGAACACTACCTCACGAAGTACCCTGGCGTGATCCTGCAGACCGACTCACCCTCGACCATCCTTGCCAGAGCAGAGACATGGTGTAGGGAAACCACCCTTTCCCCTCAATGAACGTTAGACAGAGGTAGCGAACCTCCCCTGCCCCCCTGCTTATTCAACGGGCTACAGTGTGTCAGCCCCCTCACGAGGACTAAATCGCACGTGTTGCGCAAGCCTCGTCGGCCTCCTTCTGCGAAGATCCACCCTCCCCGGAAACCGAACTATAGTCCATTCCACATTGGAAGCAACTTTCTCGGAGCCCTGCTAAATATCTACTTGCAGGCCCGTTTCGTATCCTTCTGCCACTGCAGCATTGCCATGCAGCATCTGTCAAAATCAATGTTTACATTCCATTGTGTGTGTACATATGTTCGTATACTTTCGCTACACCTACAAATAAACATTGAAATGTGACTTCTACTTTTATACCTGTCAAATGCGTTGTTTATTGTTTACAGCTTTTCAAAGAATTCTGTCATATTTCAAAAACCATTCCGTATGAATATTCACAGTTTAGGCCTCTAACATTATTTAGGTCAGCTTTATGATGTTTTAAAAATGCCTGCATTGAAGACAGTTCTTATGGTTAATTTACATTAACATATTTGTTTTCCACGACGTAGCGCAATACATGTAATGCACGTTAGTATTTTGCAGCGACTGTGTTTAACACTGATACAACTAAGAGGTAAAGGGCTGTACTAATTGTAATTATCCTTTTGTTGATATGTGTTGGGTCATTTCTCTAAAAGGATGGCCTCAGGTGGAATAAATATTAAAACGAAGGAACAACCAGTGAAAAAGGCACATTAAATTCAATTATGCTAATCGTGTTGCTCATTTTTGTCATACAAACTTTAAAAGACTGCGGTGAACATGCACACAAATAAGCCTATGATAACTTTTACACCACTCACATTTCTATGTATTGCTACTTACTGTTTATAAGGTGTATTGAAATATATCGGGCTGGGCTTAGTATTTTTCTTCTGGGATTGTGGCAAATTAAGTTACACGACTGTGTTTCAAACCCCTTAGGGCAAAGGTACCACATTGTGATAAATAAATACACGTGGATGTAAATAAATAACTTCCATCATAAAAACAGTTCACATTTAAAATGTATAAATAGTGCCAATCAAATATTTGAAATCACGCACACACAGGGCCACGTTGCACAAAGGCACGCCATTTCACAGACGCAATGATTAAGGAAACACACGTCGCTGTATATTTATGACTGCAGTGGAAACACAGATTTATGACAATATCGTAACTTGCCTAGGTAGGTTAAAAAAACACAACGTCTACAAACGTGAAGTATTATTTTTAAGTATTTTTCAGAGTAAGAATAATTTACGTTTTGTTTGACACAAAGCAACACTCCATGTTATGGCTCGCCACGTTTGCCAAATTCACTAGGTAACTGCCCCGCCATCATATCTAAATATATAGAATTACGTATTCAAACATTAAAATTTCTTTTCAGTTGTAAGTTACAAATTCAAAAATTATTACTTTGCTGTAATAAATATGAAATATGCTACAATTGAAAACTTGTATAATTTGTTGCTCACTAACGAAGTGAAATCTCCAGATTGTGAAAGAGACGAAGAAAGAGTGCGACAAGCTTCGCCAGCAGACAGTTTTTTCAATTGCTTTCTCGCTGGATAAAACAACACCGTACCATTATGACCTATTCATGATATTTTCCGCTGTTATTTTAAACTGTAAAAATGAGATATGTTGCCATTGGGACTACTTAAATATTTAGATAGGCACCGTTTAATTTACAAGTAGTGTACTAAAAACTAGGTTAAAATAATATTTTAACTGTGAACTACTTCTTACCGGTCATTGCCAACACGTCGCTGCACTCGCTGCTGTTAATTCATATTTAAAAAAGAAATAAATATTACAAGTTATAGAAGATATTAAGGTAAAGTTTCGTTTATTCAATAACACAGTACTCTAAAGTTAACCACAGTGTTATATATTTGGGGAATACAGGTTATTGAAAAATCAGGTGTCATGTTATGACTAGAGTGTTTTTTTAAAGGTTGAATTTCATAAGTCACTTACAATCGGGAATGGACTATAGACGCAGCGGTCTACCCCATCCCTCCAGGCTTGATCCAGCCTATACCACCCCCTTAATCAGCAGAGCGTAATGAGGATAGGGAACCCGGAACGTAAGGCACATTACCTTACCCTTCCTCCCCCATATTCCTGAACAAGCATGGAGAAAGTGGACTGGTGGAGAGTGAAAACCTTGAGCCTCCCACGCCAACACATAAGGAAAACACAGTGAACTTGGTGACCGTCCCCACCTGCTTGGACAAGAAGATAGATTGAGATAGAGAGAGCAATTACCGCATCGAACGAGACCATTACCACAGAGCCTGGCCAGTGTGTAATTATGAGTGAACGCGAGGTCTCTCCCACAATGGGAGTGGCCAGTAGTCTGTACCGCACGCCAGTTACCCACACTACTGCCTCCCACAAACTAGTCAGATGCAGAGATGGACCCCACAGCTGATGAAAACACTCACAACTTGCCTAAAGTGAGTGATGAAAAGGAACCCAGCTCTACCACTATCCGTACGAAAGCAGATGTGAACAACGCCCAGGACACTAGCCCCAAGCTGTATGCCACTGCCTGAGGCCCCGCTGGGTGCCAGGCGCACATGCCTGGCCAATATAGTGAAACAGCCTGGCGATCCCCAGCCTCCTTCCGCTGGCCAGCCTTCTCCACTACGGTGTCTCAGAGGCAACGAGCACTTAAACAGCCTCGCCTGCCTCATGCATCCATTTCCAGCATGGAGTAAGTACATGGCAGTGGCCAGATATTTTAACTAGCGATCCAACCGTGTGTATCAACCTTAGCTATTTAGTAGGTTGTGATCTTGTTAGGAAGACAGCATCCTGAAGACAATGCGAAAGAGTGATATTTCGCGTAGTAGGGACAGCGAGGTGTCTTTAAAAAGCACCTACAATATTGTAGCTTAGTACGAAGTGCATCAAGATGCTCTCCCCACATCAAGAGTCCAGTTTTGTTAACATCTAAATTTGTTTGTAACCATAACTTCATTTTTAAGGTGGAGAATGTAACACCCATAACCCGCATTTTCATTAAACAAGACCCCACAGAAAAAGAGAAAGTGTCCGAATAAAGTAAATTCTGCCTCCCGATAATGGATACCGTAAAGTAACATAGCATGAAATTTTAATTTATTCAAAATTTTGCACTTGTTTACCTAGTTTGCTTGCCAGAAAATTGTTTTTAGAGCCTAAGTTAATGCAACTTCAACCCCGTAAACAAGCTCAAAATTTATGTTTGCATTTTTTCGCAAACCCATTTAGTGCTTAAGTAAAGTCAGCAATAAACCAGAACTTAGTAACTAAATTCTTTGTTGTATGTATTTGCAAGAAATTAGAATGACATGATTAACGTAGAATCTAAGAATTCTGTGAGCACCGTCATGAAGTGAACACGCGAAACCGAAGCTCATCAGCGGGCCTGTAAACATAACATTGATGAAACCCTCTCCATTCTTAACAATGCGACTGGGTGACATTGCTTTAGCTAATTTTGTAAACTTGCTTAAGAGCATGAGGTGAACTCACTGAGAGTACGCCATAACCCGCCACCCAGATATTTGAAACCTTCACAAAATTTGCAAAGTGTAACCAGTGTAAATCCTGTAACATTGTAAACTGTGTTAAAGCAAAGTTTTTAACAGAGGTCATAACCTCATATATTTTGTGTTACATAAAATTACACACCTCTTAATAAACTCAAGGCTAAAGATTTTGATGTATACAAGTCACATTATAGTAGCTTAGTATTTTCCTTAGAAGGAACCCCTATCTTAATCAAGTGAGTTGACATAGTATTTTGTGTTCCCCTGTGTCTTAGTTTAGACAGCCTTGAGAATTACGCATAACCCCATAACATGTAAATGTACTGCCGCCAGAACGGCAAACGTAATCTCTACTCAGTGCGAATTAGACACGCCCTTACGCTGACAACCCCGAGAATTGCAATCTCGTCCCCAGCCAGTCAAGCTGACAACCTTATGCATAATTGTAACAAGCAAACTTAACCTTGTACTGTAGTAAGTCAACTCACGACCCTGTACAAAGTAAACTTTAAGAATGTACTCAACTTGTAACCTCACTAGAAGGGCAACACGAGAAATTCTGAATTTATGTTAAATTACAGATTAACCTTCTTAGTAAAACACGCCAGTATAGTGCATCTCGCCAGAATTTTCTACATTACCTCTTTTACGGTA
Source organism: Dryococelus australis (assembly GCA_029891345.1). NCBI lineage: Eukaryota > Metazoa > Arthropoda > Insecta > Phasmatodea > Phasmatidae > Dryococelus > Dryococelus australis. Next base: position 41,754,005 of record CM056997.1, read on the forward strand.
CGCCATTGTAGGGCGTTTAAATGCAAGCACTTTACATCCCACTATAATCATTCCACATTGGGATAAACACTATTTTATAGGTTAAGCCTTACCCCGGTATAATTTTTTTTTCATGTACGATACGTTCCAAAGTGTAATAATTGTTAGCATGTAAAAGTGCAATAATGTGTGTTTTACGTCATTGTCTCACCCTCAAAGTGCACAAGTAATTTATTTCACGCCTGTGTGAAATCCCCAAATAGAGTTGTGACCCACCATTCCACACTTTTACTATGCTCACTTGTCTGAGGCCCCTTCCATGTAACGTTAAATGGAGGCCCATGCCTACCTGTGTTCATGAACCCTCTGCCCAGAGCAGACTCCTAAATGCTCGTGCAGTCTGAGCGGATGAAAACACTGTACAGAAACAAATTTTCACACAAGTATCTGTAAAATAATCACACTCAACAAATCCCGTTATATAAGGGAAGATTAACTTATCCATTAGTATGTAAGTGTCTTGAACTTGTGAATATATAACAAAGTGTTATAACCATTGCTTGAAAATGTACATAACCTAGTTCGTAAGAGAGTGTTCAGTATCCAATGTTTTTGTTTTAAAGTCAAGTGTATTATGTCATGCACAAATCGTGCTAAACCATTTGAACCTCAAGAATAAGAAGACAGAAATATTTTGTTTTACTTGAGTGTTTTTCAGTGTCTTGTTCCCAAATTGCAATGCCCAATTAGAATGTAGAGGAGAACATTAACGCCACGTGTGTAATTCATGATTCTTTATGTTAATTAATTAATTAAAATTGTAAATTTTATTGTGTGCCGAATACTGTGCGACCACAGAATGTAAGTAAATTTATTACCCCAACGTCACAGTATACCACTTCTACATGAAAACTTGCTCGTTAAGGACCCACTTTATTTTTCGAGAACAGAAAAATAAATATTAACATGAAAATAAAAGTTTCTTAACTACGTTTGTACACGCGCTGTATAAATAAATTTCTTGCACTCTATTACGTCAGTGTAATTCTGCTCTCGAACTAGAAAGGCCTAGTATTAAAATTGCTTGTTCCCCAACCTCCTTCAAACATTCTTCCTCCCTTGGTAAGCAAGAGAAACGAAAACGCCACGGGACTGAATCGCTCAGCGCTGGGAAGCTGATAGCTTCATGTCCCGACACACAACCGCTACCAAGAGGGCGAGAGAGCAAAGAGGAAAAGAAAGAGAAGACTGTCCACGTGCCGCAGAGATTGCAACCATATGGTGCCCAGATAACGGGCGCCCGCTATCCATTCAAGGGCAGCATGCACAGAGTAGGTGCTTGCCCAGAAGCACAACTCAATCAAGGCAACACATGCACAGCAGAGGCGTAGATAATTATTTAAATATGGGGGTTCCAGTTAAGGACATCCACGTGACCTGCTACCACAGAAGGTAAGGGAGACAGGGGTATATTCTTCAATACCTCTCTGGAGTGGTGTGACAGTCTTAGTGCTTCTGCAGTAGGACACTTGCTGGAATGCATCCTTTGCTAGACTAACTCGGACTGTGCAGAATAAGAGCATATTGGTTCGTTCTCTCTGTTGGCATGGCCTCTGGTCTTTGCAGACTGAGAGGAAGATAGTGTTACCAATTACCCTGGAGACTTTCCACTAGACCACTGTTGCGTGTGATGGCCTAATGGTTAGAATCCTTGCAGAGCAAAACTCGAGTCTTCACAGACCGGGAGTCAGGGTGGCTGCCACTTACCCCTTCCTTCACCCTCAGCCTTTGCAAGCTGGAGGGCCAAGGAAGGGCACTTTTTTATTACTGAAAATCTCAGCTTGGTGGCTCTCAGAGGGTGCAGGGGCGACCAGCCTCTCCCCAATGGTGATGAAATTTTCAGCTTTTATCGCCTGCGGTGGAGGTGTTGAGAATTCTATTACCTCTGCATAAGGTTCTGAAGGCTGTGATGTTCCACTGACAGGATTGCTGCTTCCTTGCAACAACTCGTAGAACTTGTTTATCTTCAGGTGGGGTTAGCATGGTGGAAGTAGGTAAGGTGGTCTCGTGCGCATCTTCTCCCTCCCTTGCTGTTTGGCAGTAACGTAGGCTGGGGAGCCGCACCATGGGGTAGCCCAGCCCTTGCCAGGTGACAGTGTGACTGAGCTGTTTACAAAGCGCTATTGTGGTAACTATTCAAAGAAAACGAAAGGAACCGATGTAAGATACTTTAAATTTCCTAAAGAAGGTGCCCTTCAAGAAAAATGGTTATAAGCTTGTACGCGAGACGACAAAGTAAATATCAATGTTGGTAAGTCTATAACATGCCAGATTAGGACTTAATTTCTTTATTAGTTGTTGTCCATAACTTCCCCTGCCTGAAATAAGCTTTCATATAAAACATTCACACACATACATAATGGCCTAATTATAACAGCTCAATTTCTTATTGTTGTAGCGTAATTATTTATACACCAGTGGCAATGTAACTTTGAAATGTGATAATATAACAGTAAACAACTAAAGAAATGTGGATGATAATTAGTCTTGTATAAAGAAAATTTCAAAGAAAATACAACTTTGAAAAGTGTTTAATGAGAACAAAAATTAGTCAATTTGTTTATGGCCTACTTTAGAGTGAAAATACCAAAATCTATCTTGTGGTTTTTGCGTAATATCATTAAAAAAAACACGTAGCCATGCAGCTAAGCAGGCAAGTACTCTTAAAAAAAAAAAAACACTGCTTCTGTTTCTTATCATTTTTATTAGTTATTATCAAACAAGTTTTAAACTATGTAAGATATAATTTTCAATTTAAATTTGGAAGATCCAAAAGAATGACAGTAACATTACGATCTTATAACTTACGTAATACGTTTTCAATATCGTAACAGATTCTATTAATGTTATGTTATGCAGTAACATTTCAAGATACAAAGTCGAGAACATTAAGGTGCCCGCCTACCTCGTATATGAACTGTATTTTTGCGCATTGTAAATATAAACTAAAATTAAATATACTCATAATCTGCTCTTTTATAAAATAAGTAACACTTCATACATTATGGTATTTTTCTAAGAAAGAAATAATTTTCAGTTCTTCAAACGTATTTGAAAATGCCATTGCCATTCTTTTTACGTAAAAATGTAATAAATTAATGCATAAATAACATGTGCGCCCAAATGCAATGGACACTACTAGTAATTCCCCATGTAAAGTCAACTATAGGCTGTTCATTGTAAAATGAGCACTTTTGAAAGCTCTGCTTTAGATCTACTTGTACGCACATTGTGTATTCTTCTGCGTTATGTATAAATAACAACGCCATATGTCTTATCACTGTATTCATGAGTCTGTCGAGTGAACTAGTGAAATTAATAGAAAAGGAAATATTTCTGCTGTTTTTACACTTTGATACATAAAAAAAACTGAACGCAAAATAAATAATCAGTTGTCACAAATGGTTACCTACCGGTAACACTGTTTATTTGATGTTAAAATATGGAAGCACTTTCCTTCAATAATTATACCAACTTTACTGCACGCATGTTAGTCAGTGCGCCCATTAAAACATTATGCAAGCAGAAGCAGTATTTTTTTCTAAGGTTGATTTCAAAAGTGTTCACTTTATTGTGAACAGCCTTTAGTTATGCTGCAAAGGGAAAGTCTGAAACTACACAACAGATGCAAATAAAATCGAGGCTTTCGAAGCTCGTGACCATGTAGTTTGTATCAGGCAGGCGGCATCTTTAAGCAGTTGCCAAGAAAGTTTACATTTTTAGTGAATACCCTAGTTATAAATAAAATCAAATAATTTGACAAATACAGTGAAAATTATATTTTATCTATATTTTCATTGGTCTGATTTATCTATTAGATTGTGTAAAGTGTTTCACTGAAAATAAAAAAAAAAATTTTCAGCAAGAATTTGTTCAGAGCATTTTGCTGTTGAAGATTACACTAAATCATTGCAAAGAACACTGCTGCAATACTCCCCCCAGAAATGAAGGCAAATCAAAATAGATGCACTTCCTACATTGAAGTTGCCAGATGCTACACACAATAATGGCGATTCAGTTGTGAAGAATGAACGACGCATTAGACAAGCTAAGCGAACAAGGAAAAATCTTTTGAGAAATTCTTCCGAATGCTTCTCAACACCAGACTGACGAAGAAATGCACATATCCTACGAAGAAATGTTACCAGGTATGCCAGTTAATTCAGTACCTTTTTCAGACAGCACTTACATAACAAAGAGGCCTGCAACACTAAAAAAAGTCAGTCTATAGATGCGCAGAAATATTAAGTGAAATACAGGCACGCTCATCATATGCCTCATTATCAAATTGCCTCATCATAACCTCTACACGCAAGGTGCTGAGCTGCGTTCAGTCTATGCACCTACAGCTCGCCTCACACTTTCATAATAGGCGACACTATCATTATATGACGTGCCTAATAACAAAAATAATGTACGCAACTGGCCCCTTTGCTATTTTTTATATCTTTCACCATAATTTTCCTACATAAAGTGACTGTGAAAATGCTCATTTGAGCCTTATTCGCTTTTGAAACATTCACACTGAACAAAGAAACTACACACTGAAACCTGTCCTTGGAAATTAAAAAGTTTCTTAAATATTATTTGTAGGCAGACATCACTCGCACACGTGGAGCGCAATTTTGGTGAACTTTTTTCTTAAGCTTTGTACAAGATTTGGCAGCATCCTTAGATTTCTGAGAAAAAGGTCATGTGATTTACATTATCTGTTCCCATCTAAAGAACGCTGAAATAATTAGAGAACCAAATTATATGTTTATCAATACTTTTACCGTAAAAACTGTGCATTTTATAAATAGGTGAAATTTATAACATCTTGTATTTATAACCCCACAAATAAAACTACTTGTCTAGGTGAAACAACTGAAAACTTTCTGATTATATGTTGCATTGGGTTCTGAAGTGAGCAAAGTTCCGAAGGAACGACAATTCATTTCGCGCGTCAGCCCAGTATCTCGGGGATCTAGACTGCCCAGCTGACGTCATAGCCTGGGCTGCACACCACAGGACGAGACCACCTTATCTACTTCCACCATGAGATGCCAGTGGCTCGTCGAACAGTACAATTTCCATGTTGGGGTTAGAGGGCAGCCGCATGACAGCTTTGAGCGAACAGTACAATTTATTTGCTAACCACATGTCATAGTCATGCTGCTGGACTAAGTAGGCATGTCATTATTGTACTATTTGAAAATGACTTGCGAAAATAAGTACTGCTGCTTGGAGATGAGGCGAAGTCGTAAAGTAGAGTGCACATGCCAAATGCGCAGTTAACACATCATTCATCATAACATTTAGATAAAAATGAGGTTTTTCTAAAAACTGAAGATATTCGTTTTTAACTTGAAAATGCTACATTTCGTTTTTAAAACACTAAAATACACATTTCAAAAGCTAATTTTCTAGACCTCTAATTATGATCAATAATATTGTGCAGTTTGAAGGGGGAGAAAAAAAAAAATTATAACAACAATAATAATATTAGTGAGCAATATCTTAAAGCATCCCAGTAAAAATTTGATTCAGCGTTGAGAAGGATGCATGGCAGATGCTAGGAGGCAGTTACCTTGCGTGGGCAGAGGAGGTGTGGGGTGAAGAGCGTGGCCAGTGTGTCTGCAGCCATCTTGTTGCTAGGGCGGCTGGCAGCCAGGTGTAGCAGTCTCAGCAGGTCCCTCAGTAGTGCCCTGTTCTCTTCCGGGAGCAGCAGTAGGAGCAACTGGAGTGCCAGGAGTAGGCGGGTCTCCCTCCCCCCGGCTCCGCACAGCTCTGCGACAAGACATCCAGTGACATACATCACTAGGCAAGAGATCATTACAATCAAAGGACCCCTCTTATTTAAAGTCTTTGTGCATACAGTGAAACCACGCTATGAGTATTGGAAAAATAACACACACACTGTAGCAATAATTTTTTAACACACCAAACAGTGTTCTTCACAATGTATTTATAAGGTTACTATTTAAAATGGGCGGCTTTTTAATGTTCTTATACGCTGTAAAAATAACAACACTCTTTTCCATAGTTGAATCACATGTAAATGTTTTCAATTTCAGTTTACAAACACCCACGTAGAAATGACAAATTATTAGCTTCCACCCTTTCACATTGTTTACATATCAAACGAGGTCAAACCAAGGAAACACAAAGTGAATGTAGTTATGCAATGAGGTTAGATTTATAAGTGGTATCATTCATATGATTCAGATAATTGTAACACGTTTATTTTCAATTTGCATTTACAAATAAGGGGGAAAAAAGTTTCTCAATTACATATATTATAATTTTAATAACTTTTACGTGAACTATGGTTATGAATGAAAATTCGAGGTCTGTGAATCACCATTTTTGAAACAATCAAATTTCAATTTGAATTAAATATTATTCCCAAATTTTAAATATTTTTCGAATTGAATAAAATATTTTTAGATTTTATAACTTATGATAGATATTACATACTTTTGTAGACACCTGAAATTTAATTTTTTAATACAAAATTTTCAAATCTATGGTCATGTATTTTAATTTCAACAAAAATAATCTATAGCCTTTCACACAGTTTTCAAGAAGTTCATGTAGACAGGAGCTTACAAAATATAGAAAATCCAAATAGTTTTACCGAATATAATTGATTGTAAGTCTACACCAAATGCCAGCAGAGCCCAAAGTTTAAAACTTGAAACCCTCTCAAAAAGGAAATAACACAACACTGAATGCAAGATGAATTTTGAATATCCCGCGCACACTCATCAACTGAGTGTGCAGAGAGGTTGTTGATCAGTTGTTTCTCAGCACACACAAGGCGGCAGAGGGCATGAATCAGCATATATCTGGGAACGATGGGGTGAAATGTAGCGGCTGCTAAGTGTTCACGGTAAAGTGAGCACTTTTGAAGCCCCAGTTACTTTTTCCTTTCAGCCATTATTTAACCTTTAACCACCTTTTTAAATCAATATTCCCATGTAAGTAATAAACACAGAGTGTATATTCCACCGCACTCAGAAGCTAGTGTCAAATGCTTAAATAAAATATATTTGTTGACTGTTATCCCAAAGGAGAGGGCTTTAATAAGTGCTCACTTTACAGTGAATAGCCTATACAAGATGGGGATGTGTAGGAAAGAATGAGTTGCCACGGTGGTCTGTAAACTGAAGTGCAGTCCAAACTGTCTATTGCTAAGAATGTTACGATACAGTTTTTTATTTATAATAATTTTGAATTGGACTTTTGGTTATATTGCCTTTTTATTTTGCAAGTGAGGGTAGTATTTTCTTGTGTGCCACATGGAACGGGAATATTTTATCAGTGTTTGAAGTTCGTGGCCGTGTTGTTTATTGATAATGCGTTTATTTTTCTGAAGGCATAGTGAGATTTTGTCAGCTTTGTAGATAGGAGCTTTTTACTCCGTTCATAATAACACTGTTTGTTTTAGAAGTTCAATAAAGTTAGCTACGATGCAGGTCGACACAGCACATGGAGGTGATTTTGAGCCACAGCCAGGTTTTACTTTGGTAATGCAGCTTGATTAGAAGTAGGAGTAGGGGTAGACATGTGCCGAGGACCATGTGGAAGATAACGAGTAGCCTGGAAGAAGGCATGGTGGGGGTGGCTCGCACTTTGCGATCATCTCGCAATGACAGTTTGTTAAGCGACATTAATAATTAAATAGCTACCGTGGCAATGTTCTGTTTCGTTTTGTCTCGTGAACTAACTGTTCGGAATTCTGCAGTAATAGACGATTGTGAACTTGTTTGGAAGTTAAATGAACAGGAATTAATGAGACTTGAAAATTTGTTATTACAATCTGGTAACTTTGTCTCATGCTCTACTGATACAGTGAATAAGAGGAGGGGGGGGGGGGACAGTTATGCATGCATGTCGTGTGGCATTTTTTGTGATAAAACAAGGCGCGAGATGTATTCCAGATAACTGAAGGCAGAATATGTGAAGTAGTGTATATTGCTGCACTTCAATTCAAATGCGTGGAAATTGCCAATGCTGATTGTCTTTCTGCATTGTATATTAGGATACATTTTCTACTTTACAATGCCAAGATTCTGTACTGAGCATTGTAATATGAAGTAATTACAATATAATTCTGTAAGTAAAAGAAGTTTTGTAATTAGTTACAGGCAGACTACCTAGTAATGTTACTCATTAAGAAGATTTGCGATGAAGCTAATTAGTAGTCATTTCGGGTTCAGACGAGGAAATGTTAAAATTACAATTTTTTCCGGCATTGTCAACTCTCATTTTAACGAGGTTTCACTGTACATATTAAATTCCTGCCATTTCAATGCAATTAATTACGTTACCCTTACTTTACACTTTTTATTTAATCCATGTAACAAAAAAAAGTTTGGAATTCACAAACTGTTGACTTGCTTAGAAAACCAATTCATGCATAGTTATTGAGAGTGCTATGAGTACAAAACACAACTGTCATTTCCTATGCCTTTTCCTGATTTTTTAGGTCAATAGCCACCCAATAAACTGCACAACACACACTTCTTGTGGCACTTGCCTGCAATATGACAATAAGCAGGGTAGTGGGCATCTGTCAGCAACGAATCTGGAAGCTCCGCCAAGAAACCCTTGAGCACAGATGCGCAGTCATGTACTGAGAAGTGTCCTTGGTCCAAGTGCAAAGCAACCCCCTTACTCAACCTCTGCTTTAGCTCTTGCTGCCTCAGTACACTACCAGAGCGCCGGAATATTCCTTCTTGGCACACATCTGCACACCAGCGCAAGCACATTCGCATCACTCAACACCTGAAACCTCTTACTGTGCAATAACTATACCACAGACAATATAAGCCATATAATGCCTGCCTTGCATCCATTATACACGATGCAAAATTGCAAGAAACATGGATCAATTTAGTTAAGGCTTCTAGGTCTTGCAGATAAGAAAAGAGCTACAAACTAAACATAAAATTTAAGAAAAAGAGGAAAAAAAATGGCAAGTAATTTGGATTTGGTGTACAAAGATACAAACAATGTGGCCTTATTTAAAACATTTCTTACATTTTTAGCACTAAAATTTATTAAGACACTAAGCTGCATGTGTCTATCGGTGCAATCAGTTCAACTGTCAAATCTTTCCCTATAGAAGAAATTTTCTCTGAAACATTTCCTAGTCTAACACAGACTGAACAACTTATACAGCTACCATATTTGTCATGGGTCTTCCAGTAGTCATGTAAGTGGCTTAAACGAACTGTGTTGTATAATATACTACTAGAAAAAGTTTTGCACCACCTGTAATTGGTTGCACATGACGAATGTTTGCTGGGACAATTGGCGCATTGCAAAAGACATTTGTCACGTCCAGCATGGTATTCTGTATACTAGACAGTGTGAATTTCATCCTACACTTCCGCTTGAGCTATGATCAACCTAGTAACAAAGAAGTCCTGGTGGTGCAAAACTTTTTATGAGTAACTAAGAGTACTTCAGAAAAGATTCATACCCAAAACTACCATGTGCACAAATAAAAACAACACATAGTTAACAGTGAGATATTGCGAACAGTAAGCTAAAATACTAACAGCTATTACTTCGCACACGTTTCACACTTCTCAGTGCAGTGTACCAGAAGTCTCAACTGTACGGCTGAACTTTCTGAAAGTACACTTTTCCACTTTAAAATTTCACTTAGGAAATTAACAAGGCTACTCACTTTGCTCACGGGACAGGAACTCTATGAGCTGGTACACCTGGCAGATGGTCTCCTGTGTGAGGGGAAGTCCTGTTCTGCCAGCACTCCGGGACTTCCTGGTTAACGACAGCCAGCCAGGCTTCAGGGTGCGAAGCCAGCTCCTCTCTGCCACTCCACTCTCGCTGCTACGAGAAATCACAAACCAACAACTCTGTTTACTTGCATAAGTGCACTCGTGTGCACACGTATACACAGACGCAATAAAGAGAAAGGGAGATAAAAGGCAAAAGGGGGGGGGGGGGGGGGGGGGGGAAAAGGAATAATGTTAATAAAGTAAAAGAATGATAAAAAAAGGGGGGGGGGGGGGGGAGTGAAGGGATTTGGGCGGCTCTTAACAGCTAGGTCTTCAGAAAGAGGGACAGAGGAAGGACCAACTTCTAAGGGCCGTACGAACCCTGGGATTGTAAAAGAGAGGTAATAGCTAAATTACATGGTAATTTTACCCGACTCAGTTTTCAGTTCACCTCCACTACTATTGTAATTGAATTACTATTTTAATTTTCACAGTAATACTCCTCCCCCCCTCCCCAAACATTTTCAGCAACATAAATTTTCTTGAAATAAAATAATTCTCCTATATGCTTAAAGGTGTTACGTTAATGTAGAATTGAACAAAGTTAGTGATGCTATATTGGTTTTTGGTAATTTTCTAGAAGAGAGGCTTTTCCGAAAATCTGGAAAATAATACCTGGATATGTTAGATATGATTGTTACTAATCACACTTCATAGGAATTTTGGATGGGTTTCATGTAGTTTGCTGTAAAAAAAATTGACACTATCACATTTCAATGCCTATGAAGATCACGGTGTTAAACAGTAAAACACGTATAATTTACACCCAATATAATTATATTGGGTCATTAAATTGTATACATGTAAGAATACAGTTTGAAACTAATCTTTAATGTATAAAACTTCATTTACAGGCTGTAATTATGCCGATACACCTAGGTTAGATCGGTAACAAACAGCAGTCCGTGTTGTAACATTATGTAATTCTGGTGAATTACACACGGCTTACCTTTATGTTTCCAAGGATTGTACTACGTAATGTATTACACTAGTAGAATAAATATACATATGGTATATAATACAAAACAATGTTAAGAGACGGTGTTTGTAAACAGGTGCCGTAAAACGCCATGTTACTTTACAATACACTGTGACCAATAATGGACAAGAGAGACAAAACAAATGTGCATCTAAATTGGTAGATGTTACAGGTGATATTAGATTTATGGGAAAAGTTAAAATATAATATTTGTGCAGTATTTTGAGTGTCTATAGAGTCGTCAAATTGAATCTACCTTATGTCATGGTCAAACATTTAAGATGTATAGATGGGGTGAGTAATGTAATACAACTTCAATTTTAGATGTGAAAGTCATTATATTGTGAAATGAAGTGTGAAGTATTGCATGTGGTTGTGTTAATTGCATGGTAAAACAAGTGAAAATATGTACATAATCGTAATATTTAATCATGTAAATGTGTTACATTACCACAAATACCTACTCGAACAATACCTAAATTGATGATTTTATCAATACAAGTTACAAATACAATTGTGGCAAGGGATATGTACATGAGGGAAATTGCAAGGTACGAGTGTAAAATAGGTAGGTTTTTCTGATAATTTTTACCCCACACATTACCTCCAGTTCATAACCCTCTCTATTATTGAATTTGTAACTTGTATTGGTAATATTGTCAATTTAGGTGTTGTTCGGTTACATCTTTGTGCAATTAAACGTGATTGTGATAAAATATTAAATAATGATAATAATACTTCAGGGATATCACAAAAATATGTTAAATTGCAAAACGACCTAACCAAACAATACCTAAATTCACAATATTATCAATACACTCACACACACACACACCCAAATGTTACTGTGATAATGTATGATATTCAAGCGTAGCCCCCTCGCAGGGAAAAATACTGTAGAAGTGTAGCCAAACATTATACACAAGGCCAGAGTCCCAGCACCAACAGGGAAGAAATTCCCTACACAGTGATTAAACCTTACCAACAATTTTATTTTGGTGGTGAGGCGAAAGCTTGGAGTTTCCCCAGAAATGATTTTCATGTGTAGCCCATTTGCACTGAGAAATAATGTGTGTGTGTTGGTAATATTGTGAATTTAGGTATTGTTTGGTTAGGTTGTTTTGCCTTTTAATGTTTTTTTTTTGTTATATTCGTGATAGAATAGTCATCCCAAAAACACCAATAATTGCAAACAGATGTAATCGAACAATACCTAAATTGACAATGTTCCAACACAAATTACAAATATGATAGTGGGTAGGGATATGAATTGGAGGGAAATTGCAGGTAAAATTTTATCATGTAAATGTACATATTGTTTATTTGTTTTACCCCTCAATTTCCCTGATACTGATAGTCCACCTCACTATCGTATTTGTAGCTTGTATTGGTAATATACGATTATGTACATATTTTCCACTTGTTTTACCACATAATGCCCTGATCTTCATAGCCCTCACCACTATCATTTTTGGGGTTTGTATTGGTTATATCTTGATGCCCCTAGTAAATTTGAATTCTATGTAGTTAGTAAAGTAGAATTTTACCAATTTCCAGCATTTTTTGAAAAAAAAAAAAAAAAAAAACCAGATGGTATGAAGTTTCTTTCGTCTTGTGTCATATAAATGTGTGTTTTTGTTGTAATTATCAAGAGAGTATTCATTCTGATACATCCACATGTGTGCTTTTGCTGGTTAAAAGCATTTGATTTAGCAATAGATAAGTATTTCATATGTATGTCCATTCGACAGTGTTTTAGACACTAGCATTTTCAGATAGCAAGGAGAAAGGTGCTGGCTTCTGTAATAAAAAAAAGGTGAGTGCACACACACATGCTCGCACACACGAGTGCGTACATGCATGCACATGCACTCTCTCTCTCTCTCTCTAGTGTGTAAATACCACTGCACTCTGATGTTAACATCTAATACTAAAACCAAATATATTTATACACTATTTTAAATGAGAGGTCTTTCAAAAGTGCTCACTTTACCATGAATAGCTTATAACTAAATTCAACACTATCTAGTAAAGAGTGACACAATACAACTTATATGCAACATTTAAAAATACTGTATAACAAAGTTCCTTCGAGTACAAAGAGAAAAATATGAACTACTGCGAGTCTGTAAAAACTACTGAGAAAGGATGGAATAAAAAAAAAAAAGGGGGGGGGGGGGAAGAGAGATTGGGAGAATGTTTTACAGTTTCACACACACACTTTTGTATGTTTCAAGCAGACCATATGCGACAAAATGGGAAATATGAAAATTAAGTGCAGCTTCTATTTCAACATCTTTTCAGGAATGGAACACTTATTATACCACAAAAATTTGTGGTTCAACTGTGGCACATAGGTATTTTAAGGAACACACCACTAATAATCACATGACTGGTAACGTACAGTTAACATATACTCACTCGTCGGTGCTGAGGTCAAGCAGAAAGGAAAGGTGCATGCGCACCAATGTGTGGAACTGCTCTGGGTTATGGGCACGTAGGCGTTCTGCAAGCTCCACATCACTGGCACTCCCAAGTCTTTCCATCACCACTACCAGCACACCCCCATCCACTGTAACACACAACCCACCTTCCTCATGTTCCTGACACCACAAATTATATCTTCTGCTACCTTCAAATTTATCATCTACAAATATTCTCAACCCAGCAGTGACATAGTGCGAAATCTTGATTTGGAAACCTCCAATGGCAAATGTCCATGCTGAAATGAGTAAAACTGGAATCCAAGGTTTTTTCACTGAGAAAAAATATGTTTAAGCATTTTGATACGCAAGTTTGAAGCCACAAAAGTTTAGAGGACAAACACTATTACATGCTACTAATGCAAAGTCTCTGCATACATTAAAATATTATATATAAAGAAACCATCATTCTCATTACAGTCAACAGGAAGCCACTAATGCCCAGTTGCACCATCGTGGTTCGAAATTGATCCTAGACAGGATGAAAGATTTTCACAGAAAACTGTTGCAACCTCTTCTAACATTTTTAGTTGCACCATTCGAGTTTATGCTTCCAACCAAAGATGTTAGAAGAGGGTGTAACAGTTTTTCGTGAAAAGGTCATTACAGGTCTTTCTTGAATTTAAGCGAAAGGAAAAATGAAACCTTCATAGTAATCTTCCTATGCACTGGCGAAGCACATCAATTACAGCCTCCCAAGTTATGCTGAAGCCCTAAGATTCAAACACACTCCTGGGTAAGTTTAAGGTTGCGCCAGAATTTTCTCCAAGTATATGCATGTCCATACTTGGCTCTACTTGTGACATCACCACGTAGGCTATATACTATTAAGGTTGTGCCAGAATTTTCTCCAAATATACGCATGTCCACACTTGCCTCTACATGTGACATCACCAGTCGGCTACATAGTAGTTGTATCCAAATTTATACTAATATAATAAAGAGGTAATGTGAGTTTTTGTTTATATGTAACGTCTAATCTCAGAAACTACAGGGCAGACACTTATAATTCTTTCACTGTTAGGAAGCTACATGCTTCCAGATGGACATATGCTATGTTTAATTTAAAGAAAAATTGATGAGAAATCTCAAATTTGTAAACCAGTTGTAGCATTGCTGCTAGATATATATAATTTGCATATTCGGGAAGTATTTAAATTGTCTATATTTCAGTCAAGGATGGAATATTTGAAAGGTCGTGGCAATGACAACTTGTTTGTATTTCATATATTTTTATTTTTTCAAATTTTAAATTTTTCTTTCCTCATTTAATCAGTAGTAACAGACGTAAACAACAGAAGTCATAGGACGATACTGCATCCTTTCCTTTTCACTGGGCTAGTAAACTAAAAACATCGCCACCGCAAGGCACAACATGGTGAAACGAGGAAAATAACAGGTCACCTTTGGCTGATGTGTGACTGCTCGAAAACAATATGTTTTCAATGAGGAAACTTTCTACCAATATATACGGAAGCGTGACCTTTCTCGGGTATCACAACAGTGCATCGCATCAGCACGATCGTTTGTCAGCTGTCAGTTGGACAGCCTGCAACGAGTGATCATTTGACTCGCACCGACCAGCACCCGGGGCTTTAACCTTCTTTTGTATTTCGGACATTTCAATTCCAATATCTATTAAATTTATTTTTCGACCATGCGAGGAGTCAATAGGGTGCCGGGAGAGAAGAGTAACGATTTTCTCTCGTCTTCGTAACTCTCGAAGTGAGAAGTTTTGGTTTAAAGGCTACCATTTTGTCTTGGTTTTTTTTTGTTTGTCAGCTGCGAGTGTCAATTGTTTGTTTTGCCGAGACAATAAATTTCCAGACATTAATTTATTTTATCTTATTGGCAATCCTGGTATCAACAAACTTTCATTATTACGTAGTCGAAGTCTCCAACTCAAGCTAGTCTGTTGGTTTTTACTGAGAACTACAACAACAGAACAGGAAGTTAATCTGTTACACAATCTGAGAAAAATGGGCTACTTGGCTGTTTTCTAATCATTATTAAAGATAAAGTGAAACAATGTTAAAATATATTGTGTATCTTAATATTAAGAAATTCGCAAGTAGACGCATGTAGTCGCGGGTAGTCAAGGATAGTAAAAATGCATCTTACCAAAAAACCAACACTAACAGGACGATAAAACTATTACCAATAATAAAGGACAAATCTTACAAACCATATATAGGTATGTATTTTAATAACTCCAAAAAACCTGAGCGAAACGATGGCAGACTGCTAGTTATCAATATAGCACAAAGACTCTATACTTGGCAAAATCACAAAGTTGCTTAGTTGCTGGTATACTTGTGAACTTACAGCATTCGCCATATTTGTTGTACAGAACAATAATTTAAATTAAACTAATATACAAAAGTCTTTGAAAGTGTAAGTAAACTATTTTTGGTCATTAATTTCCTTTTTATTCCAATTAAGAGCTACTGTGCCACCTTGTGGCACACGCTTTTGTGTTCTGTCCTTGTAATGGTTCGTGTTCCCTTTCTGGGAATATTTTATCTCGGCAAAACAATTTTTATTTTGGGTTTCCAACATCTATTTATTTCATTTGTTTGGTATGGTAAATATTGGGTCACTGTTAAGTGCTTTTGAGTCACTGTTCCTTATTTCTTTCCTAGTGCTTGTTTATGTAACTTATGTAATTTAATGATAATAATGTTAAATGTGTTATAAATTTTGGATTCTAGGATTTTACTAATTAAAAGCATTTTAATTTAGTGCTTCCACAAACCTTGTAGTTGCTAAACAAAGACTAAACTGTTTGTCAGTTAATATGTTCAAGTAAAGATACTGTGTAACAATTTTATTACTTGCACAATTAATTAGTGTTTCACTAGATATAGTGTGTGTTCACTATATTTTAAATATTTACGTATATGGATAAGTAAAATTATATTAAAGTGTTTTACTTAATTAATTCGTTACAAAAATATTTGTCAATTTGGGTAACTGTTATTTTGTTACACATTATAAATTTCATGAAAGACCGCTGGTGTTTTAAGCTTAAGTATCATGTGTCCTGTGTACAACATAAGATTTGCTAATTAATGTATTGTTCATATTAATTTATGTGAGACAACTTGTAATTCTCATAATTATTTATTTTAATGAAATCGTAAAATGGCACATATCTATAAATTGTTTGGGTTTGACTATTCTTGGAATCGACTGTTGGTTGCATCAATTTCCCCAGGTGTCTTTTCCACCTTCTCCAAGTGCTCAATATGGTGTGAATAGTTCTAAATTTTTTACTCTTCTGCAGTCATTAGACATGCCATTTCTTTGTCGCCTGATTACAGCATTGCATTTTCGCAGACCACCCAGGAAATGCCGTCTTGGGCATTTTTTCCTCGGCTGAACAACAGGCCAAAATGAACACTTAATTTTTTTTTTGCTTGTGCATGCTGTAGCCTTGAACATGTCCTGAACTTTCGAAACCTTTCAAAATATATTAATTCTGACAGTAGCCCAACCCAATTAGGAAAATGCCAGAGAAAAGAAATTAAAAATATTCTGAACAACTTTTTTTACCAACAAAGATGTGAAGTGGTTATCTAAAATAATCGGCCACATGTAATGGTCGTTGATGTAATTTTCTGTAAAACATATTATTTATGCTATTACTTAAAGGTTATAGCAGGGATCCCCTATTCTTCTTTAAAATTTAGTAAAGCAATCCCAATAATGATCATGTGATATATTGAACAATGTTGATATTAAGGTCATGATTCATTTTTTTCATTTGTTGCAAAGAGTGAATAAATAGATATTGTTTCGCCATCCGATTTCTTTTGTACTTTTACTATCATCATACCTTAACTCAAATTTCTTTTACCTTACATGATTGAATAGCATTTTACTTAATATTCCGTCTCATTCTTTAATATTTATTTTTTCATTAAATTTTGGTTCAATATTGAAGGTGAGTTGATCCTCTCAATCCCTAACTAAACTACTTTTGTGCTAGATGCTTGGTACCCAAAGAAAGGTTCGGCCATTGTTTCTTTATCATATAAAAACTTTAGTTATTGGTGTATGCACACGGCACAGCCTGGTCCACGTGTTTTGTGTTTATGCTGGTATTGTTTGGGGCTACTGGCTTTGTGTTGTGTTTATTCTTTTGCCACGCTTCCATGCTCCTAAATTAATGCTGCTGTAGCGCACTACCAAACAGAAGAACTGCCAGCTGCTGTGAAATGTTCCATTTCACAGACAGACGAAAGCACCTTGCATATTTTGCCAATTTTACCTACCATTTCAGGTGATATCTGCCATGCCTTTACTGAAAAGACAATAATGAGAGATCCTATCATTTCGCATTATAACAATGCACCAAACAAGACTCCACAGTCTTATGCACAGTCGAGCAGAGATAACTTGTTCAATGGCTGCCACCACAGATATAACTCATTTTCCTTTTCACCCGGCCACACAGAATAATAAAGCTACCAAAATGGCAAACATTTCCTATTTGTCCCAAGTTCTGCAGTGCATGTCAGGTGAGAAGTACAACAATACTCGCTTTTAAAGCTTATCTGCTTATGTTTTTATTTTGAGCTGGTTATTTATTTATTTCGACAGTAATTTGGAGCCGCTGGCCTAAGGAATAGCTAGAATTGTATTTCAGGACATCTCACTTATCTTTGGAAGTATTAATATTTTACTGCAGTTTTATCTTTGCATATTACCTGGTGTTATCACTCAAGTTTTGCCATGGAGAATGAAACTAAATAAAAATGATATCGTGTTATGTTTCAGGAAGTGACTCTTATCTGGAATTTTCCAATTTTAATTAGCATCACCATGAGAACCCCTCTAGATCTCTCTCTTTAGATGCCGTAGAGCAGTTCAACATAATCTTTGCTCTTGCGAAATAGTCATCAATTTTTGTTTATAACCGCCAAAGGTAAGATAGGAAAGAGTTGAGAATCACCTTAGTACTGACGTGGCTTGGGGCTTGCAAGAGGCATACAATGCTAGATTACCTTAAAGATGCTCCAGATTGTCAATGGATGAGGATACAGATGTTCGGTTTCCCAGGACGCCACCTTTTCTAAATCTCGGAAAAGCACGAGGTCTTGTTTCTCAGGGTCATTACAGGTCGACAGCCTGTAGCGGCATCCCCTCGCAGCGCAGGTCTTACGAATTTGTTAGGGAAGTCATGGCTATACTTTAGAACACTGAGCACGTGGTCGGCGACCACGTGGTTACACATACTGGATGGGGCCAGTTCCCAAGGAGAAAAGTACTTTATGTGAAATAATACACAAGGTTATAAACAAGGAAATATATTACCAGAAAGATTACACGTGGTAACATATAATCTCCCAGTGTCTGAAGCAGGCCTGGGACACAAGACCTGCCAAGGCCTATGTGGCAAAAATGGCTTAACTACAGCAATGTGAAATTACGTGGATGAAACTCTCATGGGTCATGAGTCCACGGAGAGGAGGGTCGGCACATGGGAGAGCAAAAGCTAAGAAAAGGTTCCAGTACATTAAAAACTTTAAACTATTGACACCTTGAATGATTAACACAAATTTGATGAAGCTCCTGTGGCACACGGCACGGAGCGGCGCACGTCCGCCCTCGAAGACCCACTAGACCAGACTAAAGATGGTGGCGTGTAGGTGCCGTTAGCAACGGACACTTTCCCGCCAGCATCTAGAGAGAAATGTTTACACAGGACAAAAATGCAAACACTACACTTACAAGACAACTGTGAGCAGGAAAATAATCAGCAGATTATTTTACGTAAATTAGCATGATTAAGTTTCTTCTGTAAAGTCTCTTGAGGTTGTTGCTAAGTGTGTCAAGAAAATGCATATTACGTTTTAATGCCAGGACAGGCAAGTAAGATATAAATACACTGCAATAAAAATTAACAAAACAAATTACACATAAAATCCTTTTCAAACAGCAAAATAAATTAAAGTAAAAATTAATACTTGAGCTGTTGGAAAATATGTTCCATAAACTAGGCAATGTGGCTGCTGGAACTGCAAGGGTCTTTGAATGTTTATTTCCTCTAAAATGTGATACCAATTACGTACATTTTAAAACAAAACAACATACAACATAGCACTTGGAAAAATAATAAAAGCATTTAGAGTGTTTCAGATTGTGTCTGTGTAAACGCACGTAAACCACGTGGGTGAGCACTCAATATTAAAATACAAATTAAGGCAGGGACGCAAGGAGGAGATAACACTACCTCGGGCATGCATTAGACTCTGCTTTCAGGGGGTCACACTTAAACACAAAAAGAATCAAGCTAGCCGCCGGTCACTCTTGGTAAGCGGGTCTCTTTATGCACTGAACGGATCCCTAACTCATTCATGCACGAACTGCATGCTACACTTAACAAATTGATGCACATTGTGCTGTCCATGCAGCAACGAGCACTATCAGACTGCCCTCTGAGTGGTGCACAGAGTGAGGTCGGCATCAGTACTTAAATATGTGGGACAAGTTTAAGAAGAGGCCTCAAATGCATTGATTTTAGTTTTTGGAGTACTTCAAATCTGAGTGACCACTAGTACTGATTAAGAATGGATTCCTATGGGTATGGTTCTGCAATGATGACGAACTGTTATACATGTGCGCAGTAGAAATTTTGAACGGTTTTGATTATTAAATTATTTTCATCAGAAATTTTTCAAGATAAACTTTGGACTTAAATTATTATCATAATTTTTCATGAAGGGCGTTAGTTTATTTTGACGAACACTAACCAGAAGCCAGAGGGTTAGATCCTATGTTATACGGCTGAGCATTATGAGATTTTCAATCAAGATTAATTTACTGAGACTAATTTTAAGCCAGTCTAATGAATTACCTCCACACAAAAATTACTAATTTTCTCTGGTAATTTTGGTGAGGTTATTTAGTTTTCAGATATTACAGAGTTCATTTCCTTTTAAGGACAGAATTTCTGATTTGATAATTTACCCGATTTCAGAACTATTTAATTATTACTTCATCAGTATTTTCAATTTTTCATGTAATTCTTCTGATAATAAAATTTCATTTCTTTCACACACAGTGAGTCTCTTAGGTTTTGTGTAGTGTTAATAAGTAGTTCCATTAGTTTCTTTCTTTTCAAGGGTATTTTCTGTTAGTATTTTTCATACAAATGGTATGAAAATTTAGGTCTTGTAGTGTATCCATCTACATTTTGAAGTGCTATGTGTCTGAACGTAATTGAAAATTCATCCCAATTACTTATCTGATTTGGATACGAATTGCATTTTCAAGATAAAAGCATTTTTGCCATGATAATCATTTCACAACGGGAAGCCTTTGATTGGCATCACTACGCAACAGTTAGCCACAGCGAGCAAAGAGAATGTAAGAGGCGTCTTGGTAATACTGCTTTGTTTCACACACATGCCCGACATAATCCTGCATAATTTACATCTTTTCATGCAAAAATTTTATTTCATTTATTTGTGACTTTAAACACACCAATTTCTAGTTTTCTAAAGATTGGTGCCCAATATGCGGTATATTAAAATAAGTCAGTGTGATTAGTAATTTACCTACAAGAGAGCCTTATTTTCTCCGTAGATCATTACATTTGAACGTGACACAAACGAATACGAAATGGCTGACGACAAACCCACCACTATTAGCAAACCAGGAAAACCTACCTACAGCAGGGAAACAAGCTTCGTAGTTGAGGAAAATGCTAACACCAGTACCCGAAAGTAATGAATTGCAAACATTGAAAATGTCATAATGCAGAATCTTAAGATTGAGATGAATAGTTTTAAGTCTGAATACAAGGAGGGAATACAGACTAAGTCTGATGCACAAGCTCGTAAATGGGATTCGCGTAAAGGTGACTTTGAACGCAAATCTGATGCACTTGAACTCCCATTAGATGCTACTAATACTTACTAATGCATCTGAGGTAAAAGCTGGAGTAGCTAGTTATTTAGGGACCCTATTTGCAGGCAAATGAAAATCACGCAAACTATGGAACAAAATTTACCCACATCAGTAGCTCAGGTAACACTAGTAATATAAGGCTATTACAGGTTCTATACAATTTTGTTTAACATTTCTAATTATTTTAATTTTGTGTTATTTTCAAATATCTGTATATAAAATGTTAGGCTAGGTCATCCTTCCATTTATAATAATTCTTATGTAAATTCTCTTTGGAGTCATTTTCATTTTCTGTGTTACCTAGGACAACATTTAAAAAGGAAAGACAGTTATAATAAACTAAATTTTTTTAATGTTTGGAATATGCTCTGGTTCAAAAAAGATGCTAGACACGTTGCAGCTTTTGCTATATTAAAGTGTTTATAGTGTATTTATAAAGTTAAATATATCACCATGCAATACAAGGAAATGATGATCAATTGGTTAATAGAAATGAATCTTTGAAGCCCTCAGACTTCTGGAATATGTTGGAGACTCCAATGTCACCGGTGTAAAAGATGTTACTATATTAGGACTGATGCCTTCAAGACTAATTTCATTCTTTTTCCAGCTATCATCCTGCAGCAACTGTACGGTGTCCACTTTCAGTTATGTCAATAATCGTTTGAACTGTCTTGGCAAAAAAACCTGTATTTCATTTATTAAAGACATTTAAATTTCATCCTGTATCCCAGTGGCCAAATAGGAGCAAATTGCTACCACTGAAATAGTCAGCCAATTAAATAATTTTTTTTATGAACTCAAACAAATTTCTACAAAACATTCAATTCTAAAGAGTGAGATGCAAATTTATGAACTGTTTGCAAGTTTTAATTAAGTTAGTAATTTTTTTTTCTACATACATACATACACTCGCAATTAGGCTACTGCCCGGTGGCGAGCTCTCTCACCTCTCCTTCACCCAACCAACTCCTTTTCCACTCCCTTCCTGAATTTACCAACCCCTCACAGGGGTTGGTAGCTTTCTCTTTATCCCCTTAAAGAACATTTTGTAAGGAAGGATGTAGGCAGTTTCAAATGTTTTCACTTCTTTACAATTATTCAAATGAGCAGCATCATAAGGTTATTTTGTTTATCATTAACTCATGTGTTCATTTCCTCATAACTTTATTAAATTTAAATCATTATGTTTACTCTTTCTTTTATTACTAGTAGAATATTGATTAGGTATATTTTTTATGTTAAAAATGTTTGAAGTTTTGTGGAATAATGTTTTGAAAGAGTATGGTGTAATTATGTCATCTACATCACATTATAAAATGTCTGCTCTTGGCGCCCACGCAATTTTTTTATGTACATACGTTCGACACTTTCCATAAATATTTAATTTAACAGTTACTGTAGAAAAATACAGTAGTTTAACGTTAAAGTTTGTCATCCCAATATGGTGGAATGTAAAACGTTGTGCTCAACAGTTTCATGCGCAGCAGTTTTTATGCTAAACACTCAACCATGAAACACATGCAAACAAAACTGAAATTGAGTATCGAAGTATGGATTCTCTATTTTAACTGAGAAGGATTGTAAGAAGATTAGAAGAGAATTGCAAAAGTTAGTAATAAGACAACTGTTCTTGCCCGAACAGAACCGCAGGAGACGTCAACAGTCCAGCAAGATATATGAGTTCCAGTTAAACTACTTAGTTTTGCGCCAAACTAATCCAACAAGTTTGTACTGGGAGTTTGTCACACGCAAGTTGTTCTATCGCATTACTGGTATTACCAGGAAAAATTGCTACGTGTTCTACTTTCCAACTGGTTTACCGTTAGTATAACATTTTACTCGGTTGAAACCATATCATGAACACTGCTTAAATGTTCAATAAACAACCAGCAGTACTGAGTAATATGTCTGTAACAACAGCTAAGTGTTTGTCGATGTCTTGTACTGGGATTTAATAATTTGAATTAGCATCCAGATGTTGCAGTGATGTCAGTAGAAAGTCCTGCAAAGTGATAGTTGACAGAGTATTGAGCATATATGCACGGCCTAATGTTAATTGTTCAAGTGTGATGTATTGTATAGTTTGTGAAATTTGTTATGTTTTAAGGGTACTATGTCATGTGCATTTTTCGCAGTATGTATACTTTGCTCGCCTCATCTTGTGCATTGCATAAGGGACCTACACGCTACACTGCTCCTGATATTTATCCCATCGCCAGAAGCAAGCTACAGATGCTGTTAAAGCAGATAACTATTTAGTTTTTGAAAGGCGAATGAACTTCGAGATTATGTGGGATAAAGCTTTGATAAGAGAAACAAAATACTGAGAGATGTATTACCCAACTGAATATGATAAACATTGTTATCACACCGGTTTAACTCGCACACACGTTACACAAGATCAAACAGCTGCGCGGATTTAAGAGGTCTACACGCTCATACTTGTCATACACATTACACTCCTAACCATGTGTGCATATTTGTCATTTGGTACTTACGGTTATGATGATAGATCCCAACTGGAACATAGGTTTAAAAATGTATTTATTCATTTGGGAATTATTTGCAGTCGCAATCTACTTACACTTTTTTCTCCAAATTTTCTGTTGTACGCGCAACGAGTTTTCCTCATATGTTATTCTACCATGTATTGAAAAAGTTGTGTATACTTAAACTTAACTTTTATTACGTTGTTACTTGTAAATAATTTTCTTGATGCAATTGTTTGGTAATAATTATGTTTTCATGAGATGTTAAGAGTCTTCTGAGAAAAAACTTGAGAGAGTTGTATTGTTGGGACAATGTGCTTTGATTTTGCATTGACTAATTGCACTGCCTAAATCACCCTCTATAAAGTTATCAGCAAAATGGTAGTGAGGTAAGACACCTATGCGAACATTTTGCAAGAACTACTAAAGAACTGTGTTTTAAAGAAACCCGTAATTCTTAAACTTTGTTACAGTGGTTAAAGAAAGGCTAGAATACGACAAACCCTTCCATTGTACTTTAACGTTAGTGTACCTTAAGTCCGTATTACGCTAGATGCCCTCATACAAAAGTGAAGTTGGTTTTAATAATGAAAGCATTAATGATTAATTTATACGCTCAGTGAATGCTTTGCTGTGTTGAGTGTTGTTACCAGTTAAGCTCTCGTATGTATCACTGAGTTTCGACACAGAAGAAAGAAGCAGATGGCAACGAGAATAAACTACAGATGCCGTACATGAATCTGTACAACATGGTGATGCCAGACTGTTGGCTTCTTGCAGTTCACCTTGTTTCTTAGCTTCGGGTGGAAGCGGCGATGCATCTTGGGGGACAACGCTACCAACTTTACCCAGTTTTCTAGATAAAAAGCAATCACTGCCATTTGTAATGCAATTTGAGTGTTTCTTGTTTTGTTTCAGATAGACCTGATTAATGAAGATGTAATGATAATAATAAGTAATGTGTGTAATTGATTTTATGTTTTTTACATTATTAATGTTGATTGTTTAATGATCTGTCGTGCAAGTGTTTAACATATATTGTGCATGTAATATATTTATTTCGGACTATTGGTACAACTATTTCAAACTCTGATTTTTCAAAATAACAATAGACCATGTACATCACCTGGTAAACATAAACACAACCTTTAAATCTTGCTATTTATTGTAAGCTGTCGAAAATCCACCTAAGCAGTATTTTGATAACTTAGTGAGTTGGGAAAGTGTGCCGGGGAGGGGGGGGGGGGGGGGGGGGGCTAATCTATAACAATACAAGACCATAATATTTGTTTAAGTTTGTTTTGAGCTGGATACTTATCTTCTTTGACAGTAATTTAAAAGGTGTTTTTTGCAATTTAATGTGTTTTCGTGATAAAATATTACGATTACGTACATATTTTTCACTCGTTTTACCCCGCAGTTTCCATATCTTCATAGCCATCCCCACTATAGTATTTGTAACATTGGCAATTTAGGCATTTTCCGGTTAGCTATTTTTGCAATTTAATGTCTTTTTGTGATCCAATTTATAATTATGTAGGGCCTACATATTTATTGCATGTTTACCCCACAATTTTCCCTAATCATCATAGCCCTCCCCACTATTGTTTTTGTGGTTTGTAGTGATAATATTTTGATGCCACTTGTAAATTTGTGTTCTGTGTAATTAGCAGAGTGGAATTACACCACTTACCATGATTTTTTTTTCGAAAAGTCCCTATTAACGTTTACCTGATTGGATACAAATATTCTGCAATTATTTATTTGCATTCCAAGGTAAAAGTATTTTTCCCACGCTAATCATTTCACAAAGGGAAGCAGCTTACATGGTCGTCACTACGCAACAGCTAACCACAGCGGGCAAAGAGAAAGAAAAAAGGCATCTTGGTAATTCTGCTTTGTTTCTCACACATGCCAGACACAAACCTACATAATTTACTCATTGAAAATAGGCTATCTTTCCTTTTACACAACAATTTTATTTGATTTGTGACTGTACACACACCTGTTACACGTTTTCCAAAGCAAAGGTCAATAAGAAATATTTGCATGCAGTCTACCTTTGCACTGAGTTTTAATACAAAATTATAGTCTCTAACCATAGCCAACAACTGCAACCACAAATAATGTGGCGATGCTGTTATGAAAGATATACATCAGCTTAATAGACAGTAACATAATAGGTTTGAGTAGTATATGGAAAGTGTGGTCTCTCAAAATAGGCATATAAACAGTATTAAAGTTAACCAAGAAACCATTTTTAAAAACTTCAACCTTCAAAGAATAGAAGATTACCAGTTGGAACAAGTTTGGGACAAGTAGACATTAAGGTACATATGAAAATTTACGTACTACTAACTGCATACATGAAATGAGACTGCTATAACGTAAAGGTACTGCACCGTTAATACGAACTCCGGTGATCGGCAAACAAAATTATCCAAAGAGCCACCAAAACGTATAAAACTAGTAAGTAAAGTTCTTTATTTTTCATACTATTTATTTCATTACATTTACGAGTAACAGCAATCGCTACTAAGTAAAACAATAAACAAAACTACACTACGCCCCATATTAACGCTCACACGAATAAAAAAAAAAAAAGGAAAGCGCTCCTACCTTACGTAAGGGTCATAACAGCATGACATAAAAAATTTTGCCTGCATGTATAAATTTTCTTCGTAAAGATTAACATAGCTACTTGCTCAAGTTATACATTTTCATTACTTCAAAACTTTCATAACAGACATTTCCTAACCGCTTAAATTTTACCCAGTTACGAAAACATACACGACATAAATTGTCCTTTACGTCTCATAAGAATTATAAAGAGCTATAAATATTGAGCAAAGGTTAATTTTATTTTAATAGGTTGGTACCATTCCATCTATCTGAGGTCAAACCAAAATTTTGTTTTGGAGTTGACGCTGTCTGTACCCCTAGCACGTTTGCCTGCTACTAACATGCCGCAGCAGTCATCAGCATTCTACTGAGTGCTTGTGCGCACCGGGGACCAGCAGCACGTCGCTTCGTATATAATTGTAATGCCGCCCTTGCGACCAGAATGGTCAAGTGCAGAAGTAGTGTTTTGCAGAGCAGAGTAAAGTGATTCCCAATAAGTGCAGTGAGGCCAAGGAACCACATGCGCTCCTGCTGACTCGCAGCAGTTGTAGGTAGAGATTAGAACGGGAGATTTCTGGAGCTGTGATGATGAAAGGAAAGGAATAAATATACCCAGAATGCCAATCACTGTCAGGCGACGTCAAATATGATGCTGCTCCTATTAACCTAAGGGTTGCGGGCCGTCGACTCGGGACCAATCTCATCGCCGTAGCTGCTGAATTGTTCTCATCCGCCTGTATATTATTGCTCCACATGAAGGTTGTTTCCTAAACGATAGCCCATCCGTCGGGTATGCACCATTGTTGCTGTTGGCTGGAAAATCCCCTAACCATAACACTCGCATACGTGGGCTGTCGGGGTCTCCCACAGGCCGATACAGATTCGAACAAACTAATTACACTTAAAAATGAGAATTTCATTCTGATTGAGCCGGATTATTAGGGCCCCTCACCTTTAAATGCTTGTGTTGTGAATAAAGAACTGTCTTGCAAAACAAGTTATTTATTATGTTAAACTTACAGCCCTTCTCTGAGGAAACTTTGCACTAAACACACTCGGCTATTCTGACCGGTCGTGCGGTGAAGCGGTATAATGTCGGATGACAATTAAATATATACGTGCACATTAAGCACTCCAGGTAATGCTAATAAACCAGGGAGTGGAGGTGGCTTACCAGGCGACGAGATAAAAGAATGTCCCAGAAGTGATTAGCCTATTGCAGTTACATGTCCGGTTGCAAAATGTTGATATTCGCCCACCATATGCGGGAATCGCTGGAGCCTAACACACACATTCCACCTCTGTGACTTGCTTTTAGCTGAGTGACTACCCGCTCGGCGATGCAGGCTTGCCTCACCTTACCCTCGCGCCGAAACGGGACTACTTTATGGCATGACTCGCGATAGCTAAATTAGTGACTCGTTAATAACAAATAAAACTCAAAAATTATACCAACACACTTGCAACATAAACCCTTGATGAAATGATATGGACAAAGCACTTGGGTAGAAAATGAAATAAGTAAACAAACATTACCTTGTACGAAAAGGATAAAACACTGAATACCAACCAAACAGAAATGCCTTAATTGATGAAACATAACAATGTCTTTAGTTAGCCTGAAACGTTCCAGTTCACTAGAGCTGGCCTAACAATCCTTCTACCATGTACTGCATTGCGATGGCAACCACCGGTTGCACTTGCACAGGCATGCCCTGCTCTTGCTCTGAGCCTGGTCGCTTCATTGACAGGGTGCACACTCCACATCCAGTAAAGTGCACAACCCTACTGCGGGAAATACAGGCTACAGTCGGACAAATTGACTTAGGCTGGGGGATGCATACACATTAGTGCACAGTGATATGGGAAGTAGATCCCAAAAGGGCTTGCAGTTATTACTGCAAATATTAGCAATGCTCATTGATGCAATATCACACAATAACATGCAATGCCATTCTAAAGTGTTTTCGTGCCCCCGCTGGCCTTTGCAAGGGTATTTTGTGTAGTGTTGTGTTATCCATTTTCCCGTGTGTGACCCCCAATTCATTTCATGCAGTGTTTGTTATGTTAATTAAAGTGCATTTATTTACATTTTTAAACCCACAAGGTAAGATGAGCAAGTCTCATGTGTATTTTTGTTTGGTGTAAGAAAGTAGTTCCTGTGGCTTGCCTGCCCATCCATGCTGGCCAGCACGCAGCACAGTACCAATAGTCAGTTTTTCGTGTCTCGAGAGGGTGGACGTGTGGACCGACGTCGTCGCGTTTTCGAGCGCCCAGGCAGTCAACAACTTCTTGTACCAATCATGTTAACTTCAATAGCTTAAACTAATTCGGAATTATTTCCTTTGTCGCCCAGAACTATCCACCTCTCACCCACCCCATAGTTTACATTGCCTGGGGAGGCTTAAGTTACCCATATAATTCTTTGTGGCTTCGTGTCGTTTTTGCACAAGAGAACCCTACTGGCAGGTAAAGCCCGGTAACATTTCGTATAGTTTTCTTCATTAGAAAGGCATTAAATAAACACATTGTTTTATACTACAATGTGTCTGCATCTTCATTCGGGTAGCCTTCGGGCATTCAGGGGTGTGGGTGCCCACCTTCCTGCCAGAAGTGCAACATGTATTTAACAAGGGTACTGTGTTTTATAAAATCTTCAAGTATTTCACCATCGTGTTCTGTATGGGTCTGTGGTTCACCCTAAGAATCCACTGTATAGTACATGTATACAATTAAACTTAGCCTGAGGAGTAGCAGAGCAGCAATCCAGAAATGTGCCGCATCTGGTCGTCATTACACGACCTGAGTCAACAGTCAGCTCTCCACATAAAGTTGGCATTGTTACATATGCAATGCCTGGTGCCTGGGTACAGTATCAAACCTCACCAAATTTCCCTGGCAAATGATTTTACCGCTCCTCTGATCCCACTTAACCCTATTTCATCAGATACAACACCGTCAAATGGTTGTGCGAACGTGTGGCAATATCTTACCCTTCCTTTTCACTATTTAACCCAGTGTCATTCCACCCCTCATAATCAAAGTTTTATTTCTTTCCACCCCACTGCTGCTAATCACTCAATTTAACAGTACCCTATAACACATGTCTAGTCGCGAGTCACAGCAGAACTGTCGATCATTCCATATACCCTGTGGTTGGTACATAGCATGTCCATTACATGAGAGAATGAAAATGAACAAATAGAAACAAAAACAGTCTCAACTTCTCTAGGCCTAGATACAGACAGTAACAAAAATGGTCAGCTCACATAAATAAAAAACTCTTGTCCTGTTTCAATATTTTCACATCCCTACAAAATTCTTTGGTCCAGAAGACACATTCTATAATGTCTTATGGTATTGAAGTATGAGGACACACCAGAAACTGTAACCACATTTTTTAAACTCCAGAAGAAAGTAGTCAGGATCATCTCAGAGGTTCCCAGTCATTCGAGTTGTAAACTGTTAGTCATGGTGTCGTAGCACCTCTCTAGGTACAGGAAGGGTTTTGAGAAGTGGTAAAACTTGGATCAGGAAAATTCCTGGAAAATGGTGGTGTTGCCAGGCATCATATAGGTGATGCCATGATGTTTTTGTAGAGCAGACTGTTGATTCCAGGGTATTTCGGCTGACGACCAAGGCAGTAATACTCGTGATGAGAAAATGTATACTCATCTTTAAAAATTGACTTACAAGCTGACAATGCTGTGGTCTATTTGGGCTGACCACACACCCCAAACTGATAGAATTACAGTGCAAAAACTTGTGGAACACAAAGAAAAACACTTTCTTGACACTGACTACACTTTGCAGGAAAGGTGAGGGCTTACATCCTTAAAAGCCCTAAGGCATGCCGAAATAAAAATTGAGTTTAGGTCACTGTTGGATTTACTCGGTATTGCCACATACTTCTCTAGGAAGTAACTTTACGTGTAGTTGTCGGGCTTAACCCTCTCGCTGATAGGGTGAGTCGGCGAAAAGGCACGAAGGCCATAAAATTACTTACATGAGAAATTTACACTTCCCCAATTGATGCAAGCACTTTGGAAAACGAAGGGTGGTTTCCTGGGTAACTGAGTGTAATGAGGTTCCGGTAAACTGTATACTATTGAAAACTAAATGATTGAGACAAAAATGTGCTGTCCACCCGAGATCACGAATCGCGAGACACTGCGACACATGTCCGTGCTATCTAGGTGCTGAACAGTGACTATCTTCCTGGCATGGCGACACTTTGAACAAAAACACTATCAAACCTTCTGCACTTGCAATTTACATGAAATAAAAATATATATAATTAACAAAAATTGATATGAACCCTAGCAAAAGATATGGGATGAGGTGAGTGTGAAACATGTAAGATGAAACAAAGCAAACAGGAAAACACTTTAAAAGAATTAACACCCAAAAGGGCTGCTTCTTGGGGAGTCTTTTAAGTTAATGTTACTAGGATTTACGTGGTGTCAGCCATAAAGCCCTTGATATTATATTAAGCCCTATTTGCACCTTTCTGTATCCTGCCAGGCTGCAGGGCACATGGCCGCTCGGCCATGTACAACACTTGTTGCACTGCACTCACACTATGCATCTGCACTTTCTGCATGGCACGAACACTTGTAGCACTACTGCGATCACTCATAGAATGTAGGTGTGTGCTGCCCTGTAGGATGTGGTGCAGTGGACAAACGAGCAAGAGAGAATAACACGGCATGCGTAAACCACACCCCCCCCCCAAACATGTTATTCAAAGCAATACAGTTTGCAGTCGCACACCAACCACAACAATAATACTGATGCTTGCCCTGCTATTTCTCGTGCAATACATAGGAGATACTAACTTACTCCCCACATATCTGGAAAAGTGGCTGCTATCGCTGATCCACTTGGTTCTGCATGTTGCGGAGTGTAGGTGTGCCCTCGCAAGTGATGCATGCCACCGGCGGTTTTTTCCGCCATCGTGACGGGCGAAGGCTGTAGGAGCCGGCCAACTCACTACTCTCTCTGTAACCGTCATTGCTGCTAATAGTGCTCTTAATCCTTTCTTGTATCTAACCATGCTGCTGTCGGGGAGCAACCCGGTCAAGTGGAAACTGTGGAGGGGGTATCCCCTTGATGTGCCTCCCAAATGGCCCTGACACACTTGCATCCTGCTGCTATTGGTATCTATCTGCTGAGGGTGCCACAACGGCGGGCATCGTATTATCTACTGGAAAGCCTGTCTCCAGGAATTCTGGCTTCGGATGGAGTGCTGGTGATCCCATGGCGATGCTGATATGTGCCGCGCCGTCGAGCACTGCGGGACTAGTCGTCGGATGTGACCTCCTCCCCCCCCAAAATGGCGCCAGTGTGCCAGGTGACACTGGGCATTGGGAATCCACTGTTGGCCTTCCTGGGAAGGGTGCGGAAGCACCTCCTTCCATTGTGACCCCTCCCTGGTGCTTTACAGCGACGTCGCCATCGTGGTTCACCAGGGTCGCGGTTCCTCCTACTTCTTGCTCCATTTTTGCATGCACTGTGGGTGTTGTAGCGACGAATCCTGCAGGTACTGCGTTGTCCCAACACTCCGACCCCTGAAGGACATGGCCATGTCCAGTGTCGCAGACACCTGGGTCTTAGTTGGTGACTTCTTTGAGGAAGGTATTGGCCCATCTTCCTCACTTCTAACTTCCATGGGGAAGCTTGGCAGGTGGAATGCATCGTGGTGTTTAAAGGGTACCATGGGCGTCTTCACCTGCAACATCTCTGGGCAAACGAATGAATCGTGCCGCGTAACCCCTCCCAGAAGTCAGTTTGCCCGCCGCACTAAATTTATACACAACACAGTGAGTGTGTGCGCTCTGTGCCACAGGCAGCGCTGGTGCAGTGCAACGAGAGCAGCACAAGTGCAGTGATACGCAAAGAGATCCTACATCTCACAATTATAATTCATAAGTGCTTAAAAGGCAAGACAGGTGCTACACCAGGACATGTGTGCACAATAGCACCCCAATAAAATGCCGTAACGCCCTAATACATTCTTTTCAAGTGTTTTCTGTAATGTCACGTAATTTTCATTCTCACATGTTTCCATCCTCACCTCATATCATCGTTTCAGTGTGCATGAATGTTATTCTTTTATGCAAGGGTTAATTTTACAGACGTATGGGAATCGCCAAATTTAAGTGTAAAGTATTTTTAATGGAAGTATTATGTTAGCATGTAGTTCCACGCGGTGTGCTTGCCCGCAAAACACGGCCGGCACACCGCGTTCGACAAGTCAGTCACGGTTCGTCTTTCGAGGGATGCTGTGCATTACGTCGTGGTTCTTGTTTCACGTGCTCGAGCGGCATCCAACTCTTGTTTACTTATTTTCTCAGCAATAGACTTTTAATCAATCCGGAACCGTTGTTCATCTTGCCTCACGAAACTCTGACCCTCATACCACCCAGTGTTTGCATCGCCTGGGTGGACTTTACTTTTTCAACCAAATCATTGTGTGACCATGTGTCTTTTACCTGAATCACCTAAACTGACAAGTTTAGCTCAGCAGCAATGTAAGTGGCCACAATTTAGGCATGTCAATCAATGCCTAATAAAATACGTAGTGACATGCAATACTGCTGGTATTTTTATTCAGGTAGCCACAAGGCATTTTTGGCACGGGCCTTCTCCTGCCAATTTCACCTAACTATGCAGTGTGTATATAATGAAACATTTAATGGTCACATGTAATCGCAACATAAGTAAAGTGCCATACAGTCGTGTGGGGACCCCTGATATCCCGCAGCGCAGCTAGAAAGAAACACACTCATTTTCAGAGGAGTATTTCCATTCGCGAGAGGGATTACACCTAGGTCGTCGGCCGAATGACCCTGAGGAGAACGAGTCAGCTCTACCGACATCACTGCCATTAATGCGGTAAATAATGTCTGGTGCTCCTCAAACCTAACCTATCTCCTGATCTGACCATTTGATATCACGTCAAGATGGACATCGTCCAAGTGTGCCCTGTTCTTCTTCCTCCCCATTTGGACCAACGAGATCGTCAGTCCGATGCCGCGCAACACCTGGCGAGGCCCACTTCACTATGCTGCCAGACCCACACAAAAATTCTGATGACCAGTTGAATGCAGGTGTGCCAGCAGGTAGACATGTTGCCCTGGTTGGAGCGCTGGTGGTCGCCACTTGCTGGCCAGGACCAACATTGCAGCATACGCCTCTCGTGTTGCCTTTGGCCACATTGTTGCCATTGGTGATTTTCTCGCAGTTCTCCATTGCTTTCTGTGCTACTGGTGGCTGTTGCTTGCAGGCATTTATTTTTTTCGGTAGGGCGAGGTTGTGCCCCAACAGGTTGTCGGCAGTGGTGCGGCCAGGGGCGCTGTTGACACACCGACAGACGGTGGTGGGAAGATGTTCGGCCCAGGTGCTGTGTTGTTTCCCCACACTGAGACACAGTTGCATCTTCAACACCTGGTTTCGATGTTTAGTGGGATTTTTTTTCGCGGGTGGTATGCCGCCTTACTCAAGTGGTGCACCCCATTGGATGCATATCTCATTCCACTTTCTGCCTGAGAATTGGGTACCCCATCGAGCGAAGAATTCATTCTGCGGTGATTTTTCTATGATGGTCCCTTGAGTACTATCTAATGTGTAAGCTTCCACCCAGCATGAGAAGTTATCCGTTCCTCTTTCTCCTTGTTGACCTTGGGTATAGCCCCAAAAGTATGAGACTGAACGTCTCGAATGGCCATCTGGGCAGTCATGGCTGTTGCTGCTGCACGCCATCTCTGCTTAATGATTTGAACTTTTGGCATTGCTCGCAATTTTGTACATTCTTGTGTACATCACGGGAGATGCCATGCCAGAAAACTCTTCCTTAACATTTTTATTGTTTGGTCGGTTCCTGGGCGACCTGACATGCAGCTCACATTCACATGCACAAACACTTTCTCCCTAAAGCTGTACTGTACAAATAACTTCCATTAGTTTCGGTCCGTTAACGAGCACGTCTCCAGCATGTTGTTTATAACTCACCACTGCTCGACTGTCTGTGTTGACCATTTTGCAACCTAAACAAGGTATGTGAATAGCATTTATGGGCGTATGGTTTGGACCTAACAATCCATGTATAGGGAGACTGATTACGCCGATTCAACTTCAATAGTTTGCATTACCACGCAGTGATTTGGCAGCCCAAAGAACCCCTCGTTTAGCAACCAATGAGGCCTCTATATCAGGTAAACAGCAAGATCAACACGGAAAGTTTGGCCGAGTGGTCGGCCCGCAGCACCCTGGGGTAACAGGAGCTCAGCTCTACCACAACAGCATCAGTGATGCCGCCACAGCGACATTGGTGCCTACCAAGTATATAATTCCAAACACCTCTTTCCAAATTTTGTTCTCCACTTGTGTAAATTCCCATTTAACTGCTTTCCAAGCCATGACAGACGTCATGCCAAATTTCTTGCCAAAATCCATATGAACATTTCCACCAAACTTTTAAATTTTTCCCACATAAGTCGGTCCATCTACGCCATCCTAAACCCTTTCTAACTGCCTACCCACAATGAGAGGAAGCAAATGAGAACATCTACAGCATGGTGACGCCTTCCAGACACCTGGGAGACGCCAGACAGTGGACCATGTGCTCTGCAGGGAAAAGGGCGTGCAAAGGTAGTTCGTCACCATTGTGGGGAAAGCGCGAAGGAGGGCGAGAAAGGCAGCTATCTTAGTGCAGAACATGATGTTAGGGCTCATGCCACCAGGCAGGATGCAGGACAAAGGAAAGGAAGGGAGGGCATGTCTGTGCCACCCCCTCTGCCACCAATAGCAGCACCCAGCTAGACAGGAGGGAGGAACAAAGGTAGAAGTTTCCCTCCTTCCTTGCGCTCGCCGCTCGCACTGCTGCCAGTGGTCAGCTGAGCGGGACAGGTTTGTTGACCCCCATGCTCATGCATGCTCGATCAGGGCTGTCGCATTGTGACCACCGTGCCACACACGTGGACTTGAACTGTCACATCCTCAGTGCACACGTGGCTGTGTAAGTCAACATGGCCAGTTACACAAATCCACTGCAACACCCACACCAATGTGTTTACAGTTCCTCAAAGCACTCCCATTGGTCTTTGTTGACGGATTCGTGTGAGGCATGTAATGTTGTCATTACAACCGTCGACTGGACTCAACAATAGACAACCGCACCACTATCAACAGTGAATGGAAGATAGTACAGAACATTCGGAAAGTAACAGCATTAGTGCAGCCGAAAGTGACAGTGAAAGTCCCACGAACAGTGAACTTTTCAGACCCGAAAAATATCGAAACACCAATTTCTCAAAATTATCATCAAAGAAATTATGGACAGCCAATCATGTGCAGCAATCTATGGTGTACAGGTCTGGGTATACCCATTTCTGGTGTATCATATGTCGACAGGCTATCACCATTGTGCCTAAATTAAAGCCGAAGCAGCAACTGTTAGTGGATAGACATTTCAATTTTACAAGTGCAATAACATCAAATCAAGGAACATTTCTACAGCGAACAATAATCAATCAGTTCCACAACGAGCGTAGTCACCAGTGTGCCACCCACCACAACAAGCTGCACAAGATCCGACAAAAGCATTGGAACGTATTATGGCAGCCGTATCTCACTTGAATAGCAGAGCGGACTGTCATGGCTCAGTGCAGCGCAACTCTCTGCCACATCCACCTCGGCTGGAGTATACACAGCGCCACATGGCCAGCCGGCCAGATCGATACGGGCCGCAGCAGACGCGCCTGAGCGCAACAGTGGTCCAACTGGAACCACAAAGCACAGTACTGCAGTGGACTAAAGTGCGCCGGCCAATACGTTATACCCACCCCATCTCTGCAGGTACTGCATAACCATGTGGTACGACTGGCACAGTGGTTGCCGTAACCATCCGGAAGCAGTTCGACAGACCATCGAGATCACCAAGGACACAGTGACACAGGTGAGTGAAAGTGTGATGGAGGAAATTCCCTTGTGTTCGGTCTCTGCAGACCAAATGTTAAATTGTCTATAACCAGTCACCCCACCAACTACCACATGTCACACCATTACCGCATCGTGTGTGGAGAACAGCGCGGAAAAAACTCACACACAATTCACTCACAGAGCACGCACAATGTTCCAAGTCACCATAATGTCATTACCAAAGCAAACATTCAGTGCACAGTACCAATCAAAGGACAGACAATTGCGAGCGCTAGTCCACCACATTATCGCGGAAATTTGCATGCTTTAGATGAATCATTGTTCATTTGCCAACACTGTTCATGTAGCCTTAGGCAGCAGCAGCACAAGTGTCCATGTTTGAAGTTTAAGCAAATGTTCTGCACCCAAAACAAAAATTGGCAAGTGTAAGCTTTTTTTTTTGTTTGTTTATTTTACGAGTGTAAATATTTGGAGATTTGCAAATGTAAACATTGTGACATTTATTCCAAGATACAAGTTTTCAAATCTGGGCATAGTAAGTCATTTAAAAATCATTCATGCCTGTTTGCTTGGAGTTGGCAGTGCATGCATCACTAGCCACAAGTGTTTGTGGATGTTCGGTCCACTCATCAATCGATCACGCAGCAGGATGTGCCAGCCCTCGCGCCACGGCGGGAAGTTTGACAGCAAGCTGTATCCAGAAAGGGAGGACCGTGTGAAATCACGCTCGTACTTTTCCCGCCCAGACGGTCTCAATTCTTCATCTCCGGTAACTTCTTTGTAATAATTTAATTTCTCAAGAACCTTTTGTTTTCTGCCATCCGGAACACTCCCCCTCGCCTCCCCAGGAATTGCATCCCTGGGGAGTTTGTATATTTATCAGCACACTTAATTCCACACCAGGCTAGTGATTTATTACCGTGTAACATTCGCTGCAGACTGAAAGCATGCAACTGTGTAAGCTGCTCTCCTATTCTCCAAATAAAACAGCATGAATTGATGAGTGCTTTTTATTCGGTTACCAACAAGCATTTCAGAACACGGGCCCCTTAAAACCAGCAATTTTCTTATACAAGTGTTGTGGGATTCTCAGAAGGTAAATATTAATTTTATGTGTGCTGCAACCTAACTAAAGTCCGCGAATAGCGTTTAGGGGCTTATGGTTTGTGCCTAACAATCCACTCGTAGGGAGTCTGATTATGTCGATTCAACTTCAATAGTTTGCAATACCACATGGTGAATGGGCCGACCGAAGAGCCCCTCGTTTAACAAACGAGGTCTCCATATCAGGTGAACAGCAAGTTCATCGCGGGAAAGTTTGGCTGGGTGATCTGCCTGCAGCATCCCAATATAATGAGAACTCATTTCTATGGTAACAGCATCATTGACGCCACCACAGCGACGTCTGGCGCCTAATTCCAAACACCTCTTTCCAAATTTTGTTCACCGCCTGTGTAAATTCCCAATCAACCACTTTCCAAGCCATGACAGCCTTCAGGAGGGGAAATTATCACCCACTCGGCATCATCGTACACAATTATGTCTGTGTTAGGCGCTAGTTACAACACATCTGCTAGCTCGTTTTCTTTCCCGGGGAGATGCTCTATAATGAAGTCATTTACTTGTTGAAGCAACACCCACTTGAAGAAACACCCACTGAGTCAGTTTGCTACGGGCCGCTCATATTGTTTATTCAGACGAGACAACGGTTATCTGTCGTGAGAGTGAACCTCTGGTATTCGAGGAATGTTCTGTATTTCTTGATCACCCAGACCAATGTTAAACACTCGCATTCATTAATATCTTATCTTCTCTTCATATGGCCAAGCTTTCCACTCGCACCATAGATTACATGCTGGGCACCATCATCTTTGCACTGATATAAGACCGCACCCAACCCCTCCTGGCTGGCGTCGATCTGCAGGTATTGATGTTGACTGGGGTAGTACCTGGCGTGAGTCGGGCATGACTGGAAACTGACCTTGATTTCCTGGAGTGCTTTCCCTGCTGAGTCAGTCCACATGAATCGCTGCTGTGGTAACAGTAGATAGGTCAGTGGCACGAGCACTATTGCAAAGTCCTCTATGTACTCTCTTATCCAGTTGATCAGACCTGAATATTTTCCCAGCTGTGTGCGCATCCACGGTGGCCAGTTACTATCGATAAGGCTCAACTGTTCCGGGTTCAGCTTATTTCCAGTCTCGTCTACTACATTACCAAGGAAATCTAGGCTCGTCTTGCTTAAGTGACATTTCTTTGTCGCATATGTCAGTCCATTAATTGCTAGCCTTTCCAGCACCCTGGATAGGCGGTGCACATGCTCCTCCCAGTTCTCTGATCACACAGCCACATCGTCTAAATACGCGAGTGTAAAATCGCCGACGAGTCCATCCAGTACAATCACCATCATTGCTTGTAACGTCACTGGTGTACATTTCAAGCCAAAAGGCATAGCACAAAACTGAAAAGGCATTCTGCCTGGGGCCATGAAGGTGGTCTTATCACAGTCCTGCTGTTTAACAGGAATTCGCCAGTATCTGCTGTGCAGATAAAGGTATGTCAAAACTCTTGCCTAGCTTAAAGAGCTCAGTGCATCTTTAACCCTTGTGTAAGGTGGCAATGTGCTACACATTACTTAAATTGTATTGCAAACATGAATAATACACTTCGAATCAGCTTCGTCAATGCCAGAATCTGTCACTATGTTAGGAACGTTGTTAACGAGCTGCATCACCTGTTGCAATCTGCACATGACAGGCGTCGTAAATGATATTGGTTCACATCATTGAAAAAGGCTGGTGTATCATATGGATCGTTCTGACACGGTAGATAACTAATATCTTCGTCACTTAGTAAGTCTTCCAAAAGAAAGGTGGAAAGTAACTGGGTTTCATGTGGAGCAAACAAAATTTAGAATTGCTTTGGCAATAAAGCTAACTGAGAATGAATGTCTAAAGTTAGTAAACTTTTGTACCTTCCAAATGCTAAAATAGCATTAACAACATTAACACATTCTTCATTACAGTTATCGCAGAAATGCTCATGATACATAATAAATACCTTACATGGTTAATATTAAGACGCAGGCGCAGATAATCCCTCGGAGCATTGCATGACAGGAGGAGGGGGCAGGAAGCTTGCCGAGTTGTCGGCTAGGGGTTGCCTGCTGTGCCTTTCTTCGTACTTCTTGTTGTCCCGTCGCCAACTGAACAGCCTCGTCCCCTAATAGTTGCAATATGCTTCCCTAGCGAGCAAACAGGTCACAGGTATTCATGTCTTGAAAGTTGCAGACACCAAA
This sequence comes from Dryococelus australis, assembly GCA_029891345.1. Taxonomy (NCBI): domain Eukaryota; kingdom Metazoa; phylum Arthropoda; class Insecta; order Phasmatodea; family Phasmatidae; genus Dryococelus; species Dryococelus australis. The sequence goes on from CM056997.1 coordinate 41,793,571, forward strand.
TGATGTATAGAATGTGTCACAGTGGGTGTGTGTGGCGTCTATCACAGCTCCGGACACCACCACTTCAATAATTAGACTGACAATTATTTACATAAACTCCACGCTTACAGCTTCTTACATAATAGAGAACTTTAGCATTTGACTAAGTTTCCATTCCTCTGACAAAACCACCAATACACAATACAATTGTAAAGTCAGAGTTCAGACAATTGAAAATCGGTTCGCGAGCTTCGTAAAAATATGCATCTTGTTAAGTAAATAATTATGATATTATTCGGGAATGCATTTTACGTACCTTTTTTTAAATAGGGTTAAAATTATATTTAAAGTTTTTATCATTACAAAAATCTCATTTGTTTACTTTATTAAAATATGTCAATTCAAATATTTCTTCTCCATATTATATTTGTTTTCCATTTATTTAATTTAAAACGCGCTTTGTGTAATTTACAGAGATTAAAATCGCCTTATTATAAAATATCGTACTTTCTAAATAACCTCTTCTAGATTCTTGGCAAAATGGCTCCTTGACTTTTACTTTAAATTTTAACTTTTCGAAATCGTAGAAAAAAGTTCTCGTAATGCACACTTGTGCAATTATTCATTACAAGTCTTAAATTACATAATCAATGGATTGCTGCATACGCAAGAGGACAAATATATTCAATTAATGTAATTATTTTTTCATTGCGCGAATCTATTACCGATATGACTGACTGGGTTATAAGCATTCACAGCGAATGTATCTGCTTGGGGAAGGGGAGGGGTGGAAGCGAGCACGCAATGCCATCTCTGCGGGGTGGTATTTGTCAGAGAATGCAAGTCTTCGCCGAGTCGGAAAGGCCGAGGGGGGAGGGGTGTGAGCACAAGTGCATATTCAATTGCAGGGTGGGAAATATTTTAAGAAACTTAACTGAAGTAAACTTTTTTAAATAAAATATGAAGTTCATCTTCATTTAATATTTTAAAATAGCAGTTGATGGCTCTTCGGTGCATGTCCCTGTAATCGTAATTATCTTTCGTATTTCTGCAGTTGGTAAATGCATTATTTATTCTCTCGGTGCATGCAAGGCTGATTAAATATCCAATGCATGTAATAATACACAAATATTCTAATTAAATAAACTAATTATTTATTCAATGCGATAAGTAGTCTCGGTAACTGTAATAAGTATTTTGGAGGTTGAAGGGGTTGAAAGCACACATACAAGTCTCTACAGGCCTAACGATACAATTGCATCAAAGGAAAATATCTCAAGGGGTGTAAGCAACAAATCAACTGCAAGGGATAGGCGGAATAAATGCCTTAAAGGAAAGTAGGTCATGGGGTGGGGTGAAGTGGGGTGGAGAGGGTGCAATCCATTAATCAAAAAGTATCTAGGGCTACCTGGAATGGGTCAGAAGTGCAATCAGAAGTGGTAGGGTTACCTGGAGGGGGTGGGTAAATTGAAAAAAGTGCAGTCATCGCCATTCTGAATAAATTATTTCTAGTATCACATGCATTTGTCTTGCAGCCTGTCATAGTGGAGCTCAGTTGAGTGCGAGCTGTCGTTGGAGATGTATTTGCACTTGACTCTCGTAATTGTTCATTGCGTCATGTAATAGTGCATTGCTACATACACAAGTGCGAGATTAAATGATTATTACATTTATATAAAAACATTTAATTAATCGAATTCTTTTGCCAACCGCTTCCCTTCCCTCACCATCTACCAGAGCTCAGTAGTGTTCCAGACTTCGAAGAAGCAGGATTTATCCTGTTCCCGACATCCTCCTCTTCAAACTGCATTCCCTCCCCTCCCCCACTGCATCTGTAACTGCATTCTCTCCCCTCCATATCTAAATGCATTTTCCTCTCACCCTCTCCTCCCCTATACACTTAACTACACCCCTCCATCCTCAATAGTGATCTGTAGTTCTAAGAGTCAACATCTTTAATTACGTAATTGCTAATTATGCAAAAATAAAATATAACTACTCCGACAAGCATCGAACCAAGTACCGGCCGCTGCAACTCCAGCCTGTCGGCCGACGACACGATAGGCCCGCCAGAACACACCTTCACATCTACGGCACACTCACTAGGTAAGGGGGAAGGGGAAATGCAACTGCATCAACGCCATTTTGAATAAATTAAGTCCAGAACATACATATGCCCCCTACTAGTGGACCTTATCTCTGCTGTAGTGCCGGAATATTAAGTAAGATCGTCCCGGTGTGCATGCTTTTCATTTGACTCGTGCTGTTGGGTCGGTAGCACCCCTTCAAAGTATCGTATGCCTCGGAGACGAATTCGACAGCACTTTTAACAGTTGGACGTGTTCGAGTGGAGTGAAGAGATCTGGACGGCGCTTAACAACGAGGTCTTGAGAGCCGACTAGGGTGAAATGAGGCGAGAATGGAGCAAAGCAGGAATGCAACGGCGGGGGAAATTGGGAGATTCCCGAAAAAACCTGCCGACCAGCGGCATTACCCGGGCACGATTCCTATTTGCGAAAATCCGGGAGTGACCCGACCGGGGATTGAACCCGGTTTGTCTTGGCGGGTGGCGAACAGTCTAACCGCCCAACCACCGCGGCTCCCTGGACGCGTTCGAGATGGTAGCATCTTAGAACTGCGTGGAGCGGGATTGTCATTTCGCCGTATTACGTGTCATGTGGGTGTTGCAGATATTACCCAAGCACGCTGTTGGCGCCGGTAGACAGTGGAAGGCGGTAGCACACTCCTCGACACGACACACAGGAACTGGGAGACTGCAACGAACCACGCCGAGGGATGGCAGACGCGACGCGCACGAAGCGCCCCAACCTCCACGATCAACGAGCATATAAGTATCAGAGACGTCACTTAAGACAAAGCAGTGGAAAGCTTATTTTTTTTGCCCATTGCAAATGTGCCAATGTCAAAAAAAAAAAAATTGTGTTCATGGGTTGGCACTACTACACATGAACAGTTTTCCGTAGAACATTTCAATCGTCTAACTCCGCCCATTTTAATAAACATGTTTTCAATATTCGCATTTAAAATATGTAAAATTACATCCAAAAATAAACGGCCACTGGAGTTATCAAGTGTTGGAACACAACGCCAAACCATTGCTAAAACACTTAAATATAGTCCATTCCCCATTGGAAGAAACTTTCTCGGAGCCCTGCTAAATATCTACTTGCAGGCCCGTTTCGTATCCTTCCGCCACATTTAAAAAACATTGCCATGTGACTGCCATGTAGCATCTGTCAAAATCAATGTTTACATTCCATTGTGTGTGTACATATGTTCGTATACTTTCGATACACCTAAAAATAAACATTGTGTGACATCTACTTTCATACCTGTCAAATGTGTTGTTTACTATTTACAGCTTTTCAAAGAGTTCTGTCATATTCCAAAAACCATTCCGTACGAATATTCACAGTTTAGGCCTCTGACATTATTTAGGCCAGATTTATGACGTTTTAAAAATGCCTGAATTGAAGGCAGTTCTTATGGTTATTTTACATTAACATATTTTGTTTTCCACGACGTAGCTCAATACATGTAATGCACGTCAGTATTTTGCCGCGACTGTGTTTAACACTGTTACAACTGCGAAGTAAAGGGCTGTACTAATTGTAATTATCTTTTTGTTATTGATATGTGTTTGGTCATTTCTCTAAAAGGACGGCCTCAGTTGGAATAAATATTAAAACGAAGGAACAACCAGTGAAAAAGGCACATTAAATTCAAGCACGCAACTCCTGTTCCTCATTTTTGTCATACAAACTTTAAAAGATAGTGAACATGCACTCAAATAAGCCTACGATAACATTTATTTCGCTCATGTTTATATGTATTGCTAGTTACTGTTTATTAGGTTTATTGAAATATATCGGGCTGGGCTTAGTATTTTTCTTTTGGGATTGTGGTAAATTACGATACACGACTGTATTTCAAACCCCTTAGGGCAAAAGTACAACGTTGTGATAAATAAACAGACGTGGATGTAAATAAATAACTTCGTGATAAAAACAGTTCACATCTAAAACGTATAAATAGTGCTAATCAAATATTTGAAATCACGCACACACAGGGCCAGCGTATCGACCACGATGTGCAAAGACATGCTATTTCACAGACGCAATGATTAACGAAACACACGTCACGGTATATTTACTACTGCCGTGGAAACACAGATTTATCACAACATCGTAACTTGCCTAGGTAGGTTTAAAAAACACGTCTACAAACGTGATGTGTTAATTTTAAGTATTTTTCGGAGTAAGAATAATTTACGTTTCGTTTGACAAAAAGCAACACGCCATGTCATGGTTTGCCACATCTGCTAACTTCACTAGGTAACTGCCTCGCCATCATATCTAAATATATTAAAATACGCATTCAAACATTAAAATCTCTTTTCAATAGTAAATTACAGATTCAAAATTATTATTTTGCTGTAATAAGTATGAAATATGCTACAATTGAAAACTTGTATAATTTGTTGCTTACTAGCGAAGTGAAATTTCCCGAGTGTGAAAGAGACTAAGAGAAAGAAAGAATGCGATAAGCCTCGCTAGCAGGCAGTTTTTCAATTACTTTCTCGCTCGATAAAACAATACCGTACCATTACGGCCTACTCACGATATTTTCCGCTGTTATTTCTAACTGTCAAAATGAGATGTTGCCATCGGGGCTACTTAAATATTTCGATAGGCACCGTTTAATTTACAAATAGTATACTAAAAAACGAGGTTAAAATAATATTTTAATTGTGAACTATTTCTTACCGTTCGTTGCCAACACGTCGCTGCACTCGCTGCTGTTAATTCATATTTTAGAAATGAAATAAATATTACAAGTTATAGAAGATATTAAGTTAAAGAATAATTTATTCAATAATACAGAACTCTAAAGTTAACCACAGTGTTATATATTTGTGGAATAAAAGTTATTGAAAAATTGCATAAGTCGCTTCCAATCGGGAATGGACTATAGCTCACATCATACGCTGTTGAAGTCAATGTTATTTCCGGTTGCGTTGCCTAGCAACTACGACGTTGGAAGAGAGACAATCGTTAGTTAGCTGTGTTTACCTTATCAGACGACTTTGTGCGGAAGTTTATTTTATCTGTAGAAATCATTTCCAGAAACAATCTGTCATGTGTAACGAACGAGATATTTAAGTAGTACTTGATAGTATTCATTTTCACCCTTTGCAAGTAATTCAAGCCATGTTTGTTTACTTTCATTTTCGTGAACGTGCACCACCAATAAAATTCGCAGGTGACATGTAACAAGTATTTTCCCGGAATACTGCACGACCTCTTAATGAAGCAGTTGTAAAAGTTAATTTCCTAGTGCAAGCTGTGATACAAATAAAGAAAGTGGTTTCTTTTAAATTTGATAGCTATGGAATTAGCTGATGAATCCAGTGTTTGTTACTGTCAGTTCCAAGATGTAAATAAGGGCAATTACTGCCTTCTTGTAAGAGCTATTAAAGTTGGGGTTATTACACATGCGATATGTCTTAGTTTTGACATGTGTTCTTACCATGAACTGTCGCTATGATTTATGATCATTTAACTAAACACTGATTCTTGTAAACAGATTTATCTTGAGCTAAAATTTATTATGCTTTTTAATTCATGTAGGCCTATACGAATAGTATATATTAAATGAAAAATTGTGTTGGACATTTGCCTTTGCACCAGAGCTCATGTAGCAGGAAACTAGAATTGAACATACACACAGAAAACCAACAAAGAATAGTTGCCGATAGGTAGGCCTACGTTAAGAACACAGAGAGAACTGTGTGGAAGGAATTCAGTTAGTAAGCAGCAAATTAATGAAACAAAAAACTAATGGTGGACACAACCAAAACGGACAAACACAGTGGTCTTCTTGCAACTAAAACGATTCCTTCTGCAGAATTCTGTGCTCATGCACCTGTTGACAACTATTTCTGTTTGGTTTTGTGTGTTTGTATGTGTAATTCTAGTTTTCCGCAACATAATATCTGCTAAAAAAAAGTGTATAAACAAAACAATTTATTATTTGTTTCATATGTCACGACTGCAGACCTAGCGTGTAGTCGAAACTGTGGGTGATGATATCACTATCGTAAACATTATATTCAGCTTGTCAAAATAATTACCAATGTTTTAAAATTGAGTACCTAGGTTTACTGTGAAAGTTTTCAAATGCTACTTCCAGGAATACATGACTACTCTATATAATTTTCTTTTCTGTAAATCCTATCTCTCAATGTTGTATGTATACATGTATGTAGGTACATTGCAATCAATTTATTATATTTGACAACTTACAGTATGTATGTACTGGTATCTAAGAAAGAAACACGTAAGTATAATTATAAAAAATAAAATGCAGATGTGCAAAATACTGACCCTCGCATTCAGAAATCAGATCAATGATAAGCTGGTAGAGAATTATATTAATATTTTTACAATATATTTTTTAAATTCAACCGTTTAATTTACTTTACCCAAATAACTTATAATTGAAGAAATGAGGTTCCTCTCATCTCTTCCCTAAGGGGGTGGGGGAGGGGGGGGGGTTGAAGTAGGCATATTGGTAGTATGCTTGCCTTCCACCAAAGTAATTCATGTTCGTTTCCCTGTGAGGTTACTCTCAGATTTTCACATATAGGAATTGTGCTGATTGATGCTGCTGGCTGGCATGTTTTCAAGAGGTTTTCCTGTTTTCCTCCACCCTTGCATTTCAGTGTTGCCCCATATCTGCCATACTTCACCCTCATTGGCTCTCAACACCTTGGTTGTTACAAACCACCTAAACCTCTCTCAACTCCCCCTTCTTAAGATGACATAGGCCGTAGTGGTGTAGCGGCTAGAGTACTCATTGTTCCACGAAGCACACTTCATTCTAAATACCGATGATTCATCATCAATATTAAAATCAGCTTATGTCCAATTAGTTGCCCTCGAAATTAGAATTCCAAAAATCCTTAAGGGTGAAATAACGTATAAAAATCACATGACGTTTTTCTATTTTGCAGATGGTGTAGTTACAGGAAAAGAGTGGCTTTATCCAAGTTTTCTTAATTTTAACTACCTTTGGAAAACGATCAAATGTAAGGATTTGTCACTTACTGTAATGATTACAGCCTACCGTTAAATACATCACCATCTAAACACACAAGTAAACTTAATTTATTTAACTTAACATCTTGTCGACGGAGGTTCATTAGAGAATGGTACACCAAGAACACAATGAAGGGAATACAAGGAAGGAATTCGTCATTACCTTTATTACTCAATCACCCCAGAAATTGCATGGAGTGAGTTCGAGCAACCATGGAAATTGCAAATCAGGAAGTCTACATTCAACAGCTATTCAAATACGAGAACTGAATTGGTTGTATATACTGGTGTAATAAACAGCTGATCTCTTGTTTGTCATTAAAACGCTGCTGGCTTGGGGAGAAAAATAATTGTAAGAGTGACGTTTTTTTTATAACGTGTAGCCTTGTATTGATTTCCGAGGTTATTTGTCATTAATGCCCGGCAAAGAGCTATTTTATCACGAGGAAAGCTAAAGGTTATGTTTGGAACATGCTTGGATCAGCGTTGTTCACATTTTTGTTTACCTCCAATCTACAAACTTTCGCAGCCTTAGCTACAAATAAATTAATTCCATAAACTTTTACATTGAAATAGCAAATCAGAATTTAGAAAGATAAGTATCTGCAGTTCTATAAAAGTGCCTGTACCTCTAACGAGACCGCAACTTACAGGCTAGACCTTAAATGCACGGCAGGTTAGTAATCGCAACCGCACTTGCGAAAATTAAACACACTGCAATTATTCATTTACAAACTTAAGCAGAAAACATCACTATATACGCCATAATTGTGCGATATCTCTCACGTATGCATCCACTGTATATACGGATACACTAAACACTGTTACTTTTGGGAATATGCACCTTGGCACTCGCATGGCCCGGCTCGTACGCATTTTCATCCATTAATATTAGTTTTCTTCGTCGCCGAGTAAATCAAATATAGATAGTAGTTTTAAGGCGTATTCACACTTCACAAACACCAGAATAACACAAATTTAGAGACAATTCAGACAACTACTGTGTTCATATAGCACTCGCAAGGCTATTCATGTAAACAAATTAGTTGTGAGTCCAGTATGGCCGCTCACACGTAATAAACAAGCAGACGACTTCAACAACGTATTGACAATGCACGGTCAAACGATACGTAATGCTCACATTACCACCAACATCGTAAAAAGAAATGTGGATTTATATAAGTCACTGCACTTCGGTCTCTACAATTGAATCAATATAACTATTTTTATTTTCAATTCCGTTGAAAAATATTCATAAAACGATAATTTATTTACATTTTATTAATAAATTCAAATAATTTTCCGCTTTTATATTGCCGATATTGCACTGGGAAATTAAACAAAATTGAATCGGAAATACATTAGCGTTCTGTTTATTCCTACCCAATGTCTAGTGGTTGTCAGTGGTTGTCCACGACTGAGGACATTCAGCGAGCAGTGATGCCAGCCCTGCAGTTATTGTCCATTTCATGTAATTGGAGTAGATTTTGACAGTTATAGAAAAGTAGTACGGCCACAGTTTATCCTTCCACTGCAGCTGTTTTGTCACTGAAGAAAAAGACATTTGTAAACAAATGTTTTCAGTCCAATGCACACTTGCATTTTCCTCCTACCTCGTGTTCCTTGTCATGGCAGGCACTGAAAGGTTGACGTTCGCTAACTTCCCTCCAGCAATTAATGTAGGATATTATAGTTAGGTTGACATTCCAAGGTGTCTTATTTTCTAATTACAGAGTTAAATTTGTTGGGGTTCTGTTTATTATATTTCGAGGGAAAAAGGAAAAGGGAGAGAGAAAAAAGAGGGGGGGGGGGGGGGGGCTTTAGATTAACTTCTTTAGTGAGACGGGATTATTTTGATGTTCTTATGAGTGTGTGGCATTCTGAGTTGCATATTGTTTTGATGGAGCAATGGAAAATTTTGCTTGTATGTAAATAACATTTAAATTATTAACTTCGAAAATCATAACTTTAATGAAAACACAACACGCGATACACACGCCGTCGTTCGTATTCGTACAGATGCAGCAATATATACACGCACACACTTTGACCGAAGTTAACCTTACTCTCGAAGTTACTGTTTAGACAAACAAGTATTATTCACTCACTACAAAAGTGTGGAAAGTGCGACTTTTCTCAGGCATTTCAATAATTAGAGTAACTGTTTAGAAATACATTTACGAAACACGTAAACTTACCGTGTGTAATATTTGCAACCTCTGGAACACGTGTTTTTCTATGGCAATCCTTGCGAGGTTACTTCACTAAAGTCACGTTTGTTCGTCACTAGCATTAAATAATTCATTAGCAAAATCATTCAGTAAAATCAACACTGCGCACGTTTTCTGATTCAAACAAACAAAAACTTATATACGTAGATTCGTATCACTTCATTATGGAAGGCGGTAAGGAAAATGGCGGAACGAGCAGTTTTAAGGACGTGCAGATTAATATTACATTTCACTCAACAAAACGCACTACAAAGGTACCTACAAACAAGAATGTTTAAAAAAAAGTAAATGAAAAACAATTAACTACCGATTAAATATTCCGACAACAACAATAAGATATTCGTATAATAAACACGAGGAGAAAATAAAATTACACCCACAACGGCCTTCACCAGGCTGGGAACTGGAAACATAAACATGGCTAGCCATTGGTTGGAAAAGTTTACCGTTCGTATGTGTCGACATACTCTGTCATAAATGCTAAACATGTTTTTTGAAGTCCAGTTACTAATAGCCAAGAAAATTTAATATTGCTTTAAAAACCTAATTTAAACATTAAATGTTGTAAGTATAACTAAGATTTTAAATTTCAACTTTTAGTTCTGAGTACTATTTTCTTCCAAAGCCAACATCAAGATGGCCAACCTAACAACACTGATCCCGCAGCAGTTCATCAGCTGATACAATACTGTACGAGCGAGAGCATTTAGTGTTTACATATTGTGTAGGTTGGTCACATTGGCTATCAGATTTTACCCCACTTTATGAAATGGACAATACTCTCGCGTTGGCAGGCAGGTGGCTGCACGATGCACGTACAACGCTCCAACGACTGCCCTCGAGGCTCCCGCCCGCCTACACGGCGCGCGAACTGAGTGGCAGAATGCAGCTTGAAATACACGTTCCCCCACGAAACTATTAAACGTGCGTCCAATGTACTCATCTACGAAAACAACGCGCACTTGAGACGAGGGCTGTTGAGTCACGCATATTAGAAACACTATTTCATAGCACTCCAAAAAAAGGCTAAGAACGACTTTTTCAAAGCGCTGTATCTCAGAATATATGCGTCAGATACGTACAAAACTACTTACGGGCCCTGCACTGAACCTTTCTATAGACTTAGCACCAATAAAATAATAGGGTCTCCACTGACAGTCCCGTAGGTACTTGCAGTGCGACGAGAACACTACAACGTTAGGTCAGAGCCTTGCGCTTAGCGGCGATGTTGCACTTGAGACGCGTGGCAATGTCACCGTTATCGCTTCTGCGCCTCTCGGCCTCAAAAGTTCGAGGTAGGCGAGAGTCTTAACACAGCGTCAACATCACATCCCCCAAGACAGCAATGCCTTGCAGAATGTCACTGGGATAATCTTCAGTGATGATTTGTGTCTTGGTGGTGACGACCAACGCATCCGAGGGTAGATACAAGGGCAGTGTCATGTCGAAATGAACGGTTTGTTGTGATACGTCACACGTTCTGACGGCCCGGTATCATAGGGGGGGACGGGGTGTAATTTCGTACGATGTGTGTGTGTGTGTGTATATATATATATATATATATATATATATATATATATATATATATATATATATATATATATATATATATATATATATATATACACACACATGCACACACGCACACACTTCATCGCCAGACCTTTCTCTAACGGCTATCGGCTATTGGCCCTTCTGTTGCGACTCTACCCATACCGGAGCCGCAGTGGCTGAGCGGTTAGACTGCTCGCCTCCCACCAAGGTGAACCGGGTTCAATCCCCGGTCGAGTCACTCCCAGATTTTCGCATGCGGGAATAGTGACGGACGATGCCGCTTGTCGGCGGGTTTTCTCGGGGATCTCACGTTCCCCCCTCCCTTTAATTCCAGCGCTACTCCATACTCACCTCGATCACCCTTATCGGCTCTCTAGGACTTCGCTGTTAAGAGCCGCCAATATTTATTCACTCGCTCTACCCATACTGGGAAATCTGCACGGGACGAATTATAATATGAAACCATTAGGAACTTCTGCGACTCCATACCACGACGTCTATCGGGGATGTGTTCACAAACATGGCGGCCAGTCGTCATACCGGAGAGGTACGCATATCCAGCGCAATAAATGTTGCTCATACTAGTCTCCATTTTTTTTTGACGATGAATGCGTTTTTACGGTGCTACAAGAGAAGGCGTAGGGAGTTCATGGTAAACTGAGCATTTTTGAGAGACCTGCTTTAGATCTGCTTTCCTCATTTTTTTTTCTTCCGCCATTGGTAAAATTAGCATTGACAAGAGCCTGCTCACTTTTTTCATGCGCCGATCAAGTAAAACGGTGAAATTATTAGAAAAGTAAATATCTTACAAATTTGTTAATTCTTACATTTCCACGCTTTAAAAAAAAAAAACAACAACAACAACAACAACAACAACCCCAGAAAGAAAAGGAAATTATACCAGTATTCACAAAAGTTCACCTAACACTTTTAATTTATTATGAAGACAAACTACTTATCCTTCGACGTTACCAACTTAATTGGGCGTACATGCCAGATATCGTACCCGTTGTAATATGTACAGTACCGGTCAAAAGTTTAAGACCACAGTGCAAAATCATGGAATTACACGTAGAACCTAAACTTTTGCCTCAACAGTAGTTTCGATTTTTTTAAATACCTTTTAGGCATATAAGAACATATTTCTTCAAATTTTAATGGGTTAATCTATGCATTTTAGATGTTATGACTTTTTCAAATCTTGCAATGTAACTCTAGAATACCTACACTTTCCTACATAAAAAAAAAGTGTGTGTTACAAGTTATTGCAGATATTATAACAAATATTTTTTGGTAAACGTAGTAATATATATGCGCAGGGGGTAATGAAGATCAGTGGGTAACGACGATCATCCTATTTCCTCTGTTACTATGGAGGATGTAAGTGCGCCGACGTGTGGTGCCATCTAATATCGTACTGTTACTACTTCCTCTTCGTACGCCATTGTCGCTTTGTTCTCCGCTGTGTAAAGCTGAATATAATGTTTTGAACGGTGTTCTTGGTATTTCCAGCATTTCGTTTTTAAAATGTAAGTACCTACATTTGACAGATCGTCACTAGCGTTATTTATGAATTGCTAGATATATAGACTGAATTTTAACGCCACAGTGATTTAAACAAAGTTAGTAGTAACGTTTCTGCAGCGATCAATATGATGGCGCGCATGTTGGGGCAATGCAGATCAGGGTGATCGCCATTCCCCGCAAGTGATCGCGAGTGCCCCATTATATTTATTTTTAATTTCGTTTCAGACGGTTCGTACGTATGATCGTAAAACTCAGAAGGCAAAGTGGACTCAGAATGATTTGGAGAAATGCACTGAAATGTATTCAAATCTGAGAGAGCATTCGAAGCATTTCCAAGAGGAAAGGGATCCCATATACATCACAAGGTCGTGCTAAAACTGGAATTGCCACACCACCTTCTTCGGGTAGAAAGGCTACATTTACTCCCGAGGATGAAAGTGAAATAGCTGACTATGTGAAGAAGTTAGCTAATATGTTTTTCGGCTTGACCCCTGTCGATTTAAGAAGCGTGGCATTCGCGTTTGCAGAGAAGATATGACTTCCTCATAATTTTAGTAAAGCAAGCGGAATGGCAGGGCGGGACTGGCTTGACAGATTCCTGTGAAGGAACTTGTCGCTTTCCGTTCGAAAGCCTGAAGCAACTAGCATGGGGCGAATAAAGGGTTTCAACAGAGAAGAAGTTTCAAAGTTTTTCAATAACATTGAAGAGGTAATGTCCAAGCATAAATTTTCCCCTTCACACGTATATAACATGGATGAAACAGGGATGGGAACTGTTCAATAATCTGGCGATATAATTGCACCAAAGGGACAAAGAAATAATTGGTTCCGTTGCAAGCTGGGAAAGAGGGAAAAATATTACTGTCATATGTTCAGTGAATATGGCTGGTAGTTCTGTCCCGCCGTTGCTTGTGTTCCCTCAAGAAATAATGAGCCCTACTCTGGAAAAAGACGGACCTCCTGAAGTAATGTACACATGCTCTAATAATGGTTGGTCAAACGAAAAAAAAAATAAAAAATCATGGACTGGCTTCGACACTTTCAAGACCATGTGAAATCATCTCCAGAGCAACCTGTTCTTTTAATCCTTGACAATCATTAGTCATGTGACGCTTGAGGCATATGACTTTCTCCAAACTCCATGGAATTGTCATGGTTACAATTCCATCCCATTCCTCCCACCTCTTACAACCACTGGACGTAACATTTTTTGTACAACTGACCCTATGGTACACCACCATAGGGGATGTGATATTTTCATGAAGCTGAATGCACAGAGAATCATTAGGCCTGACGACATTGGAGCTCTATTTAATCGTGTTTTTTCACATGTGGCCACAATTGCCAAGGGCGTAGCAGGATTTGAAGCTACAGGGATTATGCGTCTGGACGCTAATATATTTACAAGTGAGGATTTTGCTTTTGAGATAGAAACTGGAAACCTAACCACAGTACCTCAGGCTTCTTCCTCACAACAGGTGGAAACTAACATTTAAAAAGCTACTGTGCCCACTCCTCCAACGAATGATGCAGCAGATTCTATGGCAAATACATGCACTTCTATACAAAATAGTCCGACAGTCTCTTTCGAGAGCATTTCGCCTCTGCCTGCAAAAGCAAAATCAGTGAACACTACTGTCAAAGGTAGAAGAAAATAACATTAAGAGATTTTAACTGAAATGCCACAGAAGAAGAATATGGAAATAAAGATGCAGAAGAAGGAGGAAAAAAGGAAAAAAAAGGAAATGAATCAGCATAACGAAAGTAAACAAGCAAGAAGATCCAGGAGGAACTAGAAAAAAGAGCTTACTTCAAGTGATACATCTTCAGAATGCGACAATATTAATGAAAAAGGTATTTGTGACGATGTTGTAAGTGATTACGTTTATGTGTTTGACGAGGAAAAATGCTTAGTGTGTGGTAAATTTGGTATGGAAAATGAAATGTGGTATAGGTGAACAGTTTGTGGGCTTTGGGCTCATTCTCTCTGCACTGGATGGGAAAGTCCTGAAGGATATACTTGTGACCTATGTTTTCGTAGCAATAGAAAAGGACCGTGAAGAATCAGTTAACTATTCGTAATTTAAAACTTCCTGTTTTTTAATTACCATTTGTAAGTATTAGCTACTCCCAACAAATAATTTTTTTTCTATTACTGTACCATATAAATGCTGTTGTCCTGTACATTATTAATTAATTATTTATAAGTATAGTCATGGTTGCTATCAAAATGGCTGTAAAATGCTTATTCTATTTTAGTTTTAAAACTAGATTACATGGCATATTGTGATCGTAATTGACCCATCTTGTGATCGCAATTGCCCCACTCTGTGGGTAATAGCGATAAATGCAGTACATTTAGTTTTTAATTTTTTGATTTTAATGTTATATTCAGAAAAAAATGGGCGACTGTAAAATAAACTAGTTTAATGTATGACAACTAAGTATGTATTTATTCACTTTCAAAATACTTGGGTTTATGACTGAAATATTGATTAATTCCTCAAAAATGCTGTAATGATTTGTTGCAAGTTTTACCTGTTGATAAAATCAGTGAAAAAAGGCAATTTCACATTGTTATTCGAAGATATTTTACTATTCTGTCTAGTGAACTTCGAAGCCGGCGTTACTCGTGGAGGTAGGTCCACGTCTACTCTGCCAGTAAGGACAACGCCGGCTCCGATAGCTCACTCGACAGAATAGTAAAATATTCTTGAACTATGAAAAATCTTTTTTTTTTCACAGATTTTATGAATAGGTAAAAAGTGCAACAAAACATTACAGTATTTCTGTGGAATTTCCATTATCGTTCCAAAATGACAATATATTACTACATTTACCAAAAAAATACCACACAATTTTTTTTAATGTAGGAAAGTGTAGGTATTTTGGTATTATATTACAACTTTGCAAAATACATAACTTATAAACTGCATAGCTTAACCCAATGAAATTTGAGGAAATATGTCCTTATATGCCTTAAGGATAGAAAAAAAAATAGACTGTTTCGGTAAAAATTTAGGTTCTACATGAAATTCCATGATATTTTGCTGTGGTTTAAAAACTTTTGACTGGTACTGTACATGCAGGTAGATACGGGCAGTGGCATTTCTCGAAGGTTGTCTTCAAAAGCGCTCAACTAGCCGTGAACAGCCTGCGTTTCGAAGCGAGCGTAATAACAAAGTAACCTTCCCCACTGCAGCAGGTTGACTTCCCTACTTTCATGCGGTGCTTTTAATCCGATGTTGCGGTTTACATTTATCTTCGCCTCAGTTTAATGCGCGAGTGAACGAGTCACCTTCTGGCGCGACACGTGGCATGGACCTTGGCCGTCGTCTGGGCGGCCAGATGAAGGTTGCGCCACGGGAAGAAACCGGCAGCCCCCCCCCTCCCCCTTTACCCTTCTTAACAACCCAAACCCCAGTTAACCGGCGTCAGTCGGTCACCACAGACATTTCCGCTCTGCCTCAGGTAACAACCACTGTCTCGAATTCTCGAGCGGAATGGTGAACGAAAGTAGTATCTTCAGGCCTATCCGAGGTCAGCCGTAACTTGTTTCCCAGAGGGTACACTGACATTTCTGACACAACACATAAATAGTAATTCTGGAGACTTGACATTGTTAGATATGCACCGCCTTGATTATTTACGGAACACTGATGGAAGATAGTAAATAATATATTCTTTCTTATCTTCTATCAGTACTCGGAGGATAATGACAGTGGATATCTAGAAACGTAAGAAGGCGTTCTCAATTATTATTTATGCCTCGCCGTGCCAAAGATTAAAAAAAAAAAAAAATCATTTGGAAAACTACATGCGACAAAAATGACATAATATACGGCCCTCGTGCACCATTCCAGTTACGTCAGATCCACAATGAAGTTAAAATGCAGCTCGTGTAGTTAATTTTGCGTTGTTATGCTGAGGCGCAGATCGCGCAGTAGTGCATTCACGTTGAATTAAAGAGTGACGGAAATGTAATGTTTCCATGAGAGAATTTGACCTCAATTTTTAACATAGTGCAAAGTTTAAAGTGGCGCCAGTCAATAAGAGTGAGAAAAGGTTTTTCGTATTTTTTTTCTCCTGTATCCATCTTCGTTACCAACAACTTCCTTGTGAATCGTATATTTTGTTAATCACACACGATTGCAACTTGAAGTTAAAGTTTCCATTCTGTTTGCATATGTTTGTATGAAAAACAAATTATCCGTCTCAAAAACTCCAAGTTCAAATAAAGTCTATGAGCGCAAATAGGCGTAAATTTAGGTGAGATATAAGATAATTTACTGTCGTATAGATACGAATGTTAGAAATATCATTACGGTAATTTTCCATAAGTATTTACATTTGCTATTTGTTTATGTAGACAGATATACATACACACGTACCTTTTTCAGATCCCAGATATAGATATTTGGTAGCTTGCATTACGACTTGTCGGAGACGAACCATTCTTCACTCCAAATGTGAAAAATACTACAATTATATAACCAATCTTAGCCCAAAGTTGGGGGGGGGGGGCCACTGTGGCTGAGCGGTTAGTCTGCTCGCCTCCCACCAAGGTGATCCAGGTCCAATCCCCGGCCGGGCCACTCCCGGATTTTCGCATGTGAGAATCTTGCCGGACGATGCCGTTGGTCGGCGGATTTTCTCGGAGATCTCCCGTTTCCCCCTCCCTTTCATTCCGGCGCTGCTCCATACTCACCTCAATCAATCACTCTCATCTGCTCTCAAGACTTCGATGTTAGGAGCCGTCCAAATCTCATTCATTCACTTTGCCCAGAGTTAACGCACAGTAAAGATAAGGAGCCACTTGTTAACTTCAGTGATATAAGCTGTTCACGGTAAAATGAGTACTTTTGAAAGCCCTGCTTAAGATCTGTTTGTGTGCACGTTGTGTATTCTTCCACCTTATGTAAAATTAACGTTGCCACGGGCCTCGTCACTTTATTCATGCGTCGGTCAAGTGAAACACGAAAGTATTGTGAAAGTAAATATTTTACAATTCTGCTATTTTTTTACGCTTCGGTGCATTAAAAAAAAAACAAAGCGAAAGAAATAATTTTAAGTTATCACAAATTGTTACCTAGCACTTTTTTTTCGATGTTAAGATATGTAACATTTTTCCACCCATCGGTACCAACTTTACTGGGCGCATGTCACTTATTGCGACCATTAAAATTTATGCAGGTAGGGGCAGTGACTTTTTTCCAAGGTTGATTTCAAAAGTGCGCACTTTATAGTGGAGAGCCTTTAATCTTCCTTCAGGCTCCCCCGCTCCACGAGGCTACGACGCGAGAGGTCGCTGCAGTGGCCTTCAGAACCAAGAAAAAAAAAGTCGTCTGGTACGGAGCCGCGGAAGGAACGTGGTCACTTCTGTGGAGAAACTTCAGCCGAGGACGCTCATGAGGATGTAATCGCAGCGGTGAAAGTCGACGTCCGTTGACCAGGGCGGGGACTTGCTTGTGGTTACACACTGGCAAGTGCTGAAGCCTGTTTGTCATCACTGCCGTTTTTTGACGCCCCTATCTTGGACGGCAAAGGTTTAGTTTTTATTTATCAAATGAATGTTAATGTCGGCAATTTTTTGACGAATAATAAACTACCAATTTCAATACGGTTAAACCAAACACTAAAATACTTTTTAACATGATAGTTATACCGTAATTTCGACAAATATGATTTCTAAGTGAATTTCAAGTTAATATAACGATACAAATATTATTTTTGGAGCATGTTGACGTTTGTCCACAGTAAACATGCATTTCCTACATAAACCAGCTACCATACTGTTGAGTTAAGAGCATCACAAAATGGCGATGGCCAACAACTGAAGTACCTTCAGCTACGTGACACCAAGAGATCTTACGCCTCCGGTGGCGACTGGTGAACTGTTGCAAGTTAAGCTGGCGTTAGCTCTGTGCTGTACCCTGTTGCTTGCTAGTTTACACTTCCACCACTGAAACGCAACTCGGCAGCTGTCGCCACAGGACGCGTGTAGTGGGTCCCTTACTGCTCGCTTGTGAGTGGTCGGAATACGTTCAAATTCCCAAGGCAGCACGGTGGATACTGGTTCCTGCTGCGTGGCACCGAGAATGTACAGTGCTGAGCAAGCGCCAGCTCACCTTGCAACGGTTCACCACAAGCCACTGTTAACGCCTCACGAATATTCTCAACTCCGTGCCTACGAACCCACGGTGGTGTGTGTGTGTGTTTTCTTTCAAATACATGGTGTTGGAGGGGCAACATGTTTTTCGAAAGTCTGTGGCTAGGCGGTAAGCATGCGTATTGGATATCCCGGCTACTGTCGTCTACGGATGAAGGGGGGGGGGGGGGGAGACTGAAAGGTGGTTCCCCTCACCACCAGGTTTTCCATTCCAAGAAAAGGCAAGTTGCTATGTTGTTTATATGTATACTCCTCAGCAATGTCCCGCACAGCAGGTGCTCCTCCGGGTAAACCACAAAGGAAAATACAGACCAGTTGTAATTATGACTTGGCAATTGACCATTCTGTAAGATGTTTGTTGGGTCTTAGTTTGTATGATTATCGTCTTCTACGTAGGGACACCCGAATTTCGAGAAAAGATTTCACAACCAGTTGCATTTCATAGCACTTTAGCTCAGAGCCACTTTCGTGATTGGATGATCTAGGTGTTACGTGTCTTAGGTGTCTGCCCGCGAATCACAGACGTGCAGTATTAGAGTAACCTAATTATGATTGTCCATTCAAGTAAGGAAACGTCTTCCAACAAAAAAAAGACGCAAATAAACAAAAGAAAACAGTTTGTCCATAGCGTATTGAAATCTAGCTTGTGCGGAAATCATTTCGCGAAATGAATATTACAGACGTGAGATAATTACATATGTGCACTCGCAGTAAATTGAATATTTTTGTTACGTGGAATTGTAACCTTATTTTCGTTCAGTATATTTGCACATTAAAATAAATATTATTTCGTTATTACATTCAAATTTGTAAATAATATGTACAATATTTTCATACTTATGTCACGTAAGTGCAAGAATGAGCATGTTATTGACCATGTGTAATTAATTTTAACCGGGTGGTGGTGGTAACAACAGCACTGTTCAAAGTGAGAAATTTAACAGACGCAACAAACTGAAGCTATCGCAAAAACTTCTACCCGATAACACTGGACAGATATAATTCGTGTATTTATCCAAAATATGTGGTTTTTCGATTAGAAAAATTGTGCAGTTTTCTGTTAACGATGCTTGCTTTATAAGAAACTATAGGCTATTAGCGGTAAAATGAGCACTTTTTAAAGCAATGCTTAGTATCTACTTGTATACACGTTGTGTATTCTTCAACCTTACGTAAAATTTCTATTGCCATAGGGCATGGGCCTCATAAAAAGTGAAAATGGGAGACTAAAAGTCAATATTTAACAAATCTGCTAAGTTTTACACTTCGATGCATTTAAAAACACAGAAAGTGAAATAAATAATTTCAATGATCAGAAATGGATGCCTAACACTTTTTATTCGACGTTAAGATACGGAACTACTTCCCAGCCATCGTTACCAACTTTACTGGGCGCATGTCACTCAGTGCGCCGGTTAAAACATATGCAGGTAGGGGCAGTGACTTTTTTCTAAGGTTGATTTCAAAAGTGCTCACTTTATAGTGACTTTGCAATATCAAGCACTTTTAACACCCAAGAAAATATCTGAATCACCTGACAGATTAGGGATTTCGGGTCAGAGCAGACTGCACTGCCAAACGTACAAACATTTACGAAGATTCTGATATAGACAGTAGTAGATATACATATAATGTATGTTCTAAGGAACCGTTGTATAAGGGGGGGGGGGGGCGAGGGACGACCGCCATCTTGGATTTCCCGTTTTCCTTCAATGGTTTGGAAATTATGCGTAACTATGCTTATAAAAGGGCTTAAGGCATAATTGGCCTAGCAATCAACTCTAGAACCAAGATGCTGGTTGGAAACAAATAAACGAATGTGAGAGATAGGAGAGAGAAAATATAGAGAGAAAAATTGAAGCACTCTGAGAAAACCCTTGGATTGATAGGCTGCACGGAATGACAAGAGCATGAAAAACAGCATGGAATGATAGTTCATGAAAAATAACATAGAATGATAGAGCATGACAAATGACATACTGGCAACCAAAATTACGGAATCCAAGATGCCGATGTACTGGCTATCAAGATGGCCGTCGAGAGCAGAAGGGGGGGGGGAAGAGTACATTTTTAGGCGAAAAGGTAAAAAAGTGAAATTCTGAAGGTAAAAGGGATATCCCCCCCCCCCCCTTCCCCGTGTCATAGAACTTGCATTATATATCTACTGACAGGTGTTCGGGAATGGCACGTGGCTGGAGTTACAGCTAAAACTGTAGTTAACCTTTGTTTATATCATAAGCATACGAACTGTGCATGTGTTTTGTTAAGTGTAAAGTTAAAGGACAGAGCCCCATGGTTGTCCGTCAGGGTTGAAATGTTGCTGTAAAAGCGGCACTGATGAAGGGAGAGGAAAAACATGTCTGCGCACGCGTTTTCGCCGCAGAGTGGTAAATACCGTAGACTAAAGATGAGTCAAAGTGTTCGTATTTCGTGTATGAGACCCTACAGGCTGTTCACGGTAAAGTGAGAACTTTTTAAGGCCCTTCCAAAAGGCATTAACCCCTAATATATTTTATTGCAGTCTCAGATGTTAACTTTTGAGAGTGATGAAATGTATACACTATGTTGATTAGTAATATTGCAATGATTACATTAAAAAGTAGCGGAAAGGTAGAAATTAATTGAAAGGGAAAATTTAGCAGGGCCTTAAAAAGTGCTCACTTTACCGTGAACAGCCTATAGTACGACTGTAAGTCATTTCGCCATCAGTAGAGGCAAGATTTTGTGGTGTCACTTTAAAGCACATTTCGGTTTTAAAAATACCAGATTTTTGTATTAACGGTTTTACTGTGAAAGATTTATAATTTAAAACGTTTTTACTGAAATGATTCGTTATGAGATTCAAAATTTTCTGTGTTATTGTAACGCAATTTGTATTATTAAAAATTGTTGATCAGTAAATAATTTATCCTTACATTTGTATTACATTATTTTAACGTTTATGAAATTGCACTAACAAGAGCAATCGTTTTATTTAAACTGAGATAACGCAGAGAATTAGCATACGTTAAAAAATCTCACTTTTTAGAGTTTATAAGATTTTTATAACTCATAGCTTGAGGTTTTTAGACAGTATTTTTTTTGTCGCAATCTTACACGAATGGCTTGAATTATGGTTTTATCGAGAAAAGAACATTCCATCCTCAAAATGAAACTGTTTATATATATTTTTTAACAATTTCTCTTTTCTCAATAAATTAAAATTTTAGTTTTATCTGCACGGTATCTGATATTTACTGCTGCTATCTACTTAGCTTGAGTTGTAACAAAATAAAATTACTTTTTTTTTTCTTAAATTATTATATCTTTGTTTATACATTTCTTGGATACAAATAGATAGTCTTGTTTTCACATTTAAAATACTGTAATTTGGCTAAATTTTATTTTATGTATTAACTTATATCTTGGTGTTAAGCGGTGTATTAACCTGCATTTCGAAGATATTTCATCGCTATCTTTTATCGCTATACACCATGTAATCTTGGCTCTAGGACTGATGAACGTCTTTAATTACATTTTAATTATCAACAGACCCATCCTTTTATATTAATAAAATGTTTGACTAAACTTAAAATATTCTAGTTTTGTTGAAATTAAATTATAGTCTATTCCTCGGTTTCTTCAGTTTTTGAAACTGACCTTTGCCGTGTGCATGTCTCATGAGCCATGAGCTTTTATAATATCCCTCTTAACATTAAGGTACCTAACATTTGTGTAAACTGAATTGTATTTTAATACGCTTTTAAACGTCCCCCGATTTTATGCTGTAGGGCTAGGCAGGGTGAGGCACACAGGATAGTTTATAACATACCTTAAATTAACGCCCGTGCCATGCCCGGGATTCGAGCCCGGGGCCTCCCGTCCCCCAGATGGGTGGCGCGCCAGCCGACTGCGCCAAGGGAGGTCGGCTTACGTAAACTGAATGTTAGTGATGTTTAATTTATAAATTGTAATATTTTATTTATAGTTAATATGAATGGAAAGCGTAAGAAAATAGGTGTGTTGGCAATGCTTAGTAACAAACAGTTCCTATGCAAAATATTATTTGAACGGAACGCGCACAAATACGGTTCACTGTCCACTTGGAATAATTTCCAAGACCTCTTTAAGCTTTCTTATTGCACGAGGCATAAGAATAGTCTGTAAGTATAACTCTAGCAAGGCTTCTGAAAAGTCTAATTAACTGTGAATGGACTATAGAAGTAGAGTACAGACATCTCGAAATATTTAGGCTATGTCCGAATTCACCTGAAATGCATACTTGTGCGTACCTGTCCCCGGAAGTGACGTCGTTAGTACTGTCCGAATTGTAAACGGTGAAGTATGAAAATATACAAGTAGCCTAAACGAAGATTTATACTTCTCGCGTACTTGTGGAATATGTACCACAATTTAGAGAAGCAATTTGTAGGTTACAACTGATTTCCGACATAATTATTTTATTTAAAGTTTAATAGGGCAACTTTACAACTTCGTAGGCATAGAATTTTGAACCGAGGTTCGCCTTAAAAAAGGGCTAAACAATAAATTCGTATTTGGCTTATTTTTGACTTTAAAAAAAAAAAAATTGCACTCAGGTACAATAATTCAAGATGATAAATGTTAATGCAAATAAAATTGAAATATTATTTAATACTTGATTTAACCCGTAATACTTTCGGCAATTATAGAATTCTTAGACTGAATACACATACATTGATAGTGGTTCGCTGGCTAATAACTGTTCCCGAAGCCAACAAGACAGCATGTTCGAATTCGTCAAGTTTGGTGCCAAGGATAGGTGAAGTATGCAAGGATGCAAGAACGCCAGTATATACCTGAATTCGGACAATGCCTTAGTTACCTAAACGGTATTATAACCTGAGATGCCACCACACGTTGTATTTGACAGTCTTATCCGCAGGAAAGCAGAACAGGACACATTAAAATGGCACCAGTATCCAGCTGAAGGCCATACCTGGTATTAGTTACTAGAATTGAAAATAAATTTGGAAAATCGTCTAAACATAAAATTTGTCGCGTTATTAAAATTAAAAACAAGTTAAATTTTAAAATTACAAAGGGGTTAAAATTATATTTTGTTATAACCTAAAAGAAAAAAGGTTACGTTATAATTCAAACATGTCAAAAGTTAAAATGCATCTGCCTCCACCTTTGAACCCTCACCTCGCCATCCTCTCCGGAGACAGAGGGGCCGACGATGGTGTTTGTTTTCGTAAGGTGTCTGTCGTGTTTGTGTTTGTGTTGTGATTGTGCAAGTGTAATATTCGTGAAGGGTGTTTTACACTGCAGGTGGTGTTCCTTTAGTTTATTTGTTCTTGTGTGTGTGTCTGAAATATTGTTTGATGTCTTTGTGAGT
The DNA here is from genome assembly GCA_029891345.1 of Dryococelus australis. NCBI lineage: Eukaryota > Metazoa > Arthropoda > Insecta > Phasmatodea > Phasmatidae > Dryococelus > Dryococelus australis. Next base: position 41,817,511 of record CM056997.1, read on the forward strand.
CGGACGACTTCAACATACGAGATTATGTTTTTGTCTATAATGTTATGTGATTTGTTATTAAAGGCTGTTCGCGATAAAGTGAGCACTTTTGAAATCAACCTTAGAAAAAAGTAACCGCTCCTACTGCATATATTTTAACGGATGCACTAAGTGGCATGCGCCCAGTAAAGTTGGTAACGATGGATGGTGGATGGAAAGTAGTTCCATATCTTAATGTCAAATAAAATGTGTTAGGTAACCATTTGTGATGACTGAAATTATTATTTTTGGCTTTTCTATTTTTTTTTCTTATGCTTCGAAGTGTATAAATGAACAGATTTGTAAAACATTTACTTTTCCAATAATTTCAACAGTTTAATTTTACCAACGCACGAATAAAGTGATGAGGCCATGGCAATGTTAATTTTACATAAGGCGGAATAATACACAACGTGCATATAAGTAGATTTTAAGCAAGGTTTTCCAAAAGTATTAATTTTGCCGTGAACAGCCTATAGCGAGGGATCACGAGGAACATTTATTAATTTAGTTTCGAAAGAAGTCCAATGTTGGAAGGCGGCGGCGGCCGGAAGACGGAAGGCGGAAGGCGACGTGCGCAGAATGACGTGCCGAAACCAGCCTGCACTTCCGCTTCCGCAGCTCCGCGAACTGCCTTCGCGGTTACAGCAGCAGCGGTTCATTTCCACTCTCCGGACAACTGGCCTGTGTCCTTCCGCTTCCTTGGCCCATCGTCGCCGCTTTTATGAAGGGCCACGGGCGCTGCAAATAAAATATTGTCCTAGCGATTTTCTCTTCGACTCTTATGCCGGAGTCACATAGTCCCGACAAAGCACGACATGACAGCCCCGACACGACACGTAAAACTGAACAGCCAATGAAGTACAGGATAGATCTGACGTAAGCCCGACAAATTCTGTCGTTCGACAACGATTTTGGATTAGAAATTATTTCTGTATTCGTCGGGTCGTGCGGCACGACACGCATAATATACAACCCTGCAAAAATGAAACCCCAAAATAGCAAATACGCAGCTTAAAAGGGGGAAAAAAAATGTTTAAAATTATTGTACGTAACTATTAAAAATAATAAATTTTCCTTCGTATGCATTAGCGATAACACTGTCACCATCATATATTCCAAATTTCCCGTCTACCCACCGCCTTTGAAATTAGTGTAGTTAATCAGCGCCTTCTAAATGGTTCCAAAAAATTCTACTCTTCGTGTCGCGTCATTAAACTGCCTGGCTGTAAATTCGAGCAGTCACATTGAAAATATAAATGTGTCGTGGTTTCGGTTTTCGTCGTGTCGTTTGCCAAGTGGCAGTTTTCATTACATACTATATTTTTGTCACTCAAGTGAATGCTAAGTGTGCTGGTAGTAAAGGAAAAATACATTTTATATTTGTTCGAAACACTGTTAAACTTTCAGCCGTTACTTGTTAGTACTCTTATCTCGGATAAAAAAAGAAATTGATCGCATTAGTCTTTGCAGCGCGGCACGTCAAATTAAATCAGACATTTGCAGAAAATTTAATAAAGGTTAATAAAAGACCACGTTTTACCATCTCATTTTAAAGTACGTTTAACTAAGTTTAGATCACGAAATAGATCGCTACAAATAAGAAATACGGAGACAGTTCCTTATTTTAAGCAAATGTTACAATTTGCGAAAACGTTTGACGTTGTGATTACGAAGATTTCTTGAAGGAACTCACATTATATTATTTGAAAGTAAATTGTTTCATTTCCCCGAGTTGGTTTGCATTGTTTTACATTCAAAAACGTTAAAAATGTTGTGTTTACTGATTATGCTCTCTAAATAACTTTATGCGCGGGAAAATAACAGTTGTAAGTAATGTCTACAAGTTGAACGGCATTTCTAGCGCCTTTAAAGCTATCAATCTACCCTACCTAAACCGATAGCGTCGATATTCTTACTAGAGATCTGCCTCCTCCTTGCCCCAAAAAGTGATTCTGGTTATGCCCTTGGCAGTTTAAGGCTGAGCAATTTCACGCCCTTGAGCTGCTGCTGTCGTCGGTCTATGTAGCTGTTATCTCTGACACGTTCATTACGATCTCTCCGGAACACCGATTTGGAGGGGGGAGGGAGGGAGAATGTGTGTGTGTGTGTGGGGTTAACATTTTGATACGAAATCCCATGTTTACGAAATTTCGCCTCAGTGCATTAATTGTAAAATTACGCGTTTCATTCAAAATGCATTCTTCACCGATTTTGTTTTTTTTTAGGAGAAGATCCGTACGAGCGTATATTGACAATATAAACAGGCAGTATGTACTTTTTCATTAAACATACATTAAAAATATTCCTTGCGAACAGGATATACATGTTATGGAAGCATCTACTCTGTAGGAAACTTCTCCTAAAAAAATCGCGAAGAATATATTTTGTTTGAAACGCCTATCTTAAAAAATTAACGCACCGAGACTAAATTTATTTAATACGGGATTTGCTATTTAAACTCCGCACCTGCCTGCCTGTAGGCAGTGCCCTTAAACATTTGTAATTTAAACTCCGCACCTGCCTGCCTGTAGGCAGTGCCCTTAAGGATTTGCTATTTAAACTCCGCACTTACCTGCCTGTAGGCAGTGCCCTTAAGTATTTGCTATTTAAACTCCGCACCTGCCTGCCTGTAGGCAGTGCCCTCAAGGATTTGCTATTTAAACTCCGCACCTGCCTGCCTGTAGGCAGTGCCCTCAAGGATTTGCTATTTAAACTCCGCACCTGCCTGCCTGTAGGCAGTGCCCTCAAGGATTTGCTATTTAAACTCCGCACCTGCCTACCTGTGGGCAGTGCCCTCAAGGATTTGCTATTTAAACTCCGCACCTGCCTGCCTGTAGGCAGTGCCCTCAAGGATTTGCTATTTAAACTCCGCACCTGCCTGCCTGTAGGCAGTGCCCTCAAGGATTTGCTATTTAAACTCCGCACCTGCCTGCCTGTAGGCAGTGCCCTCAAGGATTTGCTATTTAAACTCCGCACTTGCCTGCCTGTAGGCAGTGCCCTTAAGGATTTGCTATTTAAACTCCGCACCTGCCTGCCTGTAGGCAGTGCCCTCAAGGATTTGCTATTTAAACTCCGCACCTGCCTGCCTGTAGGCAGTGCCCTTAAGGATTTGTAATTAGCGCTCATGATTCAAACCAAGGCCGTAGGAAGCATATTTTTTTCCAGTAAGGGTCCATCTAATAAAAACAATAGTATTTTTTACTATACTCTTTCAAGTTCTAAAACCACACCTATTAGCGAGCGAAGGAGACATTAAGTGCCACTGATCCTGCTTGGTAAACTCTTTAAGAAAGCACTCCACTAATACTGAATCGCAGTAGTAAAGTTGTATTTTAAAATTAAAATTCGTGTTAGAATAAAATGTAATAGTATTTGAAACAGTGTGTATATATATATATATATATTTCAAATACTATTACATTATATATATTATATATATATATTAAATATATTATATATATATAACACAATGTAAAAATCTTTTTAAATTTCCACCACGCTTGCAAAACCAAACCCCGAATGCATAACTTAAAACATGCTCCTCAGTATTCAAGTAGACGTAACAATATGAACTGAACTCAATACTATTATCAGGAAAGATACAAAGGTTAGAGTAAACAAGGCACTGCAGTATAAGTATGAATAGTGCTCTATGGGGGTGATAGTTATTACAGTGGAGGTCCTTGTGACTCCAGTGCAGGTGGTCCAGACCCCTCACGATATCCAAGGCTTCCACGGTCGTGATTCAAACGCAGATGTCTTTTAAAGCGACACGATCATTGTGCGTGCACAAACTACATCCTTTAACGTATATCTTCATCCTGCCTTCTTTCTTGTCTACATTTTAGTCCCTGTTTAAAATCTTACTGTTAGCGTAAGAAATAAAATTCTCAAATATTCAAACTTGAATATACACTATGTTCGGCCATAAATTAAATTTTACTTCAAATATGGTAATTATTTAACACGTTTCTTCTCATATAAACGGCTTTACCACACGGCAGTTGTGTATGTGAGCGAAATGCAGTAATAAAAACAGCGTGTTCGTGTGATAAGTTTTCTAAGAATAAGGATATTATGATAAAATCTGACTGCACAGCACACGTCATTCAGTCGCGGTAAAGAAATTATTTGCCACGTGATCCATGTGTCGATTGCGTACTTACGTTGGCAGTAAGTTATAAAATAAGAGAACAAAAATATCAAATGGTTCCCGATAATGCACCGAGCGCTCATGACACTCTAAAATCATTCATTATCAATGCATATAATTTCCCCATCAAACTGCTGAACAGAAAATTGGACAAAGAACGTCGGCAGGTTGTGACGTCACCAGAACGCAATTAACGCCGCCATGCTTTTATGTCTCCAGTATCCGTCAAACGTTGCGTGTGTTGAACCAGTTGTGAAATTTCCTTGGTGTTTGACGAGTTCAGGCAACATGAACAGAATGCCTAAAAAACGGTCAGTTCCTATGCCACTAAACTATAAAATATCGACGAATAACTAGAAACGAAATAAGATTTCGAGATAATTTATTTATACACTATCTATCAGAACACGAATGCTGTTAAAAGTGCACGTTGAACAATAATAGTCAAAAAATAAAATATAATAAATTTCATCACGCAGCTAAGATCTACGATAAATGAAATTATAATTTGGTTATTAAATGAAAATCAATTAAAATATTCTTAACATTCCCTCCTGTAATGGGCTGCATGGTAACAGCAGTATAGTATCCCGATTTGTAAATTATGTACAAAATAAAATTAAGAACTTGTCCGTCAAATAAGACATCTTGACAGTGCCACATTCTTCAAACCTAACCAAGACTGTTTTAACCACTTCGTTTAGTGGAAAAATTAGTCTTTAAATTGTATTGTTCAATTTATCTGAAGGAGAAAATGTGATAGTGTGAAATAGGGGTTTAAAACACCCAGCGCTTGCATTCACGAATACAAATGCACACGATTTACTTAAGGGTGTTCGAAACGATTGAATCTGAAAGCTGAGCATGTCAAGCACAGGAAATGGTGATAATTGAATTTTCTATTTAATTTACATCTATTTTATGGCATTATTGGTTTTTCCTTAATACTGTATTTGTTTGCAGTTTGCACAAGGAAGACATGGAGTTCGCGGCTCGCTGAAAATTACTTAATTTCTGACAACGCATTATTTATTGTTCCGAAGTTTCACAGTTATCAGAAAGGTCGCTCGATAATAATTCAACTTGTATTTTTATTCGTTGAGCTTAATCACGTCCCCAATTTATGACGAAACGTTCATTCCGAGGGTGATATACAAACTAATCAATGCAAATTCACATTTAAAAATTCACACACTTTCAAGACTCACCTGGTCAAAGATACAGCTAAAACTGTAAGCGCCAAATTTTTTCTAGGTGTCTACAATATTTTACGATTTTTTCTGATAATAACTTGATTAAAATACCAAACGATTTGAAAATATCAGTCATGACATTCTTTTAAAGCGTAAACATTAGAATTTTAACTTAAAAGTCTTGATTCGTAGAAATTTCAAAAGTTGTATTTTATTACAACTAAAAAGGATGTGTTATTCTAAAAGTGTAGAAAGAAATTTTAGACTTTTGAACGCCCTTAATGCATTTTCGTGATGGAGAACTTCAGCGTGGTACTTTACGTTTCTATTAACTGTTCCGATATGTAACAATCCAAATGTAAAGTTAGAATTTAAAATATTTGTAAAAATACTAACCTAAATATATAAATTGTCATGTAACGACCAGGACATTGTCTCGTGAACCGTTCCCTAAAATTATTACTACCCCTAATTAATAATTACCTTTCAAACACTCCTGTTCTTTACCGGCAAATAATCTTACTCAACCCTCTGACATAATTAGGTATTTTGAAGATAACATTCTGATTTATTAACTTATTTTTTTATAAAACAGTGTCTCTGCAAAGCAGTTTCACGTACTTCGCTTAATATGGAGAAACGAGTACCATCTTGAATAAAATGTAAGAAATTTTATCACTTCCACGGTGCCGCAGTGGGGTAAGTTAGACTACTCGCCTCCCACCAAGACGAACCAGGTTAGAAACCCCCTGGGGGGGGGGGGGGAGCACTTCTGAATTTTCGCACGTGGGAATCGACTTAACGTTTCGATTTTCCATCCCAAAAAGTCAAGAGTTGACCTACATGACTACAACTTTTTTCGGCTCAATTGAGTATTTGCTCTGAAGCAAAGATCTCTTTGGGAGCTATCGTGAACTCGAACCGTTTCATATATCACATGCTAAAGTTTTTAATCGTGTAACTGCCGCTAGCGATCCCCGCCACGATTCTCTCTTCCCTTCCATTACTACCAAATCAAGTTTCATATTGTCGAAATCCTCCATATGGACACCCAATATAGGCTGCAGCTACTTGGCGCCTCAGTTGCGTTATCAAGGGAACTGTTTCCCTGGGCGCCGCCTAACTGCAACTTTTTTAATCGTTTGGTAAAGGTTGATAAATATTGGCAAATATTGCTAAAGATTGGTAAAAGATCGACATCAGTGTAGAAGCAAATGTACGTTCTCACTAGGTGCTTCAAAGTAAAATGAGCTGTAAATATCGTCACAATCATTTTTAAAGGTAAAGACTGTTAACGATTAAGTGAGCACTTTTGAAATCAACCCTAGGAAAAAGTTACTGCCCCTACCTGCATATATTTCAACGGGCGCATTGATTGACATGTGTCCAGCAAAGTTGGTAACGATGGAGGGGAAAGTAGTTCCATATATTAACGTCGAACAAAAAGTGCTAGGTGACCATTTGTGATAACTGCAATTATTTATCTCGCTTTCTGTAATTTTTAACTCATCGAAGCGTAAAAATGTGAAGATTTGTACAATATTTACTTTTATAATAATTTCATAGTTTCACTTGACCTACTTATGAATAAAGTGATGAGGCCCACGACAATGTTAATTTTACATAAGGCGAAAGAACACACGACGTGTATACAAGTAGATCTTAAGCAGGGATTTCAAAAGTGCTCATTTTACCGTGAACAGCCTGTAATACGTAATACCATATTGCACCCAATGTAAGCCTTCACTCACGTAGTCGCAGCAATGCTGACGTTGATGGCGATGTTTGCGTTCGCAGACCGAGTTCCATACTCGAAATGGATATTTAAAAAAATTACCTTCCGTCCTTATATATGCAAAGTCAAACCAAGGTGGTATTCGAATGCATGTGAGAAACAAATAGTGTTTGATAATATCGGTCAGGTTTCAGTCGCGAGCTAGGTGTCGTGGTGTGAGGACGTTCTCTCTTTCTCTTTTGGTATATTATGCATACTTAGTAAATATTCAATGTCTATATCGTTATGTGTGTGCATATGTATGAGCAATAAGGGAGACTAGCATGCGCGCCTGATGCCACACAACCCCATGTGCAAGGCGCTGAACTGGGGCGATTGAGTCAGTGAGTGAAGAGATTTGGCCGGCTGTTAACAGCGAGGTATTGAGAGCCGACGAGGGTGATTGAGGTGAGTACGAAGCAGCGCCGGAATGAAATGGCGTGGGAAACGGGAGGTCCCGAGAAGACCCGCCCGCATTGTCTGGCACAATTCCCACAAGTGAAAATCCGGAAGCGACACCGCCTCATCGCCTCTTATGCGCAAGGCGCTCAACTGATATGTAGTTCGACGCGACTCGTCTGAACGTGAATTTTAAAAAGATGGCCCTATATTTTTATGGTACGCTAATAAAGATTAAAGTATTGGAAATGTCTAAAGACAACTCTAAAAGTCCCCGAATAGAAAAATTTAGCGGCTAAAACTGTTTCTGAAAGAAAAATCCCCTTTCCCCCCCCCCCAATAAGCCACTCCTCACATAATCCTAGGAATTGAAATGACGAATGAAATGCTTAGACACTACAAAAAAATACCCGGCCATTTTTTAATTAAATGTTTTCTACCAAACTATTGCAACGTACTTCATGAACCAGCCAGTCGGAGACCCTAAGTAAAGTTTGTTGGACTCTATGCCTCCAGGAGCCACGGTGACTTAGCGGATAGACTGCTCGCCTCGCACCAAGGCGAATCGGGTCCGATCCCCAGCCGGGCTGCTCCTGGGTTTTCGCAAGTGGGAACGAATCGTGCCGGACTATGCTGTTGGTCGGCGGGGTTTTCTCGGGGATCTCCCGTTTTCCCCTGCCCTTGTATTCCGGCACTGCTCCAATCCCAACCTAAATTCGCCCTCATCGGCTCTCGAGACCTCGTTGCTACGAGCCGCCCAAATCTCCCCACTCTACGCGTCCACTTGACTGAATGGACTGGAGTTGTAACAAGTTCCAGGCAGGTTTATCACTTCAACGGTTACTCCACACTCGCCATCATTCATCTCGCTGAACACGGCACGTTGCAGGCGCGGTTTTTCCCACTGCGCTAAGACGTTTATCTGGTATAGGCGGTTCACGGTAAAATGAGCACTTTTGAAAGTCCTGCTTAAGATATAATTGTATACACGTTGTGTATTCTTCCGCCTTATGTGAAATTAACATTGCCATGGGCCCCGCCACTTTATTCATACGTCGGTCAAATGAAACTGAAAATTATAAAGAAAGTAAATACTTTACAAATCTACTCATTTTTACACTTCAATGCATTTATGAAACAAAGAGAAATATGTAATTTTAAGTTATCACAAATGGTTATATGCTGTTCATGGTAAAGTGAGCTCTTTTGAGGCCCTAGTCACTGTTTCATTTCAGCCATTTTTTAACCCTTAACAGCCTTTTTAAATAAATATTGCCATGTACGTAATAAACACAGTGTGTATATTCAACCGCACTTGGAAGTTAATGTCTAAGGCTAATGTAAAATATATTTATTTACTGTTATTTTGAATAGAGGGCTTTCAAAAATGGTCACTTTACCGTGAACAGCTTATACCCAACAATTTTTATTCGGCGTTAATATATGGAACTACTTTCCATCCATAGTTACCAACTTTACTGGACGAATGCCATTCAGTTAGCCCATTAAAATATATGTATGCAGGCGCAGTGACTTAATAGTGAACAGCCCTTACTCAGGACAAGTCTTCGTGGCCGCTGTCACGTTGCCGAACTGGGCAAGTTGCAAATCAGCAGACGGGAAAACACGCGAGTTCGTGCGCGAGCGTCTTGTAACTGCGGCACATTCGAAGAAATTCGCTTCGCGAATGGAAAGCTTGGTTTGTCGCGGGTGCTACGTGCTAGTCCCGCCGGAGCTCGCCGGTTGTCACTTACGAGTACAATGCGCTGTGTGCGCGCGAGGAAGTAGTTCCGAGCCCCCACGTCAGTGTACCTACTACGTCATTTTACTTCCGCCAGATCTCACGCATCAACTGCATATTGCCTGAAGCACAAATGCTTAGTGCGCTGACGGAAAATGGAGGCGGAAAACTTGCCAAAAGGCAGGTTACAAGCTGAAACAACTTCTACGGCTGCCTTAATAAGTATACGACGTGCATTAATTTTAAAGTGCACAAAGTTATGTTAAAGTGCCGAATATTGTTAACATGCTGTACAGCATCCTTCGCCATCTTTATCATCAAACCGCGCTAGATGGCGCAGTGGTAACTCACTGGACTTGCAATCGGGAGGACCTGGGTTCGATTCCCTGTCCGGCCATTCCTATAACGGTTCTCCGAAATCACTCCAGGCGAATGCTGGGATGGGGCCATAACAAATGCCATGCCCGATTCTTCCCTAATCCCTCCTCTCTGTGCAACTTGCGCCGTCTAATGACCACGCTGTCGATGAGACGTTAAGCCTACCCACCTACCTTTATTTTTATACAAAGCGCTTAATACAGTGCATGGCAGTTGTTTCGTTTCCCAGCGCAGAAATTAACGCACGGAGTAGCGGAACAACGAGTGAAGGTTTTTTAACTTGCTACATCTGTTCAGGGGACAGAATATGACCTAGATGTACACACATACCCGTAACTGGGAACTTTGGCGAGGATCAGCAAGGGCGTAGACAAGTGTGAACATTTTTGCCTTTGCAAATAATATTAATCTCTTAAACTACACAAATTATAAACCAAGGACATTTGCCAAATATATTATAATAAACATTACACATCTTAGGCCGTGTCTCAATTTAAAGAATGCTCTTTTGAGAGAGCACAACCTGGCGAGAGCACTGCTTCGCGCTCTCTCACGCTCTCGCTCTGTGAAATTGAGACAAACACTCTCGTTTTTCTCCCACGTCATGCAGACAGCTGATGCCAAAAGGCAGGAAATCATGTTAAGCTAAAGTCAATCATAGCTATTGCAGATAACATATATTTGTTAAAAATAACTCACAAATAATTATACCACCACCAGAATAATTTTTAGTGCATAAAATACTATCATTTTTGTTTTACATATTACTGTCATGTCGCAGTAAAGAGAAAAAAATAAATAAACGAGACTGTCAGATATCCGTATTTGTATTTTTATAAATACGTGTTAAGTAAGTTATTTCGTTGTTTAGAACAGTTGAAATTATTCACTTACAGGTAAAATGCGAAGAGTTTTCGACTCAGAAATTTGCTATAACCTATTATAACACGGAGATAATGTAACAAATATGGCGCGTGGTCAGAGAGTGCGAGAGAGCGCTAGCGAGTATACAACTTCGTGCTCTCCCTGTTCTCTCGCTCTTTCGTACTCTCTCCGAAAAATCGAGACGACCAAAGAGTGCTCTCTGGACCAATTGAGACACGGCCTCGGTAAGTGATTCCTGAGTGTAAATTAAGCTAATTAATAAAAACAACAATTATGTAGATTTTAATCAATTTCTTTGAAAGCTGATATTTGTCCCTTATTTACTGCAATTCTAGCAACATCCATAATGTAATCTTTCATTATATTAGCTTCGTGGCTAATATGAAGAGGATATTAGGTTAATTTATACATCGAAACACTACACGAGGACATGCAATTATAATGCAAAAATTATATTTAAAAAATCTTAAATTACAATAATGATAATAAACATTAGATAAAAAATAAAATGATTCGTGTATGTGCTAAGAGGGTGAATAACTCAGCTACCAATCCATGAATACTTCAAGGCGAACGTGACTTTTGACAGCTCGTGGCGCTAAAGGAATAGCAGGACGCGGCAGCCCAAAGTGAATTCGGCCGAGAGTATTTTGAGGAGGCTGGAGTCAGCGATGGGAGAACTCCTGAACATCCTAGAGACAGCGAGACCTGTCCCTCGTCGACTTAGACGCCGAGAATGTTGGATCTGTTGAAAGGAAGGACACAAACAAGCCCGGTGTTCAAGGACATCATCGAATAGCAATCATCGAGAAACGGGCCAGATGGCAACCTTGCCTATAGCTACATCTAGCAGCAACAGTAATGATAATCCAAGGCTCAGCCAAACCAGAACTACGGGAAGACACGTATCTCAGGAATGGAAGAAAGATCGCTACCTAGCAGTAAAAAGGACCTGGATACATGATTCGAACTATCAAAACACTCTCTGCAGATAATGTGGACAAGTTGAGACAAGCCCAGCTAAGGAATGCAGTTGCACGCATGCGTCTTCACGAAAGGTAGCCAATCAGAAAGGAGCAGAAGAGGAACATTTCGCATTTTCATCTGGCGCCAAGAGGAACACTCGATGTGACCCGAAAGTTGCTGGGGAAACATTCAGAGAAGGACATTTAGTGTGGATGTGCGACATTATACATCGTGAAGAATTCAGGTTGCGGTATTAGGGATGTTGCGAAGGCCCTCGTCAAATTTTGGAGCAAGTCAGTGATAAATCCTCCCAGATTCGTCGTAGCAGCTCCCTGGAGGAAAAGTCCACGGTATTCCACATGGACCAACTGACACTCTACGAAGATCCGGATGTCCCAGAGTCTGTTCGGGACGAACATACTAGAGGAGAGAGCAGTGTCGCATGCAGTCGGCCCGCGTCCTTTCCCATGCCCTCCCCATCGAGCATGCAAGCTCAGAGTTTCAAGGGCGCGCGATGTTATCACGGGTAACCGAAGAACAGCAACTCAGAATTAGAAACAGAACGCGGCGGATGACTGACGCGTGCCCGATAAGGCCTATCAAGACTCTTGCTGCTCCCGTCCTCGGAAGGATTGAATGTCTGCAGTTATCATTTTTAGAGTGTTCTTGTCATCGCCCTCGTAGTGCGGGGAATCATCTTGATCAGGCCAACTGGTCTATATATGCCGCGGTTGGCCTCCGAGAAGAGAGTTTAGGAGCCTTATACGTACAGTCATAGGCTCTATGTGTAAGAAGCCAGCAGCAGAGTGAGACTGACCGGAGCGGGACTGGAAGTCTGAGGGATGGATATTTGGAATGATGGCAAATAAACAGTTTGTTAGAATATGTGTTACATACAGTCAAGATACTGCATCAATTATAAAGACAGTGATAATGAGTTTGATTAGTATTAAGATTTGCATTAAATACTACGCTCACTAACAATAATATGAAATTATAGAAGATAAAGGTGCGTTAATATTGTGAATAATATCTGTGTGAATTTTCATATCACTGCAAATAAATTAAAATATTTAATTAAGTGTTTACATTTTATTAAGACCTCCATCCTTCACGAAGGTGGATATTCCCTTTGCGGCTTGTGTCGGTAATATGCGGGTGAAGATTTATGCCGGTCACTTACATAATGGAATTTCAAGTCGTGCAGTAATCTTGGACTATCGTTACTTTCTGTTTTGACAAACATACTTTCCATACACCATCTTCATAAACTTCTCGACTTACGTCTTAATGCGCAATGAGTGAAAATATAGCTAGCAGCAGCAGCCAACTGCAACTGGTGAGACAATGTCACTTCACTCACTCAGTCACTAAATTATGAGACTGGTGATTGTAAAACTGAATTATACGCGTAGAAGATACAGATTATGTGATACATATCTGATTGCCCATCATAAAACTGCTGAATATGATCGCGTTTCAAGTTGTGATACAGATACGTCTACGCTAACCTGATAAAAGTACGGACATGGCTTTAAATGTGTCGTATAGTAATTTACTACAACATTCCACCCTACTGGGGCCGCGGTGGTGAAGAGGCCAGACTACTCGCCTCCTACCTAGGCAAACCGGGTTAGATTCTCGGTGTGGTCGTTTCCGGACTTTTCCATGTGGGAATCGTGCCGAACGATGCCTGTTTCCCCCGCCCTTGCATTCCGGCTCTGCTCTATACCTCGCTTCGCCCTCATCGGCTCTCAAGACCTCGAAATCTCTTCTCTCACTCACCCTACCGTATTTTGCAGACAAGTATTACTACAACAGGTCATCTAAATGTAACAATTTAAAGTAAGTCCGGTACTTATTTTCTAGATGGCAGTTATATAAATATTTCTAGGTTAGTACGCAATAAATATGAAACTATGAAACAAACTAAATATTGCCTGTGTTCTGGCAGCATTTATTACAAAAGTAAAATTTGTTCACTGAGAGACTCTTTTGTCTGTCATACAAGATAGCGCCACATGGAAAAAAAAAGTTTGTCATAAATCGGGAAACAATTAATCTATTCCCACCGAATACGGTAAACCAGCAGTTCTGCTGTAAGCCATCTAAATCGACGTGTTAAGTGTATCAGGCACGTATTTTCAAAATGGTGGCCATGAACCATTTCAGTTTAGTATATACCGACCAAACCACGTAACAAATTTCAACTTAAATTTGTAATTTTACAGTATCTATTACAACCATCAAATGTGTGCACACAGAGCCTCTTTTCTCACACATTTTATAAAACAGTGCTACATGAGAAAAACTAAATTGTTATGTCATATCTCAGAACATTAAACCGATTCCTTCCCAATTTTAAAAACAGTGAGTGCCACAGTAGTCCTTATAAACTAGCACGTTTGAAGTGCGTCAGGTAATTCTTTTTAATAGTAGCAATATAAATAAATTGTTTTATCTGTTAAACGAGTTAACATAAGTCATCAAAACTATGCACACTGATAGTATCCATCAGAAGCATTATATATACACATAAGGAAATATTTCCCCCACCTTTGTGCATGATAGTGCAAGGTGGAAAAATGCAACATTGATGCTCTATTTCAGGAACCAATCTAATGATTCTCATAAAATTTTGCACACAAATAGAGCTACAGTAGGCATGATTTAAGTGACTCACGTAGTCATGGGCAGTGAACCTGGACGCACAGCTGCAAGCAAGCAACACGCGCCGTAACTCATCGTGGCGGGACCGCTTGCTAATAGCAGCGCAGCACCAGACCCCGTAATCTGTTACAGTAAGTGGTATTGCAGTGTGTGGCTGTACGTAATGAAGTTCACTAATGAGGAAAAACTGGATGATCTACTTATTTATGGCAAGTGTAGCAGAGGTGCCAAGCAAGCCGTCCAAATGTATGGTGAAAGGTATCCTAATCGGACGCCCACCTCACGGCAAACGATACGAAGAATTTGCACAAGTCTCTTGTCACGAGGTGATTGAAATTGCACAACACGTGTGCGACGAACGACTTCTACGTGCGAGACGCATGATCACGATGTGTTGGCACGTGTCGCTGCAAACCTCCACATGGGTATGCTATAACTTTCGAGGTAATAAGTGAAACAAGTGTGCTACGGATACTTCGCTTCATACTCTTCATCAGGCATTACATGAAGGTGATTTCCAGCAGCGTGCTCAGTTTTGTAGGCTTGTTCTGATGTCTGTAAGGGATGACAGCAATCTTCTGAAGAACATACTATTTACCGATGAAGCGACCTTCACGAACCATGGGCGCGTAAATTTACAAAATTTGCACTACTGGGGGACGGAGAATCCACGTTGGGTCGGGCACATGGAGCACCAGCGACAGTGGAAAGTGAACGTGCATTGTGGAATCGTTGGAGACTTCGTCATAGGGTCATACTTCATTGAAGGGACAATGACCGGCTGTACGTATGCCCATTTCCTCAGAAAGACCATACATGTACTTCTGGAAGACATACCGCTCGACACACGTCGTGATATGTGGTTTCAGCATAATGGTTGTCCTGCGCATTCTGATTTGGTGGCGAGGCAAGTGTTAAATGAAAAGTTTCCAAACCGGTGGTTAGGACGTGGTGGTGTTTTAAGATGGCCAGCTCACTCTCCCAACCTCACACACCTCGAATTTTTCTGTGAGGAACACTGAAAGATAGGCTGTATAACAACGTTCCTACGACGCCAGAAGACATGCAGGAATGTATTGTGGCAGCCTGCAAAGGCATTATGCCAGAAACACTTCAGGCTGCTCGTCGCTTGCTATATGTGCGTTTACAGATTGAGACGCCCTTCTACCCCGCAGAGGTGTCAGGTGTATCAACCTTTACCTCACTCCAAGACACACTAATATTACCTAAACTACCCCTACGGGGCAGAAAGCGATCTCGACTTGAAAAACCCAAATGCCGCGGCCCAAGCTCTTTCCCTTATAAATATCTACAATCGATTCGCTATTTATTTTGCACCAAAACGACAGTTTACAGACACTTATTTTACTCGTAAATGCACACAATAAAAATATTAAAATATTTCGCACT
The DNA here is from genome assembly GCA_029891345.1 of Dryococelus australis. Classification (NCBI taxonomy): domain Eukaryota; kingdom Metazoa; phylum Arthropoda; class Insecta; order Phasmatodea; family Phasmatidae; genus Dryococelus; species Dryococelus australis. The sequence continues at coordinate 41,833,101 of CM056997.1, forward strand.
CAATTTACATACTGCGTGGGCAGACCCCTTAATTAAGTTCAACGTATTTTACCCTACGCGGTAACTTTCAATAACTAGTGCTCATAAAATTTCATACTAAAGCTACGAACGAGAATCATTTCCACGGCACTTGACGTGCTTCAAAAGTGTTTTTTAAAAAAAGGACGACGGACTCCGCAGGTACGAGCTGATAACGGCGCTTATGCAGAACTCATACCTCAAATCTGGCATTCGTACAGAATACCAAACAGTCAGCCACCTGGCTGACCACGTCGGGGAACGCCCATGCTACCCAGTGTCAGTTCGCTGTAGACTCCGCCCCACTTGACTCCGCCAAAAGGAGAGCAGCTGACCGGTCGTTCACCTCAGGGCCTCCACGCAATCATGCGTGGATTTCGTGCACGCACTGGCATGTACAATTGCACTGACACACTCGGGAATATTCGGGGTGTTTATAGTCATTACGCAAAAGAACGGGCGTGCTTCCAGCACTCAAACCACATGAAACATCGTTGGCAATAAAGCCTGCGTTAGACAAGCTGCAGAGAAATGCTTAAAGTTACTTTTCTAGGCTCCAAAGAAATATTGTAACAAAAAAAAAAAAAAAACACGGGACGCTGACGTACGCCACTGTTACTTCACGTACACTTTAATATGCTCGTCCTCGAGCCTCGTAAAACGAGCCATCAGTCAAGTCGCGGTCTCGCAGTTATTTCCGCCATTTTGAGAAACGCTCGAACTAACGTGATCATTACTCGTACACGCAGCTTTTTCACACGTAGTATGTCCGCATCAAGTTTACATCCCTGCGATACTTGGCCCATATTTCACGAGCAGAAGCTGCGCGCTGCAGGCAAACCTAGCAACATCTGTTTTACGTTCACGTTAGGCAAGTTCTTACAATATTCTTTAAACTATCTATCTAATCTAAAGCGTGCAAAAGCACGTGGCCTTGGCTTTAACCGTACAGCCATAAAACCATTTAATTCCTAATATAAGAAATGTCTAAACAACAAAAACGTGAGTATCCACAGCAGAAAAATCACCAAACACTCGTAAAATCCATGATTCGAAGGTCCATTAAACTGGCAGAAAAGCCAAACGGCACAAACACATAGCGACGTCGAGATCCCGACGCCGAGGTTCAAAAATACGAACCGTACACGACGATGGATACTACTATTCTTTAAACAGTTAAGTTTCTTTGCTCCCGTAACACATGGCACATCACAACCGGGGAGAAATTCCGTAGCAGTCCCATACTGCTAAACGTCCGCCCGACTTCCCTATACTGTCCAGCTCCGCGGCCGTCCACACACCGCGGCGGACACTCTCCCACTGGCTAGGGTGTGCTGTCATAGCCAGGTGACGTCGCGGCCTCCCGCCACCCCAAACGCCGCGGTCGCGACTCTTTACAAATCGACTTGCACAAAAAATATCGATTACAAACATCATACAAAATAACCATATAAAATACATGCAATAAAATTCATAATAGATTAACACTAAACAATATGAATATTTTTACCGTATAAACAACGTGCAATAAAATACATAGTGGATTAATAAATGACGAGAATAAATGTACTGGCTGGTATATAACCAAATATAAATACACATAAAGATAGTAAATACGCAGCGCTACCAACTGTGGTGCAAAATTACTAAAACCCGTACATTTTACTAGGTGACGAATCGTCACAAGATGTGTATTGCTGTCGATGGTAAACACATCGAGCACATGCTGTAAAAAGACCTAATGTGAAGCACTTCAACCATAACTGTGGTCTTTTGCACTATGCATGCGGATGTGATTGCATTTCTCCTTAGGTTTTTTCTTTCTTTCTTTCCATTTTTGTTGTTCATCTATACGCACTCGTGCAGGATTGTTTCCAGACAGACTCAGATGGGTTATGGTAAAACCATTGTTCAGAAAAGGAGGCAAGACTGAAGTAAACAATTAATGACCTATCTCAATTCTTACATCCTTTTCAAAAGTAATTGAAAAACTAAATTACAGGAGGTTGCTGCAACATTTTGAGAATCACAAAATCTTATCAAATTTCCAGTTTGGCTTTAGGAAAAACACGTCAACAAATGATGCAATTTTCAAACTAACAAATAGCATTCTTAATGCAATTGATAAAAAGATGCCATCTAATAGAATATTTTACGACCTCACTAAAGCATTTGATTGTGTAAATCAGAACATACTTAAAGAAAATTTAAAATTTAATGGAGTCTCAGGTACATCAAATAAACTAATAGGCTCATACCTTTCAAACAGACTACAACAAGTGCGGATCAAAGGAAAAACTACTTCATTTTACTCTGAACCATGAATAATCACGCATGAGCTCCCACAAGGATCAATATTAGCCTCCCTACTCTTCCTAGTTTATATAGACCTACTATGTGCCTTAACGCCAGAAACTACTCCAATTTTATTTGCAGATGATACTAGCATCTTAGTCTTCGGAGACTCAGTAAAGGATCTTCCACAAAAAAAACGGACACAACATTTACAGAGCTAAATGCATGGTTTACTGCAAACAAATTAAATGTCAACCTAGATAAAACATATCTTATGAATTTCCTCACAAAGAACAGAAAGAACATTAATTCATATGTTAGCAGTAACAGAGACTAAATTAATAAAACTGCAGTGATTAAGTTTCTTGACTTAAAAGTAGACAATTTACTTAACTGGAAATCTCACATTGTGTATACTTCACCCAAACTAATTTCAGCATGTTTCGCTCTGCGGAGTGCTGCAGAGGTCTTGAACAAAAATACAGCAAAAATGGTATATTTGGTATATTTTCATTCCATCATGTGTTATGGTATAGTTTTTTGGGGTAGTTACACTGACAGCAAAAAAAGTGTTTCGCATGCAAAAGAGAGCTGTAACAATAATCAATAGCAAAAGAAAGTCATACTCATGTAGACCTCTTTTCAAGAGCTCAGAGATTTTTAACATTTGCATGTGAGTACATGTTTTCAGTACTTATATTCATGTCCAAACACAGTCATTTATTTAAGAAAAATGAGTCCTTTCATAAACATGACACTAGAATAAAAAACACTTACACGTGGCTTCAGTTAACTTAAAACTTGTCCAGAAAGGGCCATCCTACCTTGGTAGCCAACTTTCCAATAAGTTACCACAGCACCTTCAAGAAATTTGCTTCTCCAACCAAAAACTCTTTAAAAAACAGCTGAAAGAATTTTTTTAAACTAACTTTTTATAGTGTAGATGAATATCTAAACTACAAAAAATAATAAATTGTATAATATGTCTTTGTACACATTTCTTGTTCCGGTTTTTCTCATTTTATTTTTCTTCTGTTTCAGCGAAAGACGACGCCCCATAGCACGTTGGTCAAATTATGAGAAAAAGATGTGATGCGTGTACGTGTGTGTGTGTCTACTATGTCCAGTGTATAAATTTTGTATACTGTAATTTTACTTGTCCAATAGCTTTGTAGAGCTATGTATTTGAAAAAAAGATATTACGAATGCAATAAAACAAAACAAAACAAAACAAAACAAAAAAACTCAGAACAGTTAATTACTAGGAAACAAATGTCCCGAATTACGATGGCATCTGAATAAAATGGTAATATATTGACTTGCACTCAACATTGCCTGTCTTCCCTCCTCTACGGTGCTGTCCTTTGTCAATTATCGCATGCCGTGCCCCTTTCCCCATTAAGGTAAGCGCTACGCTGCTATAAGCACAAGTTGTCCCGCCAGGATGAGTCACGGCGCGTGTTGCTTGCTTACAACTGTGAGTACAAGTCCACTGCCCCATGCTACTGGCCCACCTGACGTGATCATATTTCTCGATATTTCTGTGTTACTTTCCATTGTGTATGATATGTCACTGAATTCCACTTTGCACGTACTTTCAGATACCGTTGAAGTAAATGCATGTTTCCAGGGGAAAAATCGTATGTGGTTAAATTATTCCTGTCCATACACGTGTTACGAATAGTTACTTTGTGGCAAATTACTTGCCCTCGTACGTAATTTCATTTAGCGAAAACCCCATTTCGTGATCTGCAACCGTTCCGGAAATTTTGGGGGTGTCCACGTTAGGTGGACCATCCCTTATAACAAATATTTTGAAAACGGAAGAATTTGGGGAAAGGGACACATATCTTTTGGAATTTACATTGGTTGCCTAATCAGTGCCAATTTGTAAACAGAATGCTATTTACATGATGTTCGTTCCGAAATCCCGTTTACTTTTGCTTTCCTCGCCTGTTACTTCATTCTACTACCGGATTAAAGTTTCGGAACGCCGCCCTACGCTTATTTGTCCTCGTGTGGGTCCAGCGCGCTGAGCCACTGCGCAGGCGCACAAAGACACATTGTGCAGCTGGCGCATGCGCAGTGGCGCGTGGCGGAAGACGTTAGCAGCTAACTGAGCCCGCAGTGTCTCGGGATGGACTGCGCGTGTTGCCGCCACATGCCGGACGTCATGCCGCGCTGCTGACACTTCACAGAAACCGCGGACGAAAAATTTCCGGCCGTGATTACAAGGACGCCGCTCGCAAGTCCCATGGCGCTCAATAAACATTTTTTTTTCATGTGTGATTCCGTAGAGAAATCCCCGAAGAAATTCTTAGGCTCTGCAGCATAGCTTCCGAGTCAGTTCTAACAGTCGAGACGAAACGTTTGAACTATTGACAGTCTGATTTCCTGGCGTTTTAAAGATGCGCCATACTAAACGTTAGTGAAATTATTCAACAGGATTTTTTATAAAATAAAGGACATCATTAATAATTATTAAGAAGTAAATAAATTTGTCAGAAATTTCCTATTAGAGATAATTCACATCTAGAACATGATTATTTTTAAAAGATTTTTTTTTAGTGGTTAAGAATGTGGGTTAAATGATTGAAATTTGGCAAATTCATAAATTTTCTTTTAGTACATTGACTCATACCAGAGTTAGTCTCATTGTGGCAACCCCTTTGAGAAAAGCCGCGTTGTTATTGCAATAGCAAGAATGAACGTACCCACCGCAGTTTTATTGTCGCCTTCATATATATATATATATATATATATATATATATATATATATATAGAGAGAGAGAGAGAGAGAGAGAGAGAGAGAGAGAGAGAGAGAGAGAGAGAGAGAGAGAGAGAGAGAGAGTTTGGAATTATACTGGATGTCATTCATGTTCAGTTACTCATTTTGGAAAGAAACAAAAATATATTTCCTCATATCGCTGCATATAAAATAGTTTCATGTTTTCATTACTTTTTTTAGTAAAAGAATTTTTGTAATATATTTTAATTAATCCTTCTCTGAGTCGGTGAAGATAGTTTCTGTAAGTGAAAGTAAGCTTATTAAATATATATATATATATATATATATATATATATATATATATATATATATATATATATATATATCAGAGTAGCTACTTCAAGGAAGGATATCGTTTACTATAGGCTGTTCACAGTAAGTGAGCACTTTTTGAAGCCATTTCATCAGACATAATAACCAATAAATACCTTTAATTTTAGGACTCGGACTTTTGGTTTTGGGTATGGTGAATGTATGCACCGTGTTTATTACTCACATGGCAGGGTTTACATTAGCAAATGGCGGAAGAATATAAATTGGTTAAAAAAAAAAAGTAACTGGAGCTTTAAAAGTGCTCCCTTTACCGTGAACGGCCTATAATAACAAATATAACAAAAATCATTCTTATAACATCGACAGGGATCTTTATTCAAATGCAGTATAGGATGAAAGTTTCTCTACAAAATAATAGCATGATAAAGTGACGTGAAGTAGTACTCTAAAGGAAGAACACATTCTATTCACTGCTCACTTCTTTATTCCTGTTATAAAATGCAAACTGTACTGGATTGTTAGAAAAATATTATTTTGTTATACATTTTTATTATAATTAAAAAGTTGAATTATGTTTTTATTATTTTTTTCAAGCCAGTAAGCTAAGAGTGGGAGACGTAAGGAGAGGCACAGGCCTATACAGTACAATGAACCAAAATTTATTCTTTAAACAATATAAATTTATTATCTGTAATTCTAAATCATTCTTACCAATTTGTGTTGTTCGCTAGGGCCTCAAATTAGCTATGACTCGACAGTCGGTTAAAGAGAACTCATTACGACACTTAAGAAAGATATATAAAAAGCAAAAAAAAAAAAATTAAATACATAAACAGGGTATAAAACTATCCATATTGACCTTCATAAGATTGTACTGTATTAATCTGAACGTCTCAGTGCCTTATTATCATGGACAAGATGAGCATAAGCATTGTTTTTGTATGCCTTAGGTTCCATTGAGCAAGGATGGCATATATTCATTTCTGGATAAAAAAAATAGTCCATATTTTACTTTATTCAGCAAACTCAGGGGATCACAGAACTCTTAACACAAATGACTGTCGGGGCCGCGGTGGTTGAGCCATTAGACTGCTCGCCTCCCACCAATGCGAACCGGGTTCGATCCCCGGCCAGATCACTCCCAGATTCTCGCAAGTAGGAATCGTGCCAGACGATGCCGCTGGTCGGTGGGTTTTCTCGGAGATCTCCCGCTTCCCCTGCCCTTGCATTCCAGCGTTTCCCCATTCTCAACTGATTCACATCCGTCGGCTCTCAAGACCTCGTTGTTAAGAGCCGCTGAAATCTCTCATCTCAACTCGACTGATATTCTCGTGGTGGCTAAAACAGTCAGTGTTGCCTTCGTGCGAACATGTATCTGCGCGCTATCGTCCCTTCCGTTTTCAATTCAACCACTTCCTTCGCCTCGTGGGCTGGGCAGCATGCCATATTTAGTTACAGCTTCCTCTCATGCCAAGCGTGTTTGCCGTGTATCACATGGAACCACACAGTTCATTTATCTATTGATATTAGGGATGGGGAATATTTCCCGAAACGTTTCCAAAGGACGGTTCCGGAGAGGGGAACTGGAACTACAGTTCCGAGCAAGCCAAATGAATGGTTCCGTCGGAACACCATACTATTCCACCACTTCCGTACAGAAAATGCTCAAAATTTGTTTATATTTCTGGTGGTTAACTTCTAATCAGTAAACAAATTATAAACCATGCCTTAAAATCTGTATACCGTGAGTATTATTTAAGTACACTGAGTTTCTGATTCCGGCGGTTGGAACGAACTGTTTGCAGCCTCGGAATTGTTCAGTCTCAGAACTTTTGTATACTCGCGAACCGTTCCGGCGAATGAACCGTTCCGGAGAGGGAATCGCTCTTCGTCGCGAACTGTTGTGAAATCCCGAATGATTCCAGCGAATGAACTGAACCACCTACAGTATCGGAACTGTTGTGAACTGTTCAAAACACATGTAATATAATACCAAACCCACAGTGGAACAGAAATGTGAATACTATTTGAATCACAACATGTTCATTTTTTTTTTCTCAAACTAAACCTCTTTCTTGCAGTGTTTCTGTGTGTTGCAAGTTGTGTGACGGTAAATATTACGGCTTTAAAGAGTAAATAGAAAATAATTACAATATAAGAAAATGTGAAAAACGAACACACCAGACTTAGTGTGTTATTATAAACGGTTCCGAAGTGAACGGTTAAAAAGAATGGTTCTTTATGATGAACTGAAGCGTTCCAAAACGGTTCTAGAACATTGGAACTGTTACCATCTCTAATTGATATTAATATAACAGTGCTTTGCGTTCTGGCGATCCAAACCAATAAAATTAAAGCGTTTGGGCAGATGCAATCTAAGACGGCTTAGCAACGTCTGATGTAAATAGAATTTAAGGTGATCTTAGAGTGAAACGTGAGCGAGTGACGAGATTTGGGCGGCTCTTAACAGCAAGGTCTTGAGAGCTGATAGAGTGAGATGAAATACCATGGTGAAGAAGGGACGGGATGAATTCGCAGGGGAAACATAAGAACGTCGAGAAATTCCAGTGACAACCGGTAACGTGCATCAAGTTTTCCGATTTGCGAAAGTTCAGATTGGGTTACATCAGGTATAGAACCCGGATTTCTGGAGTGGGAGCCGGTTTGACGGTAGCGCGACTAACGAGACGTCGCAACCTAGGGCGTAGACAGCATGTTGTTCCAGTAGGGCCCTTCTTTGAAAGATGCATGTTTGCCATTTCATCTCCACTTATACGCAAATGCCCATTTTAAAGGGAACGAAACCTTGTTTTTTTTCCAATTTTGTAGCAATGGCGTGCTTAAATTAGACTCCGAAATTCGTTGGATAGCTCCGGCAATAGGGGAAGTCTAAGGGATTTCCGAGTCGATTAGAATGAATTCTTGGTGGCCGAACTTATATTTCAGATTTGCTATTTTTTATTAGGACACAGAATATAATCACGACTTATATGATAGAAGTTTGAATATTTGACATATACAGTATGCATAGTTTTTCAACTATTACGAGTGTTGCTTTGTTTCCAATAATGTCTTTGAAACATGTACACATTATAATTTATTTTTAGAGTTTTGTTTGCTAAACAACAAATTTGTGGTGGTTTCCTAATTTTTTGATAAATAATTACATCGCGACGTTCGCAATTGGGAATCGTGCCAGATGATGCCGTTGGTCGGCGGGTTTTCTCGGGGATCTACCATTTCCCCCACCCCTTCATTCCGGCGCCGCTCCATATTCACTTCAATCACCCTCATCGACTCACTCACTCACTCACATCGCGACGTTTAACGATCTGGATGCGTCGTATTGGTGTTGGATGTTCGTCACGGCGCCAGCTCCGACAAAATTACATGCGTTCTGCGCATGCGTGGATTTCGTCTGCGCCAAGGATGAATCGTCAGAATCAGAGCGCTAAGTTTAAGACCATGGATCAACTAAGGACTTGGCTGGCGTTATAACGTTCTGGAATACTGACAAGACCTGGGCATGGCTTGCTCTGCGCCAGTACCCTTGTAAATACATTCCGGAATACTCGTGGTATCTTCACTTTTTGAATCAAACCTTTGGAAAACCACCCCATATATGACTTTTTTGGTCGTTCCCTAAATACGTCATGTATTATAAGCGATTCATAGTCCTGCAAACGTAAAAGTACTGTATTTTTGGTTACATTGAACTTTAACGTACATGTTATTTATAAATTATAATATTAAATTTATAACTAATATGAATAAAATTATAAAAAAACATATGTTGGTAATGCTTAGTGAGAAATAGTTCTTATGCGAAATATTATTCAACTGAGAGCGCACAAATGCGGTGTTGTCCCATTGGTGTAATTTTATAGACTTGCTAAAGCCTTGTTTGCATGAGGTGGATGAATATCCTGAAAGTAGAACTTTAGCAGGGCTTCAGAAAATTTGCGATTAACCATGAATGGACTTCAGATGAAAATCATTCACGTGAAAACCAAGTCGGCGGGTTCATTGGTTCCTTAGAAGTATCAGTTTCGTACTTGATTTCGCTTGAAGCCTTTATTTCCAGTATTCCCTAGAAAAATAAATAAATTGGCTGTCTCGTTTCTTTGTCTGTCACGCGTAGTGGCTGGAAATTCTCTCACGGAAGATAAATAAACGTTTCGACGAACACGAATGGGAAATTTCACGAGATTGATTTACGGGTTGGCAGATCACATGGTCAGTTAAGTGAGATGAATTGTATTTCCGAGTAGAGAGGTTGCTGATGTGCACGAAGCTGTGATTAGTAGGTGTACGGCGGGACTTAGAAAGCAGACCTAAGGAAATCGATGACGAAGAAATAAAGCCGGATGGGAAATGCTTTCCTAACTAACTGCCTCCTTCTGACACTACATTCATCGACAAACGAGAGCATGCCGACTGAAGTACCTGCTGAAAACCAACACGACACGAAAATATTCGATATAAAAACATAGGGGCTCACTGGTTTCTCCACAATCCACGGGCAAATGGAGATTAAACCAGTTTATGCGAACCCATTGTATTCAAACTCCAAAGAAATACCGCGAACCTCTGCCTAAGAACATTGGTACCCCATACGCTGGAAAATCTTTTCAAGGTGATTTGCGGTAAATTGTTGAAATTTTAAAATATCTCTTGTATGATCGACAGTTTCCTTTGTTGTGTAACTAACAAAAGCACAGTGGTTTATGTATATTTGGTCAAAAACCAAATTAGCTTTGACTGAAGGTATATGAAGTTTCCTTGTTAACACCTTGGTTTCGAAATCCGCCGAAAAGACATGTCACAAGGTGGGTAGTTACAGGAGAAATGGAAAACTACCACACTCGGAATGGCGTGAACTTACGCTGAGAACACTAATATACAGCTCAGACGATCTGCTTCGACTGTAGGGTGATGGGAGCACACCCCGGAGAAGTCGTTATTGATATTAAACCCTGGTGCACGAAACAGAAATGGAAATCTTACTGCAGTATGTTACGTTTTTAAAAGCGCGTGACTTTACTGTGACTAATTATTATTTTATATTAAACGTACATGTTGGGATAGGTCGTGCTCAATGTCGAACTTAAATATATTCACTTTCGTCTGCGTATTTTAATCACTATCAGATTATATCTCGTTACAATATGTTTTACAACTCGTCACAGAATGTTAGTTACTCGTTAAATCGGATGAGCTCTCGTTAAGCTTACTTGGTTACAGCGTGTTAGATATTAATGTGATTCGTTATTAAATTACTTGTTTATAGAAAGGCCACTTTGATTAGTTTACTATGGTCCGACTTCACCTTGTCCACGATGCCGTAAGCTGAAGACTAGACGCATGTCGGCGGACGGCACGCCTCCATCTCTGGACGTCTTGCTGGTGCAGTGTCACGACGCCAAAGACCTCGTTCGCCGTGTTTCCAGCCAAAATATCTAGCGCACTCGGCCTGCCTGGCGGGGTTTGTTTAGAAGCGCTCAAGGCTTCGCTCCACTTCTTCGCAATATGTTTGTGCTACCGCAATCAGGCTAACATGCCTGTTGCTGCACGTGACAAGTATAAACACATTTAACATACACCGAACTTCTCTGAGTGGAGGTTTCCGCGAGTCTATGCTTACCCATTCAAGGGTAGAAGAAAGGCGTGCAAGGAGAACAAATGACCTGGATCCGGTGCACAGTGTCATTATGTGTAACTGATGAGTACCACAGCAGCTGGTATTATTGAACTGGTGCGTTCATTCGGTGACAGAGTAATGGTTGAGGTAGGCGACTAAGAATTAGCTTAACACCAACATATATTTTGCTAATTAGGATACAAATTAACGTGTATTTTCTTCAACACAAACGATTTAGTGTCCAGTAAAAATAATTCCATGTACGCCAAAGAGAAATAAAGTGACTGAGTTTATATCAAAATAACATCCCGCAGTGACAGTGATATTTATTTTATGATACAACAAAAAAAAAACATACGTATTTTTCTGTTTTGCTTACACCAGTGGTGCGTGGTGAACTGTTGCGAGGTAGCCTGGTATTAGCTCTGTGCTGTACCTTGTTGCTTGCTAGTTTACACTTACACCACTGAAACATAGCTCGGCAGCTGGCGCCACAGGTCGCGTCTAATGGGTCCCTTGCAGCTCGCTTGTGAGTGGTCGGAATACATTCAGTTTTCCTAAGCAGCACGGTGGTTAATGGTTCCTGCTGCGTGCACCGAGAATGTACAGTGCTGAGCAAGCACCAGCTTACCTTGTAACACCACCACACGCCACTGGCTTGCATATTCCCTTATTAAAAAAAAAAGATAACTTCATCATTTGGGATTTGCGTCGCATGGTTATGGTTAAAATGTTGAGAGCAGACGCGACGTACACGATTACCGTGGGCGCTGAACCTCGTGTGTACCGTCACACTGCACTATTTCTTACGCACAGTATAAAGTTTGCTTTTGATATTTCAACACGGCGTTCTTGCTGCGCGCAGTAGCGCCTTAAACGAAGCGCACAACATTCGGAACGAAAGAACAAATGATATCTTATCCGTAGCTCGTTCGGGGATGCCGTGGATAGTCATCTTGAAGCTCTTCAGCACAGTCAAGCGCTGTGATTTCAGGCGCCTTAATTTGAAAACTTTTCATGCGAAACACAGAAAACTACCACGATCTACGTAGGCGGCTCTCTTCTGACCCACATCACTTGCCAGCAGTGCGGACCGGTACAGCTGCACACACACACACTCACACACGCGCGGGCGCGCGGTGAAACCTCTACACGCCAGACACAAGGCAGACCATGTGGGTGCACTGACAAGAGAGTTTCGCTTCACCTTACTGCCAGGAATCCAGGCCGAGAGGTGTACATGTGCTTTGTCTAGGCAGAGTTATGGGGAAAGGATATTCGTAATTAATTTTAAAACGTTGAACATTAGACGCAACCCCCCAAAAAAAAAATAGACAAAAATATGAGTTTGTAGTATTTCAAAGAAATTAAAGTGAAAAATGTATGACACTTATAAAAAAATTGGCTTACAAGTTTGTGAATTTAAAAAAAAATTAAATTGATTGCAGTTGTCACCGACAGAGGCTGATGCACTGCATTGATACCCCCTATATTATTTTTTCGAACGATCCACGAGTAAATGACAATAGAATTTGCCTAGGCAGGTTGCCACTAGTTGTATGGACATCATTTTCTGCAATACAGTCCCGAGATATCATCACTCCAGTCAGCTTCCTGATTTGTAGGAAGCTACACTCCCGACTGAGCTACGCGTTAAATAATCTTAGATAGCAGCAACACAGCCTACAGCTTAAATACGAGTCTTGTGCCCAAGGAAAATAGACACACTGCGCCCCGCTTTTAGGCTAGGCTAATTGATTTTAGCTAAGTCTGCCGGAGTTCTACGTCGGTAGCCGACGAGATTTTGTTAACATTCGGTTTCCAATCTCGTGACTCTACGGCTGTCGGTAGTAACTGAGTGCTCGTGGGAGCGAGACTTAATGAGATTTCTGTGAAACTGTATGAAGATTTTCACATATGTACAGTCATATCAGTGCTTCAACCACCTTCGGCTTTGTGTTGACTGAAATCTCCCGGCGCTTTACGGCGCTACCTACTCTTGACAGATAACACTCGAACTCTAGTGTCCCAAGAACAGATCGCAACTTCCGCCACGAAGTGCTTCGAAGAATGGAGCAGCAAGGCTCATAGAGAAAATATGGGGCAGAGAGAGACAGAGAGAGACAGAGAGAGAGAGAGAGAGAGAGAGAGAGAGAGAGAGAGAGAGAGAGAGAGAGAGAGGTGTGAAGATCTGTGGGCGGCTCTTAACAGCGAGTTCTTGAGAGCCGATGAGGGTGATTGAAGTGAATATGGAGCGGCGCCGGAATGAAGGGGCGGGGAAATGGGAGATCCCCGAGAAAACCCACCGACCAGCGGCACCGTCTGACACGATTCCCACATGCGAAAATCCGGAGTGAGAAGGCAGGGGATTGAACCCGGTTTGCCTTAGTGGGAGGCGAGCAGGCTAATCGCTCAGCCACCGCGGCTCCGAGAAAGAGAGAGAGAGAGAGAGAGAGCACGTCAACTGCACAATAACAAAGGACAGCTTTGCATTTTTAGCGTGACAAATCGACGCTGCTGCCGTCATGCAGCATGGTGTGATAACATATCAATGCGCAATGAAATGTGTATTTTGAAGATAAGAAATTTAAATTTTAAATATTTACTAGATTGAATATAGCGCCACCAAATATGTTGTATCGTAATACCGCACCGCTAGGATCGCCACTGTAGCTTTTCACGCGTACTTTAAAGCTATTGGTAAGAAGTTGTCTTGTAGAATTCTCTTGTATTGTCGTCTGCAACAAATGGTCTCGATACTAAAACTGCTAAAAACAGCGTGACTTAACTAATGTAGCTCATTGTTTACTTGAATATGAGTTTTAATGCAACAATATCGTTATTAAACTAACAAGTTGTCTTTATAAATTCACGCGTCGTAAGTAAAAAAGGCCCGATTACTATATTACCCGTCTATTTCGGAAATTCTGTTGGCAATTCGGATGCATATGATGAAAACTGAAAATCAGTCTAGCTGTTCTTGGGTCTATGGCGAGGTTGCGGGACAACGTTACCAAAATGTGCTTTCAAGAAAGGCATTAGAAGTCGAAATAATTTTTAGTCATTTGTGAAATATACTGTACAAATACTACGATACACATATGCAAAAACACGTGTACGAACGTATGTCAAGAACTTTCCTTCGACGTCATTGTAGGTGCGTCTAAACTCTACTTCTTGTTTTATGGTCTAACTATCTGGTCTAAATACAACTTCCTCATAGCTGCGGCTTGTTTTCTCATGAAAAATAAACACTTTAGAGGACTTGGGCACATTAAAAGTCCCTTTGAACAGAAAACGTTGACTTAAGTCCTTTAACGCTGCAAAAGTTATTTCAGACTTCTGCATCTCAAAATTCTTAATATAAAACTTAAAATGACAGAGACATGGAATAGGAGTAGTAGAATAATGATGATTCGGGCATGGAGGAGTAGGGCGGTGGAGCTGTCCATGCTCTGCCATCCCGATCACTCGGCGGCCGGCGGCCATTTTTCCCTTAAAATTTCCCGTTTTTTCCTAAAAAAAAGTACCGAATCCCCAGTTGCAAAAAACGATCCCCCGAACGGCACTTCTCTGTCTATCGGAAGGATTTGGGGGATCCTTTTAGAGGGCAGAGCAGTGGCGGTAATAATGGTTTTATAGATATAGTGTATGCCAATTCGATACACAGGGTTCAAAATCCAGAGTCGTACCTGACAATCAGCCATCTTGATTCTGTCAGCTATCTTACCCTACCGCATTGGATCCAAGTGACCTTGAACTTGACCTTTGACTACCCCAGTGACGTTTGATCTTGAACCCGAAAAAAAGGGGGTGGGGGGATCAAAATAGCGGAAAACATTACATCGATGACTCCAACCACCATGTTGGATGCCAGTGACTTTGTCCCCAATGACCTTGTAAACAAAAACTCGAGAAAAAATAGTGAAAAATCGAATAAATTCAAAAAAGTCGGCGAGCATATTACATTACTGATTAGGCCTACGATTGCCATGTTGTATGTCGGTGACCTTGACCTTTTACCTTATGCTGGTGACCTTTGAACTTAAACTCAAATAATCTCCAAAAATCCCAAAAAAATTCCTAAAAATGTACGAAAATTCATTAAAAAATTACATGTATAATATTTTTTAAAAAGTTAAAAAATTAGTAAATAATTTATTTAAAAATTTATTAAGAAATATTAAAACAATTATTTCTTAAAATTTTTATTTCCTGGTGTCCCCCACAGCACTACATCCAACAGACGACTAACACCCCTCCAATATATAAATAACATTGCATTAACATTCCCCTCCCTTAACCACTCACCATTGCTCATTCTGTCACCTGCCATATTGTTTTTTTTTTTCGTTTGTCATTTGCTTACTTTTTAAACACCTGAGTGGCACTGATGACTCCGACCCCCATGTTAGATCTGGCTGACCTTCACCTTAACCTCAGATATCTGACCTTAACCCCGTGCCCGTGACCTTGGATAAACTTGAACCAAAAAAGAATTTTAAAAAATGTATAAAATAAAAAAAAATAGAAAAAATATAGAATAGTATAAAATAATAATCAAAAACTTGTATTTTCATCAATCTTTCGATCAATCTCGCAATATTACCATCAATCAGCTCTGCAATCAGTACCGTAATCAGCACCACACACACCACAATCAGCAGCGTAATCGGCACCGCAATAACTACCACAATCAGCAATTCACAGACGAATCCACACACGAATTTACACCAATCACACCAGTCCACATCAATCCACAAACCAATCCACGCCAATACATAACACAAATCCATGCCAATACACCCACCAATCCACACCAATCAACACACTAATCCACATCAATCCGCACACCAATCCACACCAATCCACACACCAATATACACCAATCCACACCAATCAACACTAATTCTTCGCAATCCTCCTCCACAATTCACAGCCACACATACCAATCCTTCGATCTATCTTTCGATCAATACTTCGATTTGTCCCCAATCCATATGTATAAAAATCTCACTCGTTTGCCAACTGTCTCAACACTTTTACATGTCTACAGAATTAATGTTTTGTATGCAGTCAACTATCCATACATTTTATACTAAAGTTTTTATTAGTATTCTGTATGCAGACCTTTCCGTTAATAGTAGAGTGCTCATAGCACCACTTTATTGTCACAACGGATGAAAGGATACACCATAAAAATTTAAACATAATTGTTATTGAAAAAAAAATGTTATTTTGTAATTTGTAATTGCAATTTCAGAAGAAAGTAATTAATCACATCATTCGATATAATCCCTGATCTTTAGTTTAAAATGATTGAAGATATCTCGTTAATGTGTGAGAAATCGCCACCTTGTTGGAAAGTGATTACATGTCTGTGTCTATCAACAAATTCATTCGGGTCTTCGGGAAATAGGTAGCTATTATTCACAGTGTCTTCTGCCTTCTTCATGTTGCTTGTTGCAGCAAATGTGTTGGAGGGGTGTGTCACTGCATCGATAAAATTGCCATCGTCTTCAGTGCTATCACTGTCATCATGTTCATTTTCATCAATGCTGTCTTCATGGTCATCTTCATTTCCTGTTTTTTATTCTGTGTTAAATTTGCTTTTCTTTGTAGCTGGAGTTGTGTGCCATCACGGTCCCGTAGGAAAAAAGTGTATAAAGTTTCAGCTGCCATCATGTTTATAACATGTGGCTAGATACACTGTCCCAAAAGAGCCCTTAGTCCGAACCTGAAAGCTAGCACATGCATAGGCGCAAGCACAGCTTTGTCTGTCCTATCGTTCAAAGATATTGATTTACCGCGAGTGACTTAAACCAGAAACTGTAGCTAACCTGTCGTTTCTTACAGCCGAAGTTTACCAGTTCCGAAAAGTTATAACTCTTGTACGATGGGAAATTCGTATTTTTTTTGTTACTGCGTTGCAGTTATTTTGCCTTTGGCAAACAGTGCATCAAGTTTAACTAAATTGCAAAAAGTGAAGTCACGTTTTGGTAGTTTGAATGTAGTATGTGTTTCATTAATTGTATGGTTTGGGTCTTTGATATGGCTTCTCGACCAGAATAACGAAAGGTAATTTTGCACCAGCTGTTCGTCACAACTAAGAACAAGGAGCAGGTTTTATAGCATGTTACTACTATGCTAAAGTTAGATGATGATGTTAATGAACGAGTGAAACCTCTAAGATAAAAAAGAAAGATCAAGACGATAGTGAAGTACAACATGCAAAGGCATTTCTCTTTGAAGATACGCGATATGAAGGAAATGAAAAACAGTACGAAGTTAAGTGAAGAAGTGAAAGGATTGAAGAAGAAATTATGAACTGTTTGAAAGATGGTGGTAAAAAGTGGGAAATTATTGAGCACTAAAACATCAGGAAGTAAACACTCGATAAATATAACACTATTTAGGAACATTTCCCTTCGAATACCTATAGTATTGTTTCTTATTTTTGATGTTTAGGCCTATGCTACATAGGAGTAGATATTAGTGCTTTTGTCATATGATTTGTCCATGTTTTACGATTATATTATAGAAATAACACGAACCTGAATAAAAAAAATTGTAGGTAGAAGTGTAATAAAGTCACTTTTGGTAAATCCGAAAAAGAAATGTGTAAGTAATCGCTTAAAAAAAAATTAAAACTTTGTTGTTATGTTAGTCAATTCAGTATTGATAGTACATATTGTTACGTCCCTTAGTTTACTGTAGATTCCCAAGGAGGTACAATATATTGTAAACTAATGATTTACTTCAATGACAGGAACGTTAACTCAGGTAAATACTAGTTCAATAAATAGGATACTTTAACTATCTTCCCTTTATAAAACATACAAGTTAACATTATCTTTACATTCAAAGCAATAAGCAATACAAGTTATCATGCAGTGACTATATAATATTTCTAGCAGCGTGAGTGACTCTATTACTGACTATGGCCTCTGTTTCCTAAGCCCCTTCTCAAATTCAATTAGGTGATTTACTCACCACTGAGACTTCTGTAATGCAGCACGACTGAGAACGAGGGCTCCGCCAAGGCCTCTCTCGCAGACACCTGGATCGCTGGCTCTGACGACTCGGTGACATATTGGGGCAGCGACCTCGTGGTTCCCTGCCTTATGTATCAACCTACTGGCCTAGTTTACCTTTTTATGGCTCTACTCTTTATTCAATGTCTCCCAAACACTGCAACCCCGGTTCCTTCTTTGTGGTCTCTACAGCGAGCGCCTCGCAACCATATTAATATATCATCAAAGTAATCATTATAAATGCATAATAATAATCCTTGAAATTTCTAATAACTTTTCACTTTGAATGTTAGCGAGACATCTACTAATCAATTTTCAATAATTGTGTTTGTATTCAAAAACTTACAAGGTTTTGAAAATTATTCTAAGTGCATTTACATATGTAATTCCAATTATAAGAATAATATTTTTTGACATTTCTCAACTTTCTCTTATTTCATTTGATGTTAATATTTTAGTCTAATACAAAAGGCTAGGACTCGTTTTTGGGGAATAATGTAGTTTAACAAGTTTTGAAGTGTTATAGAGATTTAATTTCCTTACAACACAGAAACGTGTTAATTCCGGAGTACTCAATTACACAAATATACTAATAGAATTATTATGCCGATTCGGGCATAATGCATTTTAAAGGGGGCAAAATCGGCGCCCGGCACCGGAAACGAAGCCGTCCGACCGCCATGTTATGATGTCACCAGGCCAATGTATTGGATCCAAGTAACCTTGGCTTTGAAAGACCTTAACCTGAGACCTTGACACTGACCCAGTGGTCTTGATTAAAAATAAACCAAAAAAAAAAATAAAAAAGTCTAGAAAATTAAAGGAAACACAATTTGCCAAAAATATTTAAAAATTTTTCAAAAATATATATAAAAAGTTATTAAAATTAACTTTAAAATTATAAAAAAGTTGTAAACTATTCATAAGCAAATTTATAAAAAAAGAAACTTACGTTTTCTGAGGCTCCCCCAGCACCACATCCAGCAGACGAGTGACCCATGTACAATCAATCACATAGTCTTAACATCCCTCCTCAATTCCACTCTTTCGTTCTTGTAGTCAAATACAACTGTCTTGGTTTTTAATTCGTTTGCCATTTGTTTATCGGCGCGCATCTTTGTTTCTATCATTGTCTGCTAGATTGCACCACTAGAGCCGGTAAAGATGCTTATTGCTGCTAGTGAGTGCTACTGTAATCCACAAAATAATAAGGGTTATAGTTGAGGCCGATAGATTAATGCTGTAAGTAATAACTGTATGAATAAATTAAAATCAAATTTAGTTCTTTAATTTTTATTAAGTCCTCCATCCGTCACGAATTTGGAGATGCCCCTCAGGCATCTTGTAACACAGGTGTTAGAAGTGGGGTGGAGGCATTTAATTGTTAATCAAGTTAGATAATAGGCTAGTAATTAGTTATTAAAATAATTAATTAAGATTATTTGTACAACCACCGCAGTGGATATTAACTAGAAAAATGTCTGCAGAACTGGAAGTACTGAGAGCATTAATTAAGAGATGAAGTAGTCTAGTGAGCGCAAGTGCAATTAGCTTGATAGAAGATGTAAAAAATTAAATTAATAGTCCGAACGAAGCTGTAAGTGCCCAAATTAGTAGCGTGAAAGAAAGTAAAATTGAAACTGCAAATACTGTAAATGAAAATGTATACAGGAAAATAGAAGGCATTAGTGAGTTAGTGAACACGAAAATTGACAGTATGGATGGAAGAATGGACATGGTAAATGAAATAGCAAACAGAGTAAACAACGGGATGGACAGTGTAAATGAAATAATGAACGTTATAAACGACAGGATGGACAATGTTGAAAATGAAGTGAAACAGGAAATAAGTGCGATGAAGAAGGAATGACAGTAATTTATGCAGCAGCAGAATTCTATCACTACATCGTCAGTCGAGAAAAGTGAGGAAGCAGTAAAAGTAGTAACCAACGCAGCAAAATTGGAGGATAGTGGGCAGTCCTGCAGCATTGGCGTTGTGCAGCCAGGAGTGGGGGAGGAGGTCTCAATTAAGCCCGCCCCTTACGATGCGATGGCCAGACTTCTTGGCGAGAGTGAAATGGCTTTTATGAGCGATTTCAAGCACTTGCGTGAAGAAATTTGTGAGCTTCGTATATACCCAACAACTGAGGAACCTTATCAATTAGCTGATGCTGCAAGCTGCACACCTCAAAAAGCAGTTGGAAAATGCGCACGTTGCCCTGCGCACACTGTGCCACTTAGCATTGAAATGAGCCCATGGCATGGAGCGAGTGATGTGAGGGCCTCTATCAGTACTGGCTGTGAGAATAATGGTCCCATGGTGGAAGTGCCTTGGGGGCAAAGAACCAGTTGCATGAACTCGAGAATGGGAGAGAGACAGCCAACAGGAGCTACCAGTGCTTCAAGGTATGTTGGACGAGGATTCAGCCGCAACCTGCAGCATCCACCGCAAGTGCCAGAACTTTTAATATTGGTAGACACTGTCCAAAGGAAGCTGCAAGGGGGAATTATGTGATTGCTTCGTCTTTGCAAACTGATAATGGAGGGATTAGTCCTTCTGTAAGGCACAAACGACCATATAGTGACAGGATGAAGATGCGGTATGAGAGGAGAATGTCGAGCAGAGTACTTCAACTGGAGGACAACTGGTGTGGCTGTACAATACACAGAGACGAAAAGGGGTACCCAAAATTGACAGAAGTGTTGAGATGGCCTTTACAGGATTCTGAAAATGATCAATGATGTGGTCTTTCGGATTTGCCGCCAAGGCTCTCGGGTGGAGACGAAGATTTTCCACATCGACAGACTGGCACTCTACGAATCAGGACGAACAAACTTGAGGAGGGGGCAGTGTTATGTACTCGCTGCTTTGTCCCGCACAAGCGAGTGGAAGTGAAGGATAGAGTAGTTACATGGTAGCCGTGACGAGTCACAAGGTATGTTTGTAAGTCTAGGCTAGCGATAATCCATAATATGTGTATCTTCCTACGAAAAGCATGTCGTGGCTATAAATCATTTGTGACTCGCGCACTCCTGGCTTTCAGCAGCTTGAATTTCTGCGTTTATCCGAAGAATTTTCTAGTTTTATTTCCATAATTTCTCTCAGCGTGACTCGGGTTGCGGCGAACTTCCCAGGTCAAAGCCAGCAATGAGCCACTGAGCCGGGAGTTGATGTATGGATGAGTGGCTGGAGATTTAGCGATAGACGACGAGCGAAACGAGCTGTGAAAGGAGAGACTAGCGAGAGGAAAATCTACGACTGTAAGCGTCGGCGTAGCGAATAGTGCGACAGGCAGTATGGGCTATTGGACTGGATGAGTGAGTGAAACACATTACAAATGATGGTAACAGGCAGACTGAAAGTGTGTTAATGACGAGTATGAGTTAATTGACTATAACCAGTCATAAATAAGGACGTTGATTAGAGTTGAAATATACGTTAAATATTGCGCTCACTGATAAATAAAAAGAGTAATAGGCGAGGTGGATAGATTAATGCTGCATATAATAGCTGTTTGAATAAATTAGAATCAAATTTAGTTCTTTTAATTTTATTAAGACCTGCCACCTTCACGAACACGGAATTGCCCTCAGGCATCTTGTAACAATATTTTTGTATTTTCTCACTGAGTTAAACAGTTTAAATCTTCCTGCATACAGGCACTCTTCCATTCTGAGTGATAAGCATGCTGATTCTCGCTAAAAAAAAATTAATAGATTCACGATCCCTTTCATTTGAAAAACCAGTTGGTTGCACTGCATTTCTAACAGCTGATTCGAGAAAAATTAAATTCCATTTGCTGTTCCCTGCCTAGGGCAGCGGTCTGATGATGCAACGAGGGTAGGCTGGTTTTCAAGCAGAGCCAACTGCCATACTCGAGAGACATATCTGACACTCCCAGTCAGCTGGACGTAAAACAGGATTGTGAGATTAGGTGACTGGAGCATTGTCATAGTGCAAGACCGAGTAGAAATGTGAGTTCCTCAAGAAAACCTATGGCCAGCAGCATGTACTGGCAAGTTTCCCACATGCGGAAATCTGGGAGCGACCCCCTCTCTTCTCGCCTAGATTGGAACCTTGTTTATGGTGTTGGGTTGAAGCAGTGGTGTGAAGAATTAACTGGTTTTAAGCTGTCCCTCCCATGCGAACATGTGTGTGCTGAGTAAAGGATGCTGTGCGTGTGCTCTTAATAGGAGTCGAACACTCTAGCCAATGCGTCACCGCGGCTCCCTCTTATGCAACATCGTGGTGCAAAGACATTGGACTGAATACAAAACATTAATGCAGTTGTCAAGTACAAATGTGTGCCGACAATTGGCGAATGAATGAAATTTACTTATGCGTATGGATGGGGACAGACGACAAATAGAAGAATTGATCGAAGGGTCGAACGACGGATTTCAGAGAAGGATTGCTGCAGATCGCTGAGAATTGCTGAAGAGTGCAGAGAATTGCTGAGGAGGATTGGTAAGGATTGGTGTGAACCATGGATGTTTGCAGATGATTGTGGAGGATTGTGGAGGATTGCTGAGGATTGGTGAGGATTTTGGAGGATTGCAGTATGTGCAATGCTGATTGTGGTGTATGCATTGTTGCTTGTGGAGAGCGCGAAATTGATTGCAGATCTTGCGAAGCTGACTGTGGAGCATGCGGAGTTGATTGCAGATCTTGCGAAGCTGATTGTGGAGCGTGCGGTTTTGATTCGTGAGGATTGTGGAGGATTACTGTGGATTGCAGATGAGTATTACACAGTATTGTTAAGGATTGCGGAGGATTGTTGAGGATTCAGAGGATTGGCAAGGATTGATGAGGATTGGTGAGGAGGAGTGATGGTGAATTGAGTAAGAGGGGGAGGAGAAGGCGATATTAATTTAAATTGTATTTTTATCAATGTATTGTTGTAATTTAGAATAATATATTTATTAAATTTATTTTTAATCCTTCATTATGTAAAAACCTGTCATAGCATTGTGTTGAATGGTATCAGATGCAGCAGTCCTCATACATGGGAGATAAATACACAATCACTATGCATGTAGCAGAGTTCCTATAGAAGTTGTTAGGTTATGGAGTACATTGTGTGATGGTGAATAAATGAAAAATTATTTTACGTCATACTTTAATGAGAAAAAAAACACACACACAAAAGAGAGAGAGAGAGAGAGAGAGAGAGAGAGAGAGAGAGAGAGAGAGAGAGAGAGAGAGAGAGAGAGAGAGAGTGAGTGTGTGTGTTCTACATGACTGAGAAAAAATATTCTAAAGCTCCACGCACATGAAATATTCTAAATCCCTACATAAGGGAAAATCTTTCCAAGTCCTGCTGTACGAAGTGGTGAAATAATCTAATGTCTATATGTTGTATACTTTTTTTAAAGTCCAGTTACAATGGTCGTGACATCAAGAGGGGGCTCCAGTAATCGGGTGGTTAGAGTAGGGAACATATGAGAAATTTTCAAAGTCCAAAAGAAATGGTAGTCTACGACATACGAAAAAAGCAATATTGCCACCCACAGAAAGAGACAAAAAATCTGCCTGGTGAGTTGCAATGCCGTAATGGCTGTGTGTATGTGAGGTGGCTTGGACACATGACAATTCCTGGATCGACGAAAAAGACTTTCTGAAATAAGAATTAAAGTTATTTAAATAATAATATGTATCATGATTGGTTAAAAAACAATACAATTATTTTTACTTTAAATTCCATTCATCTTTAATTCTTGAACTTGTCCGTCTTTATACGCGATGTTGGGTTGGAGATAACTTCGAGAAGGTGTGGAGCTGTGAGCAGTGGTGTGTGATGAACTGTTGAAAGGTAAGCTGGCATTAGCTCTGTGCTGTACCTTGTTGCTAGCTTGTTTACACTTCCATCACTAAAACTTAGCTCGGCAGCTGATGCCATAGGATGTGTGTAATGGGTCCCTTGCTGCTCGCTTGTGAGTGGTCGGAACGCATTCAGTTTCCCAAGGCAACACGATGGTAACTGGTTCCTGCTGCGTGCACCGAGAATGTACAGCAGTGAGAAAGCACCAGCTTACTTCGCAACAGTTGACCACACGCCACTGCTTGAGAAAATACTAACAAATATTAACCTCACGGTTACCTGACACCGTGCAGATGAGAAGTGAGAAGACTACCTGGAGACACGTATGCTAACTCAGGTTACTTGACACCTTGCAGGCTTGGACCTGCAGACATGCTAACAATGCCCTTACCAAGTGTGCTGACTGCATGATTATGCAACACCGTGCAGGCGCAGTTATTTTTTACTTTGTCAAAGGCTTGCTACCAGCCTCAAAGGCCTGTCGATGCATCCTAGGGGGTTTAAATTCTTTTTAATTATTTTCTGCTGGTATTTCATCAAATGCAGAGCTGAGGTATGGGTATGGTAACCTCATTTTTCTTAAATCCTGGTTTAATTAATTTCTTTCGAAAACAAAAGTATTAAGATTCTAATATTTTTAGAAGGTCTCCGCTGGAATGCGCAGTCGAATTATACTGAAAACTGTTTTTTAAATGTTTTAATTAAAATATTGATGTTATAGTCAAAGTCTTAACTATTGAAAGTACGACACTGGTATAGCATTTGATTTTGATAAAAATTATATATGAATTTTTTTAATCGGAAGTATTCTAAGTTTTTAAATTATTTAAATAGTCATATACTTTATTTACACCTTTTCGTGAAGGGTAAATTACACTTCGTCCTTAAATTCATAAATATTAATATACACACTGGAGTGTAGTGCAATCGGCTACACCTGCATACTCTAGCAGCGGAGTTCGGAAACAAAGATGGCAGAAGGCAGTGGCACACACACTAGCAGCAATAGACAACATTACCGGCACTAGTGGTGCACTCTAGCAGACGACGATAGAAACAAAGATGGGAGCCGATAAACAAATGACAAACGAATAAAAAAACAAGATGGCGCATTCGACGAAATGCACGAAGGAGTGGGGGTGAAGACGAATGTTAAGACTGTGGGTCATTGGTCTGCTGGATGTGGTGCTGGGTGGACCTCTGAAAATGTACGTTTTTTTATACAAGTTTTATAATTTCTAAATAATATTTTTAAAAATTCTTTAATTATTTTTAACTTTTTGCGGAATTTCGTGTTTAATTAGGATTTTTTATATTTTTTTCGAAATTTCTTGGGTTCAATGTCAAAATCAAGGTCACTGACACGGTTCAAGGTCACGAGTCAAGATCATCCAAGGTCAAAGTCATTTGGAACCAATATGGCGGCTGGTGACACTATAACATGGCGGATCGGTCGGCTTCGGCTCCGGTGCCGGATGCGAGTTTTGCCGCATTTAAAATACATTATTCCAGAATCAGTATAATCATTTTACTTATACTTGTAATATTTTCTTTGCTATTTGCTACAAATAGAGTTAAATAGTTCATAAGGTTTTACTGATTTTTATCGAGGGCAACTACATTTCGAATCACTGTGCGACGCCTGTGAGCACGGCATTGATAATTACCATTTTTTTTTCACCGGTAAATGCATATTTTGATCCCCAACGGTCATATTGTAAAGAAGTCAACAAGTCCGCCACCAGGTCTACACAATAACTATAGCCCGTGATTCAAGCTCAGTCTGGGAGGCTGTTACCTCTTTTAATTAACAAGACATAAGAGACCTCCCGGGAGTTTCCCATGTTGGCTGCTTCCGACCACAGATCATCCAGCGGTACCGCAAAATGGCGTGGGTTTCCTTGAGATAATGACTTTCACATGACTAGCCCTTCCATAACTGCATTCATTCTACTACAGACAAAGACGAGACTATCTGAGCATATTACATTTTTTCATTCATGAACAGTCCAATGTTGTATCTCTTTGCTCACCATAACCGGGCAACTTTGCAAGTAAGTGTGAACAAAGGCTTCTTGCGTGACACTTTGCCCCTTATACTCATAGCATGAAGCTTCCTGCAGAAGATTCTTTCAGAAATTGGCTCTTTTAAAGACCTGCGTGGACTTTAGAGAAGACATTTTTTGCCTGGAAACGAAGCAACATTTATTCCCAAGCCATGAAACACGCCGGCGGTTCCTGTCTATCGGCCACAATTGTGACGAGACATTTCTGTAGACTGAAATTTTTTGTACTGCTGGTAGACCCTTATGACCGTGCGCTTCTATACATATGAAAATTTAGCTACTTCATTCACACTTTAGCTTTGGCATGTCCTAGTGCAATAACTCCTTTTTTCAGTGATTAAAATCCGCTCTGCGCCCCATTCCCCATCCATTCAATGTAACATTCACTGCAATGTACAGCTTCATCGAAATCTGTGAATCTCTTAGCACACCACCCAGGATATTTATAGCCCAATCATCTTCGTATCTGCAGGGGCCTGAAGTTATTACCATCTTAAACGTAAAAAATGTCCAAATCTTTTTCCAGCGAGTGGGCATGTCATTTATTTTATATAATAAATGCAAAAAAAAAAAAAAAAAAAGAGGAAACGAGCAGTACGTGTCTTGTTCTTGCGTTTATTTTCTTGTAAATATCAGAGGCTTCAGCAATTTACATCGCTGTAACACACCATTCACAATAATAGAAACATTTTCATATTGTTACAACGTATCAGAGTTCGTGAGTGGTAGAAATCTCAATAGAAAATTAATTTCATTAATTTTTACGTTGTTATAAAAATACATACAGCTGTTAATTACTACATTAAACAACCTATCTCTCACATTAACACTTAATATTCCTATCAATGGGCACAATATTTAGTGCCAATTTTTTACTATAATTACAGTACCTTACCACTGTATTTATACCAGCTACAGTCACTTAATACTCAATTGTAAGTTACACATAAGGTCAAAATGTCCACTGCCGCACATTAACATAATTCCACATGTTCGCCACTCACGGTACCTGTACCACTTTCCCAGAGTCCAACGGCCAGTCTCTTCCTCTCACTCGCTGATCTCTGCGCCGATGGCGCCTACGCACCTGGCGCTGATGCCCGTGCAAGAATCTAGACTCTCAAAACAGAGGTATATAGCCGAATTGACCTGGCCCAGAAGGGTCTTCGCACCTTGCGCCATGCAGAAGGGGAAGTTGAGTAATGACCAAAAAATTCGCGCAGTGACTAAGCAAGACATTTACCTCGTAACATCCCCATTGTTTCCGTTCAGGTGTTGCAAAAAAGGGGAACTTTATGGCTGGGAAAGTACTTAGGGATTTCTCATTAACAGCTGGCACTTAGGAGAGGAGCAGGCTGTATTGGTGCTAGTTTCTTGACTTGCACAGGAACAACTAGTATTATGCCGTCTGTCCTGCAACATTCCAGGTGTGAACGATTACACTCGTGATGCAGTAGAGCCCTGTTATAACATTTTTCAAGGCCCCCAAGAAACGCCAGCAATATATATAAGGGAAAACGTTATAAGTAGGTAATTTTGTATTGAAAAAACATGTTTGTATAACAAAAGAGACGGTAACTTACTAATCAGGAAAATATTATAATAGGGGATATTATAACAGGATTCCACTAAAAAAATAAAATAAAATTCGAGTGGGGAGTGAACCCAGGGCGAGGCAAAAGTCACCGAGTGACGGGCTATCCAGCTGGGATCCATAAGTGCCCGTCATCCCCGGACATGACATGAAATGAAACCCTAGGGTGCAGCAGCGCTGTAATGCAAGGGCGGGGGAAACGGGAGTACCCCGAGAAAGCCCGCCGGCAAGCGGCATCGTCCAGCACGATTCCCACATGCGAAAATCCCCGGGAGTGAACTCGCCGGATAACTAACCCGGATCGCCGTGGTGGAAGGCGAGGCCACTGCTAGGCCACTGCGCCACCGCTGCCCATACAGGATTCCACTGTAATATGGTAAGGAGTTAAATACTCCGAGCAGTATTTGCTTCTATAGCTATATCAAGGCGCGAGACAGTGTTCTGTTTGTAACCGCGCGCGCTACACCGGGCGCTGAGCCGTGAAGCACTGCGCTTCATGCATCCAACCAGCCAGGAAGGACCGGGGGGGGGGGGGGCAAGGCTGCATGCAACATTACATTTACTCCACAGTAACTGTTAATAATCCAACACTCCTGGATACAAATTTCAGATAGAAAATGTCTTGGTAGTTTCAATTAAATTAATTTCTCGACAAACAATTTTATCACAGCGGTACTTATGTCAACTAGTTATCAATATTACTTTACAATAGACACATGACAGTATTTTTAATATTTTTTTCATCGTTCAATGTATTGAAAAGGATGACAGTTTATTCCACCAAACAAAGTCTTGTTTGCTTTAAACGAAAAAGAAAAAAAAAATTCAATTTTCAGTGGTGTAGCAATCGGTTATACTTCCGCGTGAGAAGAGAAAACTGGTGAGATGTATATCTATAGGCAATGAACAGTATAATAAATGTTTCTAAACAGTCCACAGGCACGTTCGAAACGATTGCAATATTGAAACTTCGCTACCAGAGCCATAATTTGGGAAATCCATCCTTTAAAGTGGAAGTTTTCAGTTTGCAATCCCTTTTCAACAGAACACAAACGAAACGGATCCGATTAGATTACACAATGCTGCAAAATTTAGACCACTAAAAACTTTTTTATTAATTGATGCTATCCTCACATATGATGGGGAATGCTGAATCCTAAACTGGTCCCAGTCTTTCTCTATCGCATAACAATTTTTTGCAATCTGCCTTTGTAGTGCAGGCCTATTTACTGATGTTGCTAAGTTATTCGGGGTATATAATTGAACAAAAAAATTTTAAATCTATATTGTATTAAAATATTTCTAAAATGCTTAACTTTACTCATTAATTTCATTTAATGCTCATGTAACCCCTTTATACTAGTTCATGAAGGAGCAGGTTTGAATTTCCGCCTGTGCACGGTTTTTGGGTTGTCACTGTGATGAAGAGTGCAACAGAAGTAACAGTAAAGAAATATTCGAGATTTTTTTTTTTTTTTTTCAGAAAGAGTAGGTATGAAGTAAACAATTTCCTTAAAGATGAAAAATGTGCAGCTTACATTAGTCGGTAACATAACCTCATTTTGTGGTAAAACTTTATGTGATATGAGAATTTCCGAATTAAGCACAAGAAAATATATATGAAAGTGATAAACTTATCAATAGAGTATTTTCATCGCAGGCATGTGTTATCCAAGTACGGAGTCCATTATTTCCACTATGCACTTTTCAAATGATCAGAAACAAATTTTTGGTAAATTTGGTAAATTTGTCTAATATTGTTACTTGCAGATCCCCGTGCCGGACGCAAGGTGATTGCGGTTGCCACACCTTTGACATGTGGGAAGGGGGGAGGGGGGATGACAACTCACCATTACCTGGCCACCTTTAGGTCACCTGGCGGGTGCCATGATTGATGACAGTTACCTGGATTAGCGTCACCATCCTCTCATGCCACTTCTGGAGAATTCGATGGCAGCTGGCGGCTCCTGAATGAACTTTCTGAGGTTATCTCCTCTCTCGTTGCATCCCGACACGTGGAGAAGTTTCTGTACCAGCGTACCTGCCGCTATAAAAAACTCCCTCGGCCGGTGACAGCCGCCTGGCGAAGCGTGACGAGCGGCGAAGGTGAAGGAGACCGTGGTAGGCGAGTGTGTTGTGTAGCAAAATAATAATAATAATAATAATAATTTGCACATATGCCACTGTTGCACAAAACTCACTATATATATATATATATATATACACACACACACACACACACACATACACACACACACACCCTGTCCCCAATGTCACACCTCATTTGAGTGCCAGAGTTCAGAGGGTGAACATCTACCAGAGCTGTTCCCCAACCCCCAAAAAGAAAGAAAGAAAGAAACTAATAAACGTCGCCCTTAGTACACTCTTGCAACAAATACAAAAACATCGAACTAAAAAAATTAAATCGGTTTAAAATCGAATTAAAATTTTTTTGATCGGCTTTAATCGGATTAAAATTAACCCTTTGAATTTAATTAACCCTTCCAATCAATTTAACCGCTGATATCAATAAAGGCGGCATCCATTTGTATCTGAAATTGGCACGCCCCTACTAGTTACAAGTGCAGCTGTGCATGGGAGCGCTTGCGACGCTCCAGAACATTCTGTACAGTGAAATTGTAATTCGTGTGAGGGGTGGACCCAGGGCGAGGCAACACCCTCCAAGTGACGGACTTTCTAGCCGGGAACCGTAGGGGCCCGTCATGAAATGAGACCCTAGGATGGAGCGGCGCTGGAATGTAAGGGCGGGGAAAACGGGAGTACCCCGAGAAAACCCACGCGTAAGCGGCATCGTCAAGCACGATTCCCACATGCGAAGATCCGGAAGCGAACCCGTCGGGGATCAAACCCGGATCGCCTTGTTGGAAAGCGAGCGCCCTAGCCACTGCGCCACCGCTGTCCCTATTCTGTACAGTAAAGACTGGTAGTATCTGAACTGAAACAAGGTGGGAATTATTGGAAGAGTGTTACACACTTGCTATAGAATATATCATTTTAATATTAATTCAGAAGATGTTAGAAAACTTTTTAATGACTGATTGTGATCATTTCTGTGAGGTGCCGTACGATTATGTAAATATCAGTCGTAAATAGTTAGCGATACCCCTTTATTGTCGAGATATTAAGTCTATAGTATTTTTTGGGATTCTTGTAAATGTAGGAGGAAATAAGTATTATATTTATTATTGAATTAAGACCTCCATCGATTTAACAACGTGGCTAAGTCCACAGTCTTTGAGAAATTGTAACAATATTGTTGCGTCTTTACCAGTCAGTAAAGTTATCTCGGTCGCTTGTCGCCTATCGGCAGCTTTAGTGATTCATCCGACTGCAAGGAGACCAGTGCAGCAAGTTAAGCGCGCACGATACCCACCATATTGCTTTATTTATTTATGATTCAAGTTTATGAGTATTAATTGAAAAATGTGACAATGGAAGCTTAGTTAATTGCCTTCCCCATCATTACGGACATAATATTTGAACTACTATTGAATATTTATGCAACAATTAATTTAATTTGATCTTTTAATGACAACCAGGGAGCAGCTATTAGCAACACGGTGCAACAATTTGCACAGAACTATAAAATGTAATGCTTCTATAATGAAACATCTTCAGTAATGACCGTGACTTTTCTGTAATGACTCTAGGAAGTATAATTTCTCTATAAGGGATAATGCAACCTCTTAAGACGTGGCACTGTTTCGCGGAGGAAAGAATATGGTTCAAACTTCAGCGCTCCTATGCACGTGTTATTTTCAGTATGACGCATTAGTTTCCTAACCTTTTGCGTGGTCATAATTAATAATACGTTCATGCCGCGAAGAGACTAAACCGGTACGTGATGGTTGGACGCCCACCTCCGAATGACACAGCATTCGAGTGCCGAATGGTTGACGAAGGTAGGTTTCCACCTTCAACTTTTACCGTTCTGCATGTAGTCGTGAGACGCGAAACCCCAGTAAGCCCCGAGTTTTGATGTTCCTCGAATGAAGAGCTACATACGGAGTTACAGTTTATGTTCCATCGCAAATACGGGCGTCCTACGTTAAAAATACGCCCTACGTTTGCGAAGCCCGAGCGTTCGTTTTCTCCCGTAAGATCTCCTTTCTGACACGTTGAAGTAGATGATCCTTATTTCGTCTCTCATCGCGCCATGGTTTGGTGGGTAAGCTATGTGGTGTGACGAGTCCTCCTGAGAACCTTTCATTTGGCTACGTAAAAATAAAATACTGGCAGTCTTGAAAAGGTCCAGTGGTTTCCTTGGAAGCAGGGCAGACTTCCCACGTGTGGAAAGTCCAGGAATCCCCTGTCCAACGACGCATAGTCATGCGGCGAGACTCGTCAAGGCGCGCAGGGACACAAATTACCGCGCGGAGAGGACGCGCGTGGGCGGATAGAGAGGATGGAAATGTTGGCCTCCACCGGCACCAGGAGGCGACTGATCTTCAGCGAAGGGGCACTTTGGCTTCGTGTTTGCCGTGCACTTGTCCAAGACCGCTCGTGCAAGTCGCGGATAGCACCGTTGCAAATGTGTTACGCCACAAAAGATGATCTGTAGCCATCGGCCTCGTCGCTGCCGGGCACTGCCAAGTATAGGTTGTTAACAGCAAAATGAGCACTTTTGAAAGCCCTGCTTGAGAGCCACTTGTAAGCACGTTGTGAATTTTTCATCCTTATGTAAAATATACATTGCCATGGGCCTCGTCACTTTATTCAAGCGTCGTCCAAGTGAAACTGTGAAATTATTAGAACAGTAAATATTTTACAAATCTGCTCATTTTTACACATCGGTGCATTAAAAAAGTACAGAAATTGAGAAAGATAATTAACGTTATCACAAATGGTTACCTAACACTTTTTGTTCGACGTTAATATATGGAACTACTTCCCTCTCCATCATTACCAACTTTACTGGACACGCGTCACTCATTGCGCCCGTCAAAATATAAGCTGGTAGGGGCAGTTACATTTTTCTAAGTTTGCTTTCAAAAGTGCTCACTTTATCGTGAACAGTCTTTGACTAGATAAACATACAACCTGAGCATAGACGACTAGGATACTAATTATACCTTTATTCTGCTTATAACCACACTTAAATTTTTTTTAGGAAGAGTACCTGAAGACTTTAAGGCAAGGAAATAGATGTCTTCTAATATCAAATTCAGAGTTACAGAAGTAAAATTCAAATAAAGAAATATATTTATTTGAAAGATTACTTCACAATTCTAAAGAAAACCTTTCTGGGCACCCCCGGAGCGTTGATCTACCTAGATGTTTACGATGAAGGACGGCGTGTTAAAAAGTTTGGAAAGTTAAGATTCCTTTAGGCAGATGTAAAACGAAGAGAATTAACAAAGTTACACAATAATGTAAGAAAGTGGACCTTAAATATTCACCACGTAACAAAATACAAAATTTCTGCACACACATTTTATAACTCCGGATGTTCGGAGACTCGATGCCCAAACTCCAGACATAATTTGTTTGGACCAACAGTAATACAAAAGCTCTTTACACGTATATCCAGAACAGTATTCTTTATATAGGCTTTTCACGATAAAATGAGCACTTTTGAAAGCCCTGCTTAAGATCTACTTGTAGCACATTGGGTATTTTTCCGCCTTATGGAAAATTAACATTGCCATCGGCCTCGTCACTTTATTCATGTGTCGGTCTACTGCAACTGTTAAAATATTACAAAATAAAATGTTTTGCAAATCTGACTATTCTTACACTTCGATTCATTAAAAATAATAATTTTAGAGAAATAATTTGAATTACCACAAGTGTTTCCATTACATTTTTTATTCGACTTTAAGATATGGAACTACTTTCCATTAATCGTTACCAACTTTACTGGTCGCATGTCACTCAGTTCGCCGGTTAAAATATGTAGCTAGGAATGATGACTTTTTTATAAGGTTGATTTCAAATGTGCTCAATTTGTCGTGAACAGCCTTTACCTATAATTATCTCGCATTCTTTCCTCTCACTGCAATACAATTCCTTGTTCATATATTGTAGTGATTTCGCAGCGCGATAGAAGTTAAACGAATAATAGCAACTACACGTTTGCCTAAAATAAGAGTTCCATGCACCAACATTTTATCATCCGAACCCAAGATACACGCTTTCCCAATGTTTGTTTGCTCAGACCTCATAACTCAACGCTGTCCGGAAAATATGTGCCTAAACTCCAGACATACTAGTTTCTTTGCGCCAATAGTAACACAAAGTCCCCATACTCTTATATCCGGAAACGTATTATTTGTGTTCAATGTTACGGCGTACATCACCTGCAGAACGCGAATGTTCGATCATGTGTGTAGGACAAGTTGCATAGCAAGCAGGCGCGCGACATTAAACTATCCTTTTGCTATGTTTTCTCTATGGTAAGAGTAAAAGTTTTAAACATAAAGTTTTCTCTTTAATGTTTTGTCTTAGGTACTTTTTGAAATAACAATCAGAACGTGACAACACCAGGATTGCTACAATGTAAGACAAAAAGGTTCTTAAGCTTAATGTTTCTTCATCATGATGGCATGGCAGTAAATGGATGCAAGTGAAAGAAGCTATATTTAGACACCGAGTTTGGCTGGTGCCGAACACCACTGGAACTGAGAAATTACCGAGTTGATGATGTCCAGCTTCCCAGGAGACGTGGGTGTGTTATTTCCCACTAGTAACCCAGATGATGGTATCCTGAAGGATGAGAATGTTGGAGCTATGTCATCGCGTCGATATTTCATGTAAGCTCTGTCCATGATAGCTTCGTAGTAGTCTTGCTGTTCGTCAATCTGTTTCAATTTTAATTCTCGTCAAATACAAGAACTTTCTAGTCTGAGTTTCATGAGAAGTATAAAATGTTAAAGAATTCAATTGAATGAAGTCTGAATGATTTCAAAATCGAGAATTTGAGATTACTTGTGTAGAACAATTTTCCAGAGGTTCCCTACCAAGTGTACAATCAGGAGTCTCGAACCGTTTATTGCTAGCCTGAGATACATTTTAAATGAAGTAAATTGACATAAGTCCTTAAATAGTCAGTTGTCTGTTTGAAGATTGTGCTTGTCTGTAATCATAAATGTATGAGAGTAAAATGAATCCAGTAATGATTTCTCACATATCACACACAAATCTTGAACAGAATGGCTAACAGCAACCCAATATTAGTTGCATATTATGAGTTGTAATTTAAAAATGACTTGTTTTTCATTCGTTAAAATATAGTTGTCTGAATTTTATTGTATGTTTAATAGTTTTGTAGTGTTTGAAATGGCCTGATTAATAATGAGAGTTGTAAACTACTCACATTGAATGGTTTGTTCGTACCATTCAAATATTTGTTTGTCACGTGTCACTCCACTGTAGTAATCTAAAGACATAAATAATATCTTTCTTTTCTTTCAAATGTCCAATGAATACTTCATCAAGTGTAAGAAATTGCATTATATTACATGCAAATTTCATTAATATATTTGCATGCGTGTCTATCAAATAGGAGAATTTTAACTCATCCTCTTTGGAATGTCTTGCCCAGTATAATTCTCGAAGTATGCTCCCGCAGCAGTATGTGTATAAAGCGATTTGTATGAAAGGCCTAATCTTCTCGTGGAATCGAAATACTTACGTTTGGTAGTTGTGGATTGCATGATCAAAGAATATTGAATATTACACATTTTAGTCTGAGTTTCATTTTTCCCTCCCCTCTATTCAGAACACACCACAATATATATATATATATATATATATATATATATATATATATATATATATATATATATATATATATATTCTATTCTTTATAGAAAAAAATTGCTTTCCCAACGTGGTGGCCTGTTGTAGCACATAAAATATTCTTTATTTAAAATTTGAACAGGTTTTATATATTTTGTTTCGTTTCGAACATATTGTAGGTCACATTGTTAGATGAAACACATACATATATAGTCATAGTTATTTAACGTTTAGTCACTAGCATGTCAGTTGTGTAGTGATTAGGACGATTCAAGGTCTAGATTTATCAAAAATTCTTAAATTCTATTTTTTTTTAGTTAACCTTTTCCTCTCTGACTTTATTCTACTTCGAGGCTAGCTACTTCACTTTGCTTTGGCATCCTTTCAGCCAGCTTTGCCGACGCTGGTACAGAGTGCATATAGAGTACAGTAGGAATGTCTACAGCGCAGCAGTTGCAGACTTCCTAGTCCCGACGGTAACCTGCCTTTATTCATCACGCTGTCAAAACTCCGTCGCTTACACTAACGATAGATTGATGTTCACGTGATTACATGTTTGCACACTGTTTCTTCATACCAAGGTATGGTAATAAAGTTAAGCTTTATTTTCATCTAAGCACGCGTGCGATGAAAAACTAAATGTAAACAAATGTATGAAAACATGATTGCGACATTTTTTTTGGAAATGAATCTTGAATACATGCTGGGGATATGAGCAAGGATGCGATTCTGATCCACTTTTGCGCGTATCGGGATCGGATTTAAGCTACGGGAACAATAAGCCAGGCGGAAGTTGCCCTGGTATGAAGTGCAGTGGTGGTCGCCTGCCTATCGGAACACCGTTAAACTTTTCAGTCCCTGGGTCCACTGCAGTGAACATGTTGCAGACGAAGGAAAAATATGACAAGAACTGTACGCGTCTATAATCATTGCCGAATGCATTCAGCGTCTCTCATCTCGTTAACGTGATTTGTGGACATTACTACGGCTCGTGGTCTGTGAGTGGTTTATCCAATGACTCTTAAGCACCAAACACATATTTCATTGGTTGCCTGAATGAAGCGAGAGTTGAATCAAGATAAATGCAGCATGAACCAAAATATTATTTAATTTCAACACTTGAAGGTATAAATCAACGCGGTACTGAAAGGGTTAACTTCGCTACGCCCGGCTATGCTTGATATAAGAGGTGAAGTGAAAGAGAATCGCGTCTCAAATGACGCAAAAAATCTACATTGTCGCGAGTCTGCGTGTTAAGCTTGTGTACTATCCGATGCAAATCTGTGCCAGAATTAGCCTGGAACCAGGAGAAGAAACAAATGGGAAAATATACTGTTCCCCGTCCAGCTGTACCGGTTTGAACCTACCACCTCCAAGTTACGAGATAAGCGTGCAACCTCGTGTCCAAACATCCTTAATAGATGAATTCAGTGGGGGGAGAATACCCTCCTGGAATCCAGGGGTCATCTCGTGGAAAATATCAGCAGTACCACCAATTCCAGTTTCTGTCTACAGCAAAGCGCAGTCGGAACCTCCGGACGGATTCGTAGAGATCAAAGAGATAAGCATCATCCTCATCATCGTCATCTTTCTGACTACCAGGCAATTCGCTTTATAAACGAGCCCGCCCTTGAGAAACATGGGGTTATTCTAATTCATGCCCTTGGGATCTGTGACATTAAATTTATTACGTCCTATGTTCGGCTGACAAAGACGGCTACTTCTCAGAAATGAATGTTACATGCGTGGAAAACAAAGTTTAGTCTTCCATTGAATTCTGTACCGAACATCGGGAATGGCACGGTCACACGAGCTCAGAAATCAGAAAGCTGCTAAACAGCCAGGCAATTAATAAAAAAAATAAAATAAAAAAAATAATCCTACGATCGTGAAAATATATGGAGATGGATCAGCTACGGGGCAACAGGAGTACCCCGAGAAAGCCGGTTGGATAACTACAACATCCATCACGTTACCTACGTGTGAAGCTCGGGAATCAAACCGGGATCTGCTCGGAAAGAGGCCGATGCGCTAGGCAGGTCATCAACCAAGCCTCTATTTTTGCACTTGAAATTCAGTCGCTGGAAGCCTGAAAGCTCCCGACCGGCTATGAACGTATCACGTCAGCGAAGCTGCGGCAATGTAGCATTGTACTTAATACTCGCTTTTATTAAGTCGACCCTCTAACCGATATATATATAAGGTGAATAGCTAAGTGCATACCTACATGTCTTACTTCATGGTTGACTAGGTATAGATTGTTGACGCTGAAGTGAGCCATGTGTAACATTTGCATTGATATCAGCCTAATGACTTCATTAATGCCTAGAGAACTGTGAAATTCACGTTATTAATTAAGGACGGATTGAACTCCAAGTTACTACGCGTTTGACCAACTTCAGCCGTTGGCTAAAGTACGTTAAGCACGCCTCGGAGAACTCCTGAGCCAATAATATAAGTTCAGCGGTGGAGCGGCCAATCTCTTTTGAGGAGATCAAGCAGATACGTGACTTGATTACAGTGCAGCGGCCGATAAAACCACGAACTGTGGTGACTTGTTTATAAGGCAGTGTGGAGTCTATCATGTCACCGATAGTAAAAGCGAATTTTACGCCAATATCGTGCGACGAGACGGGTGGTTTGAGAGAGTTTCAGGCAGATGGTGATCCGAGTACCACCAAATATCTCCTTGCCATCGACACCAGCTTACGACGGCGGATAAAACGTGGTGAAACACACTCAACGCTATCGAGATTAAAATCGAAGTTAAACCTCTCATCTGGGTAAAATTATTACGATATTCCGAAAAGTTAATCTTCGTTGGTGAAACCGGCCCTTAACGCACAAAATTAAACCATGGTAGCTAAGACACCCTAAAATCGAGTTAAAACCCTACTCGACACCCACCTTCAGGTGAGAGACCTACCCTACACCTCTAATTGGTTCAGAAGTCAGTTCGAGAGAGAGCTAAGGTATCTTGGCTGGATTTAACTTAAAAACGGGACATGTGGTTCCAGCCAATGGGAAGCCAAGATTCAAACCTGGAACCAATGGGAAGCTAGAAAATACCTGACACGCCCAACGTACCACTTCCCACGTCCTAATGTTAAAAAAAGTAGAACACTGGGTATCCAAATGTATACATATAAATTAGATAATAGGAAAGATTCACAGCATATGAGACCACAAAAATAAATAAAATTACTAACACAAAAAGAACAAAAAATGAAGTCCAGCTAATACCCTATCCTTAAACATAATTAAATTGCCACTATACAACGAAAATAAATATCCTAACAGAATAAAGAAAAAAATAGAAAACAGTAAAAAAATCATTTAATTACAGGTGCAAATTACTTGGAAAATAACGTAGGCGACACATGTAGAAAGGAATGTTTACATAGTGAAAAATTGTAACACGTTGCATGAAACTTGCAAATATTAACATAAAGTATGTAAATTGATTACGAAAACAACGTACATTTTGCGGGTGTTACAACTCAGCGCCCAGAACTTCTAGTATTAAAGGGCAAAACCTTAAATATATGTGCTTCTCTCTATGTCACCTACTCACTATTAACACACAACTTAAAGTATTCGTCCCTCGTAGTACGTAAACAGAATTTCTACAATATTTGCATAGCTATTCACACATTATTCTGCAAGTCACTCCACCCATACATATTCCTTTCAAAATTGTGTCTAATTTAACACCAAAGATCTAATGCATCAGGCCAGCCCTCTGTCCTCTCTTTAACATAATGGAGCCTCCTAACATTTCAACCCTTTTCTGGGGGCAAAACCAATAAACCTACTGTACGATGGCGCCGAGGTTTCGCAAATTAAAACCCAGGCGACATAGACGACGTCTGCCACAATTAAGCCAGTCAACCATAAGACTCGCTTCCGGCATAAACTCGGAAAACCAGCCTAAGGTAACAAAAAAAAAAAATACTATTTGTGGTAGTCACCAGACTGCCTGAAAACTAGCCAAACGAAAAATATATAACTCAAACTAAACAGCCAAAAATATAATGTAAATAGTTGTTCATTACAAGTAAAATAAATATTACAATTCCAAAATGCATTAACATTAATTACAATCTCGGATACTATTTAAATGTTAAAATTATTTTTAAGATTAAAAGAGCAATTAAATAAGGTAAGCCCTATAAAAGGGAAAGGTTGTTTACATATATGTTTTAGGGAATTCAAAATCGTAATCACGGCTATATTTAATACAAGAAAAAAATGTAAATGTCACAAATGGAAAAATGTAAACAAACTGTTAGCTGAGAAGGTAAGTAAACAAACAGTTTCATAAACGTTCTATACCACAAACGGTATACAGGAAGGGTAAACAATGCCGGGTCAGTGTTTAAAACCGAAGAAACATGTAGGACGCACTAGAAGACGAAGTTTCTGGACGTGGGACATACACACGGCTTTGAGATAAAACAATAAGTAATCTCGCGAGATGGCATTTATGTGATAACCATGCTTAAGAGTCGGCATTAGCTCATCACTGATGATTCAAACATCATTCACGGCCTGCTCTGACAACTCGTTGCCTTTTATTACAGCCTGGAGTGCGTGCTCGTTGGTATTGCTTCGTTGTGCAGATGACAAATCAAAAGATCACCAGGCGACGTCGTGCATCGAAAGACGCGAGTGGCATGGGCGATGACACTTTATTGTGTTCTCGAACGAATCACCTTTCTGTGTACAGGAAAACGACGGCTGCTCCCATATCTGGCGATGACATTTCATGTCAAGGGGATTCACGAAGCGGTGTTTTTGCACCGCGATGCGGGAACACAGCGGCGTCATTTCGATGCATCAGATTCGTCTCCTATTGGGTGCGAGGCTGCGTAAGAAAGAAAGTGTTTCCTACACATTGTTACGTTTTTAAAAGCGTGTGACTTTAATGTGGCTAAATATTTTATATTAAACGTACGTGTTGGGGTTAGACGTACTCAAAGGTGAACTCAAATATATTCAGTCTCGTACCTGTATTTAAATGACTATTAAATTACATTTCGCTACATTATGTTTTACAACTCGTTACAGAATGTTAGATTCTCGTTAAATCGGAGGAACTCTCATTAAGTTTACTTGTTTACATTGTGTTCGATATTCATTATTTGTTATTAGATTACTTGTTTATATATAAAAGCCACTTTGATTAGTTTACTATGGTCCGACTTCACCTTGTCCACGATGCCGTAGGCTGAAGACTAGACGCATGTCGGCGGACGGCACGCCTCCATCTCTGGACGTCTTGCTGGCGCAGTGTCACGACGACAGAGACCTCGTTCGCCGTGTTTCCAGCCAAAATATCTAGCGCACTCGGCCTGCCTGGCGGGCTTTGTTTAGAAGCGCTCAAGGCTACGCTCCACTTCTTCGCAATATGTTAGTGCTACCGCAATCAGGCTAACATGCCTGTTAGTGCTCGTAACAACATGTTAACAATGGCACGTGCTCTGTGTTACTGAAATGCCAGTTTGTGTGGTACGCGGTTGACGAAATAACAATCACAAATTAAAAATGAAAGAAAAGATGAATTATTTTAATGCTCCCGTCCACAACGTCAAAAAAAAAAAAATGAAAACGTGGAAAAGAGAATGGCGTGTGCTTGTCAGTGAAGAAGAAAAGTTTAATTTGGACCATTGCACCAAGAGTTCAGATAATTCCCCCCCCCCCCCCATCATCTAGAATGCAAATAAGACGTGAGGACGTCTTGTGCAAAAGATAAGGTAAATCTTAACGAAATTATTTTTATCTTTACGTATGGAAAACGACAATATCCTCGTCTGGTATTTCGTTAACATTAATAACCTATTCGTGTGATTGTTGCGATAGGGGAAATTTACTAAGTGAATTTATTTTCTGAAAATACGTCATTACAGACCCTAAACACACAAAATATTCCTCACAAGAAATTGAGTCTGTTGTCCTAAGGTAAGCATGTACACGCAAATAAACGGCACAACGAAGACAACACAGTAGAACATATCGAAAAACAGATCGCGAAGTTTCAAGAAATGAATATTTTCCCATCTTCACACTAACATGAGATACACCCAGAGACTCGACTGCAGTTTTCCAGATTTTCTACATTAGCAAGATGATATAATAATTTGGTTATCTAGCTCATTAGTCTCGAATTCATCATCACGTGAGAAAGGGGTATATTTATTGTTCCGAAATGATTTCGTTCCCTAGTGGTAGTTAATATTTTTAGTAAACTAAATTTTATAATAGCTGTGTAGTAGTAGGATAAAAGGGCTTTCGGGGTATGCATTATGCATCGGATTTCGGAGTTGTCCGCCATCTTGGTAAGTAACGATCATGCTATCGACAAAATTGAATGTTTCACTCCAAAAACTACTTCCAAAAATATTTTTTTACTCAAAAATAAAAAAAAAATGGAAAAATGAAGAAAGCGTAGTTGAAGCTCCTCGAAGCAGGAGTCGAAAAATCCTCAGTCGAGCAAGAGGATTAGAAGTTCTTAGCAAAATGAGTCACTTAATCCTCAGAGCAGGAGAGGAGGAATCGAGACTCCGAGCTAGGTCAAGCAGACCTGGGAGGATCAGCAGAACTAGCCGCTTCCCCAACCTACATCCCGCACCTACCACGTCTACACCCTACTACCTCCACACTCTCCCTCATCCAACCTCCTCCATAAAATCACCACCCTCACTGTCCCCACACCAACTAGCGTCTCCCTCACCCCCTCGCCTAATTCACTGGCCCCTTAACCACCGCAACTACCCACAAGCCCCTCACCCACCCCATCACCCATTACCCACCCCACCACCCATAACCCATACCTCCACACTCCCCTTCCCACTCTATTTCCACCTCCCCCTGACTATCAGAAACTTTAAAAATCGAGGAACATACAACATTTAAGTCACACTCACCCCTCCGTCCCCATCACTCCTCTCCACAAAATTACTCATTGGACCTACATAACAGAAACTATTGCTCCACCCATACCGAACAATGGTATACTCCCATTGGTCACTAAATTACGACTTTAGCACATATTTTGCCAGTAATGGACAATATAAATTCTGCTAGTTATTTCTTCTTTTTTTTTTTTTGTCTAACACCAGAGA
The DNA here is from genome assembly GCA_029891345.1 of Dryococelus australis. NCBI lineage: Eukaryota > Metazoa > Arthropoda > Insecta > Phasmatodea > Phasmatidae > Dryococelus > Dryococelus australis. The sequence goes on from CM056997.1 coordinate 41,875,517, forward strand.
GTTCCCATATAGTCCATTTCCAAACTTTTTTTGTTGACTAGACTCTCTTCCAAACCTGGAGAATAGTTAACCTTAAATATGTTTTTGAGGTCAACATTTTAAAAATATATAAAATACAGAATATATATAAAAAAAAAAAAAAAAGAAAAAAAAACCTCATTTGCCCCACTTTTCAGTCTTAGAGCACTGAAGAGGTCTGCGAGAATGCTGATTTTTTTTTTGTGATATTCGTCCTCATAAGCGCCAATCTCAGGATTGCGTATATTGGTAAAGTGGGTGTGAGAGTTCGAGCAACGTTTTGTATTCCAGCAGGTCGGATTCTGTAAACTCCCTGGGCTCTTTGCGAAATAGAAGTTTGTAAAGCCTGGGTGTTCCATGTGTTTTGTAATTGCCTACTTGGATTATCCCACCTGCTAGACACTCTATTTCATCAGCACCGAGGAACCATTTATCATTTTGTGTGTGTACACCATACATCATATTATTAGGAGATATGTACGATCATAGGTACTGTCGAACCAGAGCATTAGATTTCAGGGCTTCCTTCCGTACCCTTTTCTTGTGTGCCAAATCCACACGCGATCCTTCATTCCAGTCCGTTTGTACATCATTTTTCCTTTTCTTTGTAAGCTCAGAATTTTTGTAGATTTCGGTCTTCACGACCACGGGCGACCTGTCGCTCTCCCTGAGTACATTGATACAGAGAGTAATGGACCTACAGTTTTCTTCATTTATAAGGTCGCACGAAAGTCTAGCTTTCTTGGTGGGCAAATACTTCGAGCGAACCTACTGTATCACTCTATGCAGTTCTCTAACAATGTCCGACATTGTACTGAATAAAAATGATTACTGTTGCTCTCTTTTATAGGTTTAGGAGTGAGTCTCCAGCAAACGATTTTCGATCCTTTTCAGGCATTCACTACTGATATTCAATATGTCCTTGCAATGGTTTTGAATATCAGTTTTCGTGGTGAGGCAGGAAATCGAGGAAGCGAATGTATGCTCTATGGAATCTTTCAGCACTTTAAGATTCTCATCATTTTGGGCCGATGCCACATTCAGTCTGTCGGTAATTTGCCTTTGAACACTCGTTACGTGCTAGTCCATTGCTATCAAATCGCGAACGATCTCAGTCTTCACACGATCAATTTCGCCCCGAGCTTGGACAAGTAAATGCGAAAGAATTTGCTCTGATCATCCAACAAATTGCATAATTCAGAGATGGACCCATTACCAGTTTCGAGGACGAAATTTTTAGTAGCAGCATCTTCGGATTGTTCTGGTTCCCTAACATTTCGAATTATTCTTCTACCAGCATCACAAGTTTCATCATTTCTTTGTACGAGACATCTTCCATCTTCATCTTTGTCAAGCCGTAGCTTGAGGCTACTCTGTCCGAATTTCGATATGCTGTAACTCATTATCGATGGTCATTGATGAACTAACTGATAAAATCCATATCAGTATCTGCCATTATATAGATGCCAGTCTTTTACGATCACCAAAAATCCATATTTATCTTTCCAGTACTAAGAACACAGATTCTTGAAATCCGATAATGTCATGTCCATATTGATGTGATCATCGTACACATGTCGCAAATTCATATTGTCCATGCGAAACAGCACCAACACATTAGCATTATCACGAAGCAGTTGTTTGGGTATGCGCAAATATGTCTGGCCGAGGTACATTCATTCCACATTCGCATGCCATCCCATGCTAAAGTACTCCTGGATGCAAGTCTGTTTCGCACATGCCACATCGTGGCAAATAAACATTAGCTTTGGCAATGCTTCGCTCGGTGGCATGACAGCTTCGTTATCGCTGCAAGGGAAATAACTCGCACCATCTATGGCTTGCAGTACTCGTGCTAGTCGCTGGTATTTCGATTGCAGGAGAGATATGGAGTACAGATACACGTTCTCGAATCGAACACCATTCTCTTCTTCAAGCAGGCTGCGTAGGACACATTTTTCCCCACAATTTGATGGTCCTGTTATGATGCTCCTCACTGCATTCGGAAATAGGCTTCCATGTCGTGATTCGAGGGGTATAGCTTCATCCTCAGTAGTAATGTGTATGGGTAGAGTAACATCTTTCTTTATAATATGTATGTTACCACTACTATCTCCCAGTGTTAACTTCGGAGGTGTTTGTGTAGCATGCGGAGCTGATTGTGAAGTTGATTACAGAGTGTGCGGAGCTGATTGCAGAACAGGAACAGTGTGCGGTGTTTGTGGCTGCAGATAACCAGTGCTACAAATTTTTGAATGCCTCTTCAAAATATCACTCTGAGTAATCTGGCGTTTACAAAGTTTGCACTGAAATGCCATGCGTGAAGGTTTCATCCTGAATGTAGTTGCGTCATGCCATTGCAAACTGCACAAAGCTGTAAATGCTTTGCCGCAGAAATGACAAATAAAATTCTTCATTAGAAATGTGCATCTGTACTGTTTCAAGTATACAGGGATACTGATACAAAAATGTATAAAAGGAGCCAATTTATAAGTTTTCAGGTCAGGTCACCATGATGTCTCGAAGTGGTAAGACCATATATGGAAGCAGGATCATCGATATACTGATTAACAGTCCACCATTCGAGCTACACATTCCTGGATACAAGTTTTGCTGGCTAGGAACAAAGATATCTAAGAAGCTGGCATGCAAGCAACACGACATCGCCTATTCCCAGCACAAAGATCTAAAAGCTCGGCACCAGGCAGACAAGACACTTGCACAGATGGCCGACGAGATAAGAAAATCATCAGATACTATATTAGGAGAAAAAATAGCAGTGCGGGGTGTTTCCAATGTGATAAAGGGCGAAGTGAAGAAGGGGATGGTTGCACAGGGCGAGCAAAAGGCGCAAGGGAAATGAAAAGTTTTAAAAAGGAAAGAAAAGCATGCAAGACCAAGAAAACATCTACTGGCAGATTTCTTCACAACTTTTTCCTGCACTTGGGGCCCTCGGAGGCCTAATCGGAGCCTCGAGTGGGATCGTCAGAACCATCAACACAGCATCGAACGAACAGAACGAGTTGTTGATGGGGTTGCGGGGTTTAAGGGGATGGAGAATAGCTGAGGAGGTGAGGAGGTGAAGGGGGTAGTGAGGGTGGTGATTTTGGTGAGGTAGCGAGGGGTGGTGGGTTGAGGGGGAGTGTGGAGGTAGCAGTAAAGTGAAGTGAAGAGATTTGGGCGGCTCCTAACATCGAGGTCTTCAGAGCCGATGTGGGTGATTGAGGTGAGAATGGAGCAGCGCTGGAATGAAAGGGCGGGGAAACAGGAGATCCCCGAGAAAACCCGCCGACCAAGTGGAGGTAGCAGGGTGCGGACATGGTAGGCGCAGGATGTGGGCGGATGGAGGGACAAGGTCCGCTGATCCTCCATGGTCCGCTTGACCTGGCTTGGAATCTCGAATCCTTCTCTCCTGCTGTGAGGATTAAATGGCTCATTCCGCTAAGAGCTTCTAATCCTTTTGCTCGATGAGTAATTTTTGGCTCATGCTTCGATGAGTTTAAAATCTGTTTTCCTCATTTTCCCACTTTTTGGAACATTTTTGTTGGAAATGTAATTTTTGGGCAAAATAATTAATTTTGAAAGTGGTTTTTGGAGTGACACAGGCAATTTTGTCGATAACATGGCCGTCCCAAGCCACCGACTAACATGGTCGCCGGCCGCGCCTTGCAAGTTACCGGATAACTCCGAACTCCGCTGCATGATGCATGCCCCAAAAGCCACTTTATCCTACTACTCTGTGTATTCACCAGTGGCAGATTTTTACTGTAGTCATATCATTCCATCATTATCAGTCCATGTCATAGGCCAAGCATTTAATTGCAATATCGTTTACTGTATCCATGCTCCGAAGAATGGAATGGGGCAAGCGAGTGTCTTCCATAAACGTATACAGTCCGAGAAACAGCTCTTTGTCCCTGCAGTGCATTATATGGCTTGCAGGGATAAAGAACTGGTGAGCGGACCGTAACTACATTAGTCACATTCATATTCAGATTACCTCTACAGTATGTGAACCTTGTGCTTGGGCTAACAAGCGATAAAAAAACTTTGGGTCTAAATCCTGCTCGTACCCAATATAAATTTTTTTAAGTAGTTAAAAAACGTATTATATATTTTAATGAGGATATAACTGTTTCCCAAGAATAGCTAACTTACTACATTTGCACACAGTTTAGGAGACAATATTCATGCGCTGACCTGCAGGTCCTAATATTAATTTTGTCAGTAGTTCTAAATCATAGCTCAGGAAAGCGGTGAAGTTTATACAGGTAGGTTTTATTTTATTATATTTACACAACAGCTATCTCATTGCTTACGACTTAGATTCAACCAACAGAGACGCATCTTACTGTGTGCTGTTTGAAACTGAAATGAAAATGTGTTTTAGTAATAATTCTGCCGTTGACAGTTGTTTATAACAGCAGGATACAGAAATAAGTATTAGAAGTTTGTTGCTCGTAATAAAATTTGCAACATGTTCATTCTGCTGTATGCTGCTCTGCGATTGGCTAGAATTTAGACTCGAGAACTTGTTTTTTAGGTTCCAAATTTCTAGGCTGTGAAACTGAAGTATTAAGGAGGAGAAAATAATTAATCTACGCTTAGGTTTTTGCTATGTTTGGCAATGGAGATTTTTTTCTGATCTCTTCTGTGTAAGTCTGATCGCTTTAGTCTTTAAAGTGTAAGCCACGTTTCTCTGAATAAGATCACACTTTGCAAATTATCCTAAAGGAGTATACTTGCGTAAAGTTTTCACTTAGGAAACGCTTTCATTTAAAAATAAAGCTAATTACTTATACAGTTAAAATGGCTTGTGCCTGGAGAAATATCCAGCAAAGATGTTTATGTTATTTTATATAGTTTCATTTTTTTTTACACAATATACCTGCTATTCACCATTCCAGGTTCAACTATTTAAGTCATATTATATTTCATGCCTGAAAAGGTGCTTTGATATTTCTCTTTCATCACATTTATGGAATGCAAAGTGCATGGGTGTAAAAAAAAATGCTGCACTTCAATATTTGCATCTCTAGAACGAAGTATTTCGGCCTTTCCATGTTTTATGCAGTGACAGACAGAAATAAATAATTAATATTTCCATAAATATTTAAAAACAGCATTCGATTTCGTACAGCTTACCACTAATACTTAACTACTAATTTCGTTGTGTGGGGTTAGGAATTACTTCATGTAGGTAGGTACATCAATCAAGGATAAAGAGTACTTTCAATTTACTGTTGACTCATTGATTTCTGCGAGGGCGATTTTCTGGTCTCCTCGCCTCTTGAGCTTAAGGGGGTGCTATCCGTTTTCTTCGATTTTTCTTAAAAATCTTCGTAATGAAAATTTATGACCATACATAAAAAAATCGAAGCTATACATGACATAACGGTCTACTTAACGTATTGTTTTAAATTTGTACAATTTCAATTATACCAGTATTTTTACCATGTAGGAATGGCATTATTAAATAATTAGGCAGATTTGATTACGGTTACAGATGTGTAACTAATCATACAAGAAAGATAAGCTGGATTTGGAAATAACTGTTAAGACGTTTCCTATGCTTTGACTAGCTTGGTTTTTAAATATCGACTACGAAAATTATGTAATGGAGGAAAATACGAAAATCCAGAATGGCAAGGATACTTCCCTCTTAACATATAATAACAGAATGGCAAGGATACTTCCCTCTTAACATATAATAACAGAATAGCAAGGATACTTCCCTCTTAACATATAATAACAGAATGGCAAGGATACTTCCCTCTAAACATATAATAACAGGGTGGCAAGGATACTTCCCTCTTAACATATAATAACAGAATGGCAAGGATACTTCCCTCTTAACATATAATAACAGGATGGCAAGGATACTTCCCTCTTAACATATAATAACAGAATGGCAAGGATACTTCCCTCTAAACATATAATAACAGGATGGCAAGGATACTTCCCTCTGAACATATAATAACAGAATGGCAAGGATACTTCCCTCTTAACATATAATAACAGCCACCGACGAACCAACCAAGATAAAAGTTTATACCAAAACATGCCTTGGAAAAGAAAAAAAAATGTTACTGATTTTTGCCATAACCTTAAGAGGACTATGTACGGAAACATTTTCTGTAAAATCGTCGTTTGCGCGCAAACGCGTATCTCGGTAAATAGAAGTTATGGAAATACGACTTTTTTCTACAAAGGATAAAAAACAAAGATGCGGGCGTAGTTTAATATGTGGTCTTTCATCGCGTGTAATAAAGCTCCTCTGTTACAGATCTAATTTGCACAGCACAGCGTTAGGACAGAAACACTGCACGCCTTGCGCGTAGGAGCAATGAGGCACTAGGCGTGCGTGTTAGTGTCGCCCGTATCACTCATTCGCTTTTGACCTAGGACGCGCATATACATAATACCCTTAAAGCTGTAAAACGTTTTTCGGGTCCACTAAGTTTTCTCGTCCCGTTAATTAAGCTTTACTGGCGCAATAAGGAATTTTTTTTAGACATTATTAAGATAAAAAATATAAGCTGTAGGCTAGTTAGACCCAACAGAGACCCTCGATGCGTTAGTTGTAAACATTGCAATAACAGCATATTTGGGGATGAACTACAATAAAACAAGAGCCTCGGAAATTATTTGGTCAAGACACGGCTTCAGATAAGTGATATAAACATGCATTTTATAATAAAAATGCCATCTTTATTTAATATTTCCATTCTCCTGAGTTAATATAGTGATAACTGAAACAACCGTAATAATAACACAAAAATTTCAACAACAATTCTTCACACCTAAATTCACCGATACGTAGACTTAGGCAACTAGTTATCAAACAAAACTAGCTATTATCGAGTTCAAAATATCGGAGTAATATTGGATTAATAAATACACTTAAACACAATTACTTGCACGTATCATACAGGCTTACAACTTCAGCTCTGAAACTACATCTAGAGATGCAAACAAACAAAAACTCCACGTTATATTATTCCTTGCGATGGCCGGGAACAAGAGATTCAACTTTTAGCCACAAGAGCGCAGTAGTATTAATCCTTCGCGAAATACAGAAGTGGTACGTATTAGGAGCGGTACGAACTCGGCAACCTTGCCCTACTAATATATTGGTATACAGTTTTTATAAATAGGCCTAACCGATGTAATTTTGCATAAGTAATAAAGAGCAGGAATTGCGTGACTAGGTCATGGAAAAATCAGTAGATAGGCCACGCGCAATGATAACAATAGTAAAAAGGATACTGGGAAAGCCTAGCACACTCACGTCTACTCGTGAAAACCTATGGCTCTCTGTATAATTCATGAACACCAAGCCAGCAACGAGTGTTTTGGAGCTCACTATAATGAGATTTAGGGGCCACGGTGGCTCAGCGACTAGCACACTCGCCTCCCACCAAGGCGAACCGGGCTCAATTCCCGGCCGGGTCACCGGATTTTCGAAAGTGGGAATCGTGCCGGACGATGCCGTTGGTCGGCGGGTCTTCTCGGGGATCTCCCCCTTTCCCTCGCCCCTTCATTCTGGCGCAGCTCCATATTTACTTCAATCACCCTCGTCGGCTCTCAAGACCTCGCTGTTAAGAGCTCGTCCAAATCTCTTCACTTCACTATAATGAGATTTCCTCATCTTTAAGCTTTCTATTTCATAACCAAGCAACCTGAATCCCAAAACTACAATGTTTACTTCATCCTCCCTGGTGTAACAAACAAGTCTGTCGGACGACGTCAATGGCATGCTGTAGAAACTCGAGTAAGAAAAAGGAATCCATACAAAAATACCCAAGTCGAGGATCTGTGGTCCTACAACTTTGGTATTAAAAGATTTGTCGAATATTTAAAAATAAAATTTCCTACATGTGCATCGCGTAACTATACAATAAACAATTATGTACTTTTTCTCTTTTTACATTAGAGAAACATGTGCTTGGTTACATATCTTAATTTTGATGGTTTTAGCACAGCGTTCTTTGTTTGTGTGGCTTACACGAGTGTTGCTTCACACCAAATGTATTTTTTTTATGACTATTCGCACGGAACTCTTTATACAGAATGTTGCAAAACAGCATGTCAATACTTCGGGGAAACATTCCTCACATCTGGAGGATGAAAAAATTGTAATATGAACATAGGTCTGCAAACGCTTCGTTTCTTGACCACAGCTCGTCAGCTTATCGTCGAGTCTAAAGGAAATGTTTAAAATGCCCTCTATCAGCGCTAACTAATGCGTCAACCCGCCGTTGCATGGACTTCCGGATGTGTTGATGAATCCCTGGCGTATTCCTGGTTGTTTCGAAGCCCGCATCAATATGGTTACGGAGAACGTCAACAGCGTCTACTCGGGTTGCATACACACGCGCCTTTAAATGTCCACACATTAAAGTCTAGTCTATTCAAATCAGGGCTCTTCGGGGGCTGCCAATTACAGCTGCGGTGGTATTTCACAGTAACATGATCCAGCCCACGGGCCATACACTGTATGCTATGTATTACGAGCTGTAGTCAAGAAATGAAGCATTTGCGAACCCATGTTCATATAACATTTTTTTTCATTCTCCAGATGTGAGGAATATTTCTCCATAGTACCGACATGCAATTTTGCAACGCCCTGTAAGGTAGTGTTTAATTTATATTATTATGATTATTATTATTATTCTCTTGAATATATTCGTGGTTTGAAATAACTGCGAATAAACGACACAGTCAATAATATTGCCAAATTAACGTAGGCCAGTCTTTAAAAAATGCAAGCTGGCGACTTCATGCACATTACCTGCCAAGATAACAAGGTGAAAATTTGTAGTTTACCATGCTGTGTTGTAACGTTGGCAGTACAGTAGAACCTACATACTGCGGCAAACAAATGAATTAAGCCCCTTTCACACTGTCTAATTTTTATCTTTAACTACATATATTTGACAACAAAATTTGAGGACAAAATACGGCCATCAAATTTTTCCTTCCAACAAATTTTATCAAATAATCTTGAATGTGGTTGAAAATGTGTAACACAGTCAAATTTTTTTACTGGGTGACTCTAATTTGAAACGTTTTTGAAAATTATTTTCATACTTAGATATTGCTTTTGTTATTCCATGCGGTCCATTACAGGACGAAATGTAAGTAATATTGTGATTTATTTTCGTTTCTTTGCTTAGTTAAAATTTTATTTATAAGATAATGTTTCCTGCGCAATGATATTTAATGCCTCTGAGTTCGTAATATTATGTGCAATATTCACTTAAAATAGTATTCATGCCGAGGCAGCTTCCACAAAAATTAATTATCTTCATAACTTACTTCGTTTCCAGCAAATTGTTCGTTATTTTAAGTTTCTTGACGTCCATTTGTGCCGTGCATGATTCTGATTACCTGATACCGCCAAACATCGAATCAATTTTGGAAACGGTCCAATTTTCAAATATTTGATGGAAACTGAAGCCACCCAACTTTTTCAGGCAAATATGACGGCGTTTATGACGTTTCAATAACGCCATAACGGTCCAACTTTATTTTACCAAACGTATTGGAAACAGTTTGACGGAAAAATTTGACAGTGTGACACGGGCTTTAGATAAGGTGATATCGTTGTACTGTTGAGAAGCAGCTTGTTCCATGTACACTCCTTGGCCGGTGGCGTGAGCTGGAGACGCACAAAACGGGTTGTGCGCGTGCGCGAGGATGCGCCCGGAGGTTCAAGGCGAGCGTGTTCGTCCCGCTCGCGGGTCAAGCAAGCGGCACGCGATGGGCCTGCAGGTTACGTGGTGCACGCGCGGCCATAGCGCGTGCGAACTTTCCCCAACAGGTGGGTAAACCCCCCTCCCTCCCCTCCCTTATCTTACACTCGTAGCTATTTTATATCCCTCTCACTGCGTGTCGGCTCAACACGAGCATGCGAAACAATACTAGGGCCGGATAATGAATTCGGTGTTGAATTAGTTGGTCGCCGGGTAAGCTGTCATTCGACGCACGGACATTTTTCTAACCACCGGAAGGGGGGAAATGCCCAACCATAGTACATTCACGGTTACTTCTAACTAACTTTTCTGAAGTCCTGTTAAAGTTATACTTTCAGGATATATTCCTCCGCCTCATGCAAACAAATCTTAACGAAGTCACCAAAGGGGTAATGCACCGCATTCTCGAGCACTCAGTAACATCATATTTTGCATTAAAACTATTTATTACTAGGCATTACCTACATGCCCATTTTCTCCCTGCTTTTTATTCACTTTTTTTTTTTTTTTTTTCAAATTAAATTTTACAAACTATAGAAATAATACAAGTGAACGTTCAATTTAACCAAAAATAAGGTACTTTTATGTTACCGCAAGTTTAAATCGCTTGTGATACACGTCATATTTACCACACGTCAAACATGGGGTTATTTGTCAAAGGTTTGTTTGAAAAAGTGTGAAGAAACCGCTAACAGACTTTAGTTAACATTTCGAATGTGGCACTGCATGAACACTAGTTCTGTTCGTCTCTTCATTCCCAATTCTCACCATCCTGTTGGTCCTCTTACATCGGACATTTCCACTGCACTGCATGAAGCCCACCACTTGCCAGCTGTCAGCCATCATAGTGCCAAGTTGACGAGAGTCCTAATCAAATGCTCTTTCCTACGAAACACAACATAGGCCTATGTTTCATCCCGTCCGTTAGGCAAATTTGTGCACTTCGAGAGCTGCTGACGCAAAACTAAGATGCAAACAACTTCAAGAGCATGTCATGTAAAAATGAGGGCTTAGTAATATTTAAGCAAACTCCAGAAATGTCTGTTGAATTCGGATGATCTCATATGACTAGGGACACCTGAATTTCGCGAAAAGATTTCCGCACATACTAGATTTCAATACCCTATGGGCATACCAGCAATTTTTCTTTTGCTTATTGGCGGCGTGACTTTGTGAGAAGAATTTTCTTACTTGATTGGCAAATCAGAATTTGGTAACTCTATAAGTACGTCTGTGATTCGTGGCCAGACACCCAAGATGTGCAACACCTAGATCATCCAATCAAGAAAGGAGATGCGAATTAAAACGTTTCAAAATACAACCGATCAGGAAATCTTTTCGCGAAATTCTGATGTCCCTACATATGACGCCTGCACTGGATCCAGTGACACAGAGGATGATTAATATCTGTAAGCAACAAGTGTTTAACAATGTAGTCTACGCGAGAAAAAAATATACGAAAATCCCATAACAAGGGACTTGCAAAATTCGCGTTAATTTTTTGGCATCAAGATATAATTCGCAGTCGTGAATGTATTCAAGCTGGTTATGAATGATAGCTGGATGCTCTCTCCCTAGGAAGCGTTTCTCCTTGCTGAATGCTCGGCCCATGATGCAGCCCACCAATATGAAGTGTTTATTCATTAACTCTTATTTGTCCAGGTGAGTCAAATAAAGAATTTTCTGATAACAAACGTAGGAGAAACTTATGCGTGCTTAAAGGTTGACCAGTTTGTAACGCGAAGTTGCAGGTCTCAGTTCATAACATATCAGGAACCACTTCGCTATCGAAGGACTGACAGGGAAACAGTAAATGCTTCCATTACGGTTTTGAGTATTTGTTTGATCTGACCAATGTAACACTGCCCAAGGACGGATGTTCTCTCGTGACGTGTCGTTGCCAATAACGTATTTCCGTTTAACGTGGCCCAACGAACGATATTCGTCACAGTACGGAATCTAATTACCTGTTTGGCCATTTCACACATCTTTCAACCAACGTGACAGTCATGGTGCTGAAGGCGGGGGGATGGGCAGTGTTCTGAATTCGATGGTGGGAACACTTCCCTCATCTTCCGGGAACTGCGAAGTTCCAGTGTTTAAGTTAACACAAATCTAACAGTAGGCCAACTCCCAATCTGACATTAACCTGTTTGTCCCTTTATATACAGAGTTATCCTGTACTCCAAGTAGGAATGTTGTGAGATGATTCGTTATGGAAAATGAAGTAGGAAACATAGGACCTATGGCCAAACGAGATTATTATTGGATTCCGCTTACAATCACCTTACACTGTCATTCCCTTTGCTGTGCATGCCGGATTTTCGACATCCCATGCCTTCGTACACAGCAGCCAACAACGCACAATAACAACCAACCTGCCAAGACAGGCTGTACACCTGTGGCGTGTGGTGAACTGTTGCTAATCGCGAGCAGCCTTTACTTTTGTCATACGCACGTTTAATTCTCTGTTATCACAAATACATACAAAGTTACACATTGATGACTTTCCTTTATATACAATATTTAAGACCTCCAAGTCGTTTATGCATATGTGCATGAGGTGTGTTTGGCTTGATGCGTGTGTGTCATGGTAACACGGCAGGCAATAGAATGAGCTCCTACGAGAACGAGTTGGTTCGAGTGTATATATATATATATATATATACTCGAACCAACTCGTTCTCGTAGGAGCTCATTCTATTGCCTATATATATATATATATATATATATATATATATATATATATATATATATATATATATATATATATATATATATATCTGTGCGTTCCACGGGGAATATGCTATAGTCTATTCGAGGTTTCTTCACACTTTTAAAATAAAACCTTTGAAAAATAACCTCATGAATGATTTGTTTGGTTGTTTCCCTAAATATGTCATGTATCACGACGTTTTATTCTAATGTTTACATAAAAGTACATTAATTTTGGTTGAACTGAAATTTCATTTATATTTTATTTTTAAATGATGATATTTAATTTATGATTAATATGAATTAAGAAAGTGAGAAAATATTTGTGTTTATAATGCCAAGTAATATATAGTTCTCTTACGAATTATTATTATTAAACTGGTTGCATACAAAAGCGGCGCGTTGCCCCTTTTGGTGTAACTTTCTAGACTTGGTTAAATTTTTTTTGTCTGAGGCGGAGCAATATTCTGGAAGTATAACTTTAGCAGGGCTTCAGACAAGTTGGATGTAATCGTGAATTGACTATACGAAATATCAGGAGACTCAAATATTATCTCCCATTTTGTATAGAGTTGGGCACAGAAGAATAAGAAAGTTCCGTGTATATCCAAAAATAGTCATAGAGCAGAATCGGAACTTTGGAATTTCTAAAACGGTTAGCATATTGTAGGACATTTTGAGGAGGCTTTTATTACAAAATTCCGCATCTTCACATGTTTATGGTGTGTTGTGTTATTGCGAGTTATATTAAAAGAAAATGTATTAAAAATTATTGGCAAAATATTATTTGTATACTTAGGTATGTTTAATTACCATGGAAATTAAAAATTATAAACCTAACTAATTAAAAATTATTTACATATGTTATGAAAAATATTTAAATGGTACGCAAGAATATCCAAAGTACTGTTTTCTTCCAATACAAAAATAATAAAATTATAAATGAAATTCAAAAATAAGTATTTTTTACGCTTGGCGTTCTGTGGGTACATCTGATGCCTGTCTACAAAATACGACCAGAGCTGAATACAATTCGCTTAATATTTTTCTTGCGTGCCTATTATTATTGTGAATCCAAGTGAGTGAGCAACAAGCCTATTAAAACTTGTTAAATACTCTTGGCGCTGCCGACAACCCACACAGTGCCCAACGCAGATGTGCAAAAGAGCAAAGTGTATGCAAAGGTGTCTGAATGAATCGCCGACAATAAACAATTACATAACACATTTATTTTAACCTTAAATATTAAAAAAACGTTCCGATATAAATAATTTACCAAAGCTTGCATAGAGTCTAAAAAACTGAATCTATGAAACGAATTATTTTGTAACTTGTTTACAAAACTCCAAAAATGGGGCTCAGGAAAATTTTAATAATGTTATAATAAAAATGACTAGCGTACCTTTTTTATGTCAATTCGGGGGCATGCAACAACTTTTTTTTGTTATTCGCACATCACTAACTTTTCTCTTGTTAGTCATATACCACTATTATTGTACAAATTTTCAAATGATTTTTCCCTTTTTTTTAGTAGTGATTTCTTTTCTGTGATTGTTTACGTACAAAATATAACGAACTCAGCTGCAACATTTGTACGTTCCAGATAACACTTCCAGACAGATGTACCAGTTCGTCAACCATCACACAACTAGCAGTTTTGCTGTTTCCTCACCTGACAGTGGGGGGATAATAGCAGAAACTTTCGCTCTCGATGATGAGGGCAGTGAAGTAGAGCAGCTGTTTTACGTTCGCTAACTGACGTAGCATGAATAGGTACATTGGAAAATAACGAAATCCTTCTCATATTAAGTAAAAGTTGATTATTATTATTATTTTTTTTTTTTTGGAAAGCACGAGTATATTGAATTCATCTGGTATACCATGCGCGACAGTTGTCTGTACAGATACTGCGACTCGGGTAAGATCACACCCCATTTTTCCCGAATGTTTTAAAAAGGAATCAGATGTTACCCTTGGTCTCCGTATTTGAAGCGGATCAGATAATTTGTTTTATCTGTCATTACAGCCGTCTTCTTGTAAGTTGTGTCAATTGGCGTATAATACACCCAACTACAAGTTGCCATACCTGTATGTGAATCTGCATGATCATACCAAGCACTTGATTATTTGGTAAAATTATTTGGTAGTCATCTTGGATGAATCAACTCTTCTTAATGGCATTTCAAATTTAAAAAAAAAAAACCAAATTGAACTTTTTCATTGCACTTCATTACACGTGTCCAAAATTATGTTAATTAAGTATAATTTCTGTGTCACACTTAAATAGTTCAATGTTGCGAAGAATTTCGTGATATATATTTTTTTCCTTTTGGTTCTACTTACCTATAAAAATTAAATATATCAAAAGTAAAAGCATATTATCTCCCAAAAGCTAATAACGGTTATACGAAAATCTAGAGATTATATAGCAAGCAGTATCGGATAGTATTTTGGAAACTCGTGTAAAGAGTAACGATCATGATAAAAATAAATACGTCCGCAATTCACGCAAATTTCGTAGCAAGAAAATTATGTTTTATAAATATTCAGTCTGGTTTAATTAGAGATACCCTCTATTTTTAAAAGTTTAGTACTTTCCTTGCGCACTGTCTGTGAAGAAAGTATCACTAATGCGTTTCTAGGCCATACCAAAATAATAATAATGCGTTAAAAATTAAGATGATACGTAAAAAATTAAAGATGATTTGAAAATATTTCTACGTCCTCACGTATCTTCGGTGACAATGCAAAAAAGTCAACCTTGAGGGGGGGGGGGCAGAAAAGCTTAATTTGTAGATTTTAGACAGCTGATACTAATATTATAAACATGTTTAGTCGTAGGGCATCACTTAGCAGGATCAGGATTAAACCTGCTAGTTGTTTATGGTCTAACAATATAACCTAGCTGTGGCTACGTTGAATGCCTTTGCATTAACCATTTGGCAGCCGTTATATTTTAATTTTCTTAGTGTCCGTAGTATTTTATTCGGTATTATTGTTAAATTGACACGCACATATATTACATACACACAAAATTATATATATATATATATATATATATATATATATATATATATATATATATATATATAGTTCTAACACAACACACAATCTATAATGCAATCACTCATGTAAACTTAAATGAAATGCAGAATATAAAATAATGAGTGAAATGATTTTCCATCAATTATTCGATAGTACCTGGACACAGTTATTATTTCGATTCTCAACGAACGCAAATTGCAAAAGCGATCTCGCCCTAAATTAATCGTTGACGATTCCACCCATTTATTCGCCAGATGTCTTACAGGGGTCTCTCCTGTCAACACATCTCTCTATCTCCAGACTCTGCTTAGATATTCACTTTCATTTAACTGTTAGTCACGTGAGTTACGTTAATTATTATTTCATAATTTTCGTCACGTCTATCAAGCCATTCGCTCTGTACGTTATCATACGCCTATTTTTTAAGAAATTTATTTTTCGCGTAACTGTGAATAACTGTTTACAGCTACCGTCGGTTCGGAAGGCATTGAGTAGAATACTTTCATTTTGGCTACGTGGACCAGAGATGGATGTCTTTAAGTCATAACCATGCGGAATATAAAGGTTCGTGAGCTTCAAATGATTTTAAAATGTTTTTAAAATGTTTGTTGAAATTGTACATAGGTTGAAATGAAACCTGAAAAAAAATTCTTCGCTTTAATGACGAAATTAATTTTATAAATATTCTTATTGAAAACATTTAATGACAAATATCTTAAATAATTAGTTAGTCGTCAGTCGTACATTCAGGGCAAGGAAACCAGATAACATATCCCCAGTTTGTTAATTATTTAATGAAATTGAGTTTAAAAATAAACAATAGCGATTGCAACAACTTTGTGAATTAAAACAAGCAAGTATTTTCTTAAACGAATTGTTTACACGTATTGCATATACATGTAAACAAACTATTGAAATTATTCAAAAAGTGTTTTAAAGTGACTGTCTTTATGCAGATATCGATTTCAGTTTCTGCAACCCAGGGGAAGCATCTTGTTGAAGTTTAGTCGTAGCCCCTTGTTGTCCAGACTAATCTTCTCCTTGTGTTCATTGAACTAGCTGCAACTGTCACCTTTTTATTTGTGCTTTGTGGGTAATAGTTACATTACGTAAGTGGGTTTTATTTCTAAATCTTTAGTATCCGTGTCTTATTTCTTAAAACATTATCTTGCATTGTTTAATAGAAGACTCTGCAGAAAATATTTATTTTCTTATCTCCTATTAGCTAATTCATATGTTATTTTTGTATTCATCTCTACTAAGTGCCGTATGTAGATTTGCATATTTTTTTAAAGTGTTGTACAGCTTTAAAATGTACATCGTTTTAATATATTATTAACATATCATTTTACTGTCTATTTTTCATACTTTCTGATTTGCATAATATTTTCTGTAAGAACATATGTAAACATTGTCACGTATGCTATCCAAGTAATTTTAATTTATGTATTTATTTCCTGATATATTTCATCTATATTTTTATTTTCACATTTAGGAATTTTGCTTTAGCTGTACGGTGACTATCGTATATTGTTTAACTTAATTAGGTTAGCTAGTTTATGTTTTGAATTTTTACTATACGTAATTAGTTTAATTTTATTTTTGGTCTCGTTTTGTCAATATTTCTGATTTTATTATATTGTTGTATCTGTTTTGAGACCATATACTTTAGGAATATTTGTAGCAGCTTCTAGCTTATTATTGGCCCTTAGGTTTAAATCCTGGCTCGTGATTGGCTGGAATAGCAGACCCCTTAATTTAGCTTCAGTCAACCGTGTTTAACGCTCTCTCCCCCATCATCAGCCATTACGCATAGACATAGGCGTAGAACCCTCGCTTGTAAGTGAGCGAAGGATAGGGCTTTTGATTAGTTTTTTGGGTCACGTTAGAGTTCCCTCGACTCCTGAGTGAGATTTTTGAGGATGCCAACATAGAGAGAGTGTTTTAATTGCCCTTCTGCTAGGTTAACAAGTTAGGAGATAGAAGTCAAGTAGGCCGACGTAACGTATTTTTTTCTATTGTAATTTGTACGTCGCAACGCACTCTGATCGACCCTACCACGCCGCAGAGCAGCCTACGAGTCCCGCCCTACGTAATAAAGTTGAATCCAGCTGCGAGAGCAACGATTGCCCTGCAAATCAGGTGGACCAATTAATATCCATTTTCGTGGAGCAGAATAGACGGTTATTACAGCGTGCGCAGCCATCATGTTGAATCCTATAAGCACTGTTTAAACCAGCATTAAAGTTTTCTCACGGGAAACCAGAGAGAGAGAGAGAGAGAGAGAGAGAGAGAGAGAGAGAGAGAGAGAGAGAGAGAGAGAGAGAGAGAGAGAGAGAGAGAGAGAGAGAGGGTTCCCAGTGCCCCACCGAACTAGTCACAATAGTCTAAAACATTTGATCTAGTGCAACACAGAATCTTAGTCATATGAGAAACAATAACTTTATTTTATCTAATTTTATTTTTGCGTGTGAACTTTGACATTGATCCTGGCAATTGAACACGTTAACTTGGGGATAATTTATACTAGGCATGGCCGCTTATCAGCCGAAAATAGGAGTGTGTTGTTTTCCTTTAATCCTTTGCTGATCGCCATCAGAATTTTTCAAACCCCAGTTGCATAAGAATTAAAAATAATTATAATATATATTAGTAGTAAAAGCAAATATGCCAGGTGTCCTTGTTTCTCAGTAGTGTTGCATATCTCCGATGCTCCATATGCCAGCGTCTTCATGTTAGATGTTAACTGTTTTGAAACTGGTGCTGAAGTATTTTGTACACAAAGGATGTACAGCAAAGCGTGTCTTGAAAAACGTGTCCAGTACGGAGTATTCCCTGCTCGGCCCAGATTATCACCGGGCATAAATAATGACTAACTGGATTTGTCACATAACTCACATACAAGCAGTCATAATTTACTTTTACTACACTTGGCCTACACATTTTATGACATTTACTTTACACATGGTGTTAGTTAAGGGCATGTTCCACAGGGGGTGTGAGTATACCATACGTAGTTTGGTCCGGGCTGGTGTCAAGAAACGAGCCAGCATAAATATGTGCTTATTTACCAGTAAGTGAACCTTGCAAGAAATGAATTATAATTACAATTATATGCGTCAGAGAACCCAGTCAACTAACCTACTTAGAGTAACCTTCACGATTTACGTACATTCACCGCCTCGTGATCACAGTAAGAAATACTCAGTATAATTTATGCACACCTACTGCTCCATAGGTTTCTCATAGTGACCTTTTTTTCCAAGACCTATTAGTGATAAATTGCTTATAGTGTTACATGAAAAATTGTACGTACATAATAAGTGCTATATCTGTAGGCAAATGACAAATGCATTGACTTGCTTTATATCCCAGCCCTGTCTCTGATACACTGAAGAGAATATCTAGATAGAAAAAAAAAATATCGTTTTGAACTTTTTAGAGTACTTCCAGAGACGTACTAACAGCAACATTTAGAACTGTTTGGTTGTCAAAAAGACACAGTTCCCGGAGTATTTTTAGTGCAGATATTCCCAACACAAATTATTTCTAAGTTTGGTTGTGTTAGCTCCCGGGCTGGAGCCGCGTCTTATTGCTTTCTCTAACCGACGTTTCGCATTACGAACTCATAGTTACGTCGCAATCTTTAATTCTGCCAAGATATGGCCAACTCAATATCGTGACTTAAACACGAGTTCTGCGGTTCAGTCGTTATGTCCCTACTGCTGTGCGAGGTCGGTAGTTAGTTGGGGCTACGGTGGTGTAGTGGTTAGAATACTCGCATCCCACATAGGAAAATCGGGTTCGATTCCCGGCGGGGTCGCTCTCGGACTTTCGCATGTGGGAATCGTGCCGGACGATGCCGCTGGTCACCAGGCTTTCTCGTGGATCTCCCATTTCCCCGGCCCCTGTATTCCGGTACTGTCCCATACTCACCTCAATTAACCCTCATCGGCTCTCAAGACCCTGAGATTAAGGGCGCGGCTACGCGGGATGCAGAACTACTTCACTAAAACAAGTTCAGTTATTGAAGAGGTTACATTACCTTAGAACTAGTTCCGATCGCAGTTGTTTCTCGTTCAAAGTGAACAGTTTTCACAAGTCGTTTCGAACGACTTATCTTCTCTGCCGCGCTCCTATTGGCTACTTTACTTCCAAGTAAACGAGCAGTGTATTAAATATTACTGAATTTGGCGGAAATTCCTGCACTTGTTTAATTATCATAAGTTTAAGGTTGAATGTACAAATACCCACCCATTGTGCCATTACAGTGAAAGTGTAGGTCTTCATAAGAATTAAAAATATCAATAGTGATAAATGTTGAAATCTATTATAACTAAATATCGTAAATTTTAAGTTCCATGTTTGTTGAGGTTAGAATTTCCATTGATTTCATTCTGCTTTGGGTCTGTAACCGCGAAAACACGTCCTGTTTTTAAACTTATTCAGACATGGCTACCGAATGTATTTAGCTGAATGTGTTTAACAGCACTCGTGTAACCACGGCCTAAGAGTCCCCCAAATCTCTCCACACGCACAAAACGATGAAAGCAGTTGCAGTATTTGCCACGATTCTTTGAGATTTCGACTGGAGCGCTTTCATAAATACCGCGGAAGCGGCTGGACGAGCGGCGCACTTGGCCGGAAGCGCGCGGTGAGCCACACCGCGACCTTAGTTCGATACCCGGCCTCGGCGGACCGGGGCGCGGCAGTCGACTTCCAGAGGGTCACCTCCCACGTCCGCGCGAATGCCAACACCATTACGAACGCCTTTTTCTCATTTGCGTGCGCGGGCTGCGCGGCACGCGTCTGTTCTTCCGTGCAGCCACGACGGTCGCTCGTATTACCCAGCATGCTGCAGGAGAACATTCATCGGCGTCCCTGATCGCTAAGCGCGTCACGATCCAGTGACGAGGAGGTAACGCCGTGATCGTTTCCAAGACACTGAGCCAGTGATCCGGCTGGCACTTTTAGTTAGTTAAATGATCACGTGATCCGATTTACCAGCGGCGTAGCGTCATAAGAGGTCCAGACGCCTGGCATCTCCTGGCGAAACTTTGTAAAAATTTATTAATATGTATTTTTAATTTGCAAGTCTTGTATTCAGTCATACTGATGCCATCAGTTGTATTCTTTTCGTTTGTCATTTTTATCAATATTGTTTCTTTCGTTAATTTTAAGAGTGTCTTTTGTGATGTTTTCTGTCATCAATTCTGAGGTTTTGCTTAATTTCCTCACATATCTACTGTTTTTTTTGCAGTCATTACTCAAGCTGATCATTTCTTGATATTGGCTTTGCCAATTTACATCAATACCACAGAAGAGCCTGTTCTTTTGGTCGGTGTGTTATCTAAATATATATTATTGTGTTATTTTTCTATTCCTATCATTGTCACTAATACTTCATGTCAATAAATATAATTATAAATAAAACATTTCAGTGGCGTAACAACTAAAAGGAAGGGGGGAGAGAGGCAAGGTTCACATTGCTCCTCCATAAATGTAGTATAGGTTGTGCCAGAATGGGAGCAAATATGCACCCACTCTTGTTTGGTTCATTGAAATGTGATGATAGTGAACTGTTGTAATGTACATCGTCGCTTCTAGATTTTTCTGTATATTTCGTGCACCATGTAATTTAGGTTTTGATAGCACCAAAATGAAATTTACGAGAGATTGTTTTCTCCTTTTTTTTTTCTTTTTCTCCGTGTCTCTTCCGATTCGAGACTGTAGAGGCTGTTCTTGATAAAGTGAGCTCTATAGAAATGAACCTTAGGAAAAATGCACTGCCCCTGCATGCATATATTTTAATGGACGCACTGAGTGGCATTCGCCCAGTTAAGTTGGTAACGATGGATGAGAAGTAGTTCCATATCTTAACATCAAATAAAAAGTGTAAGGTAACCATTTGTGATAAGTTAAAATTATTTTTTATCGCTTTCTGTATTTTTTGATCCATCGAAGTGTAAAATTGAGCAGATTTGTTAAGTATTTACTTTCTTAGTAAGTTCACATTTTCATTTGACCGACGCATGAATAAAGTGATAAGGTCCATGACAATGTTAGTTTTACATAGGGCGGAAGAATATACAACGCGTATACAATTAGATCTTAAGCAAGGCTTTCAAAAGCGCTCATTTGACCGTGAACAGCTTATACGGCGTTTGGTCCTGGTGTCTTCAGGACACGTTTCGGAGTGAGGATTGGGTGACAACCTGCGCCGCTCTGTTCAGATGTGCGTCACACCAGCATATGGAGAGATCGCGTCGTACGTTCAAACATTCTTTGCTATTCAAAGTCAGTAAGGCGCGTGGCAACAACCTTTGTGGCCATCTTCTGTAATGAGTTGCATTCGTTTCCTGGTACGAAACGCCGGTGAGTAACGTTTGCAGCAGAATTACACAAACAGCTAAGAAAGCATTTATAATTTATACATGTTTCACGTTTGTTATAGGGAAAAAGCTTTGTACCGCTGCTTTACTGACTTGGACAAGAGAACTGTTGGCGTGGAATGGAGATATACGGGCGGGTGTTGACATCGAGGTGTCGAGAGCCGATGAGGGCGAAGCGAGGTGAGTATGGCGCAGCGCCAGAATGCAAGGGCGGGGGAAACGAGAGATACCTCGAAAAGAAAACCCGCCGACCAGCGGCGTCGTCTGTCGCGATTCTCGCGCACGAAAACCCGGCAGCAAACCCGAATCGAACCCGGTTCGCTTACATGGGTGGCGAGTAGCCTGCCATCCAAACCCCCGCGGCCCTCTCTCCATTGGGCGCTCCTTAGTTGAGTGGAGTGGAGAAGTTTTGGCAGCTCTTAACAAGTGCAATTCCCACGTGCGAAAACCCGGAGACCCGCATTCAGCCCCGCGTGGAATTCGGTAGTTGAGTATTTCGTTTCTAGTATGTAACAACACTTATTAATACTAATTTACCAAATTGCGAATTCGCACCATATTTGTATTGAACCTGATGCTACGAAGATAACTGCAGAGATTACTTCATACTACCCACACACACGTGTGTGTGTATATATATATATATATATATATAATCACAATAATGACTGCATAGATACGCAAGTAATTAACTGCGCGAGGAATTAATCCGGTGACACCTTTTTTGTGTAATGCGGTACATTTGAATGTAAACGCAACCCATACAATTTTGATTTACAGATAGCTCTATCCTGTAAACAAGCAACTATCAACAGAGTTTTACAACTGAACCATAGGATACTAAACTGTCGATTGGAACACGGCCTGAAGTACTGCAAGCTGTTCGGTGCCCCGCTGTGCTTACTATTTCTTCTTCTTTAGGAAAATGGAAGGCAACCGCCGCTTAAGTTAAGTTACAAGATAGCTTAAGAAATAAACTGAAAGTGCTGCATCTGTATGCTTTGCTATTTTTTTTAGTTTCTCTCATTTGTTAGGTCTATGTATGCCAGGAAAACGTTTTGTAAGGCGAGAGAAAAATATCCACGTCAAGCTCGCAAGTGCAGGGATTTTTTAAGAGGGTTCAAACCTGACTGTCGATTTTAACTGATAGGAAGTTTTATTCTGCTTTGGTAGTTTCTGTTGCCTTTCTGCTGTGAGGTCATAGTAGTTAATGGAAGGTTGCAGATGGAATGTGGTTCATAGGTCATCAGTTATAAAGGAGTTTTCACAAGATAAGTCATAAAACTCGAGATTGGCCAAATTTTGTGAATACATGTACTCTCTACCGTATGCTGCTTCTTTATGTTAAGAAATTTGTAAATTTTAATTATTGAATAGGAAATAATTCGATTAACTCTAGTAGGAACTCAAACATTACAGGGTGTTGTTGGTTGGCCATATCCTTGCGTACGGATTTTTTATGCCAACAGTCATGGGTCTGTTTGCCAATTAATTGTTTACTAATTAATTTTGAAAATTATACGGTTAAGACATTACCTGCTAATTATTGACTACTATTCACTTTAACACAGATACAAGCATGCTTAGACTATAATCAACCAACTGATCCCACATAGCGATTAGTAAAACAATTTTTTAAACATATTCTCCATGTCGCAAGATACATGCAAAACCTGTGCAAGACTGAATTCTCATACTAACTCTCATGCGAGAATATCTCGTGCAAGGCAGAGCTCGTGCGAAATCCTGAGCTAGAGCATGGCCTATATTCAGGAGAGTTTTGGACGAAACGAGTGATTCTATTGGTCGTTATCTGCTAGTAATGTGAAATCCTACACATCATCCAGCTAGGTAGTAGAATAGTGGAGAATATACGTAGCTTTACAAAGAGGAATCAGGAGAAAATCATTCATTATGAAGAACACTTGAAAAAATTCTCGTTTTGGAAATTGAGTAGAAGATATTGTTGTTTTACTGTCGGGTGAGTACAAGAACTATCCCGTTGTATCTAACAACAACTAATTTAAAACAATGTGTGTTTACTCCGAGGCCATAAACTTTTTCTCGTGCAAGGAGGTATTTCGTTCTAAGTTCGATCTGTGGACTCGTTTCTCGCGGGAGTATCGTGATAATTTTGCATGGGATTTCTAATGCGAGGCCACTTACGAAATATATTTTGAATCGAGTAAAAACAGCTTTACCACTGGGCAGCCAACCAAATTACCAAGTATGCAAATCTTAAAGAAAATTGAAGTTCGGGGCGAAGACACCATTAAAAAAAAAATCGTTGTTCTTAACAAACAAAAATTATTTTACAAGCTAGTTTTAACACTTTGAGAAATATTACGTTGCCTGTATTTAACTGAGATGTATGGAGTTTGTCCCAACATTATGATATGCGCACTCTTTGGAGACACAGTCGAAGTAATATTTCTTCGCCAGCAATTGTCATAAGGGTCTGTGAAAATTAATATTACTTCAGAAACACTCGAAATGTAAATTATTCGACTACACAGAATGGATAGTATATTATCCTTCGTACGAAACAAAAATTTGATTCGGACACTTTCAACTCGCATTGTATTGGCAGAGAGGTGGCCAGTAACGAACGTTGTTCAGTACTAGTAGCGTTTTCTGCGGTGTCGTGTGAACCGATTGGACGGTTGTAAATGAGAACAGAGACTAACAGAACTGGTGGTAATGCAGTCGTGAACATAGCCTATTCACTTCTAAGTTGTCTTCAGTGTCAGTAAATCTGTAACGCGCTCAATTGTGTGAAAAAATTAGTCGGTATTTCCTTTCCCCTCTCCTCCCTCAATGTTGGACTTTGTCCCAGGCGTCGTTATCATTGAGTTGTACAGGATCGCGTCTGTCCGTTATCCGCCCGTCCGTTCATACATTCGTCCGTCTCCCAGCCGAGCGATTTACAACCAAGCTTTATACGTCCGTTGCATGTTCATTGCTGCAGACTAATAAAAACAAAACTGTATACAAATAGAAAAAAAATCTCCATAAAGAGTGAAGTTTTTTGGCGGTATTGTGTTTCTAAGTACCGAAATACGTACATACACGTACGCAAAGGAAATTGTTATACGAAAAAAAAGTTTTCAGCAGCATATAAAGAATGAGTTTATTACTGCACAAAAGAAGCTCGTGTTTCCAAATGTGATCAGAAATTAATCTTCAGGGAAAATGCAACTTAATTTCATTTTACAGTTACATAACCAAACGTATGAAAACAAAAGACAGCTATAAAAAAAAACACTGTACACACTACACAGCGTTGTAATGAACTCGGGGATGAACGAGTAACAAAACTTGCAAGTTTAGAATGTAATTTCATCCGCTGACGGACGGATAGAATTAATGGCCACCTCTGATTGGCTGTTGGTCACGTGATTGACGGACAGATGACGGACGGACGCGACGGGTTGTTGTAAATCCTTAGGGGGGTCTTACGAGTTTAGGGTTACTCTCGGCGTCAGCCAATATACATAATTCTTTCGTTTCCTGTTGACATAAGTTTATGTGAAACAAAATTTCAAAAAATTCTGCTGTAGAAGTTTAGCTATTCGCATTACTCTGCAGTACAGGCAGTAACCAACTAGAATGTTGTTACAAAAGTCCTAACATTAACTTTAAAATATCAGTGCGATCCTGTAACTGCATAATATATGCAGCCACTAACAAACACGTAATAACATTTTGTACAAAAAAAATATTAACTAGCGAAATGTAAATTTTCTTTAGTCAGAAATTCTCAGTAATTTCCCTGAAACCTAACTTATGAGGCGAAAAACGGAGAGATATTCTCCGTGAGAGGTGAAGTGGAGCCTCTAAATGTTAGCGAGAAGCGGGGAAGGTTGACGCCAGTATCCGCGTGCCGCTGTCGGCTGCAGATGATGACAAGTCCGTCACACCCGAGCAGTTCCGCGCGGCGGTGATGGAAGTACCGCATCGCTCAGCGAACGCCCAGCCGCCGCGACCTTGGCATTGCGGCCCGCTGCGCTGTTACACTTGCCAACACCGCACAGCCTTGTCCCACGCACAGCACAGTCTCTGATAGAGGGCGTGCACAGTCTCTGACGGGCTGTACGAGACTTGGAAACGTCTGAATGGCCACCGCGTACGGCGAGATTTTCGTTTTTGACTAGGCTGCTGGCTGAAAAGTTAGAGATATCGATAAAATATCGATATATCGAAGTGTCAATATTATATCAACGAAAAATCGTCCACATAGGTAGGAGTTAATTGTCCTTTGTGGGACGCAAGCATTTATTTCGCTCAGGTTGTGTACCAACAGTTCAATTCACCTAGGTGGGAGTCGAGCGGTTAATTGTCCCTTCTGGGATGCAAGTATTTAATTTAGCTTAGGTGGTAAGCCAACAGTTCAGTTCGTACAGGTTGGAGTCAAGTAGTTAATTGTCCTTTCTGTGATGTAATAATATAACCTTACTGGACGCCCGACTGTCAGCATGCTCGTCAAAAACACGCAGATAGACGCAGTGACTTTTTTCATAGGTTTATTTCAAAAGTACTCACTTTACCGTGAACAGCCTCTACCGAACTGACTAACAAAATTAAGGTGGTTAGGTGCATGAGATTTTTAAAGTGAGTGAAGAGATTTTGACGGCTCTTAACATTGAGGTCTTGAAGGCCGATTAGGGTGATTGATTGAGGTGAGTATGGAGCAGTGCTGGGATGAAAGGGCGGGGGGGGGGGGGGACGGGAGATCCCCGTGAAAACCCGCCGACTAACGGTATCGTCCGGCACGATTCCCACACTCGAAAATCCGGAGTGACCCGGCCGGGGAGAGATTTTAAAAATAATGTATTATTAATAAGTTGTTACCCGTGTTAAAACACTTCCCACATGACTTCACGGGCCCCATGAAAGAAAGTCTTATTAAAATAAAATAGTTAGCCAATTCATTAAAAGAGGAATTTAATTCTTTCACATGTATAGCATGATTTTTTTTGTTAGAGTTTTCATAATTACATGTTCCTTTGTCTTAGTTCTATTTAAGTCATCTAAGATATATTTATGTTTCCTTTTAATTATTTCAATACCTACAATGGAACCAAACACACAATTGTAAAAGAGCCCATAGATAAATTTGCAGCGCATAAATACCTAGTTTGAAAATCATGCAAGTGATAATGCTTGTCACTAATTTAAGAGGTAACAAAATTTCCAAGCTTAATCTGAATTCACTGGCTACCTTCCAGATCGCAGTCAGCATCCAATGTGTTGAAAATGAGAGAGACCGTATAATTGCAAGTCCCTTTCGCTTGGGGAAAAGTATTTTGTAGATCAGACCTTGACGTAGGTTTCTTAAATAGTCGCGTCTGATAATGCCTAGTACAGCAAACATAATTATTAAACCATATATAGGCACAAGTAAGTCTGCAATCGCAGATATACGAAACACCTGAACTGACTAATTGACAAGAGGTTCAGAGCGTTGACATCGGTGGCGTGTGGTGAACTGTTGCAAGGTAAGCTGGCGTTATCTCTGTGCTGTACCCTGTTGCTTGCTAGTTTACACTTCCACCACTGAAACGCAGCTCAGCAGCTGATGCCACAGGATGTATGTTATGGGTCCCTTGCTGCTCGCTTGTGAGTGGTCGGAACGCGTTCAGTTTCCCAGGACTTCACGGTTGGTTACTGGATCCTGCTGCGTGAATCGATGATGTGCAAGTGAGCAAGACCTGCTTACATTGCAACACTTCACCACGTGCCACTGGTTGACATAATTGTTGATAAAGTGGGAGAAACGCGATATAAATTTCTCGACCTTATTTCTTCTGTAATAAGGATGGACAGTCGCCTCGGTTTACGTGCTCGTTAGACGCTAGCACTCTATATGTCGTAAATAAATCGTTAACTAATTTTAGGCAGAGTCGCAATACATCTAGTGAGATGTGATAAATCATCGGTGATCTTATATTCGAACAGTAGTATTGAAAATGCCAGACTTATATGGAAACTAGTTAGGTAAGCCTCAATCTGTCATAGAAAAGAGGGGACTGGAAGATATAGCTTCAATCCACTTCACACACAGTCAGTTAAACTGATTGGATAAATGAATGTGCACGATAAGCGGAGAGAGTTGGCAAAGGCAGGACTGCTTATACATGATTAATGACGGCCCCAGGTGTTAACGTTCCACAGTTGCGTGTCGCCAAGCCACGCCCACCTGAACGCCCAAGTGCATGCACAAATCCGGCTGGCACTCCCTTTTTTATTCGAAAACTGCTGGTTATTTTGGGCCAAGGTTCTCACATTGAAAACAATATGTGAACCAGGCAGGAGTGACATTGAACGCGAAGAGTGAAGTACGCGATAACAAGTATTTACACCATAAGGAAAGGAGCATTTTCTGAAAAACGGAGCCACGATCTCGTGAAAAATAAAAGTACTTTTCACCGCTGCTAGCAAACGTCAAGCAAACCCCTGGACCCACTGTTCCTGTGCGTTTTTTTTTCTGGGAGAATACGTACTGTTCAGTGAGTCCTGCAGGATATGCAAATGTAATTGATTTAACTTTCTTAGGAACCGCGGTGTATTTAGTAGTCAAACCACTCGCCTCCCACCAAGAGTGGTCCGGGTTCGATTCCCGGCGGGGAATTAGCATTTAGCACATGTCGGATGTTGCTGTTGGCCTGCGGGTTTTCTCGGTGAACTTCTGCCCCCCCCCCCCCCCCCCCCCCGTCGTTGCATTCCGCCGCTGCTCCATATTCATCATTCACCGCACGTCACCCTAACCGGCGCTCGAGACAAATATGTTAAGCGCCGACAAGAACCTTTCAAATCTAAACAATTAGAGATGGAAATTTTAAAATGCACATGCAGCAATAATTAAACAACCGTTTTTTTACACTGCTATTTTCTGCACATTCTGCAATATTATCTGCAACTGATTTTCGTACAATGACATGTAAAATTGACTAAAGTGGTGCAGGCTCATTTGAGGATATTTCCGTCTTCTGTAGATAAAGATGAAAAGGTTTTAGCTCACAACCGATTGTAAGCTTATGCAACTACAGTGATAAAGTAGTATTACCTATCAGTGCTATATCCAAATAATATACGGCGGACACTTCGGGATCTGGATTTATACATATTCTCATCGTTTATGTTTATCATATTCTTCAGTGTGACAGGAATAACAGGAACTCGTACTACTGTAATCAAATGAAAAAAAAAAAAAACTGAGGTTAAATCTTAAGTATTTAGTTTCAAGTCTAAATTTTGTGAATATACTAACTCCTATGCATTTTCGTCTGGCTTGCTTGTATTTATTACAAAATTCTTCAATCAGAAGTTCAGAGTAAATATTATTTGTACTGTACAGGACTTTTTAACGTCCCCCGATTTCATGCTTAAAAGTTAAGCAGGGGACGGCTTACAGACTAACTTATAACCTAATTTAAATTAACACTCATGCCTTACCCGGGAGTCGAACCCAGAGTCTCCCGAACACCACAGTAAATATGGCAAAATATCTTATAGTTTTATTAAAGATACAAAATATCATACAACATAACATAATATTTCATGCAATTATTTCCATAGACATAGAGAACCTGAAGGCTTAATTGGAAGGAGAGAGAGAGAGAGGAGTGCCATTCAGGCCCATGATAAACGATTGCGAACATAACACACAGGAAAGGGTACTTTCTGCGTGTAGTGTACAGTGCGAGGCCTATTTCCCCGTGATCTCCCTTGTAGATAACTGGTGTGTAAAAAGAGTTGCTGTTCTAGGGTGTGAATTGTTCTTATTTCTACTCGCGAACACAAAGACTACTCGTTGGTTGCGACAACGAAACGGTTTGCTACGTCTGCATAAAGTACACAGCACGAATTATAAAACTTCTGGTTTGCAACGCCTGAAACCTCAAATCAAACAGGATTGGAAGTGGTTAATGAAGTTATGTAAAAGGTTCAAATGCTCTATTTTTCAGCCAAAACTTGTTTGTGAAAATGTCACAGATGTCCAAGTGCTCCTCCTATAAAATGATCCTCTACTTTTCTTGCTTTAAGTTTCATCACTAGGCTAAGTTAGAGACAGCGGTGGCGTAGTTGTTAGACTACTTGCCTCCCACCTAGGCGAGCCGGGTTCGATTCCTGGCGGGCTCACTCCTGGATGTTCGCACATGCACCCTTAAAAAAAATTTTCATTCATTTTATGGAAAAGTGCTGCTAAAAATTTATCCAGAAGTGTCCGTAAACTCTCCGTAAATTACGGACACATTGATTTTCAAAAACGGAGTTTCCTTAAATTTCACGGAACCTCTCCGTTAATTTCCAAGTTAGTTTTCTGTACGTTCCGTTAAAAATAAAAATAGATAATGAAAATTTCTTTAATTTTTGTTATGTGGGTGTTCTACCGTGTATAATAAATTATATTTAAAAAGTTAAAATATTTTGTACTTAAGAGAGATTTGAACCAGAGTTAAAAAAATACCTGTTCACGACTATAGCCATTCACCTACAACTCTCACTTGATAACCGTGGTATAACTTTTATATTTGTATCCAAAAGACTAAAGCAAAAATTCAGTTTCTATTAAATTTAGTGTATTTTTAATGTTGCCAAATGTTACAGACGCCTGATGATAATTTTTTATGTTTGAAAAAATAGGCCATAGCCGCGTGGATAACCTTAACTGCCGCAGCAACGATAATTTTCTTGTTACAGCGGCGAAGAAATCTTCGTGTAGAATCAGCATTGTTCGTCCCCGTAACTCGAAGCCAAAGGGAATACGGAGACTTCCGTATTTTGTATTTACAAACTTAACTCCGTTTTTCGTCATTACGGATTGCCTTTCCGTATATACACTGTACATTTCCCCAAAACATTCCGTTAATACACGGAAATTTTCAACAGTGTGGGATTCGTGCCGGACGGTGCCGCTGGTCGGTGGGTTCTCTCGGGGACTTCTCGTTTCCCCCATCCTTTCATCCCGCTTTCATTCCGACGATTCGCCCTCATCGGCTCTCAAGACCTCGATGTTAAGAGCCACCCAAATAACTTCACTCACTCACTAGGCTAGGTTCTTGCACCCCGCGCTAACCAACATCTTGCACCATTGTTGCAAGCCGACACCGATGAGTGGCCGACACTGCTAAATGTGTTTGTTACCCTTGTTCCCACGAAGTTCCGTGGTGGCCAAGCCAATAACGAGTGTTCCCCGGCATGATTTGCCGCTCCCTGATCAGCTCCCCGGCATAAAAGCAGGCGCATTTATAAACCCGATTGTCGGTTATCCCGCGATAACCATCAGAGCTCCACCCGAGCGGTCGAGCGGTTAAACGACTCCCGGACGCTGATCAATCGCGGAGGTCCAACTCCCCTGCGCGGGGTTTCCCGCCCTCATCCAGGACGTGCCAACTCGAGTCGCTGGCATGCGGACCGTTCTCTCTGTCAAGACAACCACTCGAAGCACAAGCCTGTCCACTGATGACGTGTTTTGTATACATGCTACAAGGGAAATTGGTGGCCTTGCCGGACGTATTTGGAAATTGAGGTTACCTTTCCCGATTGACTCTGTTCGCGAGCTCGCTGCTCTAGGGGTGGGTTTTCCAGTGCCACTTTCCATCTTATTTCAAGGCGGACATCACATTACCAGGTACCGACCACGATGTGGAGCATTCCTGGAGTGCTACTTTTCCAGTCGGCATTCCTGATTTCGGTTTTCCATGGTTTCCCAAAATCACTCCAGGCGAATGCTGGGATGGATCCCTAACAAAGGCCATGGCCGATTCCTTCCCAATCCTTCCCCAATCCCTCTTCCCTGTGCAACTTGCACTGTCTCTAATGGCCTCGCTGTTGGCGAGACGTTAAGCCAAACTACCAACCCGCCTACTTTTATAGCCTCACGTTAGGTTTTCACAAAAGCAAAGCTAAATTCAGAACTTTTGTTGGCCGAGATATTTACACATATATGAAAATTTTGCTATTTCAAACTGTCATGGCGGCCAACTAACGCACAGACAGCACAATAGCGCTAAAATCAAAGTTAGTTACCCCATAAAATACAAGAAGTCACTGTTAAAATAGATACGGCACATCTAATATCGAACACACGCGCGTCTACTCCTGAAAACTTTTTTCACTCTAATTTAAAAAGAGCAATAGCTAGGGGCACCGTTTTTGCGAAAAAATCTAAGTATAGGCTAGGCTTCAATATCCTATGTGCACACTTGAAATCTTAATTTGCTATTGCGCGTCTGTCTCCGTGTGAAGAGTGTCTGTTACAAGAGAGAGCCAATCAGAAATAAGTTTCTCCCATACTGATCGTCCGTGATTCGGATGCAGGCAGATAAGACGCGTAACAATTCGAATGAACCAATCACGAAAGTTGTTCTGAACTAAAGTGTTTTGGAATACAACTTGTCCTTAAATTTTTTCGCGAAAATCAGGTGGCTCTAGCCATAGTCGTATGTCCATTATCTCCGAAAGATCCACGGAAGAGAGGGCTACAGGTAGAGAGACCCGGTAATCTCGAGAGTTCAGCAGTGCTAGGACATACTTTACACAGTCCTAAATCTTGTCGAAGGCTGTTCAAGGTAAAATGAGCACTTTTGAATGCCCTGCTTACGGTCTACTTATATGAACGTAGTGTATTCATTCTCCTTACTTAAAATTATCATTGCCATAGGCCTCATCACTTTATTCACACGTCGGTCAAGTGAAAATATGAAATGATTATGAAAGTAAGTATTATGCAAATCTGCTCGTTTTTACACTTCGATGTATATAAAATCCATCGTAATCAACTTTACTGGGCGAATGACACCCGGTGCGGCCATTAAAATATATGCAGGTAGGAGTAGTGACATTTTTCTAAGGTTGATTTCAAAAGTGCTCACTTTATCGTAAACAGTCTTTATAGACTATTCATGGTGAACTGAGAACTTTTGAATGCCTAGCCTAAGATCTACTTCTATGCACATTGTGTAGTCTTCCATCAAATAGGCTATGTAAACTTAACATTTCCAAGGGCTTAATCACATTGTTCATGCGGCTGTCAAGTGATATTTTGAAATTATTAAAAAAGTAAATTTATAACAAAATTGCTCATTCTTACATTTAAATGCATTAAAAAGCATAAAACAAAATAAATCGTTTTAGTATTTACGAATTATTACCTTCCACCTTTAATTCAACGTTGAGACGTGGAACTACTTTCACTCCGTCGTTGCCAACTTTATAGGGCACATGCCAGCTGATGTGCCCGTTTAAATTCATTCAGATAGGGACAGTTCCTTTTTTCAAAGGATATTTTCAAAAGTAGTCAATTAGGCTGTTCACGGTAAAGCGAGCACTTTTGAGGACCTAGTTACTTTTTCCTCTCAGCTATTTTTCATCCTTTACCCACCTTTAATACTAAATACTGCAGTGTAAGTAATAAACACAGTGTGTATATTCCACCGCACTCAAAAGTTTGCGCCTAAGGCTAAAATAAATTACATTTATTGACTATTATTCCAAATGAGAGGGCTTTCAAAAGTGCTCACTTTACCGTGAATAGCCTACAACCGTGAACATGATATACTTAAGTGATTGGGGTGATTGGGCTTCTTGTCACTTCCTGCAGGATTGTCAACTAATGATTCACATGTTGAAAGAACTCAAGAGAATCACGTGTATCCTAGTACACAGGACGAAGTGCTCACCCCAAAGGCATCACAATTATCGAGTTTAGCGTGGCCACCAAATTAACTCGCAAAATTCCCCTGTCTCTACTTATATGTGAATTTTTTAATTACCACGGACGTATTCCTTCCTTCCTCTTGTCCTTACCTAATGCAGTCACATATGTGACGAACGGCGCTGGATATCCTTGTTTTCGAATTTTCCGACCGCTGCTGACTGCGTAATATATTTAAATGTTAACAAATTCATTCAAAAGTTAAAAATTGAGAAAATTCCCTTTAATGGATTAAAATTATGACATTAACTCATTAAGTATTTGCTAAATCCATATTATTCCAAATACATTTTTGTAGACGTTTGCGTCCACTAATTTTCCGCGGCACAGAGTTTAAAATTCATACTTCAACGAAAATATAAAAGAAGGAATATTAAGAAAGTATGACTGTGTTCTGAAGTTTATGTATTCTTAGACGTGTTAGTTGACACGGCTGTCGTGTTTATAGTTAGTGAACGCGTAAAGGATTGACACACGCATCCGGTGAGAGTATCTGGAAAGTAAGCAGATATGGCTCGGTATAATACAGTCTAATTTTGATGGATTCCTTCCCAACCTCTTAAATTAATTTCGCCAACAGCAGGTGAGTATAAATAACTCAGAGGCACAGAAACGTGGGTGGGGCACGGGGTACAGAGTTGCATTTCACCTTTCTGGAAAATGTTATGAGTGGGTACAGCATTGCTTCTGTGCCACCAAAATTACTTTAGTCTCATTGTCTTCAGTACCTTACGAAATTGTACAGCAAAAACAACAATAATGTTAAAACTATCAAAGTGTTACGGTCTACTGCAGCAGAAAATTATATATATACCCTGTCGTGTTTCATTTAAAAGGGAAAATTCTACTTGTTCGGATGTAAAACTGTTCTCATCTCTTCATGAGTCTTCTACTGGCCTAATCTTCCTTACGTGCCTTGCGATTGGAGCCTAAATAACTACAATTCTTATCAACTTTGATGAAAAATTCTTTTGAAAAAGAGCTAATTGAAATGCGCAGACGAAAATTAATTTGTTATAGATAAGTTTAGGTTACACGTATATGTATTTTTGTTTTCATTTCGCCAAACGAAGCAATTATGTGACAAACTCGCAAAAAAATTTCGTGTGGCAACATCCACTGACTATGACGAACGTATGTGACGTATAATATTTACTTTCACAATATATAAATAGCACTAGGATATATCGAGTTGAGAGTGTGAGTGCTCTTGATGAAATATTCTCAAATGCCCTTTTACTTGCCCTCCCAATTCCCAGCAACCTTTTGCAACTGCGATCTGTAGTCTGACAGATCGGAACGTGAACATCTCTCCCCTCCCCGCCCCGGGCGAGAGAAATCGGAAATTGTTCCAGTGCCACTCAGTAACACTAGAAAATTGGTATCGCCCGAAGCGGGGTCGGCAGCAACGAAATGAAACGAGGCTGGCATCGACCTCAGCAAGATTCTCTTTTTGAAATAACACACTTGCCCCTGGCCAGCACAGTAATGACTGACTTGAGGTAACCGTGTGGCCAGGGGAAGAACTAACACTGTAATGAAAAACCGAGCGATGTGGCGCAATGGTAACTCACTGGACTCGCATTCGGGAGGACCCGGGTTCGATTCCCGGTCCTGCCATCCTGATTTCGGTTTTCCGTGGTTTTCCGAAATCACTCAAGGCGAATGTTGGGATGGGTCCCAAACAAAGGCCATGGCCGATCCCTTCCCAATCCTTCTCGATACCTATCGTAGTGAAAACGACAGTGCATACGTGAGCTTCCCCAAGTGAAATATTTTCGGTTGGTCAGTGCTCGTCATTGAACGGGGAACCTCTGCACCAGTGGGGTGTGGTGAATTATTTCAAGGTAAGCTGGCGTTAGCACTGTGCTGTACCCTGTCGCTTGCTAGTTTACACTCCAACACTAAAGCGTAGCTCGGCAGCTGGCGCCCCAGGACGCGTGTACTGGGCTCCTTGCTGCTCCCTTGTGAGTGGTCGGAACACATTCAGTTTCCCTAGGCTGCACGGTGGTGACTGGCTTCTGCTGCGTGCACCGAGAATGTACAGCCGTGAGCAAGCACCTGCTTACCTTGCAACACTTCACCACACGCCACTGCTCTGTATTGTTTAGAGAGCGCTTGCCGGATGAGCAGTAGCCAGTTTTGAGGACTCGAAAATAAACTGCTATTTTGCCAACATGACTGTGAAAATCAGTTGACTAATAATATCTCCATTTAAATTTGCGTTCTTAATCTTTAAGTGCATTTAATAGTTTTTAATGCAACTATAATATATTTAAGTAAGGACTGTTCATGGTAACTTTTGAAATCAAAATTCGAAGGAAAAAATCACTCCACATAACTACACGTGCTACAGCGCACTTTGGCATCCAGCCTTCTAGTTAAGTTGGCAGTGGATTTATAAAAAAATATATTTGTAAGAATTAACTTTCTACTTTGAGTGTAATATTTAAATTTGTCTTGCGAAGTTGGTATTACTTGGTTTATATAAGCTGTTCACGGTAAAGTGAGCACTTTTTGAAGCCTTCTCATTTATAATAATAGTCAATAAATATATTTTATTGTAGCCTTAGGTGTTAAATTTCTAGTTCCGTGAAATATTTACACTGTATTTATTACTTATATGAAAATATTTATTTAAAATGTGATGGAAGGACACAAATTTGCTGATAGGAATAAAGTAACTAGGGGCTCGAAAGTGCTCACTTTGCTGTGAACAACCTATACAAATAGTCGTACTAATATGCAAGTTATTAACACTCTAATTTTCCTAAATACTCCACAGTTTCGCTTGAATGGCACGTGAATAAAATGAGCCGGCTCGTGGCAATGTTAACCTGACATAGCAGAATGATGCAAAATGAGACGAAAAGTAGATCCTAAGTATGTATTTAGAAAGTTGCTCAGTGAACCGTGAACAGCCTATAGCGATTTTTTTCTTAGTTGAACTGTGGGTTAGTTGAAAAAACAGAGAAGTGAGAAACATACGCGTCATGTGGTTTCGCAAATTCTGCGGTTTATTCGTGTGCCAACGTTAGAGACAAGTAGAGAAAAAAAAATAAGCGGTCAAAATCACGAACTTAAAAAAGTTGTTTTGGTTATTTCATCAGCCATTATCAAGACAACCTCGTGCACAGACTTCTAGCCTGCCATTTTGTCGAAAAACTGTAACGATATGTTTGCTTAAGCAACGAAACATTTGTTTGGCACGAACAAAATTGTTTTTAATATACTGCCTATCTGACTTGTGAACAAATTCCATTCATTTGGCTGAACAAAAGCTTGGTTTTACCAACAAAATATCGTTTAGCTGAAACAAGCGCCACACAAACAGATATATTTGGTGTACTGAAACTACTATTTTTTTTCCAGTGTACTTCATTGCTAGTTAGTTGGGTCACACATTGTGTTATGAAAGGCAAACAAAAGGCGGAAGGGATTGTCGACTTAAAATATATAGGAATTCGGAATTTTCTCTAATTCTTGAAGTAGCTCAGTAGAGCATCAACTTTGCAAATGTTGTTAGGGTAGACTAAAGAAGACTACTCGAGAAACACTGTGTTATTTTTCAAAGTTCTGCCTTTAATGATCCAGCTCTCAGTATTTGATGGGTTAGTCTCAAACTGTTCGAACAACAGCTGTCACGTCACGGAGGAGAGCAATGCAGGACATTCGCTCGCAGAGGTTAAGTAAACATTCAACGTGTCCGGCCTGGCGTGAATCAACGGCCACCCACGTGGCCAACAGCATCCGGACACAGCGAGGTCGAAGAAACTACGAAGGCCTTGCGGTGATTAACACCGTGGGTACGCCCCTTGGCTCTGGACCTTACACTCGCCTTGAAAATATCTGAAGCAGCCGCCAGTGGAACTTCCTCGGAAGTCTCGTGTGGTCGCTGCGGCGATGAAGTCAGCTGCTGGAGTTGGGAGACGTCGTCCGGCCAGCGATGTTATACGATTAAAATCTAAATATATTCCATTCACGGAAGTCCTGCTCAACTTACACGTCCAGGACATCCCTCCGCCTCGTTCAAACAAAGCTTAACCAAAGTCGCGGTTACACGGGGTGCAGAACTACTTCACTAAGAAAAAGTTCAGCTATTGAAGAGGTTGCATTACCTTCGAACGAGTTCCGATCACAGTTGTTTCTCGTTCAAAGTGGTTTTCACAAGTGGTTTCGAACGACTTCTCTTCTCTGTTGCGCTCCTATTGGCCGCTTCGAACTAAACAAGCAGTGTAATAAATATTGCTGTATTTGGCGGGAATTCCTGCACTTGTTGAATTAACTTAAGTTTAAGATTGAATGTACTGATACCCACCCATTATGCCATTACAGTAAAAGTGTAGATTTCATAAGAATTAAAAAGACCAATAGTGATAAATGTTGGAGGCTATTATAATTAAATATCATACATTTTAAGTTCCATGTTTGTTGAGGTTAGAATCTCCATTGATTTCGTTCTGCTTTGAGTGTGTAACCGCGAAAACACGTTCTGTTTTTAAACTTGTTCAGAGATGGCTACCGAGTGTATTTAGCAGAATGTGTTTAACAGCAGTCGTGTAACCGCGACCTTAGTCAAGAAAATTACGCCAAAGGGACTAGGCACCGCATTCGTGCGCACTCAGTGTACTATAATTTTGCATAACAACTATTTCGTGCCAGGAATTACCAACACACCTGTTTTCTCATTGTTTTTATTCATATTATATGTAAATTAAAATTATAATTTTTAGATAAAATACAAGTAAAATTTCTATTGAATCAAAAATAAGGTACTTTTATGTTAACAGAAGTATAAAACGCTTATGATACATGGCATATTTAGGAAATATCTCAACACGTCATGCATGTGCATCCTTGTTATTTGTGTGTTTGAACCTGCCGTTCTCAGTCTCGTCCTGCAGATTTGTGTATCAATGATACACACGTGGAAAGAGGCGGGGTGTATGACGTAAAGGCTGTTCAAGGAAACGTGAGCACTTTTGAAATCGACGTTCGAAAAAAAAAAAAAACACGGCTCACAACTACACATATGCTATAGTACACGCTGGCACGCAGGTTGTCAGTTCAAGTTGGCAGCGAATTGAGAAAAAATAGTTCTACGACTTGAAGTTGTGCTGAGAGCGAAATGTTTAAATTTATGGGTACTGAACTCAATGTTTCCTGTTTATTGGAAATAAAAAGCATGCATTTGAATTTTATTAACACGTTTCCTTTCCTAAAAGTTTCATGGTTTTACTTGCGTGGACCATGAATAAAGGGAGACTATTCGTGACAGTCTAAATTTTACATAATGGCGGAAGTATTCAAAATGACAGGAGAAATAGATTCTAGGCGGGGCTTACAAACGAGCTCAGTCAATCATAAACAGCCTATACAAATTAATACAGCGAAGAAAAAAAAATGCTCATCATGAATGCACCAAACAATGAATAAATGACAGCTCCTGTGGTGTACACTACACACCCTAGCCCAGCTGCTATATGATCTCGCGAAATTTTCCTGTTCTCTGTCTACAGGTTAAAAGATGACGCAGAAAGAATGAAATCTGAAAACGTTTTAATTTAAGGCATGCGGTTTCCGATTACGCTGCTCTACAAGTTTAATTTTTTCACTGTTTAAAGGATTTTTTTAAATGTTCCACCTTGTTTCCTCTTTCAGACTGTTTATAGGTATCCTTCTCCAACATGTGAAATTTAACATTTGCACTTACCTAACTAACTGTGCGAGTGACCATGAATTGGCAATGCAAAATTAATTCAAAATCAGTTTTCCGTCTAAAAAAACTGGAAGAACTGAGCTGGATACGCGTAGCATATTCAGGAAGTGCATAACCTCAGCTTCCAAGCTTGTTCTGTGTGAGATGTTTGGTGAAAAACGATTGAAAGATGAATATATGAACCTTGAGTATTTCTAACGAATGAAATGTTTTTGATGTATATGTGATGGGATGGATTGGGTATCTAAGTTAATTTTAAGAGATTTCATTTCCAAAGTTGTTGGGTAAATGCGAGTGTGATAGAGAGAAAGAGAGAGAGAGAGAGAGAGAGAGAGAGAGAGAGAGAGAGAGAGAGAGATGAGTCGTATTTTAATAAAATTTAAACAAATTTCATTTTTAAAATGTTTAGTTTTAAGAGTGTTTGTTTATTTAGTTTAATTATTAATATCCAGTGTGATGCTCCCTCGCCAAAACATTTAGACGACATTCATTATTAAATTTATGAAAATATTTATTTGACAGTGTAAATAATTTTTACAGTGTAAACGATTTTACGCTATCACCCTAGTGTAATTTTTATGGTGTAGACGATTGTTACAATATTATCCTAAAACGCATTTTTGACGATGTAAAATTCATAAATTTTGTTTTTACAGTGTAAACAGTTTTTTAATGATTTGCACTACTTTGACAGTGTAAGATTCAATATTTAAAAAAAACCGCATCTTATAAAATGTTATTTTTTTTAATACTGGGCTTAAAATTTTATAGTGTGTTGTAAACTGAGTCCATTTGCTTAAAAATATTAAACTTGTTAAAAACAGACAAGACAAGGTAGGTCCCTGGCTATGTGAATAGTATAGTGCCTACACCTGTGTGACGGGAACAAGCGTTGTGGACTGAAGTCGACGGAAGTGCCCAGTCTCCCTCTCGCTGGAGCGCATGTGCGACCATAGGATTTGCGCAATGAGCGTTAGCAGGGGGAAGGGGAGGTTGTCTGGCGGGGCAGTGAAAGGGGAGTGTGCTTGAAAGGTGGCATACGGTGCAGACAGCGACAGTTTACTTTACCATTCTTTCGCCCGCTCCGCGTGCGACCCAACTCCCGGCGCGCGTGGTCTTTCACGCTGCTTCAACTATGCGCGAATCACCTTCATCGGCTCTCGAGACCTCGGTTTCACTTGCTCACCACACACTCAATTCTCAGCTATCTGCTACCTGGCTTTGTACACGAGGCTTTAGATTGACTCGTCCACTGTATCTTTTGTAAAAACAAGCAGCTCGTGCTTCTGCTTTTCCCAAATAAACTCACAGTTCCCTCAAAAGAATTACTTTATAATAAAAAATGTTAGTATTAATTACAACTATGATGCGATGAAGGAATAAAGTGGTCTTCTTTTTATGTTTTCAGAATGACGAGGCACTTCAATTTAATTTATTGTGGTTTTGTAGCTATTGTAGAAGGGAAACTAAAGAAACTTCTAGTTAGGTAAAATGGGTATGTGTAAGGAATCGAGTATTACCATCTTGCCTGAAGATATTCACGTAAGCGATTCAGATTCTGAATCACAGACGAAAGACAGTATACAGTAAGCTGTCGAGGCACTGTCCCTTCGCCTAAGTGGACACGAGTTAATCTATTGGAAGATTATCTCTGCTTAAGTGATTCGGGCATGGATTCACTTACAGAGAGATCATTTACGGTCAAAGCATGTCTGCTTCCCCCAAACATGAGAAGGTTGATCTTTAAATGATGATCTATTTCTATCAGACTCTGGAAATTCGTGTAATTCGGACAGTGCTCAGTCCATTTCACAACAGACTTTCG
The DNA here is from genome assembly GCA_029891345.1 of Dryococelus australis. Classification (NCBI taxonomy): domain Eukaryota; kingdom Metazoa; phylum Arthropoda; class Insecta; order Phasmatodea; family Phasmatidae; genus Dryococelus; species Dryococelus australis. The sequence goes on from CM056997.1 coordinate 41,916,708, forward strand.
AGTCGATTAGAAATATTTCACCAATATAATATTTCGTTTTCCGACTCACCAGCCTCAGTGGAGCTTTTGCCAGACCAGACATACAAACTCATGGCTACGGCATTCCAGGGAAGACTAAATGATGAGTGGATACTTAATGATATGTTTAACAGTGATGCTGACTTTTCTAATTTATGTTATGCTTAATAATGGCATCACTGCGACCAGTTAGAGTTTCAGTTACTGTAGCGGGTAAGTATTTGAAATCCCTCACAGCAGAGGAAGGCGCTATGAAAACCTTTTACTTTCAAAGTAAAGCACTCCCTGTCCTACATTCATTGGATGTGTTTTTAATCTATGATGATAATATTGTTCCTTATCTCACAAACAGGCTTGAGGAGTTTAGTGTGCATAGATCTAGCTGGGGTCTGCAAATATTGACATACATGGATGTATAATGTGTCCCAATACCGGCAGTTTACCGTCGGCGTTGCACACACTAAATTACCCGAGTTTATTGCAAATAGGAAAGCTTGTGTTGATGTACACCGCCTGCAGGAAATGTGTTTCCACTATGCCATATTAGCATCTTTGTTTCCTGTCACACAAAATGGCGAGAGAATTTCTTCATATCCAAATCTTCACAAGGTTTTGTATACTGAAGGTCTGAGACACCTGTGGTCATACTGCATATTCGTAAGTTATAGGAGAACAATTGTATTTCTATAAATGTCTACTGTGGGGTGGACAAATAGAGCAATATAATTTACAAAAATTGCGAAAAGGGTGGGATTGTATTACCCATGTGTATTTCCCCTGTACATCATTACAAACATTTAATATTTTGGTGATTTGCATGAGTGGAAATGCAGTTCATTTGCATTTTGTCTGTAACAGAAATTTATCAAAGTTGGTTGGTAGTCAGTTGACTAAGAGACACCAGAAGAAATTTCTTTGCAATCGATGCCTCCAGTACTTCCAAACTGAAAATAAACTCGCAAGTCACACTATGCTTTGCAAGCAACAAAAATCTATTTGCAGTACTTTCCCCGCTGGGAATGACAAGTACTTGGAATTTAAAGATTACAGCAAACAGCAGAGATTGGGTTTTGTCGCCTATTGTGATGTAGAAAGTTGCCTGAAACCCATGTCCACTTGCTTGCCTAATGATGAAACTAGTAATACGACTACCATGAACCAACATGTTCCATATGCTCGTGGCATTTTGACGGTCTGCTCATACAACAAGTTTATCTAACTATTTTGAGTTTGTGGGTGCTGATTGTATATACCAATTAGTTGATAAATTACTCGACTTAGAAAGTGGGTTGCTGGAATCTACAGTGTGATTGTTCCAATGAATCCAAAAACCCCGGCTGATGAAGCTAGGTTGGCAGCTCAGAAAAGTTGTCACATTTGTAAAGAAAAGCTCGGCACAGATGATATTGTGGTCGATCATGAACATCTGATGGGCGAAATCAGAGGTTGTGCACATAAAAAGTTCAACTTGAATTTCAGACTGCCCAAAAGACAACTTGTCGCTGTTTTTCATAACCTGCAAAAGTATAATGCTAACTTTCCTATAAAGCCTTTGGCTGAATATCGCATACCCCAAGTCGACTAAACCATGGTAATCAAAAACCCAGGTAAAATTCAAGTGATTGGAATGACCCTTGAAGAATACAAATGTATTACCAAACAAATTCCCAATGGGATTGATTTCAATGGAAAGGCACATTATTTCAAACTACGATTTATTGATTCATTTCAATTCATGAGCACCTTTCTGGAAACTTTGGCAGGTAATTTACTACCTGTGCAATTGTGTATCACCTGGTCGATGTTTCCAGAAAACATCCAATTCGAGTTGGCAAATCGGAAGGGAGTTGTTCCTTATGAATTTTTTGGGGAGTCAAGCATACACTGAATGCGTAACCAAGGTAGTGTTGTCAGATATTGATGATAGTCAGTACACTGAGACAGGTGGAATATCAACCTTACCTTGGGGGCACTACAGAATACCTAATTTTTTCCCCTCCCTATAATAGTTCCAACATCATAGTAAATACAGCCACCCACGACACAACTGCTATCACCACCACCATGCTGCCGATGGCATCCATATCCCAACACCACCACACGTACCTCCTGTTCCACGACCAACTTCACAGCTCTCTACAGCTGTACACAACGTCTACAGATATCTACAACTGTTTGCAACTATTTTACAACACCCTCAATGCTGCTGCTCCCTCTTTGCCTATCTGTAAGGCCTGTCAAAGTAAAATATCAAGAATACAACCATCTTCAATATCTTTTCCCATTGTGACAAATCATCTACTGGAAACTGCATGGGAGCGAGTGTATTACAACTTGTCGGCGTGTGTGAGTTATTGGGAATTACACACTGGATGTGACAAATGAACGCCCCTCTGTGCATGTCTACAAACACAACACCCGAATGTATTGTTAATGTAAATATTAGCTGTAAATAGTTAGGAAATGGACGTCAACATCAGCAATGTATTATATTTGTAAATATTTTGTTAACCCTTTTTGTTTTCTAAATATTTTTTTTTTGATCTTTTAATCAGTGTAAGACAATTTTGTAATGTTGTAACAGTAGAAGTAATAATAGTAATAGTAGGTGTAGTAGGTTTAAGATGTAATACCTTTAATGAAATGTTTGGTAGTTTAAATCATAAAATGTCATTGATAAAATGTCTTGTTTTTGATAAAATGCTTTATTGTAATTTAAAATGTTTGGTAATTAAGTTTGTAACATGTTTCTTGGTAATACATAGTGTGATTGAAAATGTCTTTTAGCGTGTCAATGTTTGTTGTAAAGTAATAGTAAGTATTTTAGTCCTTAAGGATGATTTTTTTTTTAAAGAATTTAGAATCAAATCTTTATTTGTTAAAATTGAATGCTGTGACTTGTTATTTATTAGTTTGAAAACCCGCAATGTTATTATATCATATCTTGTGAATTATTGGATGTGTCTCAAATATGACTGATTATTAAATGAAAAATATTCTTGAGACGAGTAGGTGTTGGTAAGTAGTTAGTTTTATTTTAAAGTCAGGTAGCAGGATACCTGTTTGCTCACTTTCACGAAAAAATATACAAGTTGTTTGCTTACAATTTGATGAAGGAGGAAAAATTATACATTAAAAACTAACATTTCAATTGAAGTTTAATAAAATCACACACTGAAGGCGAAATTGCAAAATTTTTGGAGAGAAACGAACATGTCTGAATGAATGAATTTGAAAGGAGAGGGAACAGATTACTATCCCGAGATAACTTTACCTGGCCGCTGGTCAACTTGAACCCAGGGGAATTTAACGAAACTAGGCAACACACAAATACCTTTTCAGGGGGCAGGTAAAAAGACCTCTTGGTGACACACTATAATGTTTCCTGCTGCCATACAACTCTACAGCTGGGAGAGTCCAGCGAACTTTAAAAATAAAGAAATATTTTCTCACAGCACTAAGATTACAACTGCTGCAGCTGAAGATTCAACACGAAGATGCTTGCTGATAAAAAACACAGTCATACTTTATACAAATTCAGAAAACCAAATTGAAGGCTTTTTAAGAAATATAATTCAACTCATTCACAAACATGAATTCTTCTTCTTACAATAGTGAAACTTTAGTTAAAAAATAATTGTTTTGTTGTTTGTTGTAGGACGAATAGCGCTCCACATATATATAGCCAGGCTCTCGATGTAAGATCGCTTCATTGATTCACCAGTTTCAGAGGCGGACGGATGTGTTTTGGGGGAGCTCCTTATGCGATTTCATTACGTGTTTAGTCATTTTCATGTATATGTGTTCGTTAGCCATTTTGTACTTTCATTAAAATTTCCAAATTTTTCACTTCAGTCTATAATTAAACATATGTTATGAGTTGACATAAGTCCTATATCCAAGCCAGTGCTACAGCGACTTCCCGAGCGAATGGCTATATATTAAATATTTTATTTTTTACTCGTGTTAATAAATAAATTTATTTTCACGTGTGGATTCCATTTCAGAAGTTCCTCGCCAGTTTCAGGTTTGAAAATAATATTGTCAGGGTTGTGCGAGATGCATCAAGTAGTGTTACATTTTTCATATATCTTGTGTTTGGGAAGACTGTCGTTTAATTTATGGGTACTTTTTTATTCGTTGTAAATCGTTAATTAATTCATTTATACTGGATACTCACGTAATTGTAATCATTTACCACTTGTTATTCCTGTAATTGTATTCGTTCATTATACTTCTCTGGTGTAAATTACATTTCTAAAATACAGCTCGGGGTAGTAAAATCACGCTGTAGACATATTCATCTCTTTACGTTTAACTGATTTTCATTACATAATAATTTCTTTAGGACACCTGGAGACTCACAAATTGCACTTGTTTCGTTATGAGACCAGGTTATTCACATAGTTGTGATCGTTTGAAATTTGCGATTCGATGTGTGTAATTTATTCATATGTAGAAAAAGGTTTAAACACTCTGAAATTATTTTTGCTCTCGTGCAACGCTGTTATTCATTTGGAATAGTACTTATATATATATATATATATATATATATATATATATATATATATATATACATACATACACACACACCGTCCCCAACACGCCACACCTCATCCGAGTGCCAGAGCTCAGAGGATGAGGATGTACCAGAGCTGCTCCCTACAAAAGGAAAGAAAGATGACCCTTAGTACACTCTTGCATCAAACACAAAAAAATTTAATTGATCCAATTAAAAACTAACCCTTCCAATCCATCTAACCCTTACAATAAATTCAACCCTTTCAATTTTGAATAACCCTTTCAATCAATTTAATTTACCCTTTCAATCGATTTAACCCTTTGATGTCAATAAAGGTGGCGTCCCCTTTGAGTTAGGACGCCCAAACCTCTACTACTCGAACAGGAACAGTGCGTACAGACCGAGGACGGCCAGCATTACGCACGCGTCTCTGCAGCATGGGAAGCATGTCACCTTTTTGCTGCGGACTTTGTAGGCGTTGTACAAGGCATTCGACTAAAATACGTTTTCAACACCAAATTTTCAAAGACTAATATGTCCTTTAATATTCCGTTTAGGTATACGGTGTGCTGTATATTTTCGACTTTATTTTGCATAAGGAATCACCTCCCGTAATTTGGGCGTTTAATTGCCGAACAGCCTGTATGTATTTACCTTTATTTGAACTATGCTTTCTCCGCTGTATGCAGTGTAAATAGCGGCAAATCAACTGGGATAACACCGGGATCAAGTTACAGAATGTCTAACTTCACAGAAGTGAAACGGTGCGCGTCTCTCGAAACTTTGACTGCACGCCCTGGCAAAATAGCCTCGCTCCCTTGCAACGTGGCCTGCGGTCATCCGCCAATCGGCGCCCAGAGGCGAACCTGCCAGCCGCAGGCAGAACTAATGTATTATATGACGTCTACTTTTGAATGAGTACTTTCGAAAGCTCTGCTGAGAAAGTGACTTTAATCTCATTTTGTACCCTTCTGCCATGTGAATAAGTTATTAACATTGTCATAAGCGCGATCACTTTATTCATACGTCAATGTAGCGAAACTACAGAATTGTTACGAATTAAAGTGTGTTACCGATATATAGGCTACTCATGATAAAAATGAGCATTTTTAATAGACCTGCTTAAGATCTACTTGTATGCAAACTGCAATGGGCCTCATCACTTTATTCATGCGTCGGTCAAGTTAAACTGTAAAAATATTAGAAAATTAAATTTTACGAACATGTCATTTTTACACTTCAATGCGTTAAAAAAAAACAGATAGCAAAATAAATAAATTTAAGTTAACATAAATGGTTACGTAACACTTTTTATTCGATGTTACGATATGGAACTACTTTCCCATCCATCGTTACCAACTTAACTGGGTGCATGTCACTCAGGGCGTCCGTTAAAACATATGCATGTAGGAGCAGTGACCTTTTTCTAAGGTTTATTTCGAAAGTGCTTATTTTTATCGCGAAAAGCCTTTACAAATACGTTTATATTCTATTGTCTTCCATAACAGGCAAAAACAACATTAATATTGAGTTGCCATAAATCTAAACGTAGTTACACTCTTAATACTACGCCAAGTAGTAAAAGACTATATTTATTAATTCGAGCGCCAGCTTATTAGGGAGCCCGCATGTGGTTGTGAACACTGTAGTATGTGTCCACACAACGCGGAAGTGTCAGTCAGACACAAAGCACATATTAGATAATCACACAGACGTAGCGGTCCCTTTAATGTGGGCGTACCTGTTCTTTGAGTGAGTGCTCTGATTGGCTCCGCGCGTGGTTACGGAACGGGTCTTGTGTCGCACTGGCCAATGGCCGTTGCATGTTGCAAAAAGGTTTCTTATTGTCTGGGTTACAGGCTGGTGAATAGGTTACTAGGCGCTTATTGGCGAACAGCGTTTCAACATTCTGCTATTCAGTGACGCCATTTTCCTGGCAGGTATGGACGAAGTTGGCACTATAAGCGACTGTTTCCCTTCTGAGTTCTTGTATTCTTAAGTACTTGATGCATAAGGCCCGTTTATAGACCAAGTGATCATACGTCAGAGGCACCGCGAAGGCACGTTGCTTGTATGTATAGGCTATTCACGTTGCAGGGAGCACTTTTGAAAGCCCTCTCATTTGGCGTAATAATCAATAAATTTATTTTATTTTAGTGTTAGACGTTAACTTCCGAGTACGGTGGGGTATACACACTGTGTTTATTACCTACGTGGTAATAATTATTTTAAGAAAGCAGTTAAAATATAAAAGACAGCTGAAATAAAAAGTAACTAGGTTCTCAAAAGTACTCACTTTACTGCGAACAGCCTATAGTTACATGTGGCCTGTGCTGTACATTGCGAATCTCGATGACCAATGATTTTACCTGTGGATGAATGATTCGGAAACCGTCTTACTGGTCTACCTGTCTAACTGTAGCCGAACATATTGCGTATAGCTCATTGGCTGTGACAATGAAACAAGTGTTGTGTCGACCCAAGTACAAGCATAATAATATTTCTTGTTTGCAACACCTTACGCAATTTTGAGTTCGTTCCGCTGCGTCTCTAACTTCCTCGCAGTATTACTTTTGACTAGGAGAAGCTACGATGCTCGTTTCAATCGATAGCTCTCGTCAAGATAAATCGATTGTGTGTATAAAATCATTTGTGTGGCGCGGTTCGGGTGAAATTGCATGCATTTAATGTAAAAAAAATTAAGAAATCTTAACAAAATTTCGGGCCTATACCTGTCAAAAATCCAAGTCGAAATACAGAACTCGTATACTGTGGAAAGAGCATCTCGAAAGCAATCCAGTGATACCCACAAAACCCCATATGTTTGAGTGAAGCGGTGCCGGGAACGTCAAGGCGTCCGAGCGCGTCAACGTAGACGTATTCGCGTAAAGCACACGGATATGTCCCAAATACAGTCAAACCACACACACACATACATATATATAATATATTATATATATATATATATATATTTGCTTTCTGCCTCCGGCTTTGCCCGCGTGTACCATACACCAAGCTGCCGCTAGCTTTTTGATTTTTGGAAAATTCTGAGTATTTCTAAATGTAACTCTACTGAGATATATTCAAGTAGCGTTAAATATTACTGTAGTAAATAAAAGCTCAGGTTTTTTGGAAAACCAAATACGAACAAACGACCTCGGTATTGTTATAACACGTGATTTTGACACTTCTATAAGTGAATCGAAAGCGTATAGGTCTGCCAGTTCTATTTGCAAGAACCAGTTAGATGTTGCAGTACAAAAATAAGTTACTACGCAGTGCGAATCGGCACTAAATTCCAATTCACTCTTAATATTAATAAAAATTTACGTATGAAATTAATAATCATGTTATAAAATATTATTTAAACACGTATATAGAACCTCATAAGGATTATAACATAGCGAGACGTATTTTACTGACCGCGTAGTCAAATTCCCTGTAAATGTGAGGGAAATAATTCTTTTTTTTTCTTGATAAGAGACAGGTTTCATTTCAATTCATACTTCTTTCGTTATATGTATATTATTTTAAAGGTTAAGGGAATGGAAACGGTGTAATTTAGGTAATGTATTGGGTTCGAAACGTTTTTCACTTTTTAGGGATTTGAGTTTACACACACACACACACACACACACACACACACACACACACACACACACATATATATATATATATATATATATACATATATATGCATATATATGCATATATATGCATATATATATACATATATACATATATATGCCCTGACATTAATTTTTATGTACTGATATAGACAATATACATCTGCCTCGCTTTGAGCCATTGTGTTTTCACATGCAGAGACATGCGAAAATTCGCGTTATTTCCTGACTGCACGCTGGACGTTATGGTCCTATGTATACTCGAATCAGGGTCATTTGTTTATTGGCTTTCGCAGAAGTCGGGTGCCATTTTCCCTTTCGACTTGTTTGGATGCGATTGGTCCATGGTGTCGTTGGTTGTTTCTTATTGGTTCAAATACATCCTGGAGGTGCCAGGAAAGTTGTAAACCAGTAATAAGAGCAATATAAATGTATAACGTTTTGAAATATATCCTGTACTGAAATAATAACGCGAATTTTGCAGGTCTCCATTCATGTGTCATAAGAATACAGGCACCGCCTACTGCGTTGACGAAAAAGAATCGACGCCCACATGCTGTTTTGTAGCGATTCTCTATTTTCACGCCGCTGATTGGTACACGCTAACAAAGGCGTCGAATGTTCAGCCAACAGACGAGTACGAACACGGCACGGCACACGGGCCACACAAGAGGAAATTATTTTACAGCGGAGGATATGTTTTGTTAAAGGCTGTTTACGATAAAGAGAGCACTTTAGAAATGAACCTTGGAAAAAAGTGACCTCCCCCCCCCCCCTGGTGCATATATTATAATGGGCACACTGAGTGACATTTGCCCAGTAAAGTTGGTAACGATGGATGGAAAGTTGTTCGATATCTTAACGTCGAATAATAAGTGCCACGTAACCGTTTACGATCAATTAAAATTATTCCTTTCGCTTTCTGTTTGTTTATGCACTGAAGTGTAAAAGTTATCAGATTTGTAAAGTATTTACTTTCTCGATAATTCCACAGTTTCATTTGACCGACGCATGACTAAAGTGATGATGTCCATGGCAATACTAATTTTACATAAGGCGGAAGAATACGCAAAGTGTATACAAGTAGATCTTAATCAGGGCTGTCAAAAATGGTCATTTTATCGTGAACAGTTTATCGATTGGTCGTTGTAATTGCGGGTTGCATATATACGGAAGAATAGGCGCGGGCAACTCGGCCGGTATATCTTCCAGCTCACCAGTAGCGTGCTGCAGTGGATAGTCGCGGCGAGCGGGAAGGTCAGCGCAGGGAGTTTATAGCGCGGACAGTGGCGTGTGGTGAACTGTTGCAAGGCAAGTTGGTATTAGCACTGTGCTGTACCCTGTTGCTTGCTAGCTTACACTTCCGCCACTGAAACGTAGCTCGGCAGCTGGCGCCACAGGACGCGTGTACTGGGTTCCTTGCTGCTCGCTTGTGAGTGGTAGGAGCACATTCAGTTGCCCTATGCTGCACGGTAGTTACTGGCTCTCCAGCTGTGTGTGCACCGAGAATGTACAACAGTGAGCAAGGCCTGCTTACCTTGCAACACTTCACCAAACGCCACTGAGCGCGGAATTTAATGACTAGAAGCTGACGCGCTCCTGTATTCCGTATTTAACTACAAAAAAAAATACAGTATCCTGTAAAACGCAAATTTCGCTGAAGAAAAGAGGTAAAACATTGAAGAAAGCGGAAGGAGAGGGGAAAATGAGAATTGAGATGAGTGGAGGAAGAGGATAAAATACTTCGCTTCATCTCCAGGACTCCATTCTCGAGCGAACCTTTCTAAACTGGAGTGTTCTCAGTTAACAATCCTTTTGACTGTACACGAAGAATCTGTTGTATGATGAGGGAAGCTATCAGTGTGGCCAAGAAAGAGGTTGTTGATAAAATTATCTCCGTAATGACGAATATTAAAAAAAAAAAAAAAATTACAGTAAAAAGATAAATTCACTTCTTTGTAGAAATTATACAAGGAATATAACTGTTATCCCATTGTATTTTGTATGTAACCTGACAAAAATCATTTTTAAGATAAGATTTTATAATTGATATAAAGTAGGCCTATTAGTTGTTCAGTATTTCTAGCCTGTAAAAATTTTTAATTGCTTACGTTTATCTACTTATTAATATCTCAGAGTAAATTTATATCACTATCGAGGTGGCGGTCTAAAAGTAAACTATTCAACTTTCCAAATTAGGGGTTTTTAATTCATAGTATTCAGCGCTGCCTTTTATTTCAATACAGTGCGGTATTTTAACAAATGGTTGAAAACACTGTTTGCTCGACTCAGGAATGTACGTCTATACATCAACTTGTTTAAAGCAAAATTATCACAATTTGGCGTTTTTTTTTAAAAAGACACAACAATATAGAGGCCGGTGGTATTTATTTCTAATTTGCTTTATATGTCGCCGATGTCTGTTTAGAGTCCATTTATAAACGCACTTTATTCCTCAGAACGAAAACAAACAGCGCTGCAGTAATAAGATTTGACAGCTCTACGGTACACGGAATTGGCGCAGTTGTAGCCGTGGGACAGTGCGGAACGCAGAGATAGCGACCCAGCACTGCCATGTCGAAGGCCGCACACTTCTTTTACTGCTTATCTCTGCCCCTGTTGGAGGACAGTCGTAAGAGCCGCCAAGCTCTCAGATATCCTGCACGCCGCTTATTCCTAGATATCCTGTGACGGTGGCTAAGAGCAAACAGAAATCAACATAGTTGGTGTTAACTATGGCAGTGGGTACTTCTAGGCTGTGTGTGTGTATATATATATATATACACACACGTATATGGGTACTTCTAGGCTGTGTGTATATATATATATATATATATATATATATATATATATATATACACACAGCCTAGAAGTACCCATATACGTGTATGTATTAATATCAGATATATATATATATATATATATATTCACACATTTACTGATATATATATATCAGTAAATGTGTGAATACCTGCGAGTGTTCAGACAGGCTTGACATCCATTTCATTTTAACGCAGAGTTTATGTAACTCGTTTGATTGACGTTTATAAGAAGATATTTTTTTTGAATTCATTTAGATAAATTAAAATAAGTACAACTAACGCCTTTACCGGGTTCAAGGACTAATTTTTTCATGCAACAACATAAGGCTCAATCGAATTTCGAAATATTTGCGCGCTGTTCCGATAGCTCGGCGTTCTTAAAAGAAACGGCTTTAAAAGCTAGCTAAAAGTTTTGAGTATGTAGAACGAAGTATAGGCCTACCTGGGTGACTTTGAAAAGGGGCTTTGGCGTTTTGACTAAAGTAATTTTGCCTGTAGAGCTTTGCCTACGGCGTTTTGACTAAAGTCATTTTGCCTACAGAGCTTTGCGTATGGCGTTTTGCTTGGCAAGCGTTTTGCCTAGAAGTTGTTTTTCCTAATGGCGCTCTGTCTACATTTTAAGCAAAACGACGGGTTTCCGCAACAAGTCAATAAGCACACAAACGGCCGCTCAACAAATCTCCAAAAATGTCGACAAAATTGCTTAAACCTATGGCGAGGACCGTCATGGTATACCACCACATTTGTATCAACATTGGTGGGATTTCTGTATGGTGCCTGCCAGACAATTCCCTCCAAAGCAAGTGTGCACCATATCTCTACGTGAATCCGTATCTTAACTTGCACAAGTAATGCTAACATTTTGTAAATGGAACGTCCTTATATTGAAACGACAATTCCGTACTTATTTGACAGATAGAGTTATTTTGTTCGCCTCAATTCGTATTGGTGGGCGTGCACGCTACGTTGGAAATGCTGCCACAACTGCTTAATGAAGAGAGGTCTTGCTTAACGCTTTGTACTTCTAATAAAAAAAATATGGACTATGTAAGAAGCAGACGAAGCTTCATTTTCTAGTGAATATTTTCATTTTCTCGCAATTCTACCATGTTCACTTCTAAAGTGCTTTTGTTATTTCGCCTTGTATTTTGTAGCGCATGGCAGCCAACACGTACTTCTTTTTTCCCAGCCAGGTTCTGTACAGAAAACTGCAACTAAATAGCGACCGTGTGCATACGGGATAATAGTTTTGCCACAGAATTCCGTTAAAGAATCCCATCATAGCTCAGGTGTTCAAAATAATTACAGAATTAAGTACAGAATTGGGATGTTTCCTAGGAAAACAAGTACACCTTTATTGATATTACTGAAGTAATCACCGTATATAATACTACTGGGCACAGTATTATTCCCTTGCGCATTTCATTTTTCAATCTATCAGGCTCTTAAAATGTAGAAAATGTTAATTACATTGTAAACAGTGACTACGATTTACTATTGACTAACGTGTGTGTGACGTAGTTTTACATGCTTTGATTTAGTCATCTTAGCTTCCGCTTACGATCGTTTTTTTGGCCGGTCGCCGTGGAATACTGAGAAACGTTGAAATGTAAAAGCGATGAAATTGTTAGTAGAAATTACGTATTTCACAAAATTAATTGCTATTTATAACCCGATTTCGTTTCGATCATCGCGGCCTTCATTAATGTTTTAATCATCATCGGCGATTCAAAACACTATTAGTATAGCATTTGGTGATAAATAACAAAAGTTTTTAATATTGTATTCAAGAATTTTACTCTCAAGAATAACAACTATTCAGCACTTTTATTCGTCACTGATTTAAATTTATGATTTTATACTTAATGTTAATATTTACCTGCAAACACATACCTCTCAAACGCCAGGCCTTATCTGGGTACACGAAAATTTGATTTCATTATGGAAATTACTTAGTTATCATGTTATTTTGGCATCCCAGTGTTTTGAAATTACGCTAAAAAAAAAACTAAAGATAAGATGAAGCTTTATGGACGCAGTTAGAATTACATGGGTTGTACTATATCAGAAAGGTTTCAAACTTAGGCCTATGTAACAGTAGTATGCCAAGCAAGCGCATAGCCTCGAAAATGAAAAAAATTTTAAAACGTAACGTTATTAACATTTTTGTTTTTATCTGTCGAACTATAACGTCGTATTTTAATAACAAAGTACGAAAACTCGTTCCTGTGCAATAGTGTAGACCATATTATAAGTTTTGAAACATCTAAGAGAGCATGTATCGTCTCCATAAGAGGAAATGCGTCACATCCGCACCATGCATCTTCACAAGAACAATGCCGTTGATCACATTTCACTCCTCTTGAGACAAAAAAAAAAGTTATTTTGCAACAAATATGCTGATTGTTCTGAACCCTTAGTGTAGGTTTACTCCCTTGTTAATTTGTTTTGATTAATTAAATGGAAATGAAGCCCAAGTAGTGACGTTTTGGGACAGCTCGAAGGAAAGAGAACAAATCACAGAGAATGCTTGACACACGCAGAATTACATATGTACAGGTAACTTATGTATGAACGACAATGGCGTAATATATCGTCGACAGCGAGGCCATTACAGACGAAAACCTCGGATAACTACGGGAGGGAAGGAAACGGCCATAGCTTGTAGTTAGGAATATGCAAAATTCGCGTCATTATTTCAGGACAGACTAGATTCCAAACACTTGTACTTTACTATTGTGCTTGTCATTGGACTCTACTTGGCTTGGGCACGCTCTGGACGGCTTTGTACCAATAGCAAGCAAGTAATGAAAGGCTGCTCCAATCATGTACTATCAAGTCAAAAAGGAAAATGGGTCCTCACTGCTGCAGAAGCCAATAAACAAGAGGAACCGACTCTAATATGTATAGGACGATGGAGTCTATATTGCTGCCAGAAAATAACGCGAATTTTGCAGGTTCCTACTTATAGTGAATAGACACACCAGCATTCCCTGGAGCGATTTCGGAAAATTGGTAAACTGGAATCAGGATGGACGGACTGGAGAGGTGTAGAGAGATTTGGGGCGGCTTTTAACTTCGAGGTCTTGAGAGCCGATGAGGGTGGAGTGAATATGGAGTAGCACTGGAACGCAAGGAGGGAGGGGGGATCCCCGAGAAAAAACGCCAACGGCGAATCATCCGGCATGAATCCCACATGCGAAAATCCGGGAACACCCGGCTGGGAATCGAACTCGGTTCGTCTAGGTGGGAAGCGAACAGTCTGACTAAACCACCGCGTACCCTGGACGGACTAGGAATCGAAACTGCGTCCTCCTGAATGCGAGTACAGTTTGTTAAAGGCTGTTCATGATAAAGTGAGCACTTTTGAAAACAACCTTAGAAAATAGTCACTACTGCTACCTACACATACTGTAACGGGCGCACTGAGCGATATGCGCCAGTTAAGTTGGTAATAATGGATGGGAATACGTTCCATATTTTCAAGTCAAATAAACAGTGTTAGGTAACCAGTGTGATAATTTAACTTAATTCTTTCACTTTCTGTTTTTTAATTTATCGAAGTATATGACATGACCAGATTTGTAACATATTTACTTTCCTGATGAGTCCACAGTTTTACCTAACCGACGCATGAATAAATTGATGAGGTCAATGTCAAAGTTAATTGTACTTAAGGTGGAGGAATACACAACATGCACACAAGTAGATCGTAAGCAGGGCTTTCAGAAGTGCTTACCGTGGACAACCTATATCGCTGGTCCACCTCGCCCGTATGAAGCACGTACAACTACTTTGCAGGTAATATGTGCTTACTGTAAAGCTGCTAACAAGGCAAGGCGAATGCAGAGCGCAGGTCCGAATAAATTTTCGCTAGCACCTCGTGCGTGAAATCAAGCTGTGGATGTCGTGACGATGTCCCAACTCGACCTAGACCTCGTGCAGAAAGTGGCAGCTGTGATTCACTTGTCGCATCACAGGCGAAGGTAGGACAGACACTTCGTGGTGATCTCGAAGGTCATCTGCGGCTCATGGGAGCGTCTACTCTTGCACGACCTACTCATCTTCCATGAAGGTGGACGCTCGAGTGGTTCCAAGCAGCAAAGTGCAACTGGGGTGGCAGGCCTCACTGTTGAAAGATCCTTTTGTAACTATGAGAGAATGAGAGAAGCCGCGAGGTAAGACATGTCCATGTGAGAATTTCCATGTTATTTTTCGAATGAGAATGTTTTCATTTGAAACCAGCTTCTCTCCCACCGAGGTATGTTACCACCACTGACAAACTAAAATTTGGGTTCGTTGGTTTGACTGATACCTATAGTACGTTTAAAATTTAACAATAAAGTTTGGGTTTTATGCTGTATGGTTATTCAGAGAAATGCTTAAGATGATGGACTTCCTGTCCAAAGTGGACTCCAAACCACTCTTATTTTGGAGCCTTGTAACATGAGAGTGACGCCTTGGCGACCACGGCTACCAATGACCCGTCAACGTGTTTCGGTTACTGAAGCAGTTGCAATTTGTACACACAAGAATAGTATTTTGAAAATTGCCACGTCTTGGAGTAGCAATTGACGAGCCTCTTGCAGCAAATTTTCAGAAGGGATATACTGCTAATTGGCCAACAAAATTGTTTACTATTTGTAAAAATTTTAAATTATGGTGTGCCTACTTACAAATTAAAAGACACTAAAGGAGAAGAAATAATGGGTACTTTTTATAAACATGATATTATGAAAACAGACTATCCGAATGAATATTTGGTCGTAAAAGTCTTAAAAACATATGGCAACAAAATTTATGTAAAATGGTTAGATTTTGATAACACACTTAACTCATGGATTAATATAATAGCTGTTTTGTGATTTTTTAAAATTTAAAATGTAAAAATGCAACACGTATCGTCTTAATGTTCGTTTCATCATTTTTTTTAAGGCAAACATGTTTTTCAAAAATATTTAAGATTTAATAAAGTTTTTAATTTTATTTCTGTATTTCCGATTGTTACTTTTTCTACTCAAACCTAATCTAATAAAGCCATATTCTTCGTCCCAGCATTTTGAGCATACATCTTTAAATTTCTCATGGGGCATGTCCCCACCCACAAAATCATTGTAAATATGCTTTAAATGTTTGTGTTGTCCTCTCTATAAATACACAGGGAATCAGTATTATCTCTTACCAGTTGTTTTGGTATTTTTGAATAAGTTTGAGCTAAATAAAATACATCTATATTTTTATGTCTTTCTCTAGTAAAATAACCACGAAAAATGTCATGATTTTTAAAAATAACATAGTCAAATATAACTATAGAGCCATCTTCACATTCGCATAAAGGGGCATTTCCATAGTATTATTTAAAAAGTATGCAAATTTTTCTTTAATTGTTAGTATTTTGGATGCCTCATCGATATAGCTGTGTATCTGAATATATTTGGGCTGGTTTTAAATTTTAGAGCAAAATAGGGTTTACTAAAATTTATCCATCCTAGCTTAAGAATAAAATCATACATCAAATTTGTTTTTTCCGGAATTGCTTGGCCCGACTATTATTGCTCTAATGTTATCAGGTAATAGTTCATGATTCTTTTTAATTTCAGATAGTTCTTTGGAAATTCAGATGACAACACCCCAATCAACTTTAGGCTGCTTTAACTGTCACTTTGCCATTTAAAAAAGATATTTTTTTTATATAAGTGGATAATAAAGTATTCGAGTTAACTGCTAACAGTTCTGTTCTAAAGAAGCAGCTTCATTATTATATCATCCATAGTGAAAAATCGATTGCTTTGGTCAGTTTTCATATAAAATTTTTAGTGCCTTATTTAAACAACGATACTATTACAACAATTGAAAAATTGAGCCCCATTGTTGATTAAAATGAAGCTATAGCTATTGGATTGAACTATTTTCAACAAATAACATTGAATTAACAGCAGATTGTGCAAAACATATAATATATATCAAATCCAAGTTTGTTATTAAACTTGATGACCCACTGTCTGGAATTTTTGGTTTTAAAAGAAAATGAACTATTGAAAAAGCCAAATTTGCTCAGGCACTAAGTTGCCTAATTTTAATCCATTCAGAAAAATAAATGTCCATTGTAATTTAGCATATGGAATGTTTATAAATTATGATGAGTCTAACCATTTAGAAACTGATATAATTGCTATTTTACCACCAAAAACTATGTTTGGTTAAGGATATTATGTAATTTATGAACCTGCATGTCCAATTTTCCACCAAATTAACAATGAGCGATTTAATTACATTGTTTTATAAATTAGAGACAATAATGGCAAACTAATTGATTTTGATGGTTCTGACACCGATTTTGTTTTACAAATTAATGATGTTTAAGATTCTCTGTTTTGATAACCATATGGCACTGTATAAATTTTATTTTCTAGTATTATCATCTTGTCATGAAAAGGACTTAATTCTATTTTATTAACTTCTACTGAATATATTTTATGCTTTTCACTTCTTATTAAATTCATTGTTCTATATTGTTTTTTTTTTATTAAACAAGTAATTCTTACAGTCATCACATGTTATTCTCTTGTTAACAACATATTTGATCAAGTCTATATGAATATATCTTAGCTTTTGAACCAACAAATTCTTTCATTATTTGGCATTACATTCGTCTTTAATTTTTCCTACATTTTTTTATTTATCTTAGGCATGTTATATATATTATCTTTTGGGTAATCACTTGTATCAATTTTTTCTATCATTACTTTCATGTCTTCGTAAAAATCTTCTGTTTTATGTTATAAATGTACGTATTGGTATCTTGATAGCATAATTAAATTTTATTGCCATATTGTGGTTTCATCACTTTATAATGGAAATCATACATTAGCGCTTTCGATATGTCCAAAATTGACATGCCAACATAAATTGGCATATTAAATTTCATGGATATTTTATTCAACATTTATAGCTGCAATGTTTTCATTAAAAATAGCACTCTTCTTAAAATTTGATTTTACTATTAATCTTGGACATTTTTCTTTGTTTGCTATTAGTGTTATATACACTCTGTTTCTTATATTCTCCAATGTTTTGCCGAACACAGAATTATTCATCAGCTTATAATAATCTTTTTCAAAGACATTTTTAGCGTTAGTTATCATCTCTGAATTCAAATTGATATATTTATTCAACCAATCAGAATGATTAAACTTTAATATTCTATGTACTTTAGCAAGTTTTAATCCATTCTTTAGGCATTGTTTCAAATTATGATAGTGTATTACATAAGTTTCATTCTTATGAAAAGTTGTTAATAATTTAGACTGTTTTGCTTTTGGAACTACCTTATTTTCTGACCAAAATGGAAGATCTTTATGAGAATTATGCAGTTATTATGAATATCTAAATCAACTTCTAATATATAACATATTATTAGAATCATCATCCAAATTTAATATATGTTCATTGTAAAAATGAAGTGCTGTATAATTCTCCCATTTGATACCACCATATGGTAAATATTGAGACATAACCAGCCATATAAATTATTAGCATCAAGATATGATAAATAGTTGGGCTCTTGATAAAGTCAAAATCGTCTAAATATTTATTATTTGCTTTAACATATAGCTTACAGCATTGTAATATTCCACCTCTAATACATTTTTCTATCATTAAAATCTTATTATAAACGTGTAATAAATCTAATGGTTGTTTAGTCATTTTTAACATTATTTTCCACGATAAGCCTGGAGCTGTGAAATACCATGCTATATCTAATTAATATGATTTAATACACGTTTTCCTAAAATTTGCAAAAATATCTGATAACTATAAAACATCACTTTTTAAATATGAATTGTTATATTCACCAATATTTTTCAGATAAAATTGATTCCATACATGTTTTGCATCTCATAATTGTATCAGATTCGTTTAGTTTTTCATAAAATTCGGTTTTTTGATGGAAGCATAGTTTCGTTAAATATTTTCCGGCTATACATATAATCATATGGATAGACACGCATTTTGATAACTAAATCTATTTGATCTTTTGGAAAATGTTTGCATGTGTGTTTCATTTGTTCTTTAGTTAAATTAGATGATAATTTGTCCAAACTGCTAGCCATAAATTTAAGTGTGTGTATAAATCGCATTTTTAAATTTTCTGTTTGTTTCCCTAAACTAATAAACTTTTCTTCATTATTAGCAATTAAATTTATATCTTTTTCATCATAGCCGAACTATTTAATACAAAGATGAGCATCTTAGCCAGCTAAAGTATGAAAATAAATCGGTACAAAGTTGGGCAATTTTAATTGTAGATTACAATTATTACATACAGGGTTAATGAATTTTTCAGTTAAAAATGATCATGATGTTGCACTTTTTTACTATCCTTCGAATATTCGCATTTACATACAGTGCATTTTATATATATTATATAACTCGTTTTCTTCTTTTGTAACCAGTCGTATAGATTCAATTTGCGAATATATTTCCCCAATTCCTTCTAGTTCCCTTTTTATTGATCGTATAAAATTTTTATGAGGATTTGGAACACGATATACAACTGGCGGCTTATAATCACCATAAGAAGCTACAATATAATATCAAAAAACAGATGCTTCATGTAATTTATATTTCATAGTATATGATTCATCGTTTAACTTTGAATCAATGTTATTAATTTGATAATTAGTAAGATTATATCTTTATGTAAGTATTTCCTTATAAAGGCCATTATCAATATCGTCTTCAGTTAAAACTGGATATTTTTTAAATTTATTTAAATTTATATAATTCCCTAGGATTAGGTTTAACTGTTGATATTTTCTTCAATATTGATTCAAATTCGGCATATATTTTGCGAACGGAACCTTCATTGTATGTTTATAATTTTTGAAAAATATTTTCTCGCACCTTTCGCAGGTATATTGACTTTTACTGCTTCATTTTTAGAGTAGTCTTCTGTGTGTTTACTTAATTTCTCTTGAGAATAAAAGAATCGAAGACATATATAATATAACATAAATAAGTTTTATGCTGCTGATATTTTTTTTGTGTACTGAAAGTAGTTTCGATAAATCTTTAATCTAACAATAATGGAAATTTTGTGGAGCTGTGTATGCTTTAACATCTTTAAAATAGAGTAAATTTATGTGCTTATCCTTTATACTTTTTGTAGACTTAAGTGGATAAATTGTGGAGTACTTGCCTTCAATAGAGTATACATTTATAAATACATGAATTTGCTGTTCGATTTTTGGTATATCGTCAATTTTAATAGGATATTCATATTTATCTATTATTTTGTCAATATACATTTTTATATTTAGCTACTCTGTCTGAATTTTTGTCTGCTGGAAACAGTGCAGTTTTTATTGCCCAAAGAAAGCATTTTTGATCATTATTTATAACAATTATGCATGCTTTCTTACTCTTAATAAATTCAGGTAGTTCAGTATATGATGATCCATTTAATAGACTATACTTATTTATAGCTAATTGTATTCCAATTATTCTATCTAATGTCCAGCCTGATCCTCTTCTTTGAAATTCTGATAATTGTGTAGTTCTTTCTTGTATTATGAATTTATAAGTCCTTTTAATATCTCCTTCATTCAATACTGTATAATTGGGCGATTGAAATATAAATAATTATACTTGATTATTATCTTGCTTGCAGCAATCGATATATAATTTAATACTGGTTTTCTGTCCTCTAAGTGTTCTAAGGTTATTGTGTATTATATCAAAAACCGTATTAAAGGTATTTTAGTGTTTATGTTGATATCCTCCTTTTAAAAGCTTTATTAACTAAGTATTTTTTGTTTCTTTTTCTATTTATTTTGCTAACAAATAAATTATTATAGAATGGAAATATTTCTTCCAATTCCTTTCCACCTTCGGGATATTATTCGTTGATATTAGCGTCAGCCAAAGGCACATTTGTAAAATTATTCTTTGTTATCCATTATTTTGTCCGCTGACTTTTATTTCTAGGCTTTTCAAATATGTTGGTATAATAAGGGAATATTTAATATAATTCCTTTTTCTCTTGTTTTACAAATAGATGATTAGATAATGGAATTTTTTTAAATTTCTCTCTGTGTTTCTTATATAATTCATTGATATTGGCATAAGAAAATGGCAAATTTGTGAGGTTTCTTCTTCTTTGCCCATCAATAATAAATGTTATGAGTTCTAATTAAATCATCTTTCTTTAGCCTTTTTATATATTTTATTCCAAAATCTTTAGCTATAATTCTCAAATCCTTCACTGTCCTATTACTCAACTCAACTGTTTGATTGCTCGTCACCATAATGCTTTATTTATAAGAAATAAAAATCTATAAATAAATTTTAAATACTGATAATTGTGAAACCCGAAAAGTGCCTAAATTATTGGATAACTGTATTTAACTTCTTGTTTTCATAATATTTCTTTGTGTATTCACTAAAACAATTTTTACGTATATTTGCGTGTTATTCCTTAGTAGTTTTATTAGAAGAAAATAATTATATAGATTTATTCTCATTACACACTTTATAGGTTTTTTTTTGGATAGTTTCATCGTGGTGATTTTCGTTTTAATTAACTAATGCCGTATTGTGTGATTTATAATTTTTGTGCTTTATGAGAGACGCATTATAAACATATTTTTTCACATTCACACATTACTTTCTCTTTTTTTAACTCATAACTAATAGCATATTCACCTTAACATTGTTTACAGATGTTAAAATGTTTATCTTTTGTGTGTTTATGAGGTGCAAAACTTTCTATGTTTAATGCTTTGCCACACTTTTTGCATTGCTTGAATGTGTTATTATTTTTAATTTTTTATATTTCATATTTTCCATTTTATTTATTAAGAAAATTATTTTATAATGAGAAAATATTTTTTTTTTGCGTTTCTAGAAAACGTGAAAATTGCTTGAGAAAACGAGAAATTTACTTAATTTTTGCTTAAATTTGACTATTTTTTAATTGGTACAAATCCTGCACGATAAGTTTGAAAAATTGCAAATTTTGCTTGATTATTGGCTTAAATTTGCTTGTTTTTGAGAGCTCCTTTAAAAAAAATTTCAGAGCCTAAATTTAGCCTCAAAACACCTTTATTTTGAAGCAAAAACCCTGGACATTTCGATGAAAATAAGGGGTGAGCCAGGATCGGCATTATACATCTACTAGTAATGGGTCGTTGCTGGAATTGCTCGGAATTCACAATTTAGTATTTGAATATTTGTGTCTTATTTAGTTTAAAATATGCTTCACATACCATATTTACAATTAAGAACCTCGCTATCTAACTCTAACACTCTAACGACCTTCCTTTCTGTATACAACCATACAACGAGGGATCTGAAAAATTCACGTTACCATTTGGACAGCACACTAAACTTCATCGTCCTATTTACAAATTTGAATCGGAACCATTGCTTGTTGTGTGCTGTGACATTGATGACCCATTTCCCCTTTTTGGTTCTGTTAGATATGATTGAGCTGGAAGACAATCAACAAAAGATTTTCTTATAGGGCCAAAAATATATTTATTTGCCTCAACAAAATATCTCGCTGAGCAAACAAAACTTGAAAAGCAACAAAATTAATTTTGTTCGTCTGACGGAATACACGCTTTTATTAACAAAACCATTGTGTTGGGCCAAGATAAATTATAGACTGTCAATAAAATATTTGGTTGAATCAACTGTAATGTTTGTTTAGTCATTCGTTTGACTGTCATCGTTCGAGAATACAGTTCGCGAGTTTGTATATTTTTGTGACAATTAGTATAGAGACAGTGTTTGTTAGTCAATTTATTGATGCTTAATAATGGTATAAACATCCTAATAATGGTATAAACATCCTAACAATGCAAATTTGACAGGAAACTAAAATGTAAAAATTGGAAAACTATTTTACGCACGTTGTCCAGTATTTGAAATGCATGTATATAGAAACATTCCGATTTCGTCAGTAATCGGCGATGTCGAGGTTGCTAAGTCGTAGCGCTCGCGTGCGGCTGATCCAGGTTCGGATCTTGGTAGAGCTTCGAACTTTGTTATATTAACGGAAACGCTTTCATGCACGTTTAAAAAAAAAAAAAAAAAAAAAAAAAAATCTTTATTTGCACCAACGAAATCATTGTTTGGGGTAACCAAATGAGAAAACAAATAGTTTAGTTCCAAAAACAAAGTATTTCAATTCCCCTGCACAAACAATTTGGTTGTGCTAAACAAACTTTGTTTGATTCAACAAAACCTTTTTTCTCAGTGTGGGCCCCCGCAACGCGAATTGTTTCCTATTGGTTCAAAGTATCCAGGTCGTAGCTGTATTCCGGTCGTAGACGCATTAGATACGCACAACTGATTGAGTTTACCTTCCCCCCTAATATTAACGCGAATTTTGCAGGACCCTACATATAACTCGTTTCGCTACAGTACACACTGATGAAAAACATTCGATTGTAGGAACCTTCTAGAGTGTTGAAATAGGGACAGGCGTTTGAAGAATCGTGGGTACCATCTAAATATTTTTAACGCAGATGGTAATACCAACAAACTGTGCGTGTTTCTACTAAAAAACCAATAGTATCTCCGACAGAACAACTTCAACTTTTTTTGGATTGTTCCCACAAAGCTAGGATTGTAACAACCTAACATTCTGTGGCTGACATCCTCAAACCCGATTACAGAACTGTTCAGAACTATAGAGCAACATCATGTTTAAATGGCACGTACAACTCATCAAATGGTTGTCCCTGTTGATGGTTACGACTAACATATATTCCTCTCATGCGCCGGTTGCACCATCGTGGTTCGAAATTCGATCCGAGGTTGGATCTAAGATCGACACAGAAAACTGTTGCATCATTCGAGTTCAGAGCTGGGCTGGAGATCGAGACAAGGTTCATTTCGAACCGCCGAAGTTGGTGGTTCGCAATCCCTATCCGGGATCAGCAGCCATCATCGACAAATGTAGTTTGAAAATACGCCAACAGAAAGAACTACATTCGATTGTTTTCTTGGGAAATTGAAACAACAATACTCGCACTTTAATATTATTAAGTAAAATTCATACAACAATAATTCACTTAAGAAAAAGATAAAACATCGCACATCTAATTCTATCTATAGTGAAAAATACATCTACTTCCATGACGTCTTAATTACAAACCAACGGCAAAATTTGACTCATACTTTATCGCGATCTCTCACTTTGGAACGAAGATCGAAGAGTAGGAGATCCAGAATCACGAAATTTCGTTGGTGCAACACTTTTACATTGGAACCGAGATCAAACTGGATCCTGGTTTGGAACTAGGATCATTCGATCTCGGATCAGGGAATCGTTGAAGTCGTTTACAACCAAGCTACAACTTCTTCAGGCACTCGTGGCTCAAGTGGGGCTCGAACCCACAGCGTTTGTAACCTCGACAACAGAGGTGACCGCCAAATATCTGAAGGTTGTATTCAAGTACGGACTTTCTCCGGCTCGGCAAGCCTCGCCACAGGAGAGACAGAGAAGGACAGAGTATGTGTACACGTATGTGTACATGTGTGTGTGTGTGTGTGTGTGTGTGTGTGTGTGAGCTCACGCACTACCGGGAACTCGACACGGAATGTCAAACCCGCTCCAGTCTCCAGTGGACCGAGTGTCATGAGTGTGAGGTGGCGGCCAGCGGACCACCCCTCCTCCTCCCCTCATTTTTCTAACAGTGTAGATCCTGGTTCGAATCCGGCCCTCGCGCCACGTGCCCACTGCTACCAACAACACCGCGAAGGAGAAAAACCAGAGCACCGTGACAGCGCAGTTCCGCGCACAAAAGATACTCGAACTGATTGGAGCAGGTGTTCCCAAATGAAGATGCAATTTCGCGGCATGACAAAGCTACGAGCCACACCTAGAGAAGTTTATCACAGCTAGAAATATGCTCGCCTCAGGGAACTTCCCGACCAGACCTACACTCAGGTCCTTTCGCATTTACCGAACCTGATTGCTATAATTAATATTTGATTTTTTTTCCCGCAACTGAAATTGTTTCATCACTATTGTTTGTGTTAACCACTGGGCAGCTCACTAAAATATTATTGTTTATTCAGATTTTGATTAATTCTCTGATTATATTTCAGAAACACATTTAAGAAAATACCTTGTTTCTGCTTAGTAACCAGCAAATTTTTCCAAGATACTGTTATTTTCATAAGGCACCCAGAAGTCTCTCGTTTTAGATATATTGAGGAGAATGCTAACAAAACCCACATAGACAAGTAGGAAGACGTTTTATACTACGAAGACGGCTGATTTATCCAAACTACAGACCACAGCCAAGTTTTATGTCAAGTAAGTAAATTATTACGTGCTAAGAACCCACGAGTACGAACTTGCTTTCCACTTGCCGCTCTACAGACTACTTCTCAAATTAGGCACTACTCTAAAGCTAACAGGCAATTCGTAATTAAATGAAACTAAAGAGTGGTGCATTTCCTTAGCGCATTCTAACTTATTAAGTAGATGCTTCACAAGGCCTGTTTTATTGGGCGTAATTTAATTACCTTTATGAATCTCCTATTTTAATTTACAATCAAACCTCTATTAACGAAGATTCGTTTATATGCTAGCATCTTGTCACTTAGTGGCAGTGCATAGACTTTATCAAACAAATTAACACCACCAAACATTTGGCCCTCAACGTGTTCCAATTACTCCCGTCCATTTGTTAATGATTGCTACCAACGAGAATGTCTGAATCCACTAACACCGCCCTTTGGTGTTACTGTTTTGTGACCCCAAGTGATTTATAATTACAAGAATATACCAATGGACTGGCAAAATTACAGCGAGTTGTGCTATTTTTTTTACGTACAAAAACGTCAAAACAAACACAATAATTTTTTTTTCATTTATGATTCCTGGCAGTTATGTTTACTACGGAGACTACCGTGAAATGCCTATCTATTGTTGGTTAGAGCATCTCTCAGTATTAACGGCGACGAAATGTAATAACTATTTTTATTGTAAATTATTAACGAGTGCGCGCCAAGCATGTTGCCTAATTTGAGCAAGGGTTTTTTTTTGGCGGAGCGTGGCGGACTGACACATTAATCTAAAAATACTTTTTTTTTTCTTAAGAGGGCGAAGGACATAAATTAATTGCATACACGATATTTTAAATTTACGAGTTCTGGCATCCAGTAGGTATTGCGAATACAATTTTTTAACCAACATTTTTAGCAAATAAGTTTCCAGAGTAAAGCATTCTTATCTATTTTCTTCTCTATAAATTGGTACGTTTTCCTTTGCGGCGCAAGAAATTACTCTAAAAGAATGAGCCACTCTGGTAAAATGTTTCGTGACAAAGTTGGCGAAAACTATTATCCAGAATGGTCGATCGTTAGATTTTCGACTCCGGCTTTTAAAGATTTGTAGACGCCAGTGAACAATTATTGTTCCAAAAAAAAAAAAAAAAAAACCACGCACATCCTTGACTGGGATCACGCCTTACCGACGTCGGCCAAGGAGTGTTGTGACTGTATGACTGCAACACCGGACCTGTCTCTGGCTAACCAGGGTCCTCGGTGGCCGTCACGACGCATGCGCACACGTGAGGCTTGGTTCGAGATGGCTGCAGAAAACCTCCACGACGTGACTTGGATGTTGGGCATCGGGCCAGCCACTCTTACTGGCGTAGACCGTGCTGTCATGGGAAGCTCCGGTACGTTCAGTTATTATACTGTGACGTAAAACACAGTAAGACGTGCATGTTCTTATTACATCCTCTAGCATGGCAACCAGAATTCACTATTCAATATTTTATGACATTTTCTTAAACAAAAGAATGACAGTAACATTTCGTCAAATTTCCCCCCACAATAAGTCTGGAAGAACAGTAAACAAGTGAACGCTGCTACGACTTTCGCCCAAAGCTGAGCGAGACACCGTAGAACCCATATCGATCCTCTGGCGATTCTGATGCAAGTCACATGGTTAGGGATTTTCCTCCTGCTTACTATCCCGGATGGTTGAGATAGGTGATACCACTGCGTGTGGTTCTGCAAGTTCGGGAAGGGACATATAAGCGTGTAAACATATGGTATAGCCTCAATGTGTACATATGTTAACTGGAGTACGCTTACCTTCAAAAACGCCGAGCAGAAGTTGCGGCTACTATGTCTACGTACTCTGTAAAACTATTTTGTGTTTTGACGTGAACACGTCTTTAGGTTTGCAACCATTGTGGGAGGCAATCCAGAAAATCCGATAACAAAATCGGGGGATACAGTTTGGCATTGCAGCTCCCAATCTGTAGTCTACATTCAAAGTTAAATTACGCCACTCGATTGCCAAAGGATCAAAGAATATGTTACTATTGAGAGTGAGGACTGCGAAGCATTGCTCGCGACGGGCGAGAAGGGGGGGAGGGCACAATTTTTGAGTTCGTTTCGCCGCGTCTCATAACTTTCCGCGTAGTATAACTTTTGACTAGGAGAAGCTACGACGCTCGTTTAAGTTTCACTTGACAGCTCTCGCCAAGATTAATCGATTACGTGTATAAAAACGTTTGCGTGGCTTGGTTATGATGAAATTGCATGAGTTTAATGTAAAAAAAAAAAAAGAAAACTTAGCACAATGGAGGCCTATACTCGTCAAATAGCCAAGTCGAAATACAGAAATCATTTACGGTTGGAAAGAGCACCTCAAAAGCAATCCAGTGATACCCATAAAACCCCATATGCTCGAGTGAAGCAGTGCCGGGAACGTAAAAATCATTAAAGGCGTCCTAGTGCGTCAACGTAGCCACACCCCATTTTTTTTAGAAAAATTGTTTGGGAACTAATTGAAATGATTATTTTTGTAACACTGCAAGTAAATCAGAACAAATTTCACATGTTACCGTGGAATGCATCAAATTAAAGCTGGATTTCAAAGATCAAGTACCTGATATTTAAAATTTGTTAAACTTGGAGGTACATAAACAATGTTGTATTTTCAAAAAAAAAAAAAAGTTATATAGAAATGCAATAATTTACTTAATTTTTGGCAACTAGTACCAGAAGAATTACTTGTAAAACATTTTACTGTGATGCACTTGTGCTTTTTTCCTGACGTTGTAGTGTTAGAGATAGGACTTTGAAGATTATCGCAAGGGCCAATGGACGACGTGTAACGTTTAGTGCCGATACAGATGCGTGAAACCTGTGCGCATAAATACCTTGACATATTTCTTAGAAGAGAATTGCGAAAACCTAGACATCTTAACGTGAGACAGGCTGTAATAAATATCTAAAGGCTGTTCACGATAAAGTGAGCACTTTTGAAGTCGATTAGAAAAAAAGTTACTGCCCCTACCTGCACATATTTTAACGGGCGCACTGAGTGACATGCGCCCAGTAAAGTTGGTAACGATGGATGGGAAGTAGTTTCATATCTTAACGTCGAATAAAAAGTGTTAGGTAACCATTTTTGACAACTTCGAATTATTTATTTCACTTTCTGTTTTTTTTAATACATCAAAGTGTAAAAATTAACAGTTTTGTGCACTATTTACTTTCCTAATAATTTCACAGTTTTACTTGACCGAAGCATGAATAAAATGATGAGGTCCATAGCAATGTTAATTTTACATAAGCGGAAGAATACACAACGTGCATAAAAGTATGTCTTAAGCAGGGCTTTCAAAAATGCTCATTTTACCATGAACAACCTATACCTGTTTGACTTTTTGTTGGATAGAAATATTTTCACAGGTCTATACGCCGAAGAAGGTGAAACATATTACTTCTGCTAAATGAATTTCACTGTTATTTTTATGAGTGAAATTACTCATTTAGAGTTATGTGTTTTAATTAATTACGAGGGTAATTTTGACAGTTACTCAAGCACTTTCCAGAGTCCTGCTTTGTTTTTTAATTTCTGCTCATTGTTGGTGGCCATCAATTTTGGACATGTTTCCCTCATCTGCAAATAAATCTGGACGACAGCGGAAATAACACAGCAGGCTTCCTGGAAGGAAACTATTGCAATGTTTTGTGTTTTGGAACTGGAAGACGTTTCCATTTTCAGACATATATACAGACAGAAGCACATCTACCATACCCCAGAAACGTTTCATTTGTTATCGTCGAAGGGAAGGTGCTATTTTCAGCTGTTACCTCTTCGTTCGTTGTGTTGTCCAATTATTTGTTTATATTTGTATGCTCTGTCGCCGTTGTTAGTTTGTTTGCTTACTCTTTTCGAGTGCACCTGTCTCGTTTTATTTTGTAACTGAATAAACTTTTTCTGTGGAATTCTTTGTGTGTTATATATAAGATGCTGACAACATTGACTTATTTTATATTTTATTAACTGTTATATCATTTTATAAGTTTTCTGGCAATCAACAAAGGTCTCCAAAACCAAAGTTCGCTCAAGACTACTGCTGGCATATCAGTCATTCTACATTGAACTGTATGAGTTACAAAAATGGAATTTTTAATAATGTGACTGTACTCAAGAAAGTGCGAAGAACCAGCTAAAGTAGTCTGTCAAATGTTGCGGTTATTATTTTGAGTTAATATTCTTTTAATATAACAGCTTAATATTGCTACCTCTTACGTTTAAAATAAGCAGTGAGCATCTAGTGTTTCTAAAACGCCCGCATCTCCTACGAACAACCTCTATGCTCAACGGCTGAAATTTTTTTCAAAATATCTACAGTATGTGTACTTCTGTCATCTGTCGTTAAGCATTCCCCAGGTTTAATACGGCCCCTAAGTACAATTGTGCTTGTAATTTTAATTTAGTATTTTTTACTTAAGTCCTTGTTTAATGCCTTTCGAATAACAAGACATAGGGCCACTAAAATTTTATTGACGCTGTAACTTTATGTTTAAATACGCACACTATTCTGTACTAATCTTTGCGATGATACAAATAACGAAAAAAAAACTATCAACACCCTACTGTGCAGTGAAATAAACCAGTTAAATTAAATTAATTATTTTAATTGTAATGCACACAAGGCAGCTCTTATATTCCAAGTTTGACATGGGTTCGTAAACTAATTGTCTGGAAGTAGAAACGATTGGATGAAAGTTAGAAATGCATTTTACAAAACTTATAGCTCTTTATAATCAATGGAAGATCAACAGGAAATAATCTTCGATAAACACCACATGTTAATTGATATTTAACATCCATTAACCGAAAACTGAACTACCCTAACGTGAAACCAAAGATTAGGTATTGACGACAATCGAATGAGATTGCCTGCGGAATTTGGAAACAAATGACAAAGAATATAAATAGGAACAGGCTCGACAAAATCTGCCCTCTATATGTCAATACTGGTTGACAAGGATAAATAAAATTTCTAATTACCGAGTAAATAGTCCACACAACATGTAGATACAGTTCATTCTCCACATCTGGGATTAAAAACCTGGGCCTCTCACACTGTGAACCACCTTGCAAACCATTGACGTCACCGATGTTGGGGTAGGGTGTTCAAGAACACTGCGCTGTATTCATTTCCTGTATTGTCACACTTCTCTTCGTAGAAAGATATCAGCCGGCACTTCGCAGTGGCGTTTACTTAGCAGTTCCGCGACGATCTGTGACGGCCATGGACGGATCCACTGTTGCGGGGGAAGGGGATGATGGAGTTGAAGGTGATCGCACACTCGAACAGCCCAGACCAGCCGCAAAAAATAAAAACAATTAACTGCAAAATATATCGAACCAAATTATCAGATCTCAAATCCTAAAAAAAATCTTGTGAATAATTGGGAAATTAACAACGTTTTAAATGTTAAGAACTGTAATCTTGCTATCTACCACCACTTTTCATTTCTCACAGCCCACTTATAAATTACAATTTTTTGCACTAGAAAATTGGTTGTATTTCGCATTCTCTTGATAACTGACGCGTGTTTCCAATAGATGGTTAGACGACGAATTGTTTTTATTCTCTAAAAACAGCCGTGCAGTGATCTCGGTATAGTTTTCAAATGAAAATTTTGAGTTATTGGATGAATAAACATTAGCATTAACGAAAGTACGAAATTCTGAACATGTAAGTTAAGGTAAATTTATTAATATGCACAATATCGTGTCTGCGATATAAAATATATTATATTTTAAAGTAGTATTGATTTAAAAACATAAAAATTTTAAACTGTTATAAATTTGAGGGAGTTATATTACATGCACGAGCTAGGGAATTTATTCACCCTCCCTCTTCAATATTGTTAACCCTTAGCTATAGGTAGAAATGGGTATTTTTCGCGAAAATATTTCAGTGCCAGTTGTACTCCAAAACACTTTAGTTCATGTGCATACTCGTGGTTGGATGATTTGAAATGTCGCTTGCCTCAAGTGTCTGTCCGCGAATCACGGACGTTCAGAATCGGAGTACTTCATTGCGATTGGCCCAATCAAATAAGAACACGTCTTCTCACGGGGACACGTGGCCAATAACCAAAGAAAGTTGTGGTTGTGGACGTAGGATATTGAAGTCTAGTCATGAACAACCTGGGGCATGATCAAAGTTGTAGCGGTTAAGAGGAGGCTGATGGTGAGATCAATCGCCTGCCCTGTACGAAGGACATGAGAGAGATGAGATGAGGTGGGCCTGACGGAAGAATACAGAAGGAGGAAGTGAGTGTATCCCTGGGAAACCCCTCTCACCAAGGTGGTTATTGCCACAAAAAAAAAAAAAAAAAAAAAGCACCACTATCCCAAATCGAACCAGTAACCTCAACGCCGTGATGATGACTAGCGCTTTTTTTTGCGTCCGTCGAGAGATAAAAAAATTTAAAGTGCGCGTGCGAGCTGCGCAGAAGTTACTCTGTTATTGGGCTGTTCACGATAACGTGAGTACTTTTGAAATCAACCTTAGAAAAATGTCACTGCCCTTACCTGCATATATTTTAACTGGCGCACTGAGTGACATGTGCCCAGTAAAGTTGGTAACGATGGATGGAAAGTAGTTCCATATCTTAACGTAGAATAAAAAGTGTTAGGTAATCGTTTTTGTAAAATTAAATTATTTCTTTCGCTTTCTGTTTATTTTTTAATGCATCGAAGTATAGAAATTATCAGATTTGTTAGATATTTACTTTCCAAATAATTTCACAGTTTCACTTGGCCGACGCATGAATAAAGTGACGAGGTCCACGACAATGATAATCTTACATAAGGTGGAAGAACACACAACGTGCATGTAAGTAGATTTTGAGCCTAAGTGCTCATTTTACTGAGAACCGTATCCATTAATAATAATGTGGATAGGAGTTAAGGTAAGAACACTGTTAGTGTACTTTGAAACGTCTGTACACTTCCTCTATCGTAGTTTTAATGCAGTTAGAATATATTCAAGTTAGTCGAAGTCGTTTCGCCATACAACAGGGTGCAACGTCTGTTGAGAATTCAAACGTAAACAAAAACCTTCATCATTGCTGACAACGTGACTTTGACTGTTGTGTCGGCCAGAGGCGAATCAACGCTAGGTACATGCGCAAAATGCGAAAACCTCATCTATAGTATACATTTGTTTCAGTAGTAAGGCTTATTTGTGCAATTACAATAGTATAGACTTAGAGTAAGCAGTATATCAACGTGTTTTTGAATAATTAATGGTATTATAAGTTTTTTCAGTGCCATACCACCTTCCTCCTGCAGGCATCGAACAACTGGTATCATTTTTACGAGACGGGAGTTGCAGCACTGAGCCAACAAACCGTGCAACGATTGTTAGTGCGGCGAATTACAGACGAAACATCACTCGCGATTACCGTTGCTTTTTTGTTGTGACTCACCTACACGCCACAGTTAACTGGGAAGATGCGCTATACAAACTTGTCTCCAGACAATTCCTGGAACAGTATGACACTGGAATCTCAGTTGGAGATTCGAGCATTGCACGGGGCTCCAAACTGGTTCCTCCTTTCGACTTTCTGAATGGGAAACACGTGATAAAGCAGTTACTTCAGAGAATTTAACTGATGAACCAGTGAAAAAATGCCATATTTCGTTTACTGATTGATTCAGTGATATTTCCTTCCGATTCGTCAGTCATTTTATCCACTATTTTCTCAGAGGTTTATTTTTTGACTGATGGACCAGTGAAACATCTGAGCAACTTCCTCCTTCTCATTTTTGACTGATGTATAATTTAAACTGCGCTTAAAAATGGCCGTCGAACATCGTTTAAAAATGGCCGTTAAACAACGTGTATCAAGCGAAGTAGCAACGAGTAAACGAATAAAACCAATACAAAATACTTTCTAAAATGTGTTTCGTCTTTCAAAACGCCATTTTACGAGGTAATATGAACACACAGCCTTGCATTCCGTTTGTAAGTCTTTCATTTCATTTCCATATAATCACAGCGCTCCGTTTGAAGGTTTAACCTGCATTTAATGTGGTGAAGAGAGAGAGAGAGAGAGTGCACTCGTGTATATATACACACACACACACTTCCCTTTATCAATCCTAACGGTACTAATTAAACTAAAAACGAAAAGTATGAGCATACAACTTCAAACTACACGATCTCATACCGACTATATACAACATTTTTTCCTCAGAACTTTAACTTGGAGTGGTAGCTCAGATGGACTACGGAGCGTGAGTTCAATCCCAGCCAACTGCGAAATTATTTTTACTAATTTTAAATTACGGTAGATTGCACAATATAAATAGCAAACTATCGTAAATATATTTATTTCGCGTAATTATTTTCGTACATTCAATATATTTAATTCGCCACTGCAGTCGGCCGTCACTTATTCAATTAATGAAATTGTTTCACGTCACTAATTCAATCAGTGCAATTTTTTCAGTGAAACAATCGGTGGTTTCCCTTTGATTCGAATTTATTGTGTGGCCCTCAGTGTGCGTAGATGTCTGAGCGAGAGCAAGAAGTAACATTAAGGTCGACTTCTGCACACCCTGCACTCGTACGTGGCGATGGTAACGAACAGAAGGAAATATCGGGGTTGTAGCTGACACAGCCATTTATAATACGTTTGCCTTAGCGGGCAATACCTCCTCTCGGATAGGGGAATGAAATGAAAGTAACGAAATGGGTACTTGGGTTTTATGGCTCGAATCGACAGATATAGACGAGATACTTCGTTTGGCGCCGAGATGGGCGCGCTAGAACGTCGGAGTCGCGAGATACACGGCCCGGGAATTTTCGCCCACTCGCGGAATGGTTGAATGCCGCGGTGCCAGCTCGTGTTCGCGCTTGCGCTGGCGTCGCGTGGTGAAAGGTCGAACGAGACAGCATTCATTTCAATCGTGCAGTTTGTCAAGAGGTTATAGTGTCGGAGTGGATCACACTGCAAACGTTACATCGCAGTTTCCGTCCTCCTGTAGGCTGTTCGCGTTAAAGTGAGCACTTTTGAAAGCTCTGCTTTAGATCTACTTATATGAACGTTGTGTAGTCTTTCGCCTTATGTAAATTTGACATTGTCAGGCCTCGTCACTTTATTTATTCGTTGATAAAGTGAGCATTTAACATGATTATAAAAGTAAATATTTTACAAATCTGCTCATTTTTTCATTCCAGCGCATTAAAAACCAGAAGGCGAAATAAATAATTTAAGTGGTCACAAATGGTTACCTAGCACTTTTATTTGACGTTAAGATATGGAACTACTTTCCCTCCATCGTTACCAACTTTACTGGGCA
Source organism: Dryococelus australis (assembly GCA_029891345.1). Lineage (NCBI taxonomy): Eukaryota > Metazoa > Arthropoda > Insecta > Phasmatodea > Phasmatidae > Dryococelus > Dryococelus australis. The sequence continues at coordinate 41,951,364 of CM056997.1, forward strand.
CATGTCACTCAGTGGGCTCATTAAAATAAATACAGGTAGTAGCAGTGACTTTTTCTAAGGTTGATTTCAAAAGTGTTCACTTTACCTTGAATAGTCTATACCACGTGTGTCGGTCTGATTGTAAAGACGTGTTCACGCCAGAATGTGAGATGGGCAAGGTGACATACCTTCCTTCTCCTTCCGACGGACTGAGTGTTTGGTTTTTGCAGTTTCTCAGTAACCTTAAATAAGCTGTAAATTTGTCTCGGTATTCTAAACAATTCTACAAGTGGTTAGTAATGCCTATGATATCAAATTAAATTAAATCGGAAACATAAACAGTTTTATTTATTTTTAAATTAGAAACAGTTCTTTGTGCCTATACGAGACGCCACACAATAATACTGTAGGCCTATTGCTATAGATCAGCGCCGTTGTTTAATTGTATATCACTTCCAGTCTCGCGTTTTATATCACCACAAATATTCCACGTGTAGTCATGTAATGGATAAAACATTTAAACTGGTGCTCCCCATCTGTACGATATGTCAGCGAAAATAAATGTGTGCGTCATTTTGTGTAACGATTTGGTAAAATATTTCATAATTTTACATTTTGAAATATCGTAAAATTTATAGTTGAAATGTTTTTTGTCTATCTTAAAAAAAGGGAAAAAAAGGGGGGGGGGACGCTAATAAGTTCACTTTCCTGTCTGCTTGTCTATGTGTTTGTAAGTATGTCGGTACGGGTTTGTGTCTCCTCGTAAAAACTTTTGAATGCGTGAACCGAACTTCACCAAACACAGTACACATTCAGGAATTAGTAAGGACATTTAAATTTTATAATTTACGACTATGGCGAACGATTACTATATAAATTGCGGCCATTTTAAAATTTAGTGTGATGTCATATTTTGGGAACCATTAAATCAATTTGAACTAAATTTTGAATGTTGGTAGTGCATAATGTAATAATTGAACTCAGAGGTGGATATTTTGTTTAAGGTGCGGTATGTCTTTTTAATGACATTTATACAAATAAGTTAGTGAATTTTATCTATTAAACAACTTAAAAAATTTGAACCCAATTTTGTACACTAACGGTATTAATTAGATGCATAAAATATGCACACATAGATACTATATTGCATACGTTTTTGAAAAATAGGGGCATGTGAGAAAATGGATCATTTTGCCATACATCCTGAACAATTCAACTAATTTCCACCAAAGTTTGCAAACCATTAGTGCCCTAGAAGGCTACGTGAACTTACATGACTTTAGTAGGATCGGACACTATTTATTTTCAAAATGGCGGTCATATAAATATTTTGAAAAGTTTTTCATATCTATTAAACAATTTAACCAAATTCTACCAAAACTTTTATGCTCACAGTGTCTATGAGAAGAATCGTATACAGAACATATTAGGGAACTTTTTTTAAGATATCACCAAATAAGAACATTAAGTTTTTATGCCATATTTCAGGGACCACTAAACCGATTTCCACCAAATTCTTCACACATTTAGCGAAATGGTAGTCCATGCGTAAGTTACATGTTTGAAATGGCACGGACAATTATTTTCTAAATGGCAGTCCTGTAAAAGTTTTAGGTTGGTACGTTCTATCATTTATAACATTAGACTGATTACATCCGAAATTGATTATCTGAATACTACCTCCGTAATGCAGTGGTAAGACACGCGTGTATTGGTAATTGTCTCACTACTGTTCTGGTTTCATCTGTAATGATATTGTTGCCAACGACACGACAAGGCCTGTCTTAACATCTAAGCGTTTAAGAACTTTATTAAAATTATTTGCACCCACGTGGAGGTAAGTAGGCTCATCAGTTATGTCAGGACCGTCTTGTCTCTTCGTTGTATTCATAATAGTAATCCGTAGAAAAACTTAACACAATTACTCAGATGTCGCAAACACTTTTATACATCTGTACGTCATAAAATAACATTAAAAAGTTGGCTGAAGAAATGTCAAGAGTAGAAGGAGGCGTAGGCATGTAGGAACCGGTCATCTAGGAAGCCACTAACCTTGACCTTGACCCCGGTGACCTTTGACCTTAAAATTAAAAAAAAAACCTAAAAAATTCCAAAATTCGAGAATTCTAAAACAAAACCAATCACATTTATTATTAAAATTATTAACAAATTATTTAAAAATTATTTATAAAATTCCGGTAACCCGGCAACAATTTTTCCCTAAATTTTCCCTTATTTTCCTAACAATTTTCTCTTTTCCCCTAAACTATCACTTTTCCATTTTTAAAAATTCTAAAAAATCTCAAGAAATTTATAAAACATTTGTAAATAGTTTATTATTAAAAGTTATTTAAAAATATAACTAAATAAACTTAAATTTCCGGAAATCAGTCTTCATCTATACTCATTCCACCTTCTCTGTAGGTGTTACCGTCCTCCATCTTGGTAGGTGTGGCCGTCCGCCATCTTGGTAGGTATCACGGCAGCCATGCTGGTAAGCGTCTTCTTGATATCTCGAATGGTTATAAAGTAAATTGATTTTTTAAATATTATTTTCCTTATGTTTCATATCTGTTTTTTTTTTGCAAAAGATAAATCAAAGTTATTAGTTGTTTCCTTGCATCACTAGGTTTCGTTTACGTAGATTTTTTTAAAGTATATATAGAGCTGAAAATCCTGGGTGAAAGAGAACGATGGCTGCCTCTCCCAGGATATTCAGCTCCAGTGGAGTTTGTCGAAGATAAGTAAAACTTAGTGTGTGGTGTTAAAGTAATGACCTTCAGCCACTGGTTAGTTGAAACGTAACATCTTTAAATGTAACGATTGAGACGGGGCGTCTCATGTTCGTCAATTCTTACCACCTGCCCATTACGTCCAGCCCGCTTAGCCCACGCCTAACACACCGTCTACAACACTTATCATTCACGGCAGTATTTCGTAAAGCAGTGCGAAAATATACGCAGTTTGCCATTGAAGCAGAAGTCCTTCCTTCTATGCGAAACACCACGTCGTTCTTCCTGCGCTGCCTTGGGTAAGGCAGCCTTAGTAGCTGGGCAAGTTGCCGAGTTTCAAGACTGCCTTGGGTAAGGCAGCCTTAGTAGCTGGGCAAGTTGCCGAGTTTCAAGACTGCCTTGGGTAAGGCAGCCTTAGTAGCTGGGCAAGTTGCCGAGTTTCCAGAAGCCGCAGCTGTTTGTCACGTCATGCACCTAGTACTTCTGGCGGCGCGGCGATGTGTTTCCAAGCCCGCCACGAAGCAGCGCTAGTGTCGGCGTGACGTATGACAGCGCTCTCTACGGAAGCACCGCAGCGCGACTTGTGGCGTAAAACACCGGAAATTAACTATAATTTTTTATTCGGCCTTTTTATTGGCGAAGTTAAATATTGTAACGCTTTAAGACCCTGATTATGGAGGGGAGCTATGAATCTCGTACTATATAAGCCAGGGTACGCTGCAAGCTCGATGAGAAGCAGTTTCTGGACATCATGCTGAGATAAGAAAACTTATTATTCAGACCCTTCTGGTAATGATGTTCAAAGGGAACATTTGAGAGTCCCTTAGGTTGAAATTAATGTTTAGAGAATTTTTTTCTGGATAGAGTTTGTTTTATAATGACATGTAAATGGCTGTACGTATTTTGATATATACAAGCCAAAGTATAAAGTTTCTATAAATATTATAGTTTTTTTTATAATTGCACGTAAATAGCTGTGCGTATTTTTAAAATACCATTGTACAAGGCAAAGTATAAAGTTTCTATAAATATTAGAGTTTGTTTTATAATGACATGTAAATAGCTGTACCTATTTTTTAAATATTAATCTATAAGCCAGAGTATAAAGTTTGTAAAAATATTAGAGTTTATTTATAATGGCATTTAAATGGATGTACGTATTTTTAAATACATATTCTTGGTACAAGTCAACCGATAAAGTTTCTATAAATATTGTACCCAGAGATTGTTCAGGAGTGACCTTTACTGTTTTTCATAAAGTTCATAATCATATAAAATTCCACCCCCAGATTTTGTAATTTATATACAAAATATATTTTTCTAGCCAAACCAACTCTTGTTTGATTGAATTTTCATGCAACAAATAATCTACTCATACTCTGCTGGTTTTGAAATTCCTGATATTAAAAGAGATTTAATATTGAGTTTTTGGTTTTTCTTCTTTGTGTCACCCTGGTAAGTGCTTCAGGGCGTAGCATGATGCATGCGATTTTAGAAATCGGTTGTGAAAATTTTGATAAAGTTCTTTTAAAGAGAGATACGTGGACTTAGTGCAAAACGTGTTTGTAAATGTTAAATGTTCAGATAATATTTTTGATACTAAAATATTGATGTTGTATGGTCCTTCAAACTCTTGTACGAAAAGGTTGAAATGATATAAGGCTATTTTTTGCCTACGAACTAGGTATATATGAATGTTTTCTCCTTTAGACATTTGCATAACCCAACACAAATAAGCCTCTTCTTTCTTAATGTGCATTTTTAATGATTGTAGTTGTTTATGGTAAATTGAAGTCTAACTGTAACTCTAGGGGTTGGCAGTGATGCCGTGGCCTTTTGGGCGTGCTGCGGGCGAGAACGTAGTCTGCATCATCCACCAGAGGGCGCCACAGCCTTTAGCGGCAATATCAGAGAGAAAGCGTCTAGCACGCTTACATGTACGTCGCCCTCACAGTAACCTGTCACCCGCATAATCAAATCTCGATTGGGGGCGATGGCCTTTGGGTACCCGAATTCGGGAGTGGACGACAAAGAAAAAATAATCACTCGAGTTTCCGATTTTCATGAGATTTTTTTTAAAAGTATTATTATTTATGTCCGGCTTCACGTAGACGGGCAAGGCCATCAGATTGGAAGATCACGTGCTGTTTGGTTGAAAGTTTAACAAGAGAGGAAAATCGAACCCCATGCTGACAATTTTTCGTGCGGCTAGTTCAGGCAAGGCGTCGCCCTAACCTGTCCGATCTGTCAACACGACCGTTGTGTCTCTCCTTTCGTGCTCGTCCCGTTAGGTTGTGCAACATCCGCTCCACGGTAAACCGTCGAGAGACACTCCAGTGACGTAGAGTAGATAAAGTTCTCATGAAGTGGTTCCTTCTATGTGGCTGTACCCATTCACTGATTGGCTGCGCGGGAGTCTAGTAACGTCTGGCGTTGTGTCTGATTGGCTACTGCGGGCTGCTAGCGTTTCCCTATTGGCTGGTCTACCGGCAGGCTGATTGATGAGCGACGGGCCGACGTGATACCGGCAAGTGACGCGTTTCCTTCGGCGTTCACTGCTGGAGTTTGCGGTACAAGTGGATGTTGCACCTCTGTATTCCCGAGTGCTCTGTGACGTCAGCATGACTGCGGCTCTCTCCTTTCGCGCTGCTGACCAGCCAACTGGAGTTTCGTCGGGTTGTGCAATATTCGCTCCGCGAAAAACTGTTGACAGACACATCAGAGGTCCTCGCGCACTGACTGAAGTACAGAGGTTTGGGCGGGGTCTTGAGAGCTTACGAGGGTGAAGCAAGGTTTGTAAAGGCGGGGGAAACGGGAGACCCCCTCCCCCTGCAGGAGAACGAACTCTGTTCATCTTGTTGGGAGGCGAGCGCTCTAGCCGCTAAACCACCGCGGCCCCACTGAGTAACGCATTGTTCAATTAATACAAATTCTGACACATTACAGTCGTTAGTCATAAAGTTCACAGTGTTGGATGTCTGTCTATATTTATTTGTGCTTCTACATTACACCAAAAGGTACTACATGTTTTACCAAGACTTAAATCCCATGACCCCTAGCACCCAATAAAAAATACACTGTGGTCAGTTATCTCGCCCTGTTGAAGTTCGCGGTTGAACGCCAGGGTACGCTCTGGGCAGGGTCCTCTACTGAGCTGTTAGCATTTCCTCTCAGTGCTACGGCTACAGTAGTAACCCAATGTGGTCCACCCTTTATAAAAGCCGATTCACATTGTGAAGTTCACATGGGGATCGTTATCTTAAGTTTGCGTACGCTAAAACTGCAAATCAAATCGTAGCTGTTTTCACATTGGTGTTAAGAACGCTCGTATTTGGTAATTTGTAATCCACTGTTGCCAAATGTGCTGTATCTGGCTTAACCGGTTAGTGTATATATAAGTGTATATTTGCATATACAAGCAAATAATAAATTTATATACATTTTTATCTAATAAGTAATGTTTGTATATTTTCGTTCAATTGTAGTTATTAATATGGTTTCTATCAGTCAAATACGCAAAAATGTAATTAAAAGTTAGACTATAATATGCAGCCGTATGACAATCCATACGGAAGTTGGTAATATCAAAAATGAATACAGAAAACCAAAACCACAAAATGGTTTCTTTGATCAGATTGGTTAACACACGTTAACTTTACGTCATGTTGAAGCTGGTATAACTTCTTACAATCAAACGTTACCTTCACGTCTCTTAACTCAATGCGAACACACTGCTGGGCTATCTATACCTGAACATAATGACAACGCAAAGTTAACGCGGTGGAGGCCATGTTAACTTCAATGTGACCCCCCCCCCCCCATCCGAGCGCAGATTTCCAGCAGCATAGTTGTAATTTAAAAAATAAATTGTTCAATAGTTTCGAGCGTCATCTGTTTATATTCTGTTCGCAGTATCTTCACGCTATTTGAATCAAACCTTTGGGAAATCATTCCTTGTACCATGTATGACGTACTTGGTTATTTAACATATGTGCAATGTATTACAAGGGTTTTATTCTTGTTTTAACAAAAACGTTTTGGTTAAATTGAAATTTTACTTATATATTACCTGCAAATTATAGTATTTAATTTATAATTGAAATAAATAAAACGAGGGGAAAATAGGAGTGTTGGTAATGCCTAGTAAGAAATAGTTCTCAAGCAAAATATTATTGAACTTAGTGTGTACTTGTGCGGTGCGCTGTCCCTTTGGTGTAGTTTCCTAGACAATAAGCTCTCTTCACTCGAGGCGGTGTAATCTTGAATGACCTATACGGATCCATTACAAATTTTTCCCACATTTCCGAATGGTATTTTCAGTTTTCTATTTATGCCTTTAAGCCTCTTTATGCGAAGAAAAATGATAATATGAGTATATTACAACAATTTTTGGTCATGAAACTACCTACCATAGCGATATGTAGCACATCTTTGTATCTATTATTGCGCCATAACATAGTAGTATCTCCTTTGAAAGTTTTGCGAAGTATGTCGCCGAGAAGAATATTGTAGGTCAGTCGAGTGCCTTGCACGTAAAGGCGACCAGACATTCGTCGCGCGTACATGAGTCGCAAGAGCACGGTCTGGCTGGAGGCGTCGTGAGTGTTTCGAATCGCGGGAGCGCTTTAAGGACGGCCCAGGTACGAGCATTACATACATCATCGCCTCTACGCAATAGGCCCTGAATTTGCCTAAGGTCGTTGCCTCGTCGACTCGTCTATTGTAATTTCTCAGCGGCGGCCGTATCGTTTATACTGCATGTCCCGCAGGTATGTTAAATGGCCTGTTTCGGAAATTTCATAACTAAAAATGATTGAGAAATACCCCTTTCTGACCATTTAATTTAAAAAATATATATATAAACATTAGAAACGAAAGGAAAATATGTCTTATATGATATTCGCAAACAGACGCCGCTCAAAAATGTTGAACTGTTTCTGAACGACAACTATACAACTGAATCTTTGCGAGTTGTTTGTGAACCTGGGCATACGGCGCCCTTAAACTTGGTTTACAATTGAAAAAAATATATATACGAATTAAGAATTACGCAGTAACCACACTTCTCGAACAAGGAATTGCGTCCTCTGCGGATTTACGATTCACCTCATAATTCTCAAGTCCAGCCAATGGAAAATTGCGACAAGCCTGCCCTCTTCCTAACCTTGTATAACGCAACCATATAATATACCGAGATTATTTTACAAAGGCATCCTTTTTTTTGGCGTAGAAGCCTATTACAACGAACCTAATTCACTAATACAATAATAAACACGCACATGCACACACCTTAATAAAAAAATTTCGATGCTTACATGCCTGTAAATAACATTTTCCCGCCAACCACACGAATTAATCTGTTCTGATAGTTGACCTTCACACAACATTTACTTAACCATTTAATTCCCACTTCAATGTCTTGTTTCTGGTGTTGGGGATAATAAATGTTTTGATGCGTGCTGTACTAAAGCTTGCATGTAACTTGTTTTGTTGTCACAACCAATAGGCTGCAGGCACTGCGTTCGGTGATCAGTGATTTGAAGTAGTTATAACCATAAACTAATAAAGATGAGGTAGAACGCTTATTCGTCTTCTGCGCATGTACCCAACATTGACATATCCCAATCCTACCAACTGTCAGTCACATGGTCAACAGAGATGAACGTGTTTGTTTATATCTTCATTTTTAAATGACAAGCACTGTTACATAATTAAAGTATTCTTACCAGTTTCGTTACAAATTGATTAGAGGAAGTATAAAAACACATCAAAAGCACTTGTTTACTAAATAGTATTCTAACCTCAAACCCAATCCACGCCATTTTTATTAGGCGTATAGGCAGAAAAGCAGTTCAATGTTGGGACACGGAGATTGGTTGTTCGCACTCAGCGAGATCGGTCTACCTAGTCTTTAGTCTATGGTCATAACGCAGTGCAGAAGTACGGCAGTTAGTAACCCCGTAGAAGTCCCTGAGCCCCGAGAGTACAGCACCGGCTAAATGTTACCTTCCTGTGCAGCATGTAGACAATTGTCTATACAACATGCATGAAATGTTTAAGAAATAAAATATATATCACTATCACAATTTACGCTTAAGGAAACCCCAACACCGCATATGACCTGCTAAGTTCTGTTGGAAACCACACCACGGACGATAACACATTTTCCAGTTCTTCTGTACACGTCATTAAGCATAAGATAACGGGTAATAGTTTATGTTGTAAACACATCTTAACTCTGTTGCCTGGTTTGAATGCGGTGAGAATTTGGTAGAGGGAAATACATGCTGATGAAATTCGGTTTTTTTGGAGCCTATCTTGAAAATTGAAACAAAGCCTAATTGCGAGAAATAATACTCGCAAGATCTGTATGGAGGCAAATATTTTGGAAAATTGCAGAATTTTAAGGTGCGTTGTACTATAATTCGGTGTCCCCTATCTGGCAACACTGAGGAGCGTCCTCGCCGTACGCTCGCCACGAAGGACGCCGCTACAATTTACGCGCGTGAGGTGGTACGTGGTGGCGGCGGGCGGCTGGACCTCCGGGATGATGACGCGGCGCGAGAGGTGAATACCCCGTCCTCGCGGATCCCGGCCGGAGAGTGGGAGGCTATATATACCTCAGCGGCGGCTGCGGTCCCGCCAGACACACAAGACATGAGCGCCGCCGTCGTTGCCGTCTTCCTGCCGCCGCTGCTGCTGCTGCTGCTGGGCGCCGCCTCCGCCGCGCCGCCCCTACTCTTCGGTGAGTGCTCCGCCTCTCCTGAGGACGTACCTCCAAGCCGCCCAGGGGCTCCGACTGCCCAGAGGGTATAGTCTTTTCGCACCTCGCAACCTCGCGTTGTCTTCTCGTTTAAGGCTGTTCACGATAAAGTGAGCAGTAAAGTTGGTAATCATGGATGTGAAATAGTTCCATTTGTTAACGTCAAATAAATAGTGTTAAGTAACCATTTGTTCAAACTGAAATTATTTCTTTCCCCTCTATTTTTTTTAATGCGTCTAAGTATGGGATTGAGCAGATTTGTAACATATTTACTTTTATAATAATTGCACAGTTTCATTTGGCCGACGCATGAATAAAGTGATGAGGCCTAGACGATGCTAATTTTAGATAAGGTGGAGAAATACACAACATGCGTGCAAGTAGATCTTTCAAAAGTGCTAATTTTACCGTGAACAGCCTATAGCCGAGTAGTACGGCTCGTGACTGATGTCGGCAACATTGAATGTGGGTTGTCAGGCCAGTTACAGGAATACCCGGGGTGGCATGCAACTGCCAACCCAGCCAGAGGTATGTGATGGCATGTACAAACATCGGTTCCGTGTTTAAAGCTTGATGCTGTCAAGCTAAAGCAGTCACCGTTTCAGGAACGGCCCCATTAGACACAAGCAGTAGCATGTTGAACTTTGAAGAAATATATATTTTTATGTTAACTGCATATACTGTATGTCAACATAAACACTACCTGGAGTTTATGCAGTAAAGGTAGCAACGGGATTTCAGTGTAAATAGTAAATTAGTGACATATAAAGAAGTATTTTGATTTATGTTGGCAACGGCGTTCCACTGTAAATATATTATACTGGGTAAATTAGTGGCACCTGAAAACTTATTTTTGGTTTATACACCTAACATAAAGAAATATCTTAATGTGACGATGCAACGTACTTCTATTTTACAACGTTTTCAAATCTTCACAGCTGTCCATGGTAGTGTTTATACACTTGGTTACGGAAGGAAGCATGCTTCCACAGTGAACTGACAATGGAGATTGGGGGGAAGAGAAGGTAGCAATCAATTTACTTGAGTCCATTTAAGACAGTGACTTATAGCCTGCTGTACGTCTGTGGTCAATATATTTATGAACTTAGGGACGGAAAAAGGGAGGTGGCTGTTAGGCCGCCACTATGTGAAGTATCCATAATCTTACGTTTTTGTCTGTCTTTTCGTGAATCATACGTCAACATAAACTGTAACTTCAGCCTGCCTCTCGGAATCGAGAACTGGAGATTATTTGCATTTGGTGGGTGGAAAATATTATCAAGTCACGCTTGCGAATCTGTAAACACACATCGGTGCTCAAAAAAACAAACGGAATAACTTAAAATTGTACACATTAACTGCTACCACTACGTTATTCTATAAAGGACCGATATTTCCATGGGTAGAATAATTCGTGATTGAACACAGTTACCAGTTTTTGAGTTCGTACTGCTTGCTGTTTACTCCTTCTCGCAACATTTTCATACGCCCTATGCAAAAGTACAAAATCCGAGGTTGATGGGAATGAGAATATCAAGCAGTGGCAATTGTTCAAATGCCGATAGGCTCCTGACTACATAATCAAAGCACGCGCAGTTGGGCACAGAAAATGGCCTGTAAGAGCTTTACTCGTCAATAAGTTGAAAACCTTACAGTGAAGAAGCAACATCTAATGTGATTTACGTAACGCTGTTTTGCTCCAAAAGTTCAAGGGCAACGGGAAATCTTGATAGGAGAATGTTAAGAGCATCTTGGATACCAACTCGGCACTCGTTAATTCTTAAATCACGCTGAAGGGTGGGATCGAACCATCACATATTCACCCTCCTTGCGTGACGTCACAGAACGCACAGCCATAGGCAACCCGAACAAAAGTCGCTGTGTAATGCGTGAGTTAATGTACAGTATCTAAGTTCTGACACAAACGACGATCGCTTATTGCGCACTTGCTAAAACACGGCATCGTGGACACAAATAAAAGCGGAAATGTTCGGAAAACGTAACGATGTAAATCATAACAGAAGTAATCTAAAATCAACAAGACTTCAAAATTATAACCTGAGCATTTATAAATTTTAAAATTTGCCGTCATCTTTATGTATTTAAGTAAAATAAAACAAATGCATTGTATCATAAACATCTTACGATTTCTGTACTATTTTCAGGCTGCTCGAGACGAGACGGAAACATGTACGTTTTAAAATATTGATACCTCTACTCGTGAGTTTACATATACTTTATTCGATAATTAGTCAAATTTATAATGGAGCAAAATTGTGTGGCGGAAAATCATCTTGAGTACAATTTCTGGCCTTGAACTCGCTTCGGTTAGACGTGTCCTTAGCGTGCCAGATATACGATGGCCAAACAATGACCGAAATAATTACTCAACGTTACTCCCAAAATGATCCATGTATCCGACATTGTTCAAGTGTTTACGTTCGCATGACGAAGTACTGAGTTCGAGACAGAGGTGAGAGTGATCTTTGTAGAGTCACTGCAGTTATGGTTTAGCCAAGAATAGGGGATGGGGAAGGGAAAGACGTGTAACAGGTCGGTAGGTGAGCCCTTTTGATAACCTTAAAAGTAAACTTTACACGTGTGCTAATTACAACGATGTTTTCAACACCTTCTTCTAACAATGTTCGTAGCCAATAAATACAATATCATCTGGCGTAGAATTCCCAAAATGTTATTTGTTGTATCGATGAATGGCTCAAAAATAATGCTTAATTTAAAAGATGTAAGTTTTAATTAAAAAAAACTTTTTGAAGATTATAGATTTTTTTACAAATAAAACTTTTTCCGTCAGTCATATATATATATATATACACACATATGTCACCATACGGTCTAATATTTGCAAATGGTGATCGTATTACCTAATACGTTTTATTTATTTCCTTCGTCCTGTTTTTTTACGCTCCACGGATCCAGTTTACATGATTTTACCAGCGAATTTTTTTATTTACTGGCAATGTGCAATACGTTTTAATGAAAAATATCGCTATCAATATTGAAATCATGATCAATTAAGTGGCGGAAAAAGGGAGAGGGAGGGGAGGGCTTCGAAGAGAAACGCGTTTCAATGTAAACAACGAGTATAATGGCCTGGTGTGAATAACGTAAGTGTACAGGGTCGTTAATCTTAGAAGTTTATTGAAGTAGCAGAGCTATGTTTTTTAAATTTTGTTTAAATTTTTTTTTAAACATTTCTTGTTTTCTCTCAGTCGGTAAAAAAATTAACATCGCCGCACCATAATGTGGCGACAAGCAACCATGCAATCTGTGTTTCTAAAACTTTTAGGCCCATTTGAATTTGCGTATTTTTACAGAAAATTGCCAAATAAACATGTTACAATGAGAAAAAGGTTTTGTTGACTCAAACGAGATTTGTTTGGTGCAACCAAATTATTTGTTTGTATACGGGCAATGAAATATTTTGTTGCTGAAACCAAATTATTTTGTTGTTCTCATTTGGTTGCTCCAAACTGTACGATTTGGTTGGCGTAACTAAAGATTTGTTTGGCTATACGTACATTAAACAGTTTGGCCCGATATAAATAAAATGTTCGTGTTCGACCGAGTTTCGAATCTAGCTCACCTGCGTTCGAGCACTACGCCCTAGTAATCTCAGCTAATGTGCAAAATATGATGCTGGAAAGCTTTTAAATAAATATACTCCAAATATTGGGCAACGTGTGCAAACAAATATTTCAAGTTTTACAGCTTTATTTGTCTGTTTATTGTTTCATTGTTTTATTAATGTATTTATACGATTGTTAATTATCAATAGATGCACTAACAAACACAGTTACTATCCTAATTGTCACAAAAAATACAAACAAACTCTCGAGTTGTATTTTCGAACGAAGGCAGTCAAAAGAGTGGCCAAACAAATATATACAGTTGATTCAAGAAAATATTTAGTTGACAGTTTAATTCTTTTTGACCCAACACGGAGATTTTGTTTATTCAAACATATATTTTGTTAGACGAACAGAAGTAATTTTGTTGCTATTCAGATTTTATTTGCTCAACAATATATTTTGTTAGGGCAAGTAAATATATATTTGGCCAAATACAAACAAATAATTTGTTCGATTTTCTTTCAGTGTAAGGAACATTTCTGAATATTGAAAATTTGAAATTTTTCATATCTAGAGCCACGCATATGGTTCCACATGTATTATACTTCCTAGATACCAATTATAAAGGAAAATCCGAAGATCAAAATTGCATAATAGACCAGGGCAGTATAGACCTTGGACCCCACTTGTTTACAAAATATATTGCTAACTTCGCGTAAAGCTACAGTTGCGGCATGTTTTGTTGACAATGAGTTCTAGATCACCTGACGGATGATTGACAAAGTTCTGCAATTTGATGTAATGGGCGTGAAAGACGCGGGACCGGTATTTTACGTATTCTTGTCACCAACATGTAAACTTTCCAGAGAGTCGTCACGATAAGAGATGGAGAAGTATTAAAGTTCGTCTATATGCAGTCACGTAGATTAATCGACAGGCGCCCAGTTGGACATTTTTAAAATTCTTAGTCCATCTGTTGCAAAGCAAGATTTCACTTCGATTTACCAAAATAAAAATAAAATAGTACGAAGAGATAGTAATTGTCGCCGAACCACGTAGTGGCAGAACTGTTTCGAAGAATGCCACCGGTCGGCGGGTTTTCTCGGGGATATCCCGTTTCCTTCATCCTGGCATTCCAGCCCTGCTCCATACTCACCTCGTTACACCATCATCGGCTATCAAGACATCGTTGTTAAGAGTCGTTTCAGGGGAAAGCTGTCGAAAGTGCGGGCCCACCTCTCGCACTGTTTGGAATTTCCCCGGAGTAAAATGAATAACGTTAGTGTGTGATTGTTACATCGCGTGTTGGGCTTCTGCAGTCTCTCCCCCTCGCAATTCTCGCGTGACTACAGCGAATATGACGCGGGGTTCGGCCTGGGGGAAGTGGAAAGTGGCGCCCGGAAGTGGCCGCGAGCTGCGCACGCATGCAGCCTTGCTCAGGACGTCACTCCGCACTATAGGCTATTCTCGGTAAAATTAGCACTTTTGAAAGCCCTGCTGAAAATCTACTTGTATGCACGTCATGTATTCCTCTTCCTTATGTAAAATTAAAATTGCCGAGGTCCTCATCACTTTATTCATGTGTCGGTCAGGTGAATCCGTAATCCAGAAAATCTGATAACAAAATCGGGGGATACAGTTTAGCATTGAAGCTCCGAATCTATCGTCTATATTCAAAATTCAATTACACCACTCGATTGCCAAAGGATCAAAGAAAATATACGCTGAGTGAGGACTGCAAAGCATTGCGCTTGTCGTTTGACGGGAAGAGGGGAGGGGGGGGGACCCTCAATTTTGAGTTCGTTTCGCCGCTTCTCATAACTTCCGCGTAGTATAACTTTTACCTAGGAGAAACTACAACGCTCGTTTAAGTTTCAATCGAGAGCTCTCATCAAGATAAATCGATTGCATGTATGAAAACATTTGTGTGTAAAAAATTAAGAAAACTTAACACAGTGTCGGCCTATACTCGTCAAAAAGCGAAGTCGAAATACAGAAATCGTATACGGTTGGAAAGAGCATCTCGAAAGCAATCCAATGATACCCATGAAATCCCATATGATCGAGTGAAGCGGTGCCGGTGACGTAAAATAAACATCAAGACGTCCGAGCGCGTCAGCGTAGACGTATTCAAGAAAAAAAAAAAACTGCCGTGTCCCCAACGCAACCAAATCGAATTTTTTTTATGACTGTTTTGGTTCCACTGTGGCCACGTTGAATTTCCTTTGACGCCAAAACATCCACCAGTCAGCTGTTATTATTCATTAATACTTATGTAACCTGATGATGAACCATTCAACGCACGGGAATGATTTTTTGACATCGCATTTGCACATGTAAACCACACAAAAACGTGTCATCCAAAGACGAAAATGAAAAGTTGACAAGTAAAATTATATATACAAAAAATTTTACGTTTTAATTTAATACAGGGGACCTGAACGACGTGTCAATTCCGAAATTGGGACTCGGTACAAAACTCAGGAGTTCTCGATGTTATATTAATTAAAAGTAATTGTTTAATTTTTTCTAAACATCACTATTTTATTATACATTTGGATCTGAGTTTATTGGTTTCAAGCACAGGCAAGTCATTGAAGCGTGTGTTGCTTTTATAGATATTAGGTGCCTGTTGCCTAAGCCTGTTGCTTCTTCCCCCACACGGATGAGTAATTGGGTATAAAACTGGGGACGCTAATAAACACCATAAATACAATAAATAAATGAACTTTGTGGTCTAAACTAAAATGTTAGTAATCTTGGTAAAATAGTCATAATCGCCTACCCTCTTTTTTTTGCTGAGTCGTTTAACTGTGAAATTTATTAGTGTATAGTGTAAAGTCAATATTACGGAACTTTCTCCACACCTCTTTCAGCAGAGTAAAGGCAATCTTAACAAAAAGGGGCTATCTGTATAAATTGGTACTTAGTTATAGCTGATATACTCTGAACACACTGGTTAAAAATATTACAACTTCGGAAAGGATGCGAAAATTCTGAGGGCTAAATATTCGAGGAAGTAACGATTTCTTAGCTACGGACGTTTTCCGATAACGCGGGCAAAGGTTGTGATCCCTGATCATTCTTCAGCTATCTTCAGCAATATGCGAACAGTGTTAAAGACCGGAGAGTAGTTGCGTCAGCGAGCAAATTGATGGCTTCGGAGTTCTTGTCTGATATACATAAAACAAATAAGGGTTCATTTGTGAATTGAGTTTCCGGAATACACTTTAATCATTCGGTTTATTTAAATTACAGAGGCACGTTGGCAGGTGGGGCTCTGCTGAATTTATATTTTTGTGAAAAACTATACATTTAATGGCGTAGCTAGGTCTGTGCTGCATTCGAGGATTTAAAAAAAATAATAATGCTATAATGTCTTGGCATTTTATGGCGTAATTGTAATCGGTTCTACTGAGTATTTCTCCGTTGCCTAAGTTTATTACAGAATGACGAGGATAATCATGGAACGTGGAACAAATGCACAAAAGTATAAAATCTCCTTAAATCAAAAGAACATTAGAAAAGAGGACAACATTTTTCAAAACGTAATTCAGTGTTATATCTGTTTAATTTTATCACCGTGAGCAGTGGGGAACACTGTATAAAACTTTGTGCATACAATAGTAAAGCCAAAATCTTCTGAAATTATGTTAGTGTCTTATAGTAAACACGTAGTTTGAATTATGTGACAAGTGACTGCTTTCACTGCGCCGGCACTTTCTCCTGTAGAGGGAAAATAGATTAGAGTACGCATTCGAGCTGCGCATAGCTATTATCCGTGTTCCAAAACTCGACGGTCCCTCTGCCAATAATAGACTATCAAAAACAACGTGGACAGTATTTGAGGTTAGAGCACTGTTTACTTAAGGAAGATTTTAGAACGGTTTATTCACTTCCCTAATCTAATTTTAACGCAGCTGTAACATACTCAAGGTAGTCAATTTATTTTATTCATATAAGGGATGTGTGAATCGAAAATGCAAATGTAAATAAACAGGTTCATCGCTGTTAGCCATGCGACTTTGAAAGTTGTATTAACATGCACAGGAGACTAAAATCGGACTAGCTCGATCATATTAACTCAATTTCCCGAGTCGCAATAAAATGTACCTATGCGCTGTTCACGGTAAAGTGGGCGCTTTTGAGACCCTAGTTACTTTTTCCTTTCAGCCATTTTTTATCCTTTAACCAACTTTTAAAATAAATATTGTCACATAAGTAGAGCCACGAGTATTTCGCGAATTCACTCGTACGTGAGGTAGACTCCAAACACGTTTTCTTGTCTCCTGCTGTTGTGATTGGACGACAGTTATTTAACCACGCTACATTTAACCCTGAGCCAGTAATAAGCAGGAAGTAGTGGTGTGAGTGAGTACTTAACACACCTGCACAGAGGACTCCTTGATCACAGCAACCAATAAGCGAACGATAATGTCTTGAGAGTATAGAGGACTATACAACCTAGCTTGCTGCCAACTCAACACGCGAAATACTCGGAGCTCTACACATAAGTAACAAACACATGTTCCACCGCACTCGGAAGTTAACATCTAAGGTCACAATAAAATATATGTAATGACTATAATTCCAAATGAGAGGGTTTTCAAAAGTGCTCACTTCACAGTGAATGACCTATAGTGCGTGGTACTCCCGCCAGGTGTAAACAACTGGCGGCGACGATCTCTATGTGCTATCGCTCTCGGAATACGGCCGGCGGCGTGACGTAACTGGAACTCGCAGACGCGCGGCGATATCTGGGAATGCGTCCCGGGAATAGCGCCAAAGTTACGACTGTCTCACCTCGCAGTTCCGGTAACTTCACGGTCGCTGTTCCCCTTCCTGTTCTCTCCCTTCTTACCCCCTCCTCCCCCCCCCCCCCCCAAAATCTTCAACACAGGCGCCTCTAGCGGTGCAAGGCCGTGACATACCCGCGTGCATATCCGGCAACGCCTGGGTGCGCGAACCACATACGACTGTAGCTTGCAACACATTCGGGGGGTCCAATGACAAACACAATACCAAAGTACAAGTGTTTAAGAGTCTAATCTGTCCTGAAATAATAACGCGAATTTTGCGCGTCCCTAATTATGAGGACGCTAAAACGCATTTTGTCGCGTGAATAACACGGCGTCACTTTTTCCAGCAGGTCGTTTTGTTTATCTTTATTCCAAACAGGGAAGGCGAAGGGTGAAGGAGGAACTGTAGGATGCAACAGTTTGAAACAGCTTGTGGCTGCGGAAATAACTGCCACGCTCTTGCGGAACAGCTGTGATTCTCCCCAATATCTAGGATAGTTCTAGGGTAGGTTAAGTTCGTTAAGTACAAGTGAATGCTAGAATAAAACTGTTGGGCCGCTCTAGAATGACACTGCGCCCCTTTAGAAGCGTATTTGCGAATCATAGCAGCCGTCGTCACAAGTAAACTGCACCTACGTTGTAATTACGCGCTAGTCAATGTACTACGTTTATAGGCTGTTCACGGTAATTTGAGCACTTTTGAGGCTCCAGCTAAGTTTCCTTTTCAGCCATGTTTTATCCTTTAACCACCATTTTAAATAAATACTGCCGTGTGAGTAATAAACACAGTGTCTAAGTCTAAAATAAAAGTTTTTTTTATTGACTATTGTTTCAAATGAGAGCGCTTTCAAAGGTGCTCCTTTACCGTGAATAGCATACACCAGTGTAGTCAAAGAAATTTTTATTTGCACGATAACCGAGGGAACCAGATAATAACAAAACTACGGCTGGCGGACTTTCATGTTCAGCTCAGTTATTCAAAACAAAGAAGGTTTTACCAATCCCGTTGTTGCCAATTATAGTAAAGTCCCCCAAAATTGTGAGAAATGACAAAAACAACAAAATTCAGTTTTTCCATTAATAATTATGCTAAAATTTCTATATTTTGGAAACAATGCCCAAAAATGTATACAATATACAAATATAAAAATATGCCTGAACACAGACTTAAGAACACGCAATATCATAAAATCGCCGAAAGGGCATATGTTTACAAAAATCTGAGTACAAGAAAAAATTTTAATATGGGATTACATATAGAATTGATTACAAAATTCCCTTTTACAAATAACGTTACATTAATTTGAATACTTAACTTGGAAATATTAATGCCCCAAGATTTTATGTTGTCTTTGCCTTGTCTTATAAAATGTATATACCCATAATTAAAATCTCGTTAATACATGCAGAATTTGCCGTCTGCCTGTTTTTCACATATCTATAGTGTGTGCTGTGCGGTGTGTGTTGTCCTCTTGTCTCCATATCCCCTGGTTGCTAATTGTTCAAGATGGCGGATGGCAGGTTAGGCGAATTATGCTGATTTTGTACGGTGTTAATTTCAGTACCGTTACTGTAGGGACACTGACATTTTTCAAAGGTTCACTTCAAAACATAGACTAAAGATGAGGCAGAACGCTTATACGTCTTCTCCACATGTACCCAACATTGACCTACCCTAATCCTATAACTGTCAAAGTCACATGGTCAACAGTGATGAACGTGTTTGTTTACATCCTAATTTTTAAATGACAACCACTATTATATTAATAAAATACTTTTAACAGTTTGAATGTAATCGGAAATCATTACAAATACATTAGAGGAAGTATAAAAACATCTTAAAAGCACTTGTTTACTAAACAGTGTTCTAACCTAAAACCCAATCCACAACATTTTTGCTAGACGTGTAAGCAGAGAAGCAGTTCATTGTTCGATCACGGGGATTGGTTGTGCGCAGCCAGCGAGATCGGTCTACCTTATCTTTAAACTATGCTTCAAAAGTGCTCTCTTTACCGTGAACAGCCTATCGTAAAAATTCACTAGTGAAATGTTACTGGTGATGTGATAAATGGGGAGTAAAATATTGACGGGCGACGTGTGTATATGAGGGAAGGCTATGCACGCGGCAGGTAGAAGAGTGGCTACGGTCGCCTGGAGGCCATGGCCATGACACCGGCTGGCTGCTGGCGGATGGAGAGGGCTGTTGACGGACCGGCGAAGCTGGCCGCAGTGACGCCACTGCCATTATTACACCACGTCTCCTCTCGCGAGAGCCTGCTCGCGGGCCTCGCGTAGCCCTGTGTCGCCAATCTCTGTTGGCAGAGTTTCAGTAGAGACATTTGCTATTAGTTTCGAAAATAGTTAAAACAAAAATCACCGGTGGCGGGACGAACGGTCGCCTTCCTGAACTCACAACATCAGGATTCAGGATTCATTAGAAGCCCGTACAAACGATAGTTCTCTTGATAGTGGTTCCTCAATCATTTTAATTATATCAAAAATTCATTTTCTTTCATATCTCTTTAAAAAAATATTTTCATGAAAGGTAGCTAGGTTTAAATTAGTAATACATCATTAAATAACTTCCTTCAAAAATTAACGCCCCCCCCCCCAAATAAAACAACATTTTAATTTAATTTTACTGATTATGTAACAGAGTTCACGACTTTTAATTAATATCAATGTGGTGGAGGGGGGATTAGAACAATGTCCAACGATCCCCTTTTCGGCTACTACCCGATAAGAGAAATCAATAAAATATAATAGATGTCAGTTATGACCAATGGCCGAGCACCGATCAAATTT
The DNA here is from genome assembly GCA_029891345.1 of Dryococelus australis. Lineage (NCBI taxonomy): Eukaryota > Metazoa > Arthropoda > Insecta > Phasmatodea > Phasmatidae > Dryococelus > Dryococelus australis. Next base: position 41,972,032 of record CM056997.1, read on the forward strand.
GTAATATCTTTGTTGTTATTGTCGAGGGTGTCCTGGGGGCGATCCCCACTCGCTTTTCCCGCTTGTAGCGGGGACCCAGTTACGCGAGCGTCACCAGCTGGCCGCGGCGGAGTGAGCGAAGATGTTCTTGATGAAGGCGAAACGAGGGGACTAAGGAGCAGCGCCGGGATGCAAGGGCGTGGGGAAACGGGATTGATTGATTGATTGATTGGAAAGGGCTTATTGACCTCCCAGTGTTGTGCCTGAAAGCTTATCATGGGGACGGCTTAGAAACTAACTTGTGACTAGGGACACCTGTTTTTCACGAAAATATTTGCGGACGCTAGACTTCAACATCCTATGTGCTCACCTGCAGTCTTCATTTAACTATTGGCCACTAGCCTTTGTGTGAAGGCAGTCTGTTACATGAGTGAGTCAATCAGAATTGAGTTTCTCCTATACTGACCATCCATGATTCGCAAGCAGACATATAAGACGGGCAACAATTCAAATGATTCTATTACCAAAGTGATTCTGAACAGAAGTGCGCTGGAACACAACATGTCCTGAAATCTTTTTCGCGAAAAACAGGTGCCCCTACCTAACTTAAACTAACACCCACGCCTTACTTGGGATTCGAACCCAGAACTTCCCGCACCCCAAACAGGCGGCACACCAACCGACTGCGTTACTGGAGTTCGGCGGGACACGGAAGATTCACGAGGAAACTTGCCGACCAGCGGCATCGTCCGTCACGATTACCACACGCGAAAGCCGGGAGTGACCTCACCGGAGTCGAACCCTCTTCATCGGAGAAGGGGGGGGGGGGGTCCTCTAGCCGCTATAGCACCATGGCTCCCGTGAGTTTTTCGAACTTTTTGATGAAAATATATCACAATGAATACTTAGTCATCCACTGTCCGTGATGAACGACACTACATTACCAGAGACACGGGGTTCAATTCCGCTGGATACGAACTCGAAATTTTTACATGAGACGTGCATGAATATTGTGAAAATTTCCGCTCATCGAGAGGATTGCCCGACTTTTTCTGCAAGCATTACTTAAGTTCGTCCGCAGTTGATTCGTGATAACCCTTGGGAGTCCCTCGGAGCTAACGCTCCGTCCTGCAGGAGTCAGCTCATTTATGGTCGCTTATTGCAATGTGCGTGTTCATTCCTCACTACTCCACCTGTCCTTGACTTTCTCTCTTGGCCTTTTCTTCTTCGCGTGGCGGATTGAGTAGGCACGAGGCTGGTGGGCGTAACTTCATATATCCTGGTGTTGAGGTGTGTGGGCCTCAGGTAGTGTTTATTCTACTCAGTTTAGGATCACAATGAGGTTTCTTGTGGGAGAGTTTGTGGTAGGGCCAATTTCCGCCGCTAGGTGCGCAGTGTTACAAAAGGTAACTTTTAATTGAAATTTTAAGCTACGTGAATAATAAAAGAAAGCGTTTACTTAGTTACGAAGTTATTTTATATTTTATTTATGTACAATTACCCTGTTTTGTAACGTAGAAAGTAGAGAAAATCTGGTGTCTCCGATGGAGAGGGAACATGATGCCAGCTATAGAAGAAGGGGAGAGATTGAGAGTGTGTAACAACTATGCTCTGTTGGGATGCGGGCCTTCGCACCCATCAACACTTCCGTTTCATTTTCGTGCCCCAAACCTCCTCCCTCCCTGGCTTCGCTTACCAAAACCCCGCCGGACAACTTTTAAGCATTTTTCTCCCACTACCACAAATTTATTTGGCCATTGTATTAATTGCGTCGTGGCTACGCACGAACAGCGGAGTTTTTTTTTCCTGGTTGTGCATACAGTGAAAATAATTAACATACTGTGAGTTTAATTTCTGCATATTACTACTGCTTCTTCTTATAATTACATGAAATAGTCAATTTTGTCGTTTGTTGCAGTTTCGCTTCTTACCTTTTAGTATGTCATTATACTATACACTAAAGAGCTATAGGCTGTTCACGGTAAAATGAGCAATATTGAAAGCCCTGCTTAAGATCTACTTGTGTGCACGTTGTGTATTCTTCCGCCTTATGCAAAATTAACTTTGCCGTGGGCCTCGTCGCTTTATTCATGCGTCGGTCAAGTGAAACCGTGAAATTATTATAAAAGAGGATATTTTACCAAATTTGCCCGTTTTTACACTTCGATGCCTAAAAAAAACAGAAAACGAAAGAATTAATTTAAGTTATCACAAATGGTTACTAATGAAACTAATTTCCACCCCTCGTTACCAACTTTGATAGGCGCATGCCACTCAGTGCTCCCGTTAAAATTTACGCAGGCAGGGGCCGTAAGTTTTTCCTAAGGTTGATTTCAAAAGTACTGACTTTATCGTGTACAGCTTTTAGAAAAATGGCCCGTTTCGACACGCACGCGTGCAGTAGCCATGGCCTTTACTGTCCACAGACGTTTATGTAACTGCGACCTTGTCGGTCCCATAGACTAAAGATGAGGTAAATAATTCGTCTTCAGCGCATGTACCAATCATTGACCTACCCTAAAAGAACACAACTGTTAAAGTCACATGATCAACAACAGTGAACGCATATTTTTATATCTCAATTTTCCAAAGACGAGCGCTTTTATATGAATGAAGTTCTTTTATGATCAATTTGAATTTAATCAATCTGCATTACAAATTGGTTAGAGGAAGTATACATGCAGCTGAAAGCACTTGTTTACTAAAAAGTATTCTAACCTCAAATCCAATCCATGCCGTTTTTGTTAGTCGTGTTGGCCGAAAAGCAGTTCAGTGTTGGGACACGGAGACTGGCTGTGCGCAGCCAGCGAGATTGGTCTACCTCGTCTTTAGTCTATGGTCGTTCTACAGCTGCTCGCAATCCATAGCTCCATAGACTAAAGATGAGGTAGAGTGATCTAGCTGGCTGCGCACAACCTATCTTCGTGTCCCAACATTGAACTGCTTTTATACCTACACGTTTAGCAAAAATGGCGTGGATTAGGTTTGAGGTTAGAACACTGTTTTGTAAACAAGTGCTTCTAAGGTGTTTTATGCTTCCTCTAATCAACCTGTAATGCGTTTTGATTAAATGCACACTGGTAAACGTATTTAATTAATATAATTAATATAATAGTCCTTGTAATTCAAAAATTAAGAATCAAACAAACACGTTCATCTCTGTTGACCATGTAACTTTGACAGTTGTGTTCCTTTCGGGTAGGTTAATGTTGGGCACATGCGCTGAAGACGAATAACCGGCCTACTTCATCTTTAGTCTATTATTGGGACCTATATTGCGCACCTAGAGAGTGCATCCTCTCTACGCATAGCTCCATAGACGAGTGTGTTGACGGAGACGTGAAGGTTGGCTGGTTGGTGTGTTGCAGAGGGCGACAGGTGTAGCACTCCCAACGGCGAGAGGGGAGTGTGCCGTGTGTTTGAGAAGTGCCCCACGGCGCTGCAGGACTTCCAGCAGAGGTCCATGGAGCCGCAGCGCTGCAGCTTCAAGGGCAGCCAGGTGGTTGTGTGCTGCTCAGACGCCCTGCCGCATCTCTCCCGCAGCGAGGAAGGTGAGTAGCTGCAGCGCCTTCGCGGAGTTGCACCCACCCACCCCAACCCCCCCTCCCCAACTAAAAATTAATTATGTAATATTATGACTAACATTGTTCAGCTCGTACGCATTGTATGTGATGACATTTTCCTCGAGTAAAAAAAAAATGCACTTTACATTTTTTAAATAATTTGATGTCAGAAACAAATTTCTTCTATTTTGTTGCTGACGTACCTAATTACAAATACTAAGTTGTACAGACGAACAATTTACAACATAAACTAATGCCGTGAGTAATGTTTAAAAAATGCAAAAAATTAAGTTCAGTAACTTTTTTGCAAACCTCTACAAAATGAGGACAAACATCTGTGAATTATTTACTTAGCATGAAATAATATATATTAAAAATATCTATGTAGCTTAAATGCGTATATTTAATATTAAATAATACAATTTTTTATAATGTGTTAATAATTCGGAGTGCTATTTGAAAAATTGGATCAAAGAAAATATATATCATGTTCAAAACGAAAATCTTTAAATTGAATTTGAGTCGTTGAATGGCTTCAAAGATAAAATAGCCGCGATTATGACGCCTGAGTGACGCCGCACAGCATTCAAGGAATTTAATTCAATTAATGTAAAGGAAATTAAAATTGAAATTTGATTGTGTCGAAGGGGTTTTAAAGGAAAGAGTTGGACGCCATCTGAAATTTATATTGGATAATTTTTTAATACTTATTTTCGCGATTAATTTAGGAAAATATGACTATGTTAGGGCATAAAAGATTGTTTTATTATATTTTAGAGACTATTATCGTTGACTTCTTGGACTACTGTCATTTCTGTAGCAATTCTAAGAAGGTAACCAATAATCAGTTCGTATTTATTTAACGCTGTAAACAAATAAAGGCACGCCATTGATATTACGTACTCTGCCTTGTCGAAGAATAGATTTCAAAAATGAGTGCTGACTACATTTTACGATAAAAAAAGCTAATAGTGCAATAATTGTTTTTATCTTTCCCCTTGACTCATCTGAATACTCTTAACCCTTACAGCCACACAACAGATGCTGTCCATTCACGGTTGCTTCCAACTTTTCTGAAGCCCTGCTAAAGTTTTGCTTTCAGGATATTCCTTCGCCTCGTGCAAACAAAGCTTAACCAAGTCTGCAAAATTACACCAAAAGGACAACACCCCGTATTCGAGCGTACTAACTTTAATAATATTTTGTATGGTAGCTATTTATTACTAGGCATTCCCTACGCACCTGTTTTCTCTCTGTTTTTATTCATATTAATTATAAATTAAATATTATACTTTACAGATAAAATACAAGTGAAAGTTCAGTTAAAACCAAAGCAAGGCTCTTTTATGTTAGCAGACGTATAAAACGCTTGTGACACTTGGCATACTTAGGAAACAAATTAACATGTTATGCATGGGGCGATTTGTCAGAGGTTGGATTCGAAAAGTACGAAGAAAGAGCGATTAGACTGTAGTGAAAATTTTGACTGTCATGATGTCTGCCGAACCCACATTTTTTTTTTTTTTGTTGTACGCGTTTAGTTGATTTAGTACATTACTTTCCGACTTGATGTTTCGGTTTTTAGTTTTGTAAACGTGTACGCTGCCTCCACAGATACTGCTGTTTCGAAAGGTTGTGCATGAATTGGGCTGTGTGTAAATGCATTTATTTACGACGGAAAATTTGTCAGAAACACTCTTCCAGCAGAAATACTAGTAAGTTTTGTATTAGGATAACTGTGAGTCTGGGTGCAGAATACCAATGTAAAAATTTTCCATGGCGTAGTGTATGTCTAGCCGCGTAGTGTATGTCTAGCCGCGTAGTGTATGTCTAGCCGTTCATTGTTACATCACAGCAAATCGGAAGGTAATGGAGCACGTTTGTGACGCTGCCCCATGTCTTTTGTTAACTGACAAATACTTGGATGTTTTTTTGGTTTTATGTTTTAATGTATCTACCGAAATCAATGGTGGACAATCTGAACAGTTTACCTCAGGAATTAAAGAATAAAACACAGTCTAATAATTCAGTTCAGACCGTTTTCCTCAATTATTTCAGCTTTTTTTTAATGCCATATAGCGATGTAACGATGAACGAGAAACTATGTGTACATAGTCTGGCGCGTTCGCACTTGCGACGTAGTGTGGTGTGTGTATATTTCTCGTACGTCTTGAAAAGTTAAATATTCCTTTGAATTATCACTGCGACTGGACCTTGTTATTTCAAACTTAGGGTTTCCGGGCGAATCACAGTCGTTAGGCGTAAATCTGATTCACAGATGGCCTGCAAGCGCTAAGCAAACATTCAGAATCCACGAACAAACCACAGGTGCCATGGACAGTGCTTCCTAAGCCGATTTCCGCGGAGCGGGAATATTATTGCGGGTTAGACGCGGCTGCAAATTTGGGTAGTCCATTGGTGGTTTCTTCACACATTTGAATCAAACCTTTGAAAAATTACTCCATGTATGAGGTGTTTATTTATTTCCTAAATATACCATGTATCGCAAGCGTTTTATAGATATGTTAAAACAAAAGTATCAATTTTTCGTTAAATCGAAGTTTTGCCTTTATTTTATTAATAAATTATAACATTTAAATTGTACTTAATATGAATAAAACAGCGAGAAAACATTTTTGTTGGTAGTGCGTAATAAGAAATAGTTCTCATGCAAAATATAACTGAGTGCGCACGAATTCGGTGTGTTGTCCTTTGGTGTATTTTTCTAGACTTAGTTAAGCTTTGTTCGCATGAGACGGAGGAATATCCTTGAACTAGAACTTTAGCAGGCCTTCAGAAAAGTGTGAAGTAACGATGAATGAATAATATAGTTACAATATTGGTAAGTATATGCTAGTGGCTGACCGAGGATCCAAAGAGAAAGTAAATTCACTTGTAGGTAACCGAAAATCAGGGAAAGTTTAGAGCTTTCTCTTAGAGTGAAAAATGGCGGAAATTGCCACTACCCGGTGGGTTTTGTCGGGGTGATCTCGTTTCCGCCCCTTCGTTGTATTCCGTTGCTACTCCATCTCCACCTCCCTTCACTTATTATTCGTAATACAAACAGCCACTTCTCTGGAGTGTTCCGAATCGTTTTTGTAAGTCTCAGTTGTCAACTGAACACGGAACACGTAAGCAGAACGAGCGAACGAATCTGGATGAATTTAAGCTCTTTTACAATACAAAGAAATATAAAGACCTGCCACTTGAGAAATAAAATATTAAAATAAACTCTTTTGTTACACATTAACAACACATAATCTTTATAACATACGCCCATAACGTGGTATTTATACAATGTCCAGTACACCATATATAGTACCGTCAAGCTACGGACGCCACTGCAAATCCACGTCCTTGTTTTCTTGTAAACACAATTGTCACGCAAACAAAGACCACAGAACCAAACACTTAATTCCTATTGGCTACACGGATTCGCAAACAGGGAGGCGTTGTGACTTGGCCAACTTTCTTCAGTCATTCCGTATGTATTCCTGTAAGTAAGTATTTCACTGGAGATTGAACACAGTGTTTAATGCTCTCCACGTCCATGATATGTATCAGAGTCAAGAGTCGTTGTAGAAAGGGCCTTACCAAACGAGTTACGAACGTGCTAGTTGGCGCAGTGGTAGGTCTCTGAACTCGCATTCGAGAGTACCCGGGTCCGAATACCTGTCCACTCATCCTGGTTTCGGTTTTTCACTGTTTCCCGAGATCACGCCAGGCGAATACTGCTGGGATGGTTCCATATACTACAGACCATTACCTATTTCTTCTCCACTGGTGTTTCTCTGAGTAACTTGTTCCGTCTCTGTAGTTACCTCGCTGTTGACGAGACGTTAAGCCCTACCCGATCTGCAAACGAGTTGTGTCTCCGATGGAGAGGGAACATGATGCCAACTATAGAAGAAGGGGAGAGATTGAGAGTGGGTAACAAATAGCCTCTGTTGGGATCCGAGCCAGAGAAGAAGAGGAGAAATTGAGAAAGTTTGGCAGGTAACGACTATTAGGACGCGAACTAGAGAAGAAGAGGACTGACTAAGAGCCATAAAGCTACAATTGTAATGCAAGCCACACAACAAGCGGAGAGATTGAAATATGCTAACAGCTACTGTTGTGATGCGAGCCAGATAATACAGGGAGAGGCTGAGAGAATCTGACAGCTATTTGCTGTTGTGAAGTAAGCCAGAGAAGAGGAGGAGAGATTGTGAGAGCCTGACATCTAGCTACTGTTGTGATGCTAGCTAGAGAAGAAGGAGAGAGATTGAGAGAGGTTACTGCTGTGAAGGTAGCCAGAGAAGAAGAGGAGAGATTGAGAGAGCCTGACAGCTAGCTACCGTCGTGATGCGAGCCAGAGAAGAAGAGGGGAGATTGAGAGAGACGGATAGCTAGCTACTGTTGTAATGCGAGCCAGAGAAGGGGAGAGATTGAGAGAGACTGACAGCTAGCTACTGCTGTGATGCGAGCTAAAGAAGAAGGCGAGAGTTAGAGCCACGCCAACGGCTAGCTACCGCTGTTCTGGTGTCCTTGACCGCGACATCCACGGAGGTGGTGGCCCACCCCCGCCGGGCAGAAGCAGAAGTGTGCGAGTGAAGACGAAGAAGGCGCCGTGATAAGCCGGCTGGCGCCCCACATGCTGGCAGGCTTTTCCAGGAACGAGGCGCTCTCTCCACACGTGAGTCAGCGTCGCCAGAAGGTCAAGGCGAGCCGGAAGCTGCTCGCAGCGCAGCGGTCACCGGACTTCCCTGCACACCTCGTTGTTGTGTCGCCCCCAATCTCGCACCTTGCATCCATCAACACTTCCGTTTCATTTTCGTGCCCCAAACCCCCTCCCTCCCCGGTCAGGCTCTCCAAAACCCCGCCGGACAATTCTGAAGCATTTTTTTCCCCACTACCACAAATATAATTGGCCATTGTATTAATTACGTCGTGGCTACTCACAAACAGCGGAGTTTTTTCCTGGCTGTGCAAACAATGAAAATAACTAACAGAATATGAGTTTAATTTCCGAATGTAACCATTGCTTCTTCGTATAATTACATGAAATACTCAATTTTTTCGTTTGTAGCAGTTTCGCTTCTTACCTTTTAGTATGTCTTTATACTATACAACAATGTAAAAACGTCATCTTCGGCTATGTTGGCAGACTAAAAAATATATATATTATGATTGGTGATGCCTTGAGAGCTTTATTTTTTTTATCTGAAGCTTGTGTTCGTTTTCCTATGAACATATAAAAAAATGAAGGTAGGTGGAATATTAAGTCATCTTCGATATGCTTACATTAAATTTTCCCATGATTTAAAATTATTAATTTTTAGCCAGCAATTTAAATGTGCAGGGAAAATAATTATTTCTTGTTTTAAAACAGTTTTATTAGGCTCTGCTACTATGTTCTTTAAAGTGCAAATTTTTGCAAAAGTACTTATAACGTCGTCTCATATCGACCCTATTTCACATCCTTTGTACAAATTTGGGACTTCACAGAATGCAGTTGGAATATTGTGTGGGTATGAAGTTTTTAATACTTTTATAATGTGTTTTTGTAATGTATTTAGAATTAAAATGCAAATTTTTCATCGATATGCAATAATAAGATTATTAGTATATTAATTTTGTTGTCCTCCATCCCGCAGTAATACAATTGATATGGAGTCAGATGTATAAAAATTTCAAAGAATGTTTTTTTTTTTTCAATAAAGGGGGAAAAAAAATTTAAATATTTAACAAAGTTTGTCAACATGTACTTGCATCGAAAAAAAATAACCACAATAAAAACATTTTTAATGAACAAGAGAGATTCGAACCTGCAGTTTACATACAAAGCAAGATTATTATCCACTGCTCTACACAGTTATACAGGATTTAAAACAGAATAAATTAAAATATTATGTAACATTAAATCATTAATGAAATATTGAATATGTTTCATTTAATGGAAAATTTGGTCATTAGGTAAAGAAACAATATCTGTTTGAATTGATTCAAGCTACTTTTAATATGCGTGTTGTCTCAAATGTGGTTTTCCTTTCGTAGTAAAGATTTTATTTGAGATGAGAATCTGCAATGCGCGTGCGCAGTAAACCTGGCAACAGTTTACCTCGATGATCCGTCGACTAAAGTTAGTCCCACTCTATTCGGGGTTTATGAATACTACATAGTTAGTCAACCCTTAGTCCGGACTAACCTCAGACCAACTCCGAGGAAGATCATCTCTGGATGAAGATCTGACTATGAATAATGCCCTAAGAAAACATTTTAAAACAAGTAATAATTATTTCCCTCAACAAGTTAAATTGAAGACTAAAAATTAAAAATTTTATATCATGGGAATATTTTATGTAAGTACATCGAAGTTAACTTGATATTTTTATATCCCGCCTGCCTTCATGTTTTTATATGTTCATAAGTAAAAAGAACACAAACTTCATATCACATTTAAAAAATGAAGCTCTCAAGGCATCACCAATCATAAAATACTTATTTTCTAGTCCTCCGACATAACGGAAAATGACCCTTATACAATGCTGTTTATAAAGACGTAATTACTAACAGCTATACGTGCCAGCCACATCCACCTTTAGAGATTAATTTATTCCGTTCCTTTATCACGTATACGATAATTTTAGGCAACTTGTGAGAAGCAGTATAGTAAAAAAAAAAGAACTGCAGTTTTGAGGAAGTATTAGCGTGAAGGCTGAGTGGTAAATGATTGTTCGAGCTAAATCACAGGTAGGACTCAGAATTTACGAGCCGATAATCAAATGCTTCAAAGCTTTATATAATAAGCAGCCCTCTCGTTCTTATTGTTATTAACATAAAGGTAATATATGAAACCGAAACTAACTTTTTATAGGTTAGTGTTGATTTTTATACACGTTCAAAAAATTACACATTCGGATTTTGTTACAAACTTGCCTACCGCCATATTAATAGTAGCAATACCGATGTCAAATTGCACGATAGTTAACGCAAATTATTTTGTTTATTAGGAAAATATATTTAGCACAAAAATCATGTTTCGCGGTAAAAGACCACTTACATGGAAAGAAGGGCCGCTGTTAGAAGCGCCAAACCGATCTTTGTACTTACACCATGAAACTGTCGTGTCCGTAGCCATTTCAACCTAATGACACAAGAAAATCCGACAAAATGTAATGTCTGTAGTGACTTCTTAACTTACCACATCACGCCAAACATTTTAATATAATATAGAACTCACAGTTCACCAATTTGACTATCGAAAATGAAACATTTCGCAACTGTTGACTACGTGATGCCACAGTGGTTAACTTGGTAGACGTACTCAATTTTCATCATATCGTTTCCTGGTCAAATCCCGTAAGGATTTTATTTCTTAGTTCATATGGTGTTTCAATGCATAATCCAGCGTATTTAATAAAACTGCGATAAAAATATAAATACTATAAAGTTATTGTCAGTGTCGACAAACAGTTGGTACGGTATGTCAATAATCTTATGAAGAGTCGAGGATAATATTTTTTTTTGTCGTGACTTAACCGGCACTAGAAACATTTTTGACAGGGATAGCGCAGTGTCGATCCTCCGAGCACGCGCTGCTATAAAGTTTGCACGACCGTGATTACTGCGCTTATCTGTGCAAGCACGCGAGGGCCAGGAAATCCTGCACAAGGGCGTGGTAGCAGACACTCGGAGCAACGCGCGCTGGAAGATACCGACAGGTCTCACATTGAACGTCACGAGTCCCAGTAGCTCTCTGCAATCGCGTGCTGGAAGGAGGACGATGACCCCCCAATCCATGAACTCACACTTTCACGATACCATCTATCTTGCGTCATATTTTTCATAACAAGGCATACAGGTAGGTATTTCACGAATGAGTGAATATTTTTTAAACTTACATTAAAAAAAAAAAATTCAAGCCCAAACTTCATGGATTTAAAGTAAAATCTGGCTTTATTTCGTACAATAATATCTGGAAACACATCAGGGAATCAGGGAAATAGTTATTGGTTTTAATCCATAAAAATCTATTGTTGTTCAAATTGTTAAACAATTTTATTCCTTTTTTTTTTTTTTTTTTTTTTTTTTGCATTTTAGACCAAGATTTTGCAAACAGTTACATATTCATATTTATAACAATTAAACAGCATCACTAAATGATTGCATTCGTTATGTCCAACGCAATATCAATTTTTCCATTCGGCGTAAGGATATATAGTAGCTATGAAAAGCTCCTACTAAACAGATTCTTCAGAAATTTTTAACTAACAGCGAAAATCAATTTTTACGGTGCTGCTGCCGTTAACTATAGTCTCATTTGGAAAACGAACAATTACAAAGTAGACAGCAGCTGCAAAGGTAGAACAGTGTCGTTTTAGTGAAAATCGATGAGGTAACACGGCAAACCTTACTGATACAAAACAAGAAAATAAACACTTAATTTGCACGAGATGTGCTAGCGGGAAAATAAAATAAAATTTCGTGGGCTGCCAACCCCCCTTAATATAACACGCCAAAAAAATTAGTTTAAGCTGTAAGGCAACGCTTTTCTCTCGTTTGAGACCGAGAAGTGCGGGAGCGATAAGGGCGACACTGCCGCGCACATCAAGTGCACCACCGCCGCTAAGGGCGAGCCTCTCAACTGGCACGCAGTGTTCTCGTCGCTCTGCGTGTACCTATGGGACTTTCAGTGGTGACCCTATTATTTTATTGGTGGGACGTATGTAGGAAGATTCAATACGGGGCCCTTGAGTAGTTTTGAACGTATCTGACGCGTATATTTCGAGATAAAGCGCTTTGAGAAAGCCGATTTTAGCCTTTTTTGGAGTACTCAAAAACGATGGGAGCGAAGAAAAATAAAGTGCCTTTTTCTGCAGCAATAATATTGCCTGTTCAAATAGTAACCCCTCTTCAAAACAGAATAACAGTTTATTAATCTGGGCTACCAAATACAGACGTGGCAAATAACCAAGCAGACTTGCTAACCAAGTTCGTTGACGTCATGTAGTTCCGTAAACACACCAACCCCATAACAGCAGCATTGAATCTTACTCCAGGAAATTGTAGGCATCACACATTTCACCAGCTGGCGGGACGAGAAATAAATCGTTCAGGCAGGACAGTCTTTGGCAGGACAGGAGTACTCACATAAATTTGCTTGAGTTTGCTCATTGACACGCGTTTCAGACTCGAAGCAGGGCTCCAAGTGCTCATTTGAACGTGAACAGCCTATAATGTGCGTGACGCCTTGGAAGCACTCGACCAACAACCCTCGTCTAATGCGCGTTATTTTCGTAGAATAGCACAGTGCGTGCACGTTGAAAAGTTTCGTGGGAAGATGAGTATTTGAAGCGCTCTGCAACACAGTTCAAGTGCAAGTGTAGGTGGGAGATCGCGACGACACGGCGATTCACAGGCCCGTGATGTGCGATACTCTCAAGCTGGATTTACAATAACCCAACAGTTCGACTCAAACAGCTCCGACACAGACGAAAATCTTTCATCAGCCAATCAGGAGCAAGGTCACCCCCGACAAATGCAGCCCCGATAAACGTATATTCTATTTCTACTTTCGTCGGGCGTCGGACCGGTCGGCCTCGCTTGGCAGTAGAAATAGAGACAGAAAAACAACCTTACAAAATAAAATATCGTGCAAATTACACTACTGTGGTAAATTTCACATTTAACATATGTTTTTTTACGTGTACATCTTGGTTTATGAAAATTCGTGGAAAATAACTGCTCCAAAATCCAAAAATATTTTGCTTAAAAAGTTATCAAAACAAAATAGTGTAAAATGATATGTGATTTCTTCACACTGCATAGCAAGTTACTGGTATTTCTAGGATATTGCCGAAAGCCAAGCAGCACTTGGTGGAAGGAAACTGTCGGGGTATTGTAAACATTAAACTAATTTTGGTGGTGGAAATGGTCGGGCTGTAACGTCGTGTCTGTCGGGAAGACCTCGTCGTGGCATTGTAAATCCAGCATAAGTGAGCACGTATTCGTAATCAAAGCGTAAACTGCAGCACGCCAACCTGAACGCGGGTCGTGGCCCAGTTGGAAGACCACTGTCTGGAGAGAGTTCTCTCTCTGCCGCCAAAGAGCACAGTGTCATGTCAATCGATCACGCATTCACACACACGTAAACTTTCATCCACTTTCTCCCTCTTTCTGCGTGGAATGGTTTCAACGCCAACCACGGCAGATCGGTGGAACCTTTTAGAAACGGGTTTCTACAACTTAGCAAAAAAAAAAAACAAGGACATACGTGGGGTGTGGGAGCGTGGAGCGGAAAGGTTTGACAAGGCGTTGAGAGCCGATGAGTGTAAAGTGAGGTGGAATTGACGCAGCAACGGAGCGCAAGGGCGGAGGAAACGAGAGATCCCCGAGAAAACCCGCCGACCAGCGACATCGTCTGGAACGATTTCCACTTGCGAAAATCCAGAAGTGACTCCGACTGGGAGTTGAACCGGTCCACCTTGGTGGGAGGTGGGCGCTTTAATCGTTACGCCAAACATTGCCCCCCCCCCGGGGGGGAGGGAGGGGTATTTAAGTGCCCGTGTTATTCGGTGTACACTCTCTCGCCAAACTCTTTGTGAAGCCTGTTCGAGGAAGTGAGCACTTTTGAAATCAACCTTTGAAATATGTCACTGCCTCCACCTGCGTATATTTTAACGGGCGTACTGGCTGTCGTGGCACCTAGTAAAGTTGGCATAGGCTGTTCACGATAAAATGTATACTTTTTAAGGCTCTCCCACCAGGTATTAACCATTAACAAATATGTTCTATTGCAGCTTGATACATTAACGTTTGAGAGTGGTGAAAGTATAACACGTATTTATTAGTCACATAGCAATGCTGATATTAAAAAGAGACAAAAAGATAAAAATTGGCGAAAAGGAAAAAATCTGGAAGGGCCTTAAAAAGTGCTCACTTTATAGTGAATACCCTATGACGACGGAAGGAAACACAGTTGTATGTCTTAACGTTAAATTAAAACTGTTATGTAAAAATTCGTGAATGCTAAATTTGTAATTTATGTTTATTTTTTTCATTGCATATAAATGCAAGGGTAAGAAAATTGGTAAAATATTTACGTTTCTAATAACTTCACAGTTCCTCTTGACCGACGTATGAATAAAGTGATCAGGCCCACGGCAATGTTATTTTACCTTTGTCGGAAGGATACACAGTGTGCATGCAATCGAAGAGGTCACATGTAACTGCGACTAACCTATACCCACAAGCGAGAGTAACCTTCAAGGGAGAACAATACACATCGACGAACGTCAGAACGTAACGTTACAGGCCGTATGCAGTCTGGTGTGCGGTTTGTGTGGTACATCGTGGTGAGTTCAAGGTCGCACGGGTGTGCAGGGAAAGGACGAAGGCGACCGGATGTCCTTGATTACAGTGAGCTCCTCCAGCTCTCAACTTTTGAGTCGTACTGTGGGCGGGAGGGGAGTTGGTCGCGACGCAGAGGCGTGTAGTGAGTTGTTTTTTTTTTTTTACAGGGTAAGCAATATAATAGCCCCACATATTTGAGTGTTTTAGATAACATTTGCAAATGCCGGGCTGTGGTTCCATTTTCGATTTCTACTAACAAACGCAACTTCCAACTTCATTTACCCTCCACATGTATTTACCGTTTTATAATGCCTAACATTAGTTATAAAAACGGAAACGAAATGAATGTAATAATAATTAAACTGAATATTATTTAGAGAGCATATTATAAATTATAAGAACACTTTTATTCACTTTCCAAGGAATGATAACTGGAGAACGACTGCTTACCCTGCCGAAGGAAAATAAATACTAGATAGCGGCACTATGCGTGTACAGCACGGAAGTTACGAAAACTCTGTTTCTCGAATCGGAAACGGGAAACTCTGATTTAAGTGTGTTTAAATTTAAAGTTAAGGCGATAACTATAAAGGGCCAGACATTTCCAATATGTATAGGCTAAGCAGTGCTTACCTCGCGGCTATTGAATAAGCGCCACTGTCGCGACGAAGCCTGTCGTCTAGTGACTTAGACTGAAGATGAAGTACGCCAATTTTTTTTTTCGCATGTACCCCAACACTGACTCGCCACTCGCTAGTACAACTGGGGCCGCGGTGGCTCAGCGGTTAGCCTGCTCGCCGCCTAACCAAGGCGAACCGGGTTCAATCCCCGGCCGGCTCACTCCCGAATTTTCGCATGTGGGAATCGTGCCGGACGATGTCGCTGATCGACGGGTTTTCTCAGGGATCTCCCTTCCCCCCCTGCCTTTCGTTCTGGCACCGCACCGTACTAGCCTCGCTTCATCCTCATTGGCTCTCCTCACTCGCGGTCAGTGGCTGGTAACCTACTTGACAGCTCGCAGTCCAGCCAATAGCGAATTTTTCGCAGCACACAGAAGCCAACCAGGCTCTCAGTGCCTCACGCAGGCAATAAAAAATTGGGCATTCCTACATGCCAACATCAGAAGAAAGTGCCACGCCATTTCGTCTCTGCGAAGGGCGCGTTTACACTGTGATAGTAGCTATCACGAAATTGTGTGACAGTAACTGCCACGATAGGTCCAGTTTACACACACGATCGAGACTTGCTGTGATGGTTAACCTCAAAACGGACATGTCCAACAACACTTGTGTAAATACATTAATAGGGCCTACATTTATATCATTTTGCCAAGAGGTTGATATTTGTTGGATTAGTTGCATATCGTAACAGGATATTAATGACATGTAAAAATATATTGTTCCCATGGTTTATTATATGACAATAAACATGCTTTCAATACTGTCGTGTCATACCTATATGGTAATATACGTCCTGTCATACCGCCACATAGTGTAAGAACCGTGGCCGATATTAACACGATCAAAATAATTCTGCAATGGTACTGTCAAGGTGAACACATGTACACATTTGTGACCTGCACTCTCACGATAGTGTTGCTAAATGGTTTAAACTACGATAGTTGCATGTTCTGTCACATCGGTTACTATCAATTATCTAGCTCGAGCTGCTATCGCGAAGGTGCGTCAGTAACTATCGTGTAGTTTTCACGGCAATAGTAATGCGAAAGTAGCTCTCGCTATAGGAACTATCGCGAATTACTATCGCCGTGTAAACGCGTCCTTACTTGTTTATTGTGTGTAATCACAAGCGCTCTTTCGTCCACTGCCCGACTGTGGCGGACGCCTGCGCGCTGTGGAGCAGGCTGCCCGCAACACAGCTCAGTAAGACTTGCACGGCTTTCATCCAGTCTTTCCTCCTTTGGAACCGGTTAATCAGCTGCTCGGGTGTGGCTACCAGGTCACTGAGACGTCTGCAGAACTGTACCAAGCTCGCCGGTGCTCCACACAACCAGCTCCGCCGACAAGTCGCCAAACTCGGTGTCGGAAGCATAAGTGGTATAGACTGTTCACGATAAAACGAGCACTTTTGAAATCAACCTTAGAAAAACAATTACTTCCGCCCCCCCCTTTTTTTGTATATGTTTTAACGGGACTGGCATGTGCCCAGTAAAATTTGTGAAAATGTAAGGAAAGTAGTTCCATATCTTAAAGTCGATTGAAAGGTGTTAGGTAACCATTTATAATTACTTAAATTCATTCTTTCGCTTCCTGTTTTTGTTTTCTAATGCATCGAAGTGTAAAAGTGTAAAAGTGAAATTTTTCTTTTATAATAAAGTAATGAGGTCCATGACAACGTTAATGTTACTTAAGGCGGAGTAGATCTTAAGGCGGGCTTCATTTTACCGTGAACAGACCTCTCACTACTCGCCTCCCTCCCCGGCAAAGTGTATTTGATCGTATAGGAGAGGTCACTCGCGGTTTTCTCACTTGGAAAACGTGGCGGACGTTGTCCTCTTTCCCCCACCATTGCATTCAATCTCTGCTACTTACTCACCTATCTCCGCTCTCCATCGGCGCTAAAGACCTAGGCTGTTAAGCGCCACTCAAATTTCTCTCTGTATTGTGGGGAGTGAGTGAAGATATTTGGGCGGCTTTGGGCGGCTCATGACAGCGAGGTCTTGGGAGCCGATGTCGGTGATTGAAGTGAATATGGAGCAGCGCCGGAATGAAGGAACGGGGGAAACGGGAGATCCCCGATAAAATGGCATCGTCCGGCACAATTCCCACTTGCGAAAACCCGGCTGGGGATTGAACCCGGTTCGCCTTGGTGGGAGGCGAGCGTGCTAATCGCTCATCCACCGCGGCACCTCAGGTGCAATATCACATACTCTCGAGAATTATGCTATTTTTAAAGGTATTCAAAAACAAAATTCTTCTATGACAAAATCGTTTAACATTAAACACGTGAGTACTGAACCCATTCCTCGGTATGGTTACATGCAGTTCAACACGGCTAATCCCGTACCTGCGGTTCATCTCGGACCGAAAGTGGAGAATGTGCGTTTTACGTTTATGTCCCTCATTTAAGATTCCTGAGAGAACAGTTTCTCTGGTAGCCGATATTTTGTCTCTGTTGTTTGGCCCAATTTTAATTACCTCTCCAATTCAACGCATTCAGACTTTAGTGTTTTTAGTACGTAATTTTATTTTTTATATCTCCGTTTGTACAAGAATGGCAAAACATGTGGTTAATTATTTTTCAACAGCCAACGTGAGAATTAATTTGATAACTTTTTCCTCATAGATCTCTTGCGTTCACCAAATAACCGATTGCAAAACATAAGTGAGCTTAAAATGTGGAAATGTCGAGTTCGACCGTTATCTGACAACCCTGGTCACGAAACAACAAAGATATTCATTCGGTTTCGCTTTCCGTTCGAATGGTAAATTTCAAGATTTCAGTCTCGCCACACGTCGGTTAGTGTGAATGATCTCAAAATTTGCCTTATGCCGATATATCTTCAGCGTAACAGTGCACTGCATATTGGAAACTTCCCTGAAGCTTAATTAGTCTACTTGCCAGTAGTATAATGAAATTATTACTCTGTTAAATAACTGAAATTATACCACAAATAGTACAATTAGACTATTATGATTGGCAACACTGGTTATGTGCACTTAATAGTGTTACGGTTTCGTCTACTGCAGGTTGGGAAGATCAATGTTCATAGTTTGGCAAAGGGAAAATGTTTGCCACTAGGTTAGCGCTAGTGTCGGCAATGTACCAGAATTTATCTATTTTGTACGTTAAAAAACAGGATAATATTAATAATAATAATAAATCCATTACAAATAACTACGCAGCTAAGTAAAATATTTCTCTTTTATTATTCACCTGGCTTAAAATTTTAATTCAAAGTTACCGTTTGGAACATTCTATATCTACCGGAGGGAATTTTCTCAATGCCAAACTCTCCAATAAGAAATCTTGTTTTTTTTTTTTTTCCCCTAACCTAGTAGTGTCTATGTGGTTAAAGGACTTCTACAATTTGCGTAACCGCACGACGTAAATTCCGAAACGTTTGTACGTGTGTGCAGCGGCGACCACACACTTAGGAAAATTTGCGTCCAGCGCGAAGGTCAAGCAAGCGATGCGACTCTCCCTCCCCCTCCCCCCTTTCTCCTACTGCAGTATCCGGTGTGCAGTGATGAGAGTGAAACTGGCTGCTCCACTCCTTGCGATGCTGTGAGCTGTCTGGGGAAATACATTCTCTTACAATAAGACCTTGCCCTATCTCAAATTAACAAGTAGGGGACACGCACCACCATGGAATTACTAGTTTTGCAACAATGATATCCCCTGCAAGTTTGTAACTTGAAGGTACCACGTTAACCCATAAACTGCGGTATGTTACTTTACTCTGTAATGAGCAAAGTATTCAAAATATATGTTCCTGATTCTCCAAATTATTTATCCTTTGCGCCAAAAAATTTGAATTGTTTCAAAGTAGTGCCAGTATTAAAACGGTCAGCATATCTACGGCTAAGCTAAATTAGTAATGTTTAGAGAACTTTATTAATTCCTAGTGTCGTTCTTGTCATAAGCATAGTAATATTGTGAATACTGTGAACATGTGTTTTTGTTTTTTTTTTTCATGTTGGCAGCCTGCTTGTCGTACAGCAACGAGGTGCCTCTGAGGGTGAACCCTCTCATTTTGAGCGGGACTATTGCTGACAATGGGGAGTTCCCGCACATGGTGAGTCGTCCGTAGTTTACACGAAACCACGAAACTGCCATTGAAACAATCTGCTATTTTTTGAAAAGATTATAATTCACGTGCCAATAAACAACCAGCTGTAACTTATAGAATAAATATATTTGTTTTGATTCTCGAACTGAATAATCCGTCATAAGAAAAATTAACCATCATTATCCTCCCTCCCTTTTCCAGCTTACTGTTGAAGCTTGCCTTTCCATTTAAGCTGGACTAACAACCATCCTTTTCATCCGTCAGTCGCTCGTCCATCCGTCGGTCACGTGATCTTCAACCAATCGCAGGGTAACTTTTTTTTTCTATCCGTCAATCCGTCAAACATATCTCAACCTTTGACTTTTGACGGGGAGGCGGATAGACCACCGCCTTGTAATATCGTTCCTTGAACATGGCTGACGGAAAACAGTCACTTGTTTATTTGTCTGAACATTTTTCTATTTAAATACACAAGGCAGTGAAGTTGTTTACTTTTTTACGTTTCACCTTTGAATTGAAGTGAAGATAACTTGTAGATTTTCGGAGGAAATGTTAATAAATTACGTCAGGGAACGAGAATATATTTATTGCATTCATTATAAACATTTGTCTGTGCGCGAGAAAGTTTGTGATGTTGGTTGGTAACAATGAAAATTTCCTGGCCCGACGGGTCGACGGACGGCTGACTGACGGAAGCGACGGATGGTTGTGAACCCAGCTTTACTTGTTGGTAACGTTTTATACCATTGGCGAGTTAAGTTTTCCAGGTGTTAACTACTGTGGCCGGCAGGCATCTGGGTGCGTGTGAGCTCCATAGTATTGAGGGACATTCCCTTTTCATTTTATCTGCCCGTTGTGCTCCTTTCTCCGGCTTCACCGCGCTGAGACGCGCCCAGATAACTGCCAGCCACAGCAATTTCTTTGGCCAAAAATTGGGTTTTTGCAGCATTCATAATTGAATCCATACATAAATTGCAAAATTTATTATGTTAAAATTTTTGGCTAGTTAGTTACCTTCATAAATGATTACGCACATAAATATTAACTATAATTGCATCGTTTAGTTAAAATTTAATTTTGTGTTTCAAACCGCGCGGATTAGTATAAACAGCCTAAAAGTCCTCGTAGCGGCCTCCGAACCCATTGAGTGCTCACTGATTGCTCCTAAACTGCGAGCCAGTACCGGAGGTAAGGCCCGAAACCCTCTACGTCATAAAAGTTCACAGCCACAGAGAACTCCCCAGGTAAAGTTGCCTACCGGGAAAGTTCACGGCGTGGTCACGTGACGCGGTTTCGTCGTCAGTTCAGTAGTCGTGCGCTATTGCCGCTTCTGCTGCTCTCGTCGTGTTTCCCGCGCGCAGAAGCGAAGATGACGCTTACGTCACGTCCTATTATGCTGCTGTAGACGTGCGGTGTGCTCTTCACAATAGATCACAGCAGAGGTCAGTTCGCTGGCGTGGAGTACTTGTGTCTCAAAGCTGTTCACGGCAGTGGCGTGTGGTGAAGTGTTGCAAGGTAGGCAGGTGCTTGCTCACTGCTGTACATTCTCGGTGCACGCGCAGCTGGAGAGCCAGTCACCATCGTGCAGGCTAGGGAAACTGGATCTGTTCCGACCACTCACAAGCGAGCAGCAAGTAACCCAGTACACGCGTCCTGTGGCGCCAGCTGCCGAGCTACGTTTCAGTGGTGTAAGTGTAAACTAGCAAGCAACAGGGTACAGCACAGAGCTAACACCAGCTTACCTTGCAACGGTTCACCACACGCCAATGGTTCATGGTAAAGTGAGCACTTTTAAAATCAACTCTTTAAAATATTAATTGCCCGCGTAACTATTGGCTGTTCACGGTAAAACTATCACTTTTGAAAACCCGGTTTAAGATCTACTTCTATGCACTTTACGTATTATTCCGCCTTATATAAAATGAACATTGTCATTGACCTCATCACTTTATTCATGCGCCGGTCCAGTGAAACTGTGAAATTATAAAAAAAAGTAAACATTTACAAGCATGTTTATTTTTGCATTTTGATGTCTTAAAAAAAAAACCTAAGGCGAACTAAATAACTTAACTTAACACTATATTCGACGTTAATAGGTATATTGAACTATTTTCCATCCATCGTCACCAACTTTACTGGGCAAATGTCACTCAGTGCCCCAATCAAAATATATGCGTTCAGGGTCAGTAACTTTTTTTTCCAAGGTTCATTTCAGAAGCGCTCCCTTTATCGTGAACAGCCTTTGCATGCTTGATACTGTACAAATTAGCATGCAGGATCTCAGTTGAGATGGCAGTAAATTAAAAAACAAATAGTTCTACGACTTGATGTTGCGCTGAGAGCATAGTATGTAAATACATGGCTACTGAAGTCAAGTGGTGTTTGTTTTGTACACAACAGAACATACATTTGTGCATTTTATCACGTTTTTTTCCCTAAAGAATTCCACAGGTTCACTTTGGTAATGCGTGAATAAAGTTAGATGGTCCATGAAATGTTAACACTAGAACCCTACGATCGATTTGCAACTCTAATGACACGGAAAATGAACATTTCTCCGGCACTGAAAACAAAATTGGGGTGGGTATAGTTTCAGTGTCTCGTTAATACTTGTCGGGACCTTAATATAATTTAAATCGCATGAATGGTAATAATTGTGAACAAAAATAATAGTACTTTTATGACAACTCAAACGAGCGCTATAAATTGAGTTACCTGTTACACTTGAAAGGATATTTGACCGGTAGATAGTCAACTAGGCTCTCCATTGGCAGCCAGCCAGCCAGTAATAAACTTAATTCAATGGAGTGTCAAATGTGCTACTAACCAATAGAATGATGGTTATTGGGAAAGCAGCGACAATCAGAAAGTTAGTTTCTACAACAAGATTCTAGCTTGTCTTGAATGCCGGAAAATCTAGCCAGAGTGTAAAGTGTTAATATTTATAGGTTGTACACGGTAAAGTGAGCACTTTTCAGACCCTAGTTGTTTTTTCCTTTCAGCCATATTTTTCATAAACTGCCTTATACATATATATATATAATCGCGCCCTGAAGGTAACGTCTTAAACTAAAATACAATATATTTATTAACAATTTTCCAAATGAGAAGTCTTTCAAAAGTGCTCACTTTACCGTGAATAGCCTATACAAAGTTTACTATAATCCATTCACTGCTACTTCAAACCTTTCTGAAGCCCTGCTTAAGTTACACTTCCAGGAAATTCCTCCGCCTCGTGCAAACTAAGCTAACTATTTCTTGAAAATTATACCAAAGGACAAGGCACCGAATTCGTGCGCACTCAGTTGTAAAAATATTTTGTAAGAGAACTATTTCTAACTAGTTAATACCAACACACATGTTTTCTCACTGTTTGCATTCACATTTATTATAAATGAAATATTATAATTTTTAAATAAAATATAATCGAAACTTTAATATATCGATAAATAAGCACCTTTATTTTGCTGCTGTAGTTGTTGTAAAGAGCTTTTTGTCGTCCCCCGGTTTTATGCTTGAAAGCTTGGCAGAGGACGGCTTACAGACTATCTTACAACCTAACTTAAATTAAAACCCATGCTTTAACCGGGATTCGAACCAGAGCTTCCCGCATCCCAGATCGGTGGCGCACCAACCGACTGCGCCACGAGATATCGGTTGCGTTTACGTTAACAGAGGTATAAAACTGTTGTGAATCATGGCGTATTTAGGAAATATTAAACGCGTCAGATATGGAATGATTTCCCAAAGGTTTTGATTCAAAAAGTGTTCATTTTACTGTGAATAGCCTATACAGAGTTGTCGTTACAGCGTGTTCTTGGTGGCGTGTGTTCCAGGCGGCGCTGGGCTACGTATACTCGGGCTCGAACGAAGTGAGCTGGGACTGCGGCGGCTCGCTCATCAGCGAACGCTACGTGCTCACGGCCGCCCACTGCACCACCAACAGCAATAGGTACGTGCCTGCCGTCGCGTAGCACGCAGCCTCATACAGACACGGCGTGGCGCAGGGAGCCTAGGTGGTTTGTTGGTTAGACTACCCGCCTCCCACCAAGGAGAACCGGGTTCGATCTCCAACGCGGAGTCGCCGCGGATTCTAGCATGTTGTGGGAATCGTGCCGGGCGATGCCGCTGGCCGGCGGGTTTTCTCGGGCGTCTTAACCCACCCCTCGCCACCCCCCATTCTCCCCTTTCATTTCGTCGTTGCTCTCCATGCTCACCTCGCTTCACTCTCACAGGCTCTCAACGACCTTGATGTTAAAGCCCCTGTCACACTCATTTTTCCGTCAAACTGCTTCCATAAGTTTGGTCAAATAAAGTTGGACAGTCATAACGTCATCGGAACGTCATAAACGCCGCCATTTTTTGTCTGAGAAAGTTGGTAGGCTTCAGTTCCCATCAAACATTTGAAAATCGGACCGGTTCTAAATTTTATCTGATGTTTGACGATCTCAGCCAATCAGAATCGCGTACGACAAAAAATGGACGTCAAGAATCTTAAAATATCGAACAATTGCTTGAAACGAAGTATGTTATGCAAATAAAATATTTAATGTAGAAGCTGAGTGAGCGAAGGGATTTGGGCGGTTCTTAACATCGTGGTCTTAAGAGCCGATGATGGTGATTTAAGTGAATATGGAGCTTCGCCGGAATGAAGGGGAGGGGAAACGGGAGATCCCCGAGAAAATCCGCCGACCAACGGCAATGTCCTGCACGATTCCCACTTGCGAAAATCATTTGACCCGGTCGAGTATTCAACCCGGTTTGCCTTGGCAGGCGAGCGTGCTAATAGTTCAGCCACCGTGGCCCTTTATGTAGAAGCTGTCTCGGCATCAATGCTATTTTAAGTGAACATTATACATAATGTTGCGAATTCAGAGGCATTAATTTCGTTGTGCAGGAAACATATCTTATATATACAATTTTTTAATTTAGTAAAGAAACTAAAATAAATTACAATATTACTTACATTTCTTCCTGTAACAGACCGCATGGAAAACCAAAAGCGATATCTCACTATGAAAATAACTTTTAAATAATATTTTCAAATTAGATTCCCCCGATAAAGAAATTTGGCAGTGTGACACATTTTCAAACACATTCAAGATTATTTGATAAAATTTGTTGAAAGGGAAAATTTGATGGCAGTATGTTGTCCTCAAATTTTATTGTCAAATATATTTGAAGGCGAAAATTTGACATTGTTATGGGCCTCATCACTTTATTCATACTTCGGTCAAGCGAAACTGTGAAATTATTAGAAAAGTAAATATTTAATAAATATGCTAATTTTTATACGGCGATGCATAAAAAGAAACAAAAAACAAAAGAAATAAATAAGTTATCAAAAATTGCTACCTAACACTTTATATTCTACGTTAAAAGATATGGAACTACTTGCTTTCGAATGTTACCGACTTTACTTGGTGCATGTTACGCAGTGCGCCCGTTTTAAAATGTATGGAGATGAAAAGTGACGCAGTGAATTTATTTCCTAAGGTTTATTTAAAAAGTGCTCACTTTACCGTGAACAACAAATGCGAACGTGTTAAGTGAGCGAGCGAGTGTGTGAATGCGCAGGCGCGTGGTGAAGGTGCGGCTGGGAGGGACGGACCTGGCAGCCAGGGACGACAACTCCGAGGAGTTCGGCGTTGAGAAGGTGGTGGTACACCCGGAGTACAGGAAGAGCTACAACGACCTCGCGCTGGTGCGGCTGTCCCGTGTCGTGAGGTTCTCCACCAACATCCTGCCAGCCTGCCTCTACACGCAGGAGGACGTGCCGCAGGGGAAGCTCACAATCACTGGCTGGGGGGCCACCGACGTCCTAGGTGAGTAGGGCTGCCCCCCACAACCCCCGTGCTCCGCCTCGAGGTATCTCAAAACCGACATTGGAAAATCACCCTGCCCCTGAATATACAGGTTGAGGCATTTAGAACAGCAGTGAAAAATACCTAAGATTGTAGTAATTTCACGATTTTACTTGATTAACCTGTCGATCCATTAGATCCATCGCAGAGAAATTAAGAAGAGTTTTGAATTACGGTCATTTAAACGTGAATAAACTATAGTTACCTTAAGGTCAAAACAGAATGTGGTTCACACTAAGCCACCCAAGGTGAAACACTGTGCTGCACCAACGACCATAATGGCTAGCTATTCTCATGTCAAAACAAAGTTGGATTTACATTAGTACACCAAAACTTAAACACAGCAAAGACCTTTCCTAGTGCCAACGACCATAAAGTCTCGCAGAGCAGTCGCAACGCCAGATTCATTTCACTGTGGTCGTACAAGCCTTTTTATTTCAGCTAGGCAATAACACTTACGGTATTATCACACTGCTTCGTCCATATTTGTGAACATGCACTTACGAATAGTGGTTCACTGTGGCAACGGTTGTTAGCGACGCATGTGGCACTGCAAGACTCCAAGCAATACACACTATCATACACATTTCCTTGCCCCTGTAACAACTTAGCACTTACCCATATACTGCTCAAACATAACTGTCAATATTATAAAAAAAAACATACACCGTTTATCTGTTGAAAAAAGTAGAACACTTTTACAAAATATAAAACTCATTTGTTTTGCCTTGAATTATACTGTCTACATAAATCTACATCTCCTGAGTCCATAAATGCTACGTGATACGAGTGGTGTCTAAAGTCCATATGCCTATTTCTTCACACTTTTCGAATCAAACCTGTGAAAAATCGCTACATGTATGGCGTGTTTCGTTTTTCCTAAATATTCCATGCATCACAAGCGCTTTGTACGCCTGTTAAGATAAAAGTGCCTTATTTTAGTTAAATTGAACATATAATTATATTTTATTTATAAATTACAATATTTCATTTAAAATTAACATGGAAACATAGAGAAAACAGGCGTGTCATTAATGCCTAGTAAGAAATAGTTCTTATGCAAAATATTCCACTGAGTGCGCAATAGTGCGATGGGTTGCCCCTGTGGTGTAATTTTCTAGATTCGGTGAAGCTTTGTTTGCCTAAGGCGGAGGACGGTCCTGAAAGTAGAACTTCAACAGAGCTTCAGAAAATTCGGCAGTAACCATGAATGGACTATAACTACAAGAGAAGGGGGGGGGACACGGTGGCTGAGCGATTAGCATGCTCGCCTCCCACCATGGCGAACCGGGCTCACTCCCCGGCCGGGTCACCAGATTTTCGCAAGTGGGAATCGTGCCAGACGATTCCGTTGGTCAGCGGGTTTTCCCGGAGATCTCCCGTTTCCCCTTCATTCCGGCGCCGCTCCATATTCATTTTAATCACCCTCATCGGCTCTCAAGACTTCGCTGTTAAGAGCCGTCCAAATCTCTTCACTCACTCGCTTACAAGAGAGGATGTTTTGAGGAATGTCTTGTCAGTCAGAGCGAGAGCCAGTGCCGTATGAGAGATCTGAGTGACGGTGTGTGAGTGTGTGTTTGCGTATGTGTCAGGTGAGACGAAGAGCCGGTACCTGATGAAGGCGACGGTGGAGGCGATGTCCTTGAGCCGCTGCAACCAGACGTACAGCAGGTCGGGCCGCACGCTGCGCTACGGAGTCTCGACCAGGATGGTGTGCGCATTCGACCCTGATGGCAGCCAGGATACCTGCAGGGTTAGTTGATTTCCTCTCCCGCCGCTACGATAAAAAAAATTAACTGATACACCATTCAATGACCTGTGCCATAGACTAAAGATGAGGTAGACCGCCTGTTCGTCTGCTATGCACGTACCCAACATTGACTTACCCCAATCATACATAACTGACAATGCCACATGGTCAACAGTGATTAACGTGTTTGCTTGTACCTTAACTTTTAATTGACGTGCATTATTATAATAATAAAATTGTTTTACCAATTTTATTTAATCAAACTGCGTTGCAAAAATTGGTTAGAAGTACACGTACATCTCAGAGCATTTGTTTACAAATGAGTTTTATAAACTAAAATCCAAACCATGCCCGATTTCGCTAGACGTGTTGGCAGAAAAGCAGTTCAATGTTGGAACACGGAGATTGGTTGTGCGCAGCCAGCGAGATCGGTCTGCCTTTTCTTTAGTAGTCTTCTGTTATTGTATGTGTCCGAGAAATGATGATAAGTGTTTTTGCTTAAAGTTAAGGGGTAATCAGTCAAGTACACAGGCAGGTACGACATACAAAAAAAAAAACGAGGTTATTTGCTATGGAAAACATTGTGCCTTGAAGTGAACCAGCGATAACTGTGAATTCTCGTTATGGTTGCGTCTCAGAGATCCTCAACCGTTTCACTTGGAATTTTGACGTTCCGTTTCCAGTAGTGGCGTCTGGTGGAGCACTGAACTTAGTTCTGTAATCATGCGTTGTACAGGAATATTCAAAGGATATTAATTACTCGAGGATGTGATGATAGTGATAATCCTAAGCAAAATATGTTAGTGAATATAGGACCTGTCGCCTAAGATTTTCGAGGCATTCTATTTATTACATTAAAACGACACCATGCATAAGGACGGCGAAATATTTAAGATAGTAAGGATACACGTTAATGAACTCTACAAAGTTTCATTATAGAACTATCTCAAAGATAAGCCACGTTTATATCGAACATGGTTTTACGAATGTAACCACCCATGTCACCTCTCCACGTGTGTGAGGGCGTGATCTGTAACCACCCCGGTCCTCTCTCCACGTGTGTGAGGGCGTGATCTGTAACCACCCATGTCGCCTCTCTACGTGTGTGAGGGCGTGATCTGTAACCACCCCGGTCACCTCTCTACGTGTGTGAGGGCGTGGTCTGTAACCACCCCGGTTACCGCTCTACGTGTGTGAGGGCGTGATCTGTAACCACCCCGGTCACCTCTCTACTTGTGTGAGGGCGTGATCTGTAACCACCCCGGTCACCTCTCAACGTGTGTGAGGGCGTGATCTGTAACCACCCATGTCACCTCTCCACGTGTGTGAGGGCGTGATCTGTAACCACCCCGGTTACCGCTCTACGTGTGTGAGGGCGTGATCTGTAACCACCCCGGTTACCGCTCTACGTGTGTGAGGGCGTGATCTGTAACCACCCATGTCATCTCTCTACGTGTGTGAGGGCGTGATCAACTGTTCTGCAGGCAGTGTTCGCACGACGTTCTTCGATTTGGCTAGCAGAAACAATTATGCCAATCGTGATTTCATCTCGTGTTGGTACTCGCTGCACTGCTGTAAACAGACCTCTAACTCAGACACCTCGATAACTGGCAGTCACGTCCTGACTAGTATTTATTAACGAATGTTTGCTTTTTTTTTTTTTTTTTTTTTTTTTTTTTCTTCTGAGAAGCAACATTTAGAATATACCGTACATATTTTATTTTCTGTTTCTGCTCCTTCAATACAGCCAAGAAAACTGAAATGCTACCCGTTATTGTGTCACCAGTAATTGCATAGTTAAGCAAATTTATATATAAGTAACTATGACTCCCCGACAGCTGAACCACACATAATCAAAATATGCCCATGTAATATTTATACTTTGTTAAAGGAAATAGTTAATCATTATTTAGGAAAAAAACGAAAAAAAAAAAAGAAATAAATATACATGTAAATGTGTGTGTGTGTGTGTGTGTGTATATATATATATATATATATATATATATATATATATATATATATATATATATATATATATATATATATATATATATATATATATACATACACACAGGCACTATTGACCTCTTAAAGGCTACTGTGAAGATTTAGAAGCACGCCGCATTATTTCCATTTCAATTTGATTGTTTGCCATTTTTCCCCCCTTCGATCGCTCTGAAAACTGCTATTGTGCCCTAAGATATAACTGCGCGCAGAAATTCCCCTCACAAAATTATTGCTTATAAATATTGTCGACGTGCATGTGTGTTTCCTCGATCTTGTTTCTCCTCAACCGTGCATGAAAATCTTGTAAAATGTCACGACCGTTTTTACCATCACGTGTAGCAACAAACGATTGAACCAGATCGAGTGAGGTGATGCAGTGGTAAACCACTGGACTGAAATTCGGGAGGACGTGGGTTCGATTCCCGGTGTAGCAATACAGGTTTCGATTTCCTGTGGTTTCCCGAGGTCGTTCCACGCGGACGCTGGGATCGTTCCTTACTGCACGCCCTGGCATAAGGCCCTGAGTGTTCGTACTGATCATTATCGAATGTTTGTGTGTACACCAACATTCACGCGACACACACAATGACATAATTTATACATGTACTTTATCTGCAAAATATATATTTTTTATTATTCTTACTATTACAGTAATAGGTACTAACTTCACTTGTGCACATTAAAAAGATAGAGAAAATAATTAATGGTTCGCAGGGTTTATAAAATATGGTGTAGTTTCGGTGGCATTCCTGTTATTTGAACTTACGTAGCCGTTAACAGCCGTTATTAATCAGTTTCGTGCTTCGAAAACTGCTGTTTTGAATAGTTTTGAAGTCGTTATAAATGGTTCGTCAAGTATGTTTGCTGTACAACCATAACACAGTTTTATGCAAACACTATACACATTTTTACGTACGAAAATACGCGTGAAATAAAAATTATACTTCTTCGTTACAAAAGTTCGAACTCCCAATTAAGTGTAAAAATGTTCAACATTCCCAACAAATACTCTTACAAATTACGGGTTACTCAATTGTTTGCTTTTATTACCTTCATAAACATAACTGTTATTTCTTCCTGTTCGCTGCATAAAATAATTTCAATAATTTGCATTATATATATATATAACATTTTGAATATTTATATATATTATATATGTTTACATTCATACACACAAAGTAATAAAGGGCAATACACAGAAATTAAAACATAACGTTTTGGTACAAAGGGTTTCGTTTTATCTCACATGTTATAAATACAAGTGTGGTATTTTGTAAAGAACGAAGTTTATTCACTTAGTAGGTTTTAACACAAGACAAATAGGAAAATTATAAATAACATAATTTATTTAATGAAAATTTCAATTATTCCACTTGCTTACATACAAAACGGAATAATTCGGTGCACATGGCTACCTAGCGGCGAAAATTCAAAGTTACCACACAATTAGCATTTAGCTTCCCAACCCAAGTAAGCCTTGAGCTCCTGTCAAACTCTCAGTTTTGTCTTGAAATATATATTTGACAAAAAAATTCGAAGACTAATAAATAAGCCATCAAAATTTTTACAAGCAACAAATTTGGTCAGATAATCTTGGATGTGTTAAAAAAAAAAAATGTGTCGCGCTGTTTTTTTTTTTTACTTTTTTTTTTTTTTTTACTGGGAGGTTCTAGTTGTAATTTTTACTTAAAAATAATTTTCAATTTTAGATAGTCACATTGTGTTTCCATACAGCTTATTACAGGAATAAATGTAACGAATTATATTTATCTTCACTTCTTTATAAAATTTAAATTTTATTCAGCTGAAATTATTATTGCACAATTCAATTTAGTGCCTCTGAATGTTTGGTATTATTTCACACTAATCACTTCACAGAAAGTTTATATAAAACATTAATTATGTTCGTAACTTTGTTTTGTTTCCTGCAGCATCTATTCGCAATTTCGAAGTTTCGTGATGTTGGGAACGGCAATTTTTGTCCTGCATGGTTCTGATTGGCTAAGCACGTCAAACATCAAAGAAATTTTAGATCTGACCCCATATTCAAAATGTTTGATGGTAACTAGAGCCATCCAACTTTCCTGTACAAACATTGTCGCGGTAACGACCTTTTAGAACCATCCAATTTTGTCTGAACAATTTTATTTTAGGGTAAATTCCCACCCGCCATCTCAGATTTATGGAATTTTTGCCACACTCTGGAAATACAGTTTTGTATCATGTGTTTTGGTACGACAGAGCACAGAGAATTGCCTAGGTCATTATCTGCGGTCAGTGTTTCATTATTACTGTTGATATCGTCGCCTTTGTAATCGTTCGCAAGAAATTATCTCGCGTTTCGCCTCGACAGTAGCCAGCTAGAAATTAATAAATGTACCTAAGCTATGGCTGTTCGATAAAGTTTAGGAAGCTGTTATTTATGATATGTCGTGCGGGAAATTTCAATACACCTTCTGAAATAGAAGCTTTTGCGAGACATCGATAAATACAAGATGGCTGGTGGGAATTTTCCTTAAGCGGGTTTGACAGGGAAAATGTTACAGCGTGACAGGGTTTTTAGCCAACCTTGGCTGCTGTGGTGTTGCAGGGCGACTCCGGAGGCCCGCTGCAGACGGTGACTGAAGAGTGGAGCAAGATGACGTCAGTGGTGGGCGTGACGAGCCTTGGTCCAGCGCTCTGCGGCAGCTCGGAGCCTGCGGTCTACACTCGCGTCTCCAGCTTCGTGCCGTGGATAGAGAGCGTCGTGTGGCCCTAGCCGCCACCCGTTCGTTCTTCACTCGCCTCGCTCCCGAGCAGCTTCGTCCCTGCACCACCAGGCAGCGCCGTCTCCGGACTACTCTCCAGTGTTTGCAACCTGTGGAACATCAAGTTCCCTTACGATTGCACGTGCCATGCCATGTTGAGGGACGCCTCCAAGCCAAATATTTTCGAATAGATATATTAAGAGGAAGTCGTAGATAAATAAAAACCAAATACACTCATTATAAATCTACAGGTTTTCGGAAGTAAATATAAGGGGAAAAAATGGCAATCCTAAATGGAACTTACTTTCTGATCAAATTTTTTTTCTGTGTGAATTATATTTCGTACGCCATAAATTTTCGTGTTATACCGCGGTTGAAATTATCGCGCTAATGAAATGTATCACTCCGTTGAAATATCTGCTCACAAAGTAGGCAGGAACTGTTATTCATGATTGTCCGTTCTTGATTTCCTGTATTGTATTCTAGGAACCATGCAAACTTCAGTTAATGCGTTCAGTGTTAATTAACGTACCGCGCCGTTGTTAAACGCCATGTCCTCCTCTTTCAGCCGATTGTTTCTGAAAGAATACAAGTGTGTGACTGTACTCATGTAAACTGAAGAACTGTGATCCAGCATTTAAATGCTCTAAAGGAGCCAAGATCAGGATAGTTATCGAGTTCAATAATCTCGGCCATCTGCTGTCGTGTAGTGTAGACAGTGAAATCACTTTTTTTCAGCAGTAAAGAGTGATTGTTGTAATTGTCTTCAACGAGAAAAATGGCCCCATATATCTTAAGGATACGTTGATTACGAAAAGAATTGAACACAACATTATATTCACTCTGTTAATCATGACTGTAACGTACAAATTATTTAAGTGCATATTCCATTTAGAACTTCATGAAGCTAATTATATTAATAGCGCAAGTGGTATTTTTCCTCATAAAAGTGAATGTTATTATTTGCTAATTTTAAATCAGTGATTGCAGCACTTTTTTACATTGAGATTGTGTTCGTATTCTGTCTTATTGATTAGAGATGTATTTCGTATGTGTGTTTTATCACTAAGCAGCTATGAACAATACAATAAAATAAACGTAAAATGAAAAGCAAACTTAGAGGTATTCAGTACGTAAACTACCTCGTGATGACAAATAAGAATTCAATTATTCAGTTAGAGTACTGATTTTATTGGAATGAATGTATTTGCTTGTCATTAGCCGACAAAAACACAGTACGTAAAAACCACTTACTGACTGGAATAATATTGTTGGTTAATATTTAAATATCACTCAATCGTGCCTAAGAGACATTCAACAATATGTATTACGCAAGACCTATAAGTGTAATTTTATAAATAAAAAATGAAGAGTGGAAACTGTGCGCTCTGTCACCAATAATAGTACACTAAAGAACTGCTGTAGTAATTTGCCTAAGTTATTATTATAAAGCCAATTACGAGGGTTGCAACTATTTATTCTCACGTATTACATTTATAGTGTGTTTCAACACGTAAACTAGATTATCTGTGCCAAAGATAATCTTCTATAAGAACAGTTGTTGTAAAGAATACCTATACATGAACATGCTTGAGAAAATCATTTTCTTTGAAGTTTTATCCACACTTCCTTTGAGAAGTATAAAATATGTACTGCAAGTGTCACAATGAGTTGAAATGAAATGTATATATTTATGCCTATTTATTGTAATAAAACGACAAAATATTACTGTAGCATTTACTTCAATACTTTCCTTGGAGTGATTTTTCTAAGTAAAAAAAAATACGTTTTAAATAAATTTAGGCTTCTTCGCAAATTTATACTGCATTATAGTTTTGATTTACAATGAATTATTGTTTACTGTAGTTCTGATTTAATTACAATGAAATGTGGACTAATAAAACTACAGAGGTTCAGAAGACGTTAGCAAAGGTTTGTATTAGTTTGTTCAGTAAATACAATTATGCATAACCAAAAACTACTTCACATTTTGTTTCGTCCTTTTCAATTTTTCATAAAGTTTTTGAATTTACAGTATTTTTTTAAAATATAAGTGATGTTATTCTTTTTTAAGTTTTCGACAGATTTCACAGGTGCTGCAATAAGCAGCTCAGCAAAACTTCAAATCATTTTAACAAAACCAGACGTCATGAAAGAATGGGAACAGATATTACTCATCACTCTGCCTAGGGTGCTGGTGGCGCAGTGTTTTGATCCAGAAGCGTACTGAAGCTACCGTGGTTAACGTCACATCCTTAATCACAATAAGAAGTGAATGTGCTTAAATTGGGTCGTGTCTTTAAGTGGGTCTCCGACCTTCACCTGTTCTCTCTAATTGGGACGTAATGGTGACGCTATCAGAGATTATTCAGGTCACTATTCGTGCACACACACACACACACACACACACACACACACACATATATATATATATATAAGATACACTAAAGCAAATGCAAAAAAAGAAAACTTGCTAAGGGATTAATATTCTAAGTAAGTATAGGAAATTACCAATATAATTTTTTTTTTTTCGTGTCAACCTGACATTTTCAACATACAATTTCAATTCATACAAATGAAGAAAGCTGTCGAAATGGGGGGAAAAAAATTACGTTTCGTGCCAA
Organism: Dryococelus australis; assembly: GCA_029891345.1. Taxonomy (NCBI): domain Eukaryota; kingdom Metazoa; phylum Arthropoda; class Insecta; order Phasmatodea; family Phasmatidae; genus Dryococelus; species Dryococelus australis. The sequence goes on from CM056997.1 coordinate 42,006,653, forward strand.
TGCAGTGCTCGGGAAACATAAATTTAATGTTTCTGTGGGTTATGCCATATCACAAATACTTCTTCGTATGGTCAGTAAACATAGTAAACGATATAAAACCGAAGAAACAAATGAAATAGATACTGCATTGGAGAATCCGTCAGGTATACCTTAGGAGAGAGGGTAGGAGATAATCCCTTCTAACTTGGATTTATTTTTGTTTCACCATAGCTTACTTGAGATATCTGAAAACAAGGCCTGTCAGGTCGCAAGGAATACCTTGACAAATATTTTTGAGACTACAATATTTTGCCCATGTAGTTTTTGTTGCATTTGTGACCGTACTAAAAAGGTAATTCATTATTTATTATTTTCCAGTCTCAAAAAAAAATACTTACTGAAATAATTCCATTTTTTTTCAGGAATTCCGTCAAGTATTTCTGTATGCAATAAGAAGGTTTTAATTTTAATATTATAAATGTTAACAGTATGTTATAAAGAAATATAAATAAACACAAGTTGTAAATTATACCGCCTCCACCTTAAATGAAATTATTGTGCTGAATTTTAAGTAAACAATATTAAAGATGTGAGCCAAAGGTTAAAAAATTCAATAGGTTTACCATACTCCTCATCAACAGATAACATTCCAGAAATATTATGTGCACGTCTTGTTACTAATGTGCAAGAAATATCAAGTACATTTCTATTAGATATGAAACTTATTGTGACGTTGAGGATTTTAAAAATGATTCGATTCGACCACTTTAAGGATACGTGGTCGAAATGTGGGCCACCAGACAAAAATGCTTTGAAATTGACTTCGCATGAGCTGGACGTTCTACAAAAAAAAATGCTAAATGCCATATGTTAGACTATGTAGCTTGTTTCCACAATAAAACGCAACTACATTAACTTCTCATCAGATATAGATAGCGCCACGTGTTTTTAGCGAAAAGATTTACGTGGAGTCTAAGACTTCAATATCCCATGTACAGTACATACTTGCAGTCTTCATTTGACTATTGGTTGCTCGCTTGTCTTTGTGTAAAGATAGTCTGTTACATGAGTGAGCCAGTAAAAATTAGGCTTCTCCTATTCTCACTGTCCGTGATTTGCAGGCAGACAAATATGACTGGCAACAATTCAAATGAAAGTGGTTTTGAACTCAAGTGGTTGGAACACAACTTGTCCTGAAATCTTTTCGCGAAAAAACAGGTGCCCCTAGATATAGAACACAATTGAAAATTAATTACATCAAAAATAATCTAAGTTACTTAGAAAGTAAAATAAACAAGAAAAAATATAAATTTTGTAAAACCAACATTACACTGTTCTACAAGGGTAAATTCTCTGACATGGAGTAGTGTTTTTCTAAAAGAATTTTGAATTTTGTATGGGAAATTCATATTTAAAATCAGAAATGTTCTGTAAGGCACAATTATATATAATATATATATATATATATATATATATATATATATATATATATATATATATATATATATATAACAGAAATTAAAAAATATACAATAATATATTTGATTAAACCTAAGTTAAAACAAACTTTTGACGAAACTGACTTCTGAATTCCACTTGTTTCAGACTTAGAGGTTGGTATACCTGTAACTATGATTTCATATGTTCAGCTATTCTGCAAGTCGTTAACATGCTAGTAAGATTTGAGCTTAACCAGTATGTAGTTTGTGTATCCGTGATATTTTGTTGGAAATATCTTGATTATATGAGCGTTGAATCTTCTGGTTATGGAGGTAAATGTCATTAAACGTTTTTATTACAAGCATATGTTTCTGCAAAATTTAACCTCTAAAATTCTTAAAATTTATTCAGGGGGTATATATCAAATTAGATAACATTTTGTAAGCTTATGACTTTTACTGCAGAGTGGATTGCATTTATTTAATTTTTTTTATTAAGTTGTCAAAAGTTGGAAGAACTATTTTCTTAAAACAATGACATCACATATTAGTGCATGAAAGAGGCGATATACTCTGTAACGAAAATTCATTATAGATATAAAGATAAAGAAAGGCTGTACCCATAGCAAATTTTTCAATATGAATTGTGTACAGTAGCTTTAGGCCGTGTCCCAACTCAAAACTGTGCTCTCTCTCTCTCTCTCTCTCTCTCTCTCTCTCTCTCTCTCTCTCTCTCTCTCTCTCTCTCGCCATTTCCACTCTAGCACACTCTGGATCACTTTAGCAAATTGAGTCTTGTGCCCTCTGCAGGCCTTCGGCATTATTTCTCTGACAGAAAAACTAATAATTAGTGAAAAATTAAATATTGCTGGCCTTTCACTTTCCTCGAATAAATGTACAGTATTTTATGAAATAGTAACTTATTTTAATTTGTTAAATTTTTGCATTATTAAAACCATAATTTTATGTGCAAATTACAGTATTTAATAAAATGCACACAATTAACCTAAATGAAAAATGAACATAACACCGTAATTTGTTATGCTCCATGCCAAACAGAATATCACTGTTATTTCACTTTTCACAATCGCAATGAATAAGTAAAGTCGATAGAATATTTTTAACAGTGCTTTAGAAACAGCAAAATATATCTGGATATTTGAGGTTAGACTTGCAAACAACCTCTCTCTTCTATGAAAATAACATGGCTGCCAGAGAGGGTGGAAGAGTGAGCACCGAGTGTAAATCGTCGTTCACTCTCACTCTCGCACTCTCTCCTCGGAGACGTCAAGAGTGAGCGAGAGAGTTCTCTCTCGGCGAATTGGGACACGACCTTAATTACAGGTCACAAGCAAGCCATTTTGTAACCTGTTGCCTATGCTAGTATGGTCAAAGAGTCCTATGAAATTTTGGAAAAAATGCTCAAATTTATTCAATACAATGAACACAAATGGAAGTTATGCGGTGATTTGAAAATTTCAGCAATGATTATTGGGTATGCAACAAGGCTACACAAAGTATGGATGTATCCTTTGTGAGTGAGATAGTCGTGACATAAATTATCATAGCATAAAACCAGAATGGCCTTCATGAAAATGGCAAGTAGGAGAGAAAAACATTAGACGTGAGAAACTGGTAGCTAGTGAAGATGTGCTGCTTCCTCCACTCCTCATTAGGTTGGGACTCATTAAGCAATTTGTAAAGGCAATGGACAAAGCTGGGAGAGGATTTATGTATCTTTCAAACAAATTTCCCCGTCTTTCACCAGCAAAGATAAAGGAAGGTGTGTTTGTTGGCCCACATATTAGGGAACTTCAGAAAGACCCAAATTTCGAAGTATGTCTCTCACCTAAAGAAAAGGAAGCTTGGTTGTATTTCACAAATGTCACGAAAAACTTTCTGGGGAAACAAAGGTCTGCAAACTGCATAGAACTGGTGAATGAGATGATTGTTGCATATAGAAATTTTGGGTGCAACATGTCCTTGAAGGTGCATTTACTGCACTCACGCCTGTATTCCATCCCTGGTAACTGCAGTGACGTGTCTTATAAACATGGTGAAAGGTTCCATAAGGACATAATGACTATAGAGAAGTGGTATGAAGGAAAATGGATGCCTAACATGCTCGCTGATTACTGCTGGAATCTTATTCGAGACTGCAAAGAAACTGAACACAAAGAAGCGAATAAAATAGACATATTCACATCATTGTTACGCAGAACTTTTAATTTTCTGTAAGCTCGACATAAAATAGATAACACGTTTAGATATTCCTTTAGTGACAACTGTAGTAAATATGTTTGTATACCTGTTGTGTACACTAGTTAGTATAGCTGTAAATTATGTCACCATGACATTAAGTAAATTGCAAAAAAAAAAAAAGTAAAACGTTAATATCTTGAAAACGATGCGTAATATTAAAATTCCAAAAAATGTATTTGAAATCAGCACATAAATGTCTACAAGAATCACACAAGTCAAACTCAGAGAAATATTTTTTTTTGTAGAACAGTGTATCAATAGAAATAAATGGCCAGTTCAGTCTGAGTCCTAGTAGTATGAGCACACATATAAGTGCTATCCTGACCAGCGAATCCCTCGCATTCCTAGTGTACTTACCGTAGGGCATTGACCATAAATCCTAATGTCAAGTTGTCTATTGGCAATATGGCAATATCAGACATCACTGTTCTTTTATATTATTCGTTGTCCATTCGTGCTAGCCGCAGATATGAAATTATCATGTGACGCTTTATTTGCTCTGGTATTTTAATTGCTTTACTTCATTTTTCACCAGGAATCACCTCCCGAATTATTTCGGGTGAGTTTACAAACAGTATGTGTATAGATGCCTATACATGTAGGCTATGTATGTAATGTTTGGGTATTGGGGGAAATTCGAACAACCAACTTTGTGATGTGATCCCTTACACAAAATCTAGCGGGAAATATATGGGGCACTTTCTACGTAAAATGAATATGAAAGGAACTATGAGCCCTTGAAAATCAAGTTTTAAACAGTATTTCTGCGAAATATCGGAAACAAAGTAAATCATCCGAACACCATTTTATGTTATCGGGATCTTGAAACATTCATTGATATCTCCCGCCAAATATAACGAAACAAACAGCGGTGGTCTCCCTCTTATCGCAGACAACTTTTGTTTTACTGCCAGGATCCATGTACAATTGATGCTGATTTATTGGACAGTAGGACCTAAGTAACTAAAATGATCCTGTGGTTACAAATGTCCACAAACCATCGTCGTCGTGTAAAAACCCTCACAAAACTTTCGGTACATTTCCGGGCGTGTAGGCAACACCAGTCATTGCAGCGAATCGCAAGCAGACTGTCTTCAGAAATAAACACGCAGCTTCACTACTGTAAGCACATTTATGTATGGTGTGGGCTGTTCGCAGTAAAGTGAGCACTTTTGAGACCCTGGCCGCGTTTTCCTTTCAGCCATTTTTTATCCCTTGAACCGCCTTTAAAAATAAATATTGCTATGTGAGTAATAAACACTCGGAAGTTAACGCCTAGGGCTAAAATAAAATATATTAGTAGTCTATTGTTCGAAATGAGAGGGCTTTAAATACTACCCACATTACCGTGAATGGCAGATACAAGTGTTAACAGTATGTGTAAAAAAAATCCTCCGCCATCGTCTGTGCAGTAGTCACAGCGACATGCTATGGACGTCTGAAACTAGTATTGCCGGAGTGCTGGGCAATGCATCACTGCAGCCGAAGATCCGTGTGCGTTTTACACATAAACGGTGCATCCTGAGCAGTTGCAACTATAAGGAAATTAGATTAATTAGGCCATACTGCTCAATAATCCAACAAAAAACGTTATTAAATCCTGACGGGGAAAAACTTTATGCAATGAAGAGGGTGGCCACCCTTGTTACTTTCATCATGGCGGGATATACTAATAGGAGTTTCCCTTAAGCTGAAGATCCCGATAACATGGCTAGTGTTCAAGAACTAAAAATTGATACATATTATCGCTCATATTCTTGCACACTTTTAGGACTACCTCCTTACAAAACCCCTATAGATAGTAGATTCTTGATGGAAGTACTTTTTTTTTTTCTAGTGGGAGAGGCGGTATTTATCGCGACATCGTTTGTAAACCTTTGAGAAACATACTTAAAATATGGTACAGGAATTCCTCTCAGAAATTCGCTAATTCCTATTTAAGAAATTGGAGTTACTTTACGTTTGGGCCTATAAAGTTTCCTTTGGAATGTTCATCCATTTTTTATAAGTGACAGAGGCACATACGTCCTAACGGTATAGCTTTTACGTGCAGTTTCGCCACTTTCATTAATTTCACGCCCTCACTTAATTATTTTTATTTTGGATTTAAGATTTTGACGAATATCTTGAAAATGGTGTGCTGTAGGTCGTACTGAATTTACTGCGGTATACAACCAAAGAACCTATAAATAATAATCACTTTTTAGAACTATTTACAAACTCCTCCCTCAAACAAAAACACATCAGTTACAAGTACCCTACTGATAAATTATTCTACATAAGCTACAGAAAACTTAACACTAGTAAATTAAATCCCTGAGTTCTGCTTGGGTAAGGTCTTGAAAACTAGGAAGATAGATAGGCCGGAATAGGGGAGAAAATTTTCTCTAATTAGTTGGGCTAACTTCATTATGAGTGGAGGTATGAAAGGTGCTACTTATTTGGTGGATTGGTGTAAGTAGTAGAGCATAGTTTGTTCACGGACAGGGTCCAGCAGCCGGGAGGCAACGGCCATCTCGGATCTTTTTTCCCAAAAATTGCTCATTTTCGCACAAAATCGTACGTTTTAGCCCAAAATGCCTTAAAAATTTACTTTTTTCCTTAAAAAATATCGTATTTTTCACTGAAAATTTCCCGATTTTCCCGGAGCAGGCGAGAGGGATCAGCGATTCAGGTGGCAGGGATCAGTGAACCAGCTCGCTCTTGCGGTCAGGAGAGCAGGATTTAGGACTGTTGACCTTAAATTCCAAAAATCGATTTTTTTTAAATTTAAGTATAATTTTATAATTAAAAAAATTTAAAGGCGTAAGTATTAAGTGTTATATATCACCGGACTCGTATTATCAAAGAACACACAATCGTAATAAAATTATTTTCAAAATTGTATATATTTTTTTAATTTAAATATATTTTTATAATTTAAAAATCAAAAGGCATAAGTATCAAATGTTATGTATTACAGGACATGCATTTTCAAGGCGCATACGATCGTGATGTCATACCATCGTCCGGTCTCGATTTCTCCAGCTTTATCAATCCGATCACACGACCGCCATCTTTTATCCAGGTTACCTAGACCTTAAACCAAAAAAATCCAAAAACTTCATAACAATTCTAAAAAGTTCAAAAAAATCAAAAAAATCCAAAAATGATTTTGAAAAGTATTTAAATAATAAAAAAAAAGCAAAATAAAAACGCATTAAAATTTTTCCTAAAAATACAAAAAATCGCATTAGGTAAAAAAATCTAAAAAATCTAAGAACATTCCACGTTAACCTCACACTCATCACACCACCCTAAACATCGACCCCTAACCTTCCCTATCCACATTCCAATACTACAAAAACCAAGAAAAATTGCGAAAACTTTGGAAAAGTATACCAA